>CM061168.1:19127969-19752969 GCA_030763345.1 Mythimna separata
CGTTATAAACTAGTGCTTGACTGCGATCCCACCTGATGGTAAGCAGAATAATAAAAATTTCTTAGTTTTATACTCATACACCGACGAAACTACTACCTTAGTAGGGTGTTATTGGGCATTCTACCCCACCTTTTGCTCTGTCGCTCGCTTCGCTCGCTCGTCGCGGTGGGGTAGAATGCCCAATAACACTTTTTTGAAAACCATTGGTTCAAGGTGGAGTAGAATGCCCAATGACATTTTTAAAAAAACACTGGTTCAGGATCTACTCCAATATAATTTTTGCTTACCTCGAGTGCATACTACGAGTATAATACTAAACGAGTAACTAAGTCACAACTTCACGTACATTTTCAGACATTTTCATTTAAGAAATATATTCGAATCATATGTGGCCCTGAAAAGGGCCTTTTTTGATGTGCGCATCTGAACACAGTATGCTAAAATTTAGGATCGATTGTCTCATGTCTCTTCACAAAATTAGAGATAACGCGTGTTGACACGCCACTCCGTGTTTTGTGATTCAGATTGAATTCCAAGGACATCTAAATTTTAGGATACTTTATCATTAAACTAAGATTCAGGGCAGTTTGCCTCACGTCTCTTCACAAAATTAGAGATAACGTGTGTAGATGACACGCCATTCCGTATTTTGTGATCCAGATTGGACTCCAAGGACGTCTGAATATTAGTATAATTCATTCAGATAGACATCACTTCGCTTACCTCGACTGCTTACTATATTCTTGCGCAATGCCACCGTGCCACTATAATACTAAGCGAGTAACTAAGCCACATCTTCACATTTTCACTTCACATTTTACTAAGCAAACTATCTAAACACAGTATGCTAAAATTTAGGACTGATTGTCTCATGTCTCTTCACAAAATAAGAGTTAACGTGTGTTGACACACCACTCTATGTTTTATGATCCAGAATGGATTCCAAGGACATCTAAATTTTAGGATACCATAATCATTAAACTAAGATTCAGGGCAGTTTGCCTCACGTCTCTTCACAAATTAGAGATAACGTGTGTAGATGACACGCCATTCCGTATTTTGTGATCCAGGTTGGACCCCAAGGACGTCTGAATTTTAGTTTAATTCATTCAGATAGATATCACCCCCTGCATACTAAGCCACAACTTCACATTTTCACTTCACATTTTACTAAGCAAACTATCTAAAAACAGTATGCTAAAATTTAGGACTGATTGTCTCATGTCTCTTCACAAAATAAGAGTTAACGTGTGTTGACACGTCACTCTGTGTTTTATGATCCAGAATGGATTCCAAGGACATCTAAATTTTAGGATACCATAATCATTAAACTAAGATTCAGGGCAGTTTGCCTCACGTCTCTTCACAAATTAGAGATAACGTGTGTAGATACACGCCATTCCGTATTTTGTGATCCAGTTTGGATCCCAAGGACGTCTGAATTTTAGTTTAATTCATTCAGATAGATATCACCCCCTGCACGTCACTTTGCTTACCTCGACTGCATACTAAGCCACAACTTCACATTTTCACTTCACATTTTACTAAGCAAACTATCTAAACACAGTATGCTAAAATTTAGGACTGATTGTCTCATGTCTCTTCACAAAATAAGAGTTAACGTGTGTTGACACGTCACTCTGTGTTTTATGATCCAGAATGGATTCCAAGGACATCTAAATTTTAGGATACCATAATCATTAAACTAAGATTCAGGGCAGTTTGCCTCACGTCTCTTCACAAATTAGAGATAACGTGTGTAGATACACGCCATTCCGTATTTTGTGATCCAGTTTGGATCCCAAGGACGTCTGAATTTTAGTTTAATTCCTTCAGACTACATCTTTCTGCACGTTACCAACATAAACTGTACTGTTAAATAAATACGTTTATACCACCACATCACTTTCTGCTATGTTAAGAAGGTTGTACACTGATACAATCCCCGTCAAACGGGTAATTCGCACATACCGGTCCGTTTATTATTGTATTATTCGCCGGACGACGGCGACAGAAGCGATCATATTGAACGTTCACACGATAAGTGTAAGTGACACTTAAGAATCACCAAGATTGCAAAGTTGCATTATATCAATTTGCTGCGTTTGATATGTCTATGTGTGGGTGGTTCCCATGTATTCTACAATTACAATGCATCCGTTATGATCCACGTGTATGTTGTAGTCATAGTTAAAATTTGTATGATACAAAATTTCCCATAACTAATGTGATTCATTAAAATATGGATTATGTTTGTATGTCATTTTGATAGGTTTACTGTAAAACACGTATACACACTTTTGCTAAGATATGTATATCTCTAACTAGATAGTAGGTGTATCAATTTAAAATCATCAGAAGGATGTATCTTCGATGACAAATGAATTTAGCAGTAGCTTTCTACCGAAAACTTTTGAACGTTGTTATTTTTAAACTCATACATTCATTTTAGATATTTCATGGTTTTATAATATTATCTAGTAATTTTAAGTTTTACTGCAACATACTTGCAAACTAACTTTTTGATGCGGATTCGCCTCCGGTAATTATTCTGTATAAAAATTAATTATTTCAGAGTGCGCTGTTATTTTTATTTACATTTATATAAAAATATTTTTATTATTTATTAAATTTTGCAATGTTATGTGGAAATCATCATTTTCATCATCATATAATAGTAAGTACATTAAACAAACATACAAACTTAATTATAATCCCTAATGTATTTCTTCATAAGCGACAGCCAGGTGTCGGGTTCATCTTTGTCGGCGAGCGAAAAGCGATGGTTTTATATTTCTCATTCAAAAATTGTAATTAGGCAGAAAAATTGGGCATCATTATGCTTTAATTTGACGTAACTAACACAAATTAATCATACAACTTTGAGAACCTATAATTAAGGTTGAATTTTGTAATGACAGAAATACTGCTGATTTGGTATTTTTTATGAATAAAAACCAATCCATTTCGATCAATACGTTACATTTGCTCCAGTATTTTCTAGTGGTAAACACTACTAAGTATTATCTACAAATCTACAACCGTCACGGAAAATCATAAAATGTGAGTAAGTACTTATTACTAACTTGACAGAATGTCTTAGCTACGGACCTGGTTTTTGCCTGCCGGCTAACATATTTACCTGTTGTATTCCATTAAACATAACCATTCGTTTAAATTCTGTTCTAACTAACTAACTATTGAGGTTCTGTCTTTCACAAAATAGAACTCTCGCAGTCTATTGCATGACTATGTTATTAATAAAATTATGTGCATCATTTCAGGTCTGACTCCGAAGCCAGCACAATTTACCCGTCGGCAGCCATTGCGGGGACATCGAAGGGGAAAAAAAAGGCAGTAAAGCGCAAGGTCTCCGAGCCAACAACAAAACCAAGGTAATTGTTATATAACTATCTCATGTCCTATTCCAAGTCATGATATATTTCAATGCGTCGAAAGATTTACAAACAATAAACTCATAGTCGCCTCTAGATTGTTAGAAGTTATCTTGAGTGTTTCTTGTATATTTGCATTAAGATATATTATACAGACACGTTTTTAGACATTTCTTTTGCAGGATTACCGTTAATTCATGAAGTATTGTTATTAAATTAATTAAATTGTTTACAGTAAAAAACCCAGCTCCAGCCGCTCAGACCTCTTCGGGTTAGAAGCTGAGGTACCTCCGCGGACAACTTCCCGTACAGACTTCTGTTCGAGTCTACTTAGCCGTGTCGCAAACGGCAAAGTGCGACGGACGGCGGACGTAACAGGGGACTTTTACGTGGAAGTAAAAGTGTACAACAAGGCGGAGGTGGCATCCATCGCCAAAGAGGATCGGTGGAAGAGAGCTGAGGTGACCCTAAAAGTCCAATTAGACCGGAATACTCCGCAGTGGGATGGTCTTCAGATTTTTATGAGGCGGACTCATGAGTTATTTGATGATTCGGAGCCCGTCTTTTACAGTGATAGCATAAATATAAAGTAGTTAACAGATTAGCTAAGTTATTTTATGCTATCATTGTATATTAGTCTGTACACAGTCCCACTGTTGAGCAGTCTTTTTAATAAACTGTACCTATCTATTGATACTTATCATAGCGATCACGTATCAGAATCATAATAAGTATCTATTAATATTGAAGTCAGCCCATCTAACAGTAAATCAAAATTATTACTAAGTACCTATTTCGTATTAGTTACAATAATCAAAAATGCCTTTTTGTACTGTTTGTAACACCTCTGTAGAGACCGGTCACTGGACAGGTCACCTACGTAGTACTAAACATAAAAATAAGAATGTTTCGTATTTTTGCGAAGGTGTGGAAGTAATACATTCGGCATTTCGTAATCGTATAGCTTCCTATAGAATTGCCGCTCCATCAGAAAATTGTCATCTAGATTCATTTTTAAATAATATTGGAGATCAAATTAAAATATTAATTGACCTATCTCTTAAAAAACATACGTGTCTTAAAGTTAACTTCGAATATTTTGCATTATTTTTATTAATTAAAAATGATTCTCAGGAAATGAAATCTTTTGCAACAAAAAACGTTACTCTGCATCAGAATTATGAATTAGACTCATTATTATCCGAAGTTAAAAACTCTTTAACAAAAAAGATAGAAGAATTTCAGGATCGTGACAGTGGATGGACGTTCTTGAGCAGTTCTCATTTAGAAGTCAATGTTAACAAATATCAACCTTTGCGCGGTGGTTCACGCTTTATCAAATTGCCTGCTGCAATAAAATCGAAAAAAGCATGTGTTAATATCCGTAATAACGACGACTATTGCTTTTTATGGTCAATTGTTGCTGCTCTATACCCAGCTAAAAGTCATCCTGAAAGGGTATCGTCTTATCCTGATTTTCGTAACGTGTTAAATATAGAGAACATGTCATTTCCTGTAAGTTTTTCAGATATTGCGCAGTTTGAAGTAAATAATCCAGAAATTTGTATTTATATCTATGGTTTAAAAAAAAATACCGTCATAGGACCGCTTTACAAACCAAAAACCTTGAACGGTAGAGTGATTCATTTACTTTGTTTAGAAAATAGTCATTTATCACATTATTGTCTCATTAAAGACTTACCGCGACTCGTTAGGACTCAATTAACAAAGCACCACGGTAAAATGTACCTATGTGATTCGTGTTTAATATTTTTTAATACATGCGACGATCTTAGTTCGCATAGTTGTGGGGGTATAGCAACTGAACTACCACCAATAGGTTCTTTCATACAATTTGAAAATTATAATAAAAAACAAATTGTACCATTTGTTATATATGCAGATTTTGAAACAATGCTAGAACGTTATGCATCTTGCGACCCTGACCCCTCTAAGGCAAGCACTGTAACAGTACATCGTCATGTACCTGTAGCTTTCGCTTATCATATCACGTGTGCGCTAGACAAAAGCTACAATCGTTACGTTTCTTATCGCGGTTCGGATTGTGTATCATATTTTGTTAAGTCTATTTATAAAGAGGCTAAAAATATATTCGAAATTTTAAAAAATAATGTTCCTATGATTTATTCGAAAGAAAATGCTTACGACTTTGAAAACGCTCTGACATGTCATATTTGTAATCACTTCTTATTTGGCGATAGGGTTCGCGATCATTGTCACTTGACTGGTAAATACCGTGGTGCAGCACACAATTATTGCAACTTACAGTACAAAGTACCACGATTTTTGCCCGTGTTTTTTCATAATTTGTCGGGCTACGATTGTCACCTCTTCATAAAAGAATTAGGTGAAGCACCTGGATCTATTAACGTCATACCTAAGACAAAAGAAAACTATATTTCATTCACAAAGTTTGTTCCAATTTCAACAGAAGAGAGTATGCAAGTTCGGTTTGTCGATTCTTTTAAATTTTTAGGAACCAGTTTAGAAAAGTTAGCTACTACAATGAAAAAACAAGACTTTAATCAATTAAAATCTTATTTCCCTAATAAAAAACAATTTGAATTGCTAAGTCGTAAAGGAGTATATCCATATGACTATATGTCTCATTGGGATCGTTATGAAGAGACCTGTTTGCCTCCTAAAAAATACTTTTTTAACTCCTTGACTAATGAATCCATTACTGACGAAGACTATGAGCACGCTCAATCTGTTTGGTCAGAATTTAATATTGAAAACATGGGTATGTACACAGATTTATATCTTAAAACAGATGTTCTGTTATTAACTGATATATTTGAAAATTTTCGTAAAACTTGTAAGCGACATTACAATCTCGATCCTGCATTCTATCTTACAGCACCAAGTCTATCTTTTGATGCAATGCTTTTAAAAACAGGAGTAAAATTAGAATTGATTAGTGATCACGAAATTTTTAGAATGATCCAAAAAGGTATTAGAGGGGGTGTTTGCATGTGTTCCAAAAGACATGTCAAAGCCAATCATAAATTTTTAGATACTTACAATCCAACTGAACCAAATTCCTTTATTATTTATTTAGATTGTAACAATTTATACGGCTATAGCATGTGTCAATCTCTACCTTATTCCGATTTTAGATTTATGAGTAAGCAGGAATTAGATTTTTTACAATTGAACTTGAAAAATATCAGTGATACTGCAGAAAACGGTTACATTCTTGAAGTAGATTTAATATATCCAGAAAATTTGCACATGGAGCACAATGATTTTCCATTTTGTCCAGAAAAATGCTTGCCACCTGCTAGTAAGAGCAAAAAACTGGTTCCAAATTTGTACGATAAATATCATTATGTTATTCATTATGTGCATTTAAAAAAATGTTTACAGCATGGTTTAGTTTTGAGAAAGATCCACCGCGCTATTACATTTAAGCAAAGCTGCTATCTAAAGCAATATATCGATATTAACACTCATCTACGTCAACAAGCAGAGTCAACATTTGAACAGGATTTTTTTAAATTATTAAATAACAGTATTTTTGGAAAGACTCTAGAAAATAATGAGCATCGAATAGATGTTAAATTAGTAAATAAGTGGAGTGATTCAAACAATAAAACGAAAAAGATCACTTGTGCTGACAAATTAATATCCAGCCCGTATTTTCATAGTGCCTCAATATTTTCTGAAGATCTAGTTGCAATCCAAATGAAACCTTTGCGCGTTATGCTTAATAAACCAATTTACATAGGGTTTACAGTATTAGAATTATCTAAGGCTCACATGTACGATTTTCACTATACTATCGTAAAACCTTTTTATGGCAACCGAATTGAATTGTGTTATACTGACACAGATAGTCTAGTTTATAATATCCGGAGTAATGATGTTTATAAAGACTTAAGACTTCATTTCCTGAAATATATTGATACCAGTAACTATGAGCCTAACAATGAATTTAACTTGCCTATTATTAACAAAAAGGTTCCAGGATTATTCAAGGATGAAATGGGTGGCAAAATCATTAAAGAATTTGTAGGATTACGTTCAAAGCTTTACTGTATTAAGACCACAGACAAAACAATAAAAAAAGCAAAAGGAACAAAAACATGTGTTACGAAAAACTTAAATATGATAGATTATAAAAATGTTTTGTATAATTGTGATGTAATTCGAAAAAAAAATGTATTATTTAAGTCAATAAAACATGAAATATTTACTCAAGATGTAAATAAAATAGCACTTTCAAGCAATGATGATAAGCGGTTGTTATTATGTGATAAAGTATCTACTCTAGCGTGGGGTAATGTAAATATATTTAAGTAGTGCATTAAATAAATATTTTTATGCAGGTGACTGTACTTACGAAATAAATTGTGTGTTATGTAAGTAAGTAATTATTGTTTTACATAGATTAAATGCTTACTAAAATGAGAATTGTATTTTAGTTACTACTTACGAAATAAATTGTATGTTATGTAAGTAATTACTGCTCGATATAGATTAAATACCGACGATAAGCATAAAATGACAATAAGCAATGTATTTAGTTACTACCTAAGAAATAAATAATATTTTATTTTCAATAATAAATATGTTTCATTTCCATTTTTGATAAAAAGCGCATTGCGCTATCTGGTACCTACCTATGAAGTATAAAAATGACATGCAAAGTGAGATGGTTTTATCTTATTCCAGGGGTTATGTCTAATACCGCGCACTGACAAAATCATTGAAGACGAAAATGATTCATAGTTTATTACTTAAGGAGTTAGATTGCCAAAACAGCATCAACTTGCTACAAAAACATGTCTCAACTTGTTTGAAAACAAAATTGCATAACAGTACATTACTTATGGAGTCAGATTTCCAAAACATAATCAACTTGCTACAAAATCATGTCTCGACTTGTTTGAAGGCGAATTTGATTCACAATTCATTACTTATGGAGTCAGATTACCAAAACATGTTCAATTTGTTACAATAATAAGATTAAAATAAGTACATACTTCGTAAGGCAGCCAGCTCAAGCGGTCGCATTACGTTAAATAAAACGAAACAAAATGTAAGTATTTATCATCTAAAGCTTAAGTTTATAATGTGAAATATCTTAGAGTGTTGTAACTGGTATTAATCATAATATTTTCTTTCAGAGCATCAATAATGTGCGATTCTCCTGACATCATGTTCTCCCAATATGGCCAAGGCTTCCCGACTCCAAGTTTAAGCTGGCATATCCCAGAGCAACACCGACCTGAACCGGCCATTAAAAAATCCAGAACAAGACGGGAGGGCTTAAAACGCAAAGCATCGGAAGAGCGTCCTTTATGTCAATCATACGTATTAAACAACGAAAAGAAAAAAGGTTTACGACTGATCCAGATACAAGTGTTGGACATTAGTGAGCGACAAGAAAAAGTGGTTAATACAATTGAAGATGAGGATGTGGTAGTGTTAAGTGCACAATATGTAGTTAGTGAACCGGTGGACTATGTTATGGAAGAGACACAATCATTAATAAACAAAATTTCGAAGAAACTTTGTGGTGACGATTGTTATTAGTAAGTAGTTTCTATATATGTTTACTTTTAACTTATTGTACCTATTAGATAGTGATTTGTTCAGATGATCTAATGTTAGCAAGACTGCGGCTGTATTATTATTATTGCATTTTGATAATTAATTATTGTACTTTGCTAACCTGCTAGTGTATTAAAATGTATCTACTTAGGCCATCAAGATTTTGTCTCTCATATATTTAAATAAAAATATAATTAATAAGGATAAGTGTATATAACTATGTATTTTGTAAATAATGTGAAAACTAAATAAATAATATATTTTTAATTAAAATTATGTTTTATTGGTGTTACATAAACATACACTTTAAATTAGCTCAAATTTATCTCATTGTTTGTTATATGTTTTGAATATTTTTAAATTAATAGAATACTTACTCATCGCAATTCATCTAATTAGAGCTAATATAAAGTTGTTGTTTGACTTACCCTAAACACATATAAATAAAACGAAAAGTACATTTAGATTTTTATTAACTTTACATGATAAAATTAAAACATATTGAACACAGACATATTATTATCATCATACCATTTTCTAATACACACTGCATTATTTAATGCACAATTCTTTTTATGGTTCACACAGTTAAAATCAGTTTTATTTTTACAGAACTTTTGTTTTAATGTCACAAAATTAGGGCATCCTTTGTCCCCTATATCGATCACTTCACAGTTTGCACATAACTCATTAATCCATTTTATCTTTTCCAAGCCTTTTGTAATAATTTTTTTGTTTTCTAAATAGGGTATAATAACACGACGAAACTCTTTGTAGTCTATGTAGCCTTCGCTCCAGTAAATTCCTCGATTTCTTTCTATCCACCTCACCTGCCTTTTTTCTTCTGGTGTTAGGTAATGGAATGAATATGGTGACTTTACCAAGAATGTTTGTGTATGATCCTGACTCACAATGGCTAATTCTTTGACGATAAAATTATTTATATTATCTTTAAACCCTTGCAGCTCTACTATAAGGGTATCCGCCTTCATGATATCTTCTTAACGATGTTACTTAGTGGTCTATATTCAACAATGCAGTCGTTCAGAATGAGACAGTATGCTGAAGTTTGGTCTGGTATCTCTGAATCACTCTCAATTTCTACTCTCACATCCACGACCGGACCTGTCTTTAAGTTATCCGCTTGTCTAGAGCAATCAAGTACAAACAGCGGCGCTAAATCTCTAAATTGTTTTTCACTGAGTATGGGCTCCGAGCGACGACCGTAATACGACTGTTGAAATCTGATGTATTGTTCGTATAATAAAGCAATCCTGTTATTAGAAAAACTTACATTTAAGTTCTCATATGGAAAATAAGTTGAATTTAAATAAACTCTAACGTCTCGAAGATGGCAGTGATCGAATTGAGACATGTCAGAACTTGCATTGTTTTTTCTTTTTGTCTGTAGACCAATAATAACGTATCTTGGTTTTTCTATCTGAGATGAAGTCTTGATAGACCAGGTATGTTTTGTAGTTTTAGGTAAAGCGGGGTATTCGTACAGATCCCAATTTCTGTATATCATTTGAAGTGGACGATCTTTTTCTAATAATTTTAATAACCCAATTTTTTCTTTGTCAGATACTTTAACATGAGGTACGCGCCATATGATTTTGTCAATCTGAATATCATCTACTACTTCGCCAGTATTAAGTTTAACTGCGTTCAAATTAGTGTTACTTCTTAATAATATCAGTTCATGTCTACTATTTATCACGACTTTATTAAAATCTTCAGCAAAGCCGAGAATGTTACGAAGTGGTATAGAAGCAGAAAATCTTCCTCCATCGATATTTTTTACACCATCAATATTCCATCCCCAGGCATTAGACATTTTAGATTCACTTTCATTCATTGAAATCAGTGATTTCATGGTTGTTGTTATACCTGCATTTTTTATTTTATCAATTTCCACTCCATTTAGCTCATATCTTATATCTTGGAACAGATAGAGTAGAGCATTATTCGTAAAATGGACGCTAGTAGCTTTGTCTTTCGTATCTTTTTTGGTAACGATAACAGTTCCTTCCAAATAGAGGGTACTAGCCGATGGTAATATGTACAAGTCTTGTTGGTTGATAGGTATACGAATTTCATCGTTCCTGTTAAAACTTGTTACATATGGTTTGTAGGAATGAAATTCGATACCTTCTATAGTATTATCATAATTCGGAGGGGCTAAAACGTCTAAGATATTCATTTTAACAATCCGATTGCTCGAAGGAATGCTTTATTATCTTTAGTTAATTTTGTTTTCTTTTTAGTGAGAGGTCTTATTTGATAGGTAGCTCGAGTAGAACTGATATTCTTTACTTGTTGAGACACATTTTTATTGTAGTCAATCATTTTTTCTTCTAAGATGCAAATATACTTGCACTTCTTCACCACGTAAATTGATTAATCGATTGTTTATATCTAGCAGCCTGATATGTATGCAACTTATGTTGTTTTGGTTTATTGGGAAATATATAGCGTTCTTTGGAATTTCTATGATCCTATATCCAGGTGGCACATTAAGTGCAAATTCGTGAATAATATGACTTGGTTCACCGTTTATATATGAACCACTTACAATATCACATTCAACCCTGACTACGGTCGTAGGTAGAATGTTGACTGGAGATGGCGACACATGCCATTTATTTGCCATCAAGATTTGTTTCTCAAATCCTAATAGTTTTCTAAAAGAGTCTTCTTTGATAAAATTAATGTCTTTTGTACAAAATAATGTAGTTTTTAAAGTATTATTATTGCACTGTAATTTGATCGATGCATTTTTTATTTCTGATTTTAAGTAATCGCTAATATCTTGCAATTCATAAGTACCTTCAGGTATTTCAATAACTTCATCAGAGCCATAATAGAACTTATTATTACTTTTATCAATGTTTGGAATAGAATTAAACGTAGAAAAGTGTAACAAAGCACACTCATACTCTCCATCTAATTGTAATGTATTGGGATAGTATGTAGTTAACACTGATGAGTCTCCAGTAATCGACAAAGTGAGGGACATCTTGCAAATGATTGAAATGAAAGAGATGCGTATATTTTATATTACATTTTTATTCCAAAAAGTCTGCAAATAGTTTAAGCATAAATGACCACAATTAACTGCGTTGAATTTTTGATATCTTGTGTAGTTATAAAAAACACTGCAATTTTTTAAATATTGCATCAATTCCATCGGAGGTTTTAGATTCCCATAGCTATCAAAGTATTCACAGTGATTGTATACTTTAGTATAAGCTACCCAATGCGTTCCTTCATTCTTGGAATCGTCTAAGTTAACGATACCACATTCCATACGTTTCGGCTTCCTTGGTAATTGATCTTTCATATATACTCCTCGGAAATATGGGATGTCTCTTGCATAGTTTTGGATGTCTACATTAGTTAGTGGGCGATTGGGTAGCTTCTTGTTCAGTTTTTTGATGATTTTATGAACAATCCTTTGCCGTTTTTGTAAGGCTTTATGTATAAACCCTTGCCCAACACTAAACCCTCCATAGCTTTATTATGTCGTTCTGTTTCTTGCAAATTTTGTTTGCTTGCTTTGTAATCATTGACGGTTTTTGCAATGCCAGCTGCACCACCAGCTAAAGTTCCTAAAGCCGATAAACCAGCGAAAATTGGAATTAAAGGTAGAATTCCTCCAGTCTTTGGTATGGGTATTACTCGGGGTACTCGAATTCGATGATGAGTGTTTGGAAATAACTTTTTTGCGGTTAAGTAAGCTGCTTTTATTAAAGTCTTATTATCTTTGCATTTGAGTTTCTTAATTTTTGATTTTATTTTTGAAACTAAGGTTTTAAATGTTTTAATGCCTGATCCAGACTTTAGTTTCGCTTTCATAACTTTGCTCACTAACCAAGAGCTTAGTTTTTCACCTTTCCCGGCATCTTTTGATTTAAGTCTTTGTTTAGCCATGTTAAGTAGTTGTAAATCGGCTTTGTGACGATTTGATAAGTCTGTATGGTTTGTATACGCAATGTCGTGTTGCATGCAAGCTTCGTCTAGCTTATTTACACCTCGGTCACCTCGCGCTAAGCGTTTGTGAAGTTTGGTTCCTGGTCCGCAATAATTGTATCCTGGCAAATGAACTTCGAACGGTAGATTATTAATTATGCTATTAACTAGTCCACCCCCTTGCATTAATCAAATTATAATGATAAGATTTCGAATAAAAAATGGTTATATAATCATCTTAGTCCATTAATGAAGCTTTTTCAATCCAACTGTTTTCTGCACTATTTAGACCTAACCACTTAACATACAATTTATTTCCTTTCTTTTTCAAAATCTTTTCTATCAAATAAACATCAGGATAATTAGATCTTTGCAGTTCTTGTTCGTAAAAAGCTCCTAATATGATTTGTTTTCTTTGATCTTCTATGTGATATGTCACTGGTATGGTTTTATTTACCTTTTTTATAATAAATAATTCAGTTGACCAATTAGGAGTGTAACCTTTCTCAAAATTATGTTTGTATTTACTTATACGAACACAATCACCAACTCTGAATTTAGGCCTCCACTGAACTAAATCATGTTTGTTTATTTTTTTAATATTTTCTTTGATTATTTGTTCATTAGATTTATTCACATCAACCGGTTTAAATTGAATAGTGCGATGTTTCGTGTTGTTATATCTGTTCAATGTATCTTCCAATGGTAGACCTAACCACTTATAGTTTCCATTGAGACTAAAATATTTATATAATTTATTTTTTACAGTTCTAATAAGTCTCTCTACAATTGATGCTTTTTTAGTAGAAAACGATGAGTAATGATTAATGTTGTGCTTTTTCATAAGCGTTTGAAAAGTGATGTTATAAAATTCTGTCCCCATATCAGTTTGTAAGTTAACAGGATTATTACGACTACGAAGCAGTATATGTTCAAATGCACGAGCAACATCAAATTTATTTTTCGATTTTAACGGTTCAGCCCAGGCATACTTTGAGAAGCAGTCAATCACCACTAAGATGAAAGTATAACCTTTGTTATACTTTTTCAGGTTTTGCATGTCCATCAAGTCTGCTTGCCATAAGTCATGGATTCCTTTCAGAATAACAGAACGTCGAAGGAAATTTCTTCGTGCCGCTTTGTGTATTTCATTTACAATTTGCTGTTTTACCATTACGAAGGTTTTTGAAGTAATTTATCTACTTCTGCTTTAGTATAAAAGTTATCTTGCAAATGAATTGAAACCTCAGGTATCTTTGCTTTTAAAGTAGCTAGAACTGTGCCCTTTGCATCTTTTATAATTTGAGAACGCAATTTACCAATCAAATTATTTACTTCTCTTAATGTGGTAGCATTCAGTTGGTCTATATAATCCTTGTTCACAGCATCATCTGCTTCTACTGGAGATCTAATTCCTCTCAGTCTTGATGTTTTTAAATCGAAATCTCCGTTTTCTGATTTTAGCAATGCATTCTCTTTAAACTCAAATAGCTCTGACAAACGCATTCTTTTATGAATGTAGTGTCCAAATTTGTCTACATTCATTTCAGGTGTATTGTGTCGAGAGGTTAATAGTGAAATAACCAAGTTTTACAATATTTATTTATTTATAATTTTACTTTCACGCAATTCTTCAATGATAGATATAATTTCATTATCTAATCCTGTGTTGCCAGCATCTCTTGACGCAATTAATAATTTCAACCTTTCTACTAATTCATTAGGATCATCCCAGTACACTAAATCAACGTTTTTTCTCCACTTTTTTAGTAACGGTAAACCCTTTCCGTGAACAGCATTCTTCAGTTTAAAAAGAGGTTTAATAACTTGCAAATATTTTAGTCCTTTATTACTTTTTATTGGCTTACTTGGTTCATAGTCACGACGATGTGCATTTGTATCAAGTAACATAGACTTATAATTTTGCAAATCACTATCTGTCACCAAGTTTAAGTTTACATCCTTCTTGAGCAACAACTGTTTTAAACCAGGCGTATTACGATATTTATGTCCCGCTACAGTGATGAACTGATCGTTGATGGTTATGGCAGCAGAACCTAACATCAGTTTCCCGCGTTCTGCTCTAACCCCAAATGGAATATCTACCAATGCTTCCGAAGATACTGACCAAGATGACATATTACAATCTTGATTACTTTCAACTACTGATTCATAGGAAGAGTCACTATTGACATCGGATTCATATTTTTCGTCCTCATCACCGTTGTTATCATTACTTTCTGCGCTATCAGTTCTTTCTTTCTCCAAAGTTTTCTTAATAAACGGAACATCAGCAAAATTATCATTAGCTGGCAGGAGAGGAGTTTGCTTATTAGCAATTAGGTTGAGAGGCTCAGTTACAGGTTTGAAAACTGATTCCAGTGCTTGTCTATTATTCATCTCAGCATCTCTCATTTTACGTACTTTTACCTTTACAGCTTCTGCTGCGTCAACAATTTGTCGTTTTAATGATTTTTCCATATTGGTAAGTTTGTCGTAATCGAATCAGTGTCGCAAGGCAAATAATAATGACAGCCCGGTAATACTCTTATATATATGTATTCGTGTTCTTAGTCAAAGACTACAAACGTATCAAATTTACTTCTATAACATCCTTTGTTCTTGGAACAATCTTTATTAATTACAACATAATTGAAAGGAATACTCCATATTTTTGAACACATTTCACGAAATTCAGTCCATGTCATGTCAGTGTTGACATGTTCTTCATAAACATGTCTCATATTTCTTTCATCTTGTTTAAACAGAACGATTAGATTAGCGTTGTCTCGTACTAACTGCTTAGGGATTTTGCTATAAGTCTGATTTAGATAAAAACAATCGATGAACTTGTGCCTGCCCATAGCAAAATAATCGCGAATGTTATTTTGATTTTCACAAGCAACATCATCAAATACAATTACAGAATTCGGTTTTGCGTTCTGAACACTCAGTACTTGCTCATTTTCACGATATTTCTGAAACGAAATGCCTGGTACTTGTTGTAAGACTTTTTCCAAAAAAACGTACTTTGGTTGTTGCAAGGTTTTCGAATAAACATACACATTTTGAAATCTTAAACCGTTCTCATGAATAAGAAGACCAATTAATAAATTAGTTTTTCCACAATTTGACGGTCCACAAATGATGCATCGTACCGAGTTTGGTAACAATTCTCCATGGCGAAAACCAGTCTCCTGAGGATTCACACAAAGTGCTTTTACTTGTAATGATTGTGGTTGTTTTACAAATTTCATGACGAGTGCTTAGAAGGGTTATATTGTTAATGATTCAAATAATGTATTACATACACATTTATAAGTCATCGCTAACTTGAACAGTGGAGTAGCCCCTGAACCAGTGTTTTTTAAAAAATGTCATTGGGCATTCTACTCCACCTTGAACCAGTGTTTTCAAAAAAGTGTTATTGGGCATTCTACCCCACCGCGACGAGCGAGCGAAGCGAGCGACAGAGCAAAGGTGGGGTAGAATGCCCAATAACACCCTACTTACCTTAACTCTTGGTGGCAGTAATAAAAATAAGCGTGTAATTTAAAAGCATCAGCTAAACTTTTATATGACGAAGGTATTTATTTATTTTAATTATTTTATTAGAAAAAAAGATAAATGCCAGTAATATTAAGGGATTGATAAATTTTCAATATTCATATAACCTGAGTTTTTTCAAGTGAACGGAGACTTCTTTTGATGTATGTAGGAACAACAATTCGATTCTCTACACCTAGACTACGTATTTTACCTTTTGCTGGATCTTTTTTATTATAGGGATTGTAATAAATACCTTACCTATATACTATCAGCTTTACCAAAGCCTTTTGGCAATAAATTTTTTAGCTATTTGATTCACAAAGGTTTTCTCAGTATTACTAACAGATGAGCGGTTCTTCAGGTTAAGACTATTCTAAAAAAGAATGTTGTTTACCTAGGGTATTTAGGACCGCTTACATTTCGTCCTACGCTTAGCCAAAATAACGAAGAATGGACATCGATAAAACAGTTTCAGTTGATAAGTTTTCGTGTGAAATATTAAGACTTGACATATGAAAATATAATCGACTACCATTCTTTTAGAATTGGGTCGAAGTAAAAACAAACTTGTAAATTTTATTAGGTTCGATGTGAGATGTCTATCAATTTGTATTTGTATTTGACATGGCTGAGTAAACGTATCTTAAAAGGAATTAGGACATGACATGAGTTATTTAGAATTTGTTTTTTTTTTATACCTATACGACAGTAATAAATAAGAAAAAATATAAATATATCAGGTGGTACTTTAATTTGATTTTTATTTGTTACGTGTTGTCATTGAGTTGTCGCAGCGGCCCAAATTAATATTCTCTCTAGAATGGCAAAGATTTGTAAATTAAACTTCTTGGTATAATTTTTAGAAAACCTACTTTTAAACAAATTCAAAATGGAGGAGGTTCTATGTTCGACTGTATGTAACATTTTGTTTTTTTTTGTCTGGCAGACATACAAGAACTTAAGAAAACCATTTCCTGAAGTTAATTTGTCATTCCAGTACTACCGGCAGTCAGCTCATTTAATTTGTAAAAGTTTATTCTGAAGGTGTAGGAATCTCACGAACTCTTCGAAAAACGAGGATAAAAGTTATAAAAAGAAACCTCGAAGCCTCGAATTACTTTTGTATGATACTTATTGTTGCGAATACTTTTTTAGGCGCTGAGTATCTCAATCTTCTTACTTTATTTTTGTGAGAATTCTCTCGGGTGAAACAATGTGTTTGGCTGTATCGAAATCTGAGTACAGTGAGTGATAGGCACTCTATAGTGCTTCTATTATTTACTTCTAGACTATTTATATGAATAGGCTTTGTCTTATAGCCTCGATTTCGCTTCTCAAAATGGCTGTCGAAATTATTCTGAATAAAATATTAATAGTTTTTGCTGATTGTGTTTTGGAATAAGCACATTGCTCAAAGTTCTGTGCTCATTGTATATTTTCCTTTGTTTCTAGTTATCTATTTTCATATATTAAAGGAAAAACTAACTGTCTGACATATCAACGCACAGCCGACACTACTGCGATTGGGAACAATTAAGTTTTGTACAAGGCTTCTTTTTACGACGTAGACAGCTCGAGTGAGGTTTTTGAAAAATTGGAGTAATATTGTTTGTATGTAAATTTTTATTCCTTTGTCCCATAAACTTAGCAACTTAGCAAGATTATAACCCAAGCTTAATAAAAACTCACCCAAGTACAAGACGTACATGCGTACGAAGAGTTCTGTATCTACTGTCCGTAGCATAATGTGGTTACTGACGAGTCTCCTAAAAAAGTAATAGAAAAGCGTTGCAGAAAATTAAACCTATGGTTCAATTTAGTATTGAATTTTGTTGGTTGCAAATCTCAGAACATGTCGAGTGAAAGTTAACATTATCTTATAAATAATATTTATATTTCTCTGATCTATAAGCTACCTTCGTTTCGTTCGGATTTCAACATGCCGCCAATTGCTTTATCCCTTAGTCACTAGTCACATAATCTAGGTACTATTTACTAGTTTACGTTATCTTAGCATAAGGCAAGGCTATCTCACGGTAGGAAACACAAAGTTCACCCTGACGGTTTACGTGTCCTTAGCTGATTTCAAAATGTCAAAACACCTTACTTGAAAGGTCGTTGTCTTACTAAGTGATACTAATACCTCATTGGATATAGATTTTCCATTAACGCTTGTAAGAAATAAGGAAATGTAAGTCATAAACCTTTTGTTTAAGGGCCTGTTTCACAATGTCCGAGTAGCCACTACTTCCCGAATAAATTCAAAAATGGAACAGAATTTGTATGAAATTATCTGCCAAGTAAGATATTGGCAACTTAATCATAGGTGGTGAAATAGGCCCTTAGCCTGTTTTTTTCGTAATTAAACGTATCGCATTATCGGCCTTGCAATATTCCCACTGTTGGGACTGTTGGGAGAGGGAAAAGGCCATAATCCACCACGCGGACCCTGTGCGGTTTGGTAGATGTCACATGTCTTTGGCTCTAGGACATGCTGGTTTCTCTGAACATGCCGGTTTCGTCACGATGTTTTCCTTTACCGTTTTTGAGAGCAGTGGTGATGAAATAAATAACATAACGTGATGCAGGCGCATTACGTTAGGTTAGGTTTGAACCCGCGACCTACAACTTGTAAGTCGGTGCAGTTGCCACTGGGCTACCACTGTTCTACTTACGCCCATTTTCAATAAGCTACCTATCTAACGTTGCAGCTACTAAAGATAAACAAATCTATCCTTTTGCCCTTACTTGCTTTCCTATAACCTACCGACGGTTAGCATTTCCTACCAAAATTGTGACATGACAACTAGAATCTTACTGTTTATCGGAGATAGCTATCTATTTATGAACTGCGGTAGGTTATTGAAAACGAGCGTTAAACGTAATGTACTGTTATGCAGTCTTATTCGTTTATTCTGTTGCGGGACTGCGAAAGTTTTTTTCTAAGTGTGCGTGAACTTGTATACCTACTTTAGGCAACAATACATATTATAAGCATTGTCTTAATTACATTGCGAACAATTATTTTGTGTGAAAATCGAAGTGTGGATTGCAAAGGTGCGTGGGAAGTTCGAACGCAGTGACAAGTATAATGGACATAAAGCGATGGTTATACTGCGAGAAACGAACGGCCCCCATATTATGTAGGTGTCTTGCAAGAATCATGGCGATTGTTGCGTATTAGTTGCTCTTTAATTGTAAAACTGTATCAGAGATAGCGTTATCGGAGTGATGTTTCGACATTGCTGTATAGCTCACATTTATAACATTATTGTAGGTATAGCTCGTTACGTTACAGAAAGCTAATAATTTACATATATTTTTGTCATAAATAAAAAAAAATATAAACTTCATTCAGTACTCGATTCACAGATTTTTATGTCGTTACGCCATTGATCACAATGACTGGGCGATAGTTGCGCAATTATTGCTGATTGCTATTTTTACGTAATCTGATCGCCGATGTTTTTATAAATCATTGAACTAACATTTAATGAGAGGAAATCGACCTAAGTTTCGGAAAAAGAAAAAGTAGCCTTGAATATTTTAAGTGATATTTTTTTCTATAATATTAAAAAAAACCGGGCAAGTGCGAGTCGGACTCGCGCACTGAGGGTTCCGTAGTAACTTACCTATAAAAACAGTTCAATCGAACAATTCGAAAGTCTCGAAATGTACGTTTTTTGCAGTATAAACGGACGAATCTTTTTTTCCCGTCACTTTACCAATTGAATTGAAAATTGATTTTTGCACAGCTTCAAGGGACCACGGACCCAATTATATGGTGTTAATTTCAACTCAATACCTCTAACTTACCTATGAATAAAGTTCTATTCTCGAATCGAGCGTTGAAGATTTTTCAAAAAAATAATTCTTTTGACGTAACAACAAATTTTCAGTTTTCAGACTTTTCCCTATATGAGTGCTATAAAACGTTGCTTCATGCCAAATTTCAAGATTCTAGGTCGACTGGAAGTACCCTTTAGGTTTTGATTCCCTTGCGAGTACTTGCGAGTTTCAAAATATGCAGCTTAAATTGCTGTTTCTTTTGATTGCGTTGACATAGAAGTTTGATTTTGTTACAGCTTAAAGGTATTATAGACTTGAGTATTTGGTATGAATTTCAATTTAATACCTCTACGCGTTTATGAGGAAATGGGTAGTAAGTTTAAAATTATTAAAAAAAAATATATTATGTGATGTAACTAAAAATTTATGGTTTTCGTAATTTTTCCTTTATCTATGCTATAAGACGTTGCTTCGTACCAAATTTCAAGATTCTAAGTTCACGGAAAGCA
This sequence comes from Mythimna separata, assembly GCA_030763345.1. Lineage (NCBI taxonomy): Eukaryota > Metazoa > Arthropoda > Insecta > Lepidoptera > Noctuidae > Mythimna > Mythimna separata. The sequence goes on from CM061168.1 coordinate 19,148,764, forward strand.
CCCTGTAGGTTTTGATTCCCTTGCAAGTGTCGAAAATTTGCGGCATAAACGGCTGTATCTTTTGATTGCGTTGGCTTAGAAGTTTGTTTTTTTCACAGCTTCAAGGGACAGTAGACTTGAGTAATTGATATAAATTTCAGCTTCATACCTCTACGCGTTCCTGAGAAAAAGGGTCTTGACAGACGGACGGACAGACGGACAACAAAGTGATCCTATAAGGGTTCCGTTTTTTCCTTTTGAGGTACGGAACCCTAAAAAGGCCTACAAAAAATATGGGTGGCAGGGGAATTAGAATTTTGCTGTCTATAACATAGAGTTGGTTATTCTAAAACACACACTTATCTCAAAATAATATACCTAGGCAATATTTATAAGTATAAGTAGATTATGAAAAAAGCTCTAAAAAACTACGAGTTTTCTATGAATATGGTTAATGAAGCTGAATTGATTTGGCTATTTCAAAGAAAAGTAGGTAAATATTTAAAGAGAATTATTTACTGACTATGACCTGAGGTTACGGTTCATTAAGTAATCAATATCATATTAAATTCTTGATTCATATGTAACAACTAGGTGTGATTACGAATGAAGGTTAATTAATGTAGATTCTTGGTAAGTTAGTCACACACACTAACATACATAATACTAGGTGTATGATATCATAATACTATTATAAAAGAGGTTGATGAACTCCAATGAAGACAGGTTTATTTATTGAGGTAGGTTCTTTATTATTTAACCTTCATTGAGTCTGTGATATGACTAATAATATCTTTCTGTTTAAAGGCAAATTTATTCATATTTCTGTGTAAAAGCTCAATCCTCCTCTGCCTCTGCCTAGCCTTTTCCCAACTATATTGGGGTCGGCTTCCAGTCAAGCCGGATTTAGCTGAATACCAGTATTTTACGAGGAGCGGCTGCCTACCAGACCTCCACAACCCATTAACTGGGGTAACACGGTACTTCATGGCAACACTGGAGTCAGATTTACTGGCTTCTGACTATCCGTAACGACTGCCAAAGATCTACAAATGACAGCCGGGACCAACGGCTTAACGTGCTTTCCGAGGCACGGAGGAAACTCGTTATGTTAAGATGGTCACCCATCCACTGACCAACCTAGGCAAGCGTGGCTTAACCTTGAAGATCGACCTGTGCGGCTGTTATTATTTAGCCACGAGCTCCTCGAAAAAGTGTAAAAGCTCAATCGAATTCAATAAAATGGTATCTGAACTTGATTTTTATTTGCATTTAAAAAGTTGTTTTTGGAGTAAACGGGTAGCCTTGTTGCATCATAATGACCGTCTCAGAGTTCTGCTTACTTCAGTATTGAGACTTCTTCCGGATGCCTTGGACAATCTTACTTTCATTCTGAATAGCGCCCAACCTTGATTTCTTACAAAATAAGCCCTAGATCTTAACGAGGTCATCTGAATCTAATATTGGGGAATATTTGATGACATCATCATCGTTATAATGTTCCCACTGCTGGGACTCAGGCCTTCTCTCTAGGAGAGAGAAAGGGCCGTAATCCACCACGAGGGATATCTTCCAAGTTTTGGTTCTAGGACATGCCGGTTTCCTTACGATGTTCCCCTTCACCGTTTTGAGAGCACTGGTGATGAAATAAATTACACGAAGTAGTGCACCTCGCTGGGTTTGAACCCACGACCTACAACTCATAAGTCGGGGCCGTTACCGCTAGGCCACTACTACTCTACATTGTTATTTGATATAAGTACGTATAGATATTATTTTTTTAAAGGGTACGATGAGGCTGACGTACCTTTGTAAGGTAAAAAGCCTCGAAATAAATAAAGATTCAAAAAAAAAAAAGTACGTATAAAATTTAAAAGGAGAACGTCAAAAACTTTTCCAGCTATCGTACGTCATCATCATTTCAGTCGAAATAAGGCCACCACAATCTAACGCGATCACTAATTAACACGTGGTACTTACGGCTCGGAATTTTAACGGACACTATTAAAACGTTTGATACAAATACTGGAGCATACCTACAACATACTCTAGCATAGTATAGATATATGTAGTTACATATAGATATTAAATTTCTAGGAAAGATAGTGAACTGACTGGTCGCGGGATTGTTCGAAAAACTTACCGTGGAATTCTGGAATGCAAAGTTTAATTGAAGGAACACAAGTGGGTGTTAGTCAGTCAGTAAAAGTATGATACTGCCTCTTGCTATATTCAAAACGGGAAAAACGATGCAAGAAGTTAATCAACAATCACGTGCTAACAGAAGACTACTTGACAGACCCCACAGGGATGTTCCTTAACCTATCACATGCCCGCGAAACGAGACACAATAGTAAGACAATAACAGCGCAGTCGCATGAGACCGGTTTCATTCATGAATTAAAAAGCATTGCCCAGATGAGTTTCCGAAATGGTCATCCGATGAATTTACGTCGAGCATCAGATGATATAGTGACGTAACTGGTTTCTATTGAAGTTTCCTCCCTGAAAGTAACATTAAATGTTATGTTACGAGAAGGCTTACTTTATTTTACGATGTCAGCACTGCCTGTTCGGAAACAATAATAAGATAGGTCGTAAAGCTCACATTTAACAAGTATCAAATGCTCTTTGGATTACCTACTACGTCATAACTTGAGACTCGAAGTTCAGTTGTCCTGACTTCATAAAAGAATATGTCATTTAGGTTTTTTATTATTTCTTTTATTGATAGACTCGCCTTAAAGCACTATCTTACATTCTTACCTGAAGGTAAGCAATGATGTAGTTGACAAAGGAGCACGCAGAAGTAACATACATAAAAACTAACACTTACAAACTTCGGCCTAAAAGAAATATCAGTAAGCCGGGATTCAACCTTCAAATATTTACATTATTTTAGAGTTATTTTTCTTCATGTGAAACCAACTTATCATCAATCTCAGGGGAATATTCAGCCCTTATCTTCAACATTTTGAGATAAAGAAAAATATCATTGTGAGCCTTTCCCATAAGAAATAGATCTGATATTACCACTCATTGTTATAAAACCAACTTTTTCATTAAAATAACAATAGGTCTATATCGAGTGACTTCACATTGACATTCCATCACCAATTCTGTCACAACGTGGTCACAATAGTGTATTTTATAACAGTATAGCGTACTATATCAGATTGTTTGAGCGGTAATTGTGCTGTGACACAACCTCAAGGCTGTTCCACATAGTTTCATGCCCTACTGAGTCTTGGCAGTGCAGAGAAACGTGCCGAACGCCGCGTTTTGAACGTGAGAAGAAAAATCTTGCCAAAGGAACATTAATTATTTAAAAAGAACAATTTGGAAAGGCATTCATTATGCGTATAGCTTAGGTGTGAAATTTGCTGTCGAAGTCTGTGCAGCTACTTGGGTGTCTTAGGTTGGCATATTTTATCATATATAACATCATCGCTTTTCAAGTGAGATAGTGGTGAAACACGAGTCTATCAATAATAATACTGACCAGAGACTTATAAGTAAATAACTAAATAATATATAAATTACAACTAAATAAAAATAAAAATTGAGGGAAAAACCAGGATCGTCAAGTCCGACATGAGAGCCAATAGCCTGACTGAAATGGATGTAAAAGATCAGGCAAAGTGGAGGAAGCTCAGTTGGAACCTCGATCCTGGCAATAGCCGTAATTAACGCCAAGTGGAAGAAGAAGATGACTGTATTAAATACTTCTAGTTCTTATTGTTTTGAAGAATTTATGGACGCAAAACTATTCAAAGCGTTATAACCGTCCGTCTGTTAAGTTTTTCGTAGAGGAATTATACCTCAGTAACTATATCGATGTCGATTTAGAAGTTTGTTCATATCCGTCTTTTAGCAAATTAGCCATGAAGTGGGCTAATGAAACTTTTAGTTTGTTTTTTATTACCTACATTACCTAGGTATTGAATACATGTTTTCTGATCTTACTAAGATACTTGTCTGATTACTCAGGTCATTTTTAATTTGTAAATAACCAGCTCTAGACCTTAATCTTGCCTTATGAAAAGCAATAGATAGGGAAACCCTCATCAGTGCTTGCCATAAGGCAAAATTTATTTAGAGGCACCGAACCTCGAAGATGTCTATTCATAACTTTTTCAAAGGCTGACAGGATATAAGTTATAGGAAAAAGACACACTGGTAGAGAGTTCCTCACTATGTGTAAATAGTAAATGTAGGAGAGAAGTGATAAGTGCGATTAATCGGCATATCAACTAAGTACGGACGGTACCTTGCAATATAGCTCACGGCCCAGGTAGGGTTAGGTGGAGTTGGAGCTCAGGGTCTGGTAACGGAAGGAAAATTTTGGGATGAGGTCATTGTACGAGTAGCACTTGCATATACTCAAGTTTTATTCAGTAAATACACGTTTTTTAAGCAATATGTAACAGTTAGAGCCTAAATGACAGATAGGCTGGAAAAGTAAATATATACTGGATAGCCAATAAAGTGAAAACAACACAAAATTGTTACCAGTAAGTTGCACCTACCATGTTATGTTCCTGTGTCACCCTAAGGTCGACTGGTAAAAAATGCCTAAGCCATTAAGTCTGCCTTTGTATAGTGTTTCTTACTTGTGTATAAAGTTTTAATTAATAAATAAAATAGTACTGAACTTTAGTTGGATATTTGCCAACAGGTTTGCTATTAAATGCACGTGTATTCGTATCGATACGTGGAAATACTTCTCACCTTTACTGCAAACCACATATTGCTCTCTAAACACATTTATATGGTACTCATTAAATTCTGTAATTTTAATTACATCTGTATGTAGATACATATTCAATTAGTAAACTGAATTAATAATCTAGATTGCTTTTTTGGAATTGAAAGCTCTAGCTATGTATGAAATGAATGTTAAGAATTCAATTAACCAATATATTGTGAAAGAAAGTAGCCGTACTGATTGATTAGTCACACTATAATAACATAAAAGCGAAAATGTGTGTATGTTTTTTCTTTTCGTTCGACCAGCTGAACGGAACTCATTGAACTTGGTAAACCATATTCTGGAAAATATTCCAGGATATGGTTTACCCATGTTATAGGTTATTTTTCGACATTATGTTCTTTCTGGATAATTTTCTACTATCACAGTGGTAGCAACAAGTATTGATTTAAAATAAAGTATGTAAATATGAATAAAATCCTCTCGGCATTAATCGTTGTGCTTGCGATTACTAACAGAATTATTTACAGTACCTATATACGAGTAGAATTGGTGGTGGTTGTCAAGTTTTACGAGTTGAAAGCTGGCAAAGTTACGGCCAAAAACTAATATCGAATAACTGACAACAACAGCGAATGACATTTATGAGCGCGTATATTCAAACGACGATGTTGTACGGATATTATGAAAAATTGAAAGTGATGAGGGTAGTGTGTGCATTGAGTACAATGGCTGACGTTAACGGGAAGTGACGATAAAAAGGGTAAGCGTGAACAATGAGGCTGCCTAAAAAGGAAAAATATTATGGACAGGACCCTTTATGTCTGCGTGATAGTCATATGCTATGATCGTAAGTAATGATAATATATATAATTATAAAATAAAATAGAATACATAATCTATACTAATATAATAAAGAGGTAAAGTTTGTTTTTTTGTTTGTATGAGGTAATCTGTGGAAGTACTGGTCCGATTGCTAAAAAATTTTCACCAATAGAAAGCTGCTGTATTCCTGAGTGACATAGGCTATATTTTATGTACGCGGGCGAAGCTGCGGGCTAAAGCTAGTAAAAAATATATAAGTGATATAGTTAAACCTGAATAGTTTAAATAGACAGTATTTATGTTTTAGTTTCTGTCTTCATTAATTAGCAAACAAGTCAAGGCACGAAGTGGTTCTAAGCATCGACTTTAATATTCCAAACAGTTAAGATAATGCAAATTATTTGAACCCAAATCAATAAAATCAAATGGTTACGGTCATTTTAATAGAATTATAATTATGACATGACCTGGTTTTAGACAAATGCCACCTAAACGTGGGAGTGCTTTCGAATGGATTCTTATATGAATAAAAAAAGTATAATATTAAAGTCGGAACCCAGGTTGAAAAAAATGTTTTAAACCTTTTACTGGTAGTTTTAAATAAAATATTAAAATAGATTTGGATTTACAGACTAATATTATCCTAAGGAACATAATTCATTATGCATCCATTCTAGGTAGCAATTGGTCTAACTCCCATATTTGAGTGGTCAATGTCCTTTATTTGAAAATTCCTCGTAGTTTTTCCAAAAGGAAAAAAAAAACAGAATGCGTCACAACCAAGTAAACAATAGCCGTAACAGTAGCATCATGAACTTGAACTATAAATGGATTTAAATTACTGACTAGTTGGTTATTTATGGCATTTATGTCTTTGCTGCCGTCAGTAGTTACGTCATAAGTCTTAGTGGGGTCTACGATCGATAAAATGAAACAGTTAACAGTGAAATTAGAGTTCAAGGTAAATATCATTTTATGAAATAGTGCTTATAGAAAGATATTGAAGTATGATAAAAATTAGTTAGTTACTTAGTTCGCCTGTTGTGTCCCACTGCTGGGTGAAGGCCTCCCTCTCCTTTTTCCACACACGCCTATCTTCAGCAACTGCAGGCCAGTCCCTCCTAAAAATAAAATTGTCCTGGTATTGATAACAGACGAATAAATGCTTAATAGTCGCTATGGTTACTGAAGGACGATTTTTGCCAGGGATGCGTGATTGTTCAAAAGAATTGCCGTTGTCCCGTGAACGCAAAGGGCAACCTAAAAAAAAATGGAGATAGATAAATGTAGACGCTTCCTCTCTCCATCAGCGCAGTAGGAATTATTTGATGATTGTTCACCTTAAAGAGACGCAACTCTATTCAATATCCTTACCAATTAAACTTATACACAATTCTGTAGGATTCTATAGTTAGTAGCCCTAAATTGGTGGAAGTACAAATGGAGGGAGATTTTCGAGAAGTTTGAATGGGCACGTCACGACTAGAAGAGATAGAAAGTAATAGAATTTTTTTTAAAGTTCTGTAAGGGGCAAAAATTAATTTTACCAGCTAAACTTTACTAAACATAGGATCTCTAAAGGAAATAAACAAATCCTTAAATGATAGTAAAAATAAAAGAAGTTTTCAATACGGTATTCTATTTGTCGGCCCATTATCCCTTGTCTAAAAGTTTTTAATGCTTTGTAAGCAAGTTGCGGGACTAGTTTTTCTTTTGATATGATGAGCTCGGTAAAAGTTCTTTATGATGAATAAAAGCATGGAAACAGAGCACTTACATAAAATGCATTATTCATTGTTGATCGGACGCTATGGTTGTGGGATTGCTTGTTCAGTTATTGCGGTCTTGAGTCGTAAAGAGCTACTGAAAAAAATCGGCGAGATGAAGGGTTCCGTGCGTTTGTAGCAAAAATGGCAAAGAAGCTCGCTCTTACAGGAGCCCCAATTAAATAGTTATTTTATTCTGTTTTTATTTGTTGTACTTGTTGACATAGCGGCTAACAGAAATACATCATCTGTGACAATCTCTGCTCTTTAACTGTCACGGATTATGGGATACAACCTGGTGACAAAAAGACAAAGGGACAGTGACAGACCTTAAAAACATGGTTGGGTTGAGAGGCAGTCAGTTAAAAAGTCAGGCACTTTTTCTCGGTCCACCCATAGTGTTTTTTTTCAGTTTCTCAACTTAAACAAAAAAAAAAAAAACGAGATACTAAGCGGAGGACAATCTGCAATACTGGACAACTGCTGTTTTATTGTTCTGTGCAATGTCAATAGGTTTCATTCTTTAAATTGCTTTCATTCAAGTTGTATTTAAAAAAAAAAATCAGTAGGTATCTATCCGTTTTGACAGTTTTTTGTAACTGTTGATTGATAGCGATTAAATTGTAGCTTTAAAGTTGCCTCATAAATACCTATCGCACTTACAACTTCTTGATCTCAATGGTGTTTAAAATGAATGGAAAAATGTGGCCCAATTGTCTCAATACGGAATAGTGTTTGTTTCATAATCTGCAATTAACTCATAAAATAATGACAGTAGAGGTTGATAGATTTTACTATTCGTGATGTAAGGGTTGGACAAGAATCCGACCAATACAGTAGGTATCTAGGTACATTTAAGGGATTATTGTCATAAGGTGTGAATAGGAATTCAATGTAACCTAAATCAATACAACCTGCCAGGGCGGCGAGATTGTACAAAAGAGTTACCGTGGCCATGGAATGCAAAGGACATGAAATTCAAGGAACGCGAGTGGGGTTTACACGGTAAAAGTTCCCACTAAAAAAAGGGGAACAGGTTTTTTGCTTTCTATCTTTCTATCCATTATTATAGATTAGACAACGGGTGTAACGTTGTTTCTGTTTAGTTTTAGAATTAAATTGGACCTCCATTGTACATAAAAAGTCCGTCTCCAAAGTTAAATTGTTGACAATTTAGCACACCTGGCGCCTAGGTTGGTGAAATTTCTTGTTAGCTTCCAGCTATTTTGGTCCAAACTTATTGCGTTACGATCCCGTACGAACTTAATATTTAACATGGGGGAGCAATATTTCGAAGGACGCCGAAGTAATTTCAATTTTATGGTAGCGCGTCAGAGATCAATAATGTTTGTAAGGAAAATGACTCTGCGACAAAGTTATTGACTCGCTGAAACATGGTTAGGACTGTCAGGTTGATGAAGTGAAAAAGATTTCCTTTTGAAAATAAAACGTAAGTTACGAACGGTAGCAAGATTAGCTCCATCTTATTGCCTTCGGGCAGTTTTAACACCCCTTTAGGACCTTACAAAAGATCTGAAAAAATTTACGAGGTCTAGATTTTACGTTCACACTGAGATAAGTGTAGCAGACCTGAAAAATATAGCTTAAGCAATTCCGTACACAATTTTTGGGTCGCCTATAAAATAAACTCTTAAGCAATAACGACAAAAATGAAAAGATCATAAAAATAAGTGCTGCCTACATGGACCTACCAGATAAAGTACTTAAGTTTACGCAGTGGTATGAAAAAAAAAGTCTTATTGAAAGACATATTATGTCAAAATTTGCTGTCATTAGCAAACTACCCTGGTTCCTAAATTACTTTTGTGTTACTAATGAGCGGTAATAATGTGGGGTGGAAAGTTAACCGACGCAATCTTATTAGTTGCACGAAAAATTGAAACGGAATTTATTACAAATTTCTGTCAATACAAAGATATACGTTGATGTGGCTCGTAAAACTGCACAGCTTAATTGAGAATAGTCTGGTCTACCGCACGTTGATCGCACCGCATTATAATAGAATCTCGAAACCGCAAGACGGTAACGTAGGAGACTTCGAAGGAGATGTTGGGTCGACTTAGATGTCTTCTTTAGGAAGTGGGAAAAGAATGGCAGAAACCTTTCCCCATCCCCCAGTCATCAGGGACAGTAGAGGCTAGACATACCTGATAACAAAATAATTTTCTATACTATCGATTTCCTTTTGCAAAACTGTTTGGAATTTTGGCACTTAAGCAATTGACCCTGTTATTATTAATTTAATTTTTCGGTTACGCCTCATTGATTCTGTCAAAGGTAGAAAATATAATTGGCTGTTGTAATATACAAAAAAAAGACAGAAAAATAAAGCATTATTATGAAAATCAACGTCCGTGTCAATGAACGACACTGACATGGAGAAAATATTCTTGCTAGAAAACTAGAAATAGACCGAGAAAACAAAAGCGTTTCGGTACTTATTTATATGTGCCTACATATTTGTCACATTATTATTGACGTCTACTTTGTGACTATCCTAAACGATGTCACAGATATTTTCTCAGCGTATAACAACCCATATTCGTTCATAAAGGCGCAATGTTTAATGTAGTATCTTTTTCCGAAGCTAGCTCTCGCCAGCGGCTAGAAAATCGTGTATAAGTATCTCACGAGTAAGTTGGTACTTTCGGGACAAAAGTAGATTTCCTATTTCTAAAGCCGAATCATGGTATATAAGTCTTTCAAATCAAATCAAATCGCTTCAATCTTTCAGGGATATTGATTAATAAGTATGAAAACATCACAACATACTAGGCATTCTACAAAAGTGGTTAAATGTGAACCGAATTCGGAAGTGAACTTTATATTTGGTTAATCGAAATTGGAATCGAAGATGCAAAACCAATCTGAAGTTTCCAACTTTCGAAGTTATACCACAGTTACATTTCAACATACCTATAGACTAGGTTATTTGTAGAATTCCTAATTACTGAGTAAGATTAATCTAGGTTTCTAAGGCGCTAAGGACCCTATCTGTTATCATTGAAGCCTATACACCACTTTAGGCTTCAAGGATAATGTAAGTAATGTGTTAGCGTTAGTAAGTGCGGTTAGTATTATTATTATAAGTGTGAATTCTACCCAGCAATATCCCTGTACTGGTTTATCTAACATCTCTCTTCATTTGACACTTAGTGCTCTGAATTTATCGAGTATCCCAAATCCGTTTAATATGTTCTCGGTAGTTGAAAACCATAATACCTACATTATGTAAGTAATTTTGACTCTAGTTTTCCGCTTATGGGGATTCGAAGCAGGCGTTTACATCATGTTTATTGCAAGGCATAAACGGTTTAGGGATCCCCGCTGTTTACCAGCGTTGCTTGAGAAAATAAATTGGATTAAGTTTTCCGAACATCTGTAAACAAGATTAGTCAATCAAAAACTTTCCAGTCCGATCATTTCGACTAGACAGACAGATGTTATTAGCTCAATACAAGTTAAATGAACCACGTCTACTTCGTTTCAAAAATGTACTGCAAAGATCGAAATGATCGGAAAAAGATATGTCCAAATTGGAACAGAGATAGCCTTAAAAGTTTTCAACTCCAGAATCTCGAAGTTTTCAAACTATCACAGTTCTTTGCGACTACTTGAGCGTAAATTAAAAAAGTTTTAGCCTTTTTAAACTTTGTTCTTACGGAAATATTCAACCGAATCGTGTGGAGCGCTTTTTCTGCGATATGCAAAATGTATATTGTGTAAATATCATCCCATTTACTTCATATTGGGCTGATCCCGGCAGTCTTCCAGGCCATTTCTCGGCATACCATGCGCGAATCTCTTTTTTTTTGCTGAAATGTGTTCTATGAACCCATTATCATTCTTGCTTGTTTTTGTTTCCGAAATATGTTTTTTTGGTTTTGGACTTATTGAAATCCTTTTACTTTTTCATTGTGTATTATCCCGACGTTATTGATAGTAAATCTATTGTTTTGTAAATTCTGTAGTGCAACAGGTTATAAAAAGCTGTATTTTGTTAAAATGAAGCCGTACTAAAATAAATCCCTTTAGTGGTGAGTTTGTATAATAACCCTTTGTATCGTAGATAATAACAGATATGACTACCTAATTTGGAATAATATATAATTAAGTCCGCTTTTGTGCAGTTTTTGCTAGCGCATAAAGTTTTAATACATAAATAATATTGCGGCTATGTTATAAACTAAAGAGCAGTGGTAGCCCGTTCCCTCTCCTAAAGAGAACATTATAAAGTTTGTTATGCTAGACTATTATAAATTAATAGCTTTTATTTCAAAACTAACAATGCAAATAAATACTGATATTAAATCATTGCACATTACATAAAACATCCATAAATCATTTGATAACAACTATTTATGCGTAATTACATCTCTAATAGACGGTTATTTAGACAAGTGTGAATGTTTAGACCGGTAGCCATTAATTATAATACGTCAACACGCTCTAAATCAAAGCATTTGCTGGCTAATCATCAATTATATGCGGTTCAATCGCAATACGTCATTAAGACATACCTCTACAGTGATAGCCTTTTTTATAGATTTAGGTAACTGGCTGGTTTGCATAAAAGACTGGCTGGCTGGTTGTAAAATAAAAATGTAAATAAAAGAAAAAGTTTGCATCGTTAATGCCATTTTTTTTTCTTTTTTACGTTTTGGCGGGATTGAACTTTGGTTGTTTTAATTACTCGCAAACCGATTCTTAGTAGGAATTGTAATTTTTTGGTGGAGTTTTTTTTTAACTGTCTATTCATCTGGACAATGAAATGGAATTAATGATACAAAAACGCCCTCGATGAAATGAAGGTAATAATTATATTGTAGAGATTGACTCGATATTTATTGCTAAATACTGAAAAAACATGTATATACTCGTGTTACATCCAGACTTATAAAAAATAAAATGAATGAACTCTATATTTGATAAGAAAACATATCGATTTTTCGAGATAATCTTGTTTGTGGGAAAGGTTAGTGCTTTTTAGAGCAATACCATTTTGTTTTAAGTTAATTTTACGGGTTATTTTGACAAATATTGTAATACTTAATGGTTATAAAGGTACAGAATCGAACTTAATTCCTTAGACATTTTCTACCATTAATCCTTTTTTATTCGTTTGCACTATTTTAATTGATATGTATTAAGTATCTTATTAATGTATTAAGGTCAATATTTACAATTTAAAACCCGTAATTAATTTGTTGAACGTTTTGTCTAAGGACACAAAGAACATGAGAATCGTAAGTAATACAATAAATTTACATGATTCTGAATAATTTATTTTCTTACCTTTAATGTAGGTTTGCCTCCTTAATTTTAATGAGTCCGAGGAAGGGATAATAGGGCATTATCAAATGGATGGTGGGTTCAGCCATTATAATACCCAAGATTTTCGTAATATTATTTCTAAAGGAAGGATATAGACTTTTAAAACCGTCTCTTGCTTCATTTCCTTGATATCAAACTGTTGAAAGAAATGTCTATTTTTTTAATTGAACTTGGACGGTTTGTATCGGCCACCCAAAAATACTACGCAGTACTGTTGAAAACCTCGTTAGGGGCTATTTAAACGATTGCAGTTTTTACTGAAAGTAACGTTTATTTTTCATTTAATTACTGTTAAAATCATGTATGTATTTCGTTTATCAATTTAAGTATGCGTTGCATTAAATTCATAAGTACCTATGTACCAAAAAAAATAACATTTAAAATCTTTTTTATTTACTTGGATTACTTTAGCTAAGTTTCAAGTATATAAATATAAGGAATAAAATTTTGTATACAAACGATTTTGCCCAGTAAAAGTTGAATTTTCAAAAACCCCTTCTTCTCCCCTCACCTAAATCACAGATGCAAAATTTTACATTCTTAGACTCAGTAGTTTCGGCTATGCGTTGATATATTAGTCAATCAGTTTCTCCTTCTAAATATACACATTTACTTCAATTTCAACACTCAAACATCAGTCAAATATTATGACAAATCTAATTATCGTGTCGGCTATAAATGTTCAACACATAATTATTAGACTGCAAGTAATTAATTATAGAGTATCAAATATCAGGTAGTTTATTAGACGAATAATACGTATGTACCGTGAAATATATGATTACAAGTGTTGCGTGTTGATTACCTACTCAAACGACACGCTATGTTAACATTAAAAGGGGTAGGCTGGGATAATTGTAGCTAAGGTTTGTAAACATAAATGTCAGTCGACAAAAGTGTTTGTTTTTTAATATAATATCAATGTAGGCCTGCAGAGAAACGTCATACTGCAAGGTGATGAAACGGTTTCATAGAATTCGTTACGTATAGCATTCTTCACACGCGCGAATTAACCCAAGGGAACTCTACTAAATACTCTTATATTAAAAAGTATCATATATATGCGCTATTCCAGGACCATCCATTCAGTTTTAGTTTCCTCTAAATTCGGTCAGCCAATTGAGCGTGAATGAGTAACAAACATAGGTACACATATACACTAAATTGCATTTTTATATTATTTTTTACAATTTCCAGCTAGCTATCGCACTATCGCGTCGTAATACTCGCAATTGTAACCTATAAATATATGAAACCCTATTTAAAGCACCCCTATTTAATAGGCTTCATGTTTGGCAGTCGCGTCAAACCACCAATTAGTCAAAGGGCAGTTACATTGGTACCCACATTCCTATGCAGGTACACTCGTAGTTTATTACCTCGCGTGTTAAGTACCAGTCATTTCTTTTGTTCATAATGATTGAGGCTAAACGAAAAAGTCATTAACATTCAGCTAATCTGTATATTGAACTCGCTTTTGAATTTTATGAATGGTAGGAACTTATCAACGTCAAAGGTGACACTTTCATCGTCGGAAATAAGGTCTAGTGATTATGTTTATTAATTGTTTTTTGCATAAAAAAAATCGGGTTTAACCCTTTAGTATTTTCGACCAATCGTCCTGGTAATAATGCGAAGATAAATAGTACTGTAGGTACAATCAAACAGAAAAAAGATCAAGAAAAAATATAAAAAATAATCCTTAGATACAATAGCATTATCAGTATATATTGATTATATTAAGCAAAAGGATATTTATTTGAATCCCGTGTCGTACAAGAAAGTATTTGAAATTTTCCATGTGGAATATTTTGCGAATATAAGCAGCCCTGGTTGTTATCGAATTCGATTGTATCTGGCTGGAGGTAATGGTCTCGCCCGTATCACATGGGATGTACAATACACTGCAATACACAATGTGGGACAAATAGGGTTATCTATTTCTATATATTTCAGATAAGATAGGTGTGATGATGTGCCTAATGGTATAGAATTTAGGGGTTCAACAAAAGCTTAGTGACAAAATCACGGTAAAATGGTACTGGTAGTACTAAATCAGGAAATTCTAACTGGGTATCCAATTAAACTAGTGCAAGTCAGTCACTGTGGCATTGCTTTTTTGTTTGCCAAAATAACTTGGAAAATTCTAAATTTTCCGGGAGGACTGAACATAAAGTTCAGTATAATGAACTGAATTCAATTTTATGGTTTCTTTTCATAGTTTTATTTGGCCAAATTGGTTTAAAACAAATGAAGACTTTATGTAGAATCTAGTTTCCCGCTCTACCTACGATGACCACTTCATGATTACACAAAAACTTAATAACGGTTTTAATTAAATGTTTTGCAGCATCTAATTTTAATAGTACGTTATTCTATTTGTAGTATCTAGTATTTTATTTATTGTGCACTCTTACTGCAGTGTACTTACTCTTTTGTAACCCAAAAAAGACGTCGATTGGTAGAATTCTCTTCCTTGTTGTATAAGTCTGCTTATGTATCACTACTTTACATATTTAAATAAATTGTGTTAGCATTTTCACACTTCAGCGAACTTTCAATTTTACTGAATAAAAGAGATTCTAATCTCGTGATACGAGTACATAACTGAATTGCCTAAGTATTCATACCACATTATCATCATCTAGCTAGCCTATTCCCAACTATATTGGGGTCGGCTTCTAGTCAAGCCGAATTTAGCTGAATACCAGTATTTTACGAGGAGCGGCTGCCTACCAGACCTATTCATACCACATAATAACTAAATATGATACAATACACAAATAAATATGTTCTGTAATAAATCCTGCAAATTACTCGTGTGCTCCAAATTAATTAGCTGTCTACGTTGCCTCCATTACACAGTCTATATTTCAAGAGTTATTCAATGGTTAATGTTACCTACTGAAAAGTACCTAAATTATATTATGAAGTACTAGCTTCTGTCATCGGTTTTGCCCGCGTGAAAGTAGGTTTCCCTATACAAACTTAGGACATTCGGGTAAATTTGAATGTCTACAAGATCTTCTCCTCTTAATAAACTAGTGCGCTTCACCATTAACGATTGCATCACTGCATACCATCAGGTGGGATAGCAGTCAAGTATTAGTTTATATTATTAAAAAAAATCGTATCATTCCCTTAAGGGAAGAGTTTTGGGAAATTCTCTGTTTGTGTTCAAAAGTCGTCATAGAAGAAAAACTTGTGACTTCACGCACTACTGGGACTAGGAAGTCCCAGTAGTTTCGACTATTCTTTAATATGCCAGTCAGTCAGTCAGTTCTTTTATATACATAAAGATAATATAGAACGCGCGTAACAAAAATGTCTGTTATTTCTCATTTCGCGTAAATGATGTGGGCGGAAGATATCATGTTAAATAATCACTACGAAGTTACGTAGGTATCGTAATACCAAATTATCTATTTCGAAAACGTTTAACTAGTTATTTTCAGCGGCTTTACCCAGGTAAAAGTGAAAAATTATACCAAAGGAATACACTGCCGGGATACAAATGTTTTAGGCCTATCAACACCACTAGTGATGTTCTACCCGTGTGCTATATTTCATTCAAACATACAATTATACATAAAATTCAATCTTCGAAGAATATCTCTTGAAACCATGGAAGGTATTATCCACCGAAAAAAAATAACAGCGCCTATCAACTAAACCATAGCAATATCTTTCATTACAGCAAATATTACGATATTATTTATATATTATACTGTATTAAAACTAGCATTTCGTAAGTAAAATTGAGCACTTGATTACAGTTACCAGGCCTAATAGTAAACTATCAAAGGATCCACTTAATTATATAGACACGACATCCAAATCGGTGAAGCCGTTTAAGAGGAGTTACGTGACAAACAAACGTACACACAAAAATTATACATTTAAAGATATTATAAACAATTTTCGATATGTGACATATTTCAAACACAGCAAGATGAAAAGGTCAAGAATCTAATTTAACGGGAAATGTGTAGAAATAAAATGATTTAGTTTTTTTTCTGACATACGAAAGTGAGATTTGAAATATTATATTGTACAGTAGTTTTTGACTTTTTGCCAATGGTGTGGTAGACATTCCTTCATAATTATATAGATGAATATTCAAATTAAGTAATTTAGAAGCGATAATTATATGCGTTTGTTATTATGACACTACTTCAGTTCTTTTATCTAAACCAAAACATAAGAAATGCAGTGTTTCTTATTCCAAGTGCACTAATTTTCTTATATAATAGGTAAGTGTGCTCCAGCGGAGATCACATCATTACTTACCATCAGGTGACATAGTGGTCAAACACGAGTTTATCCTTAAAAAATTCATCCTTGCGGAAATACCCAAAAAAGGCATTCATTGCTACACGACATAATATAGTGCTAAATTATGCAAAATACGTTTGAGCTTAAAAAAACTGGATGTACCAGGAGAATAAATTAAAAAATATAAAACATCGAGTCCAATTTATGAGATATGGGCTTCTGTTACTGCAATGTTTGATTTATTTTCCCACTGTTGGCTCTAGCAAGAAGGACTTCCAATGTCACTGACAGCCACATTATTACGACTACTACCTATTATTTTTAAATATGAAAAGAGATACTGACTGACTGACATATGAACGCACAGCCAATACATTTTATGACACAGGTGCGCACTAAGAGCGTTTTCACATTATCCGATCCGATATCGGTGTCGGACGCCGATCCGATATCGGGGTAAGCAAAATGTATGAAATATGTAAGTACCTGTCTTTCATATTGTCCGACCCGATATCGGATATCGGAGCACGGCATTTCATAAATTTTACTTACCCCGATATTGGATCGACTTCCAACACCGATATCGGATCGGATAATGTGAAAACGCTCTAAGAAGAGGTTTCGGAAATTTAACCCTTAAGGGAATGAAACGGGAGTCCAAAGTCTGTATGGAGAAACCTATTATCACGCGGGCGAAGCCACAGCCAGAAGCTAGTATGTATCTAAGAAATTGTTGAAGTTGTAGTTGACGACTCAGTTGGAACAGTGGTTGAGCGATTGGCAAACGGACAAATATTTGTATGGTCTGTAGACAGTTGTTCCAGTTCTGATGAAAGTGAGTTTACATGTCTACTCTACAAAGTCATTCAGACTCTACAAAGTCAAAGTGAAATGTCACTTTGTAGACCAGAGATAGAAGTCACAATACTACACGTGTCGGAAATAACGAACCCAAGTCCTCACTCTCAATAGCAGAGTCAAAAAACGAGTTGGTAAATTAAAAATGTATGAATAAAATTATCTATTTTAATATAAGATCTGGTTTCATTGCTGAGTCATATTTAGTTTGTGCCGAGAGCTGACCGTCGCGACATAAAAAGTTGTTTAACAAGGAAAAACCATTAAAAAAAAATAAGCAAATAAAGACTGTTTTAATAAACATTGTGGAAAAACGAATAGTGCAACGTTAGACTTAATAAAAGGCGACTCTGTGATTAAAATGTTGAAAAGATTGTTTTTTTTGTTACTAGCAGTAACGTACTGCTTTTCAGTCCCCAAGAAGGTTTTCTACAATCGTACTGCCACCAATCAAGCTCAGGACCAGTCTGTCCGTTCACCAGGCCAAGCTGATATACAAACGTCTGAACATGTCGTGGCATGCACGTATGGAGACGGACAGAAAGGAGAATGCGTTCCTTACTACCTCTGCAAAAGCAGAAGTGATGTTGATTGCCCTTGGGTAACCCACGTCTGTTGTTTAGCATCCGATAAGACATACGCTTGATCTATCCTAACTTAAAGCAGTGCGAAAACTAAATATATAGGTGACATATTTTTTTTAATATTTTGTATCTTGTATAATTTCGCTGAATATGTATTTTAATAATGTAAAAAAATGCCATTTAAAAATATTAAAACAAATGTTATTTCTTTATGCATTTTAATTTGTTGCTGTTGGATAATAATAAATCACAGACCCTTTACAGAAAACCATATCTCAATTTGGTCAAATCGGTATAGAAATAAATGGGAACATTCGTTTACACACAAAAATAAACACTTTTTTACCCTAAAGGCCTAAACGGATTTTGTTACCGATGGTAATAAAACAAAGTTATGGAACCACCCACAGCTGGAGCTCAGACATTCCCATTGAATCCATAAGAAAAATTGAGCACTAATTTAAATCGTGGACCCAACAATATTTTAAGTTGGTACCCAGTTCTCAAATTTACATCCCAGAAACGGTCCCATCGTTAGGAAATCAGCATCACGTCCAATGATAATGACCTTTAGGCTTTAGGTCCTCAATGGTCGTGAGGACCCTTAGCATCTAAACGATTCTTTGTGCTCGCCTCATTTAGTCGAATTCGATTTGGGACGAAAATGAACGGATTTAGTCCATAATGTAGAGGAAAAAAAATCGAGTATCTTCCGGAAAGCTGTTGGAGTTTAGCATAATGTTAATGGGTTTCGATGTTAATCGGAATGTTGAACTTGATAATGATCATTACTTTTATTTGTTTCGATAAAAACTGATGTTCTTTCTAGACTAGAAGTGGAAACAAAATGTAGTTGGTAAATCTTTAAAAAAGTCAAATACATACTTAAGCAGCAGTGAAGAGTAAGAGGAGTGGAATTCTCTGCCGGAGTCTGGGTTTTCTGATAGCTACAACCTAGGTTTAGGTTAAGTCCAAAGTTAATAACGTATCTCTAAGTAAGCGCGCTCTTTCTTCGACCACATCGTCGCATTCCATCAGTTAGATAGTGGTCAAGTGCATATCTATAAACGACAAAAATAGCATTATCTTGGTCCCTGCCTATAGTAAACTACAGGCTTATTATCTCGGAACTACATCTTCTCTCGCATTTATTGATGGTCTATTGAGTAATACATGTGGATAATACACTCTGATCACAACAACTTAATACACACTATAGTTCCGGCACAATAATCATAGCCACGCACAAAGGATAAAAAAAAGTACTTACGCAATTCTCTTTCTTTTCAGATACAATGGCCACGACAACAATATACGTGGCGTTGGCACTGTGTTGTGCCATCGAGGCCATTCACCTCAACTACCGGACGAACCCAAGTCATTTCCTCCTGGACAACCCAAGTTTGCACCTCTCGGGACCTGGGGCCGCCTTCGCAAGAGTTGCAGCTTTTGGACCCCAACCTGCTCGATTGGCTGTCAATGGATTTGGGTAAAAAAACCTATAAAAAAATCGTCAAAGAACTACGTCATTTATGAAAACGATTGATATGTTACAGTTAGGATAATGTGAAGGTATCAAAGCTCTCTCGAAAATGTAACTAACGTACAAGCACAAGCTATTTTGCATAAAGAATTTGAAGGTTGCTTTTGGAATACAACCTGCTCGATTATCTGTCAAAGGATTTTGGTAAAAAAAACTATTGATCTGTTACAGTAAGTTAGCATAATTTCAATTATAATGTGAAGGACGACGGTATTAAAGCTCTTTCGAAAATGTTAATAATTTAAAAGCACAGCTATATTGCCTATTTTGCATAAACGATTTGAAGGTTGCTTTTGGAACACAACCTGCTCGATTTATCTGTCAAAGAATTTGGATAAAAAAACGTCAAATATTTCAAAGAACTACATCATTTATGAGAACTATTGACCTATTGCAGGTGGCATAATTTCAATTATAAAGTGATGGCATACAAGCTCTTTCGAAAATGTAACTAACTTACAAGCACAAGCTATTTTGCCTGTTTTGCATAAACGATTTAAAGGTTGCTTTTGGCATACAACCTGCTCGATTATTTGTCAATGGATTTGGGCAAAAAATCGTCAACGCTTTCAAAGAACTACAACATTTATGAACACTATTGATCTGTTACAGTTAGCATAATTTCAACTATAATGTGAAGGTATATTAAAGCTCTTTCGAAAATGTAACTAATTTGCAAGCACTTGCTATTTTGCATAAACTATTTGAAGGTTGCTTTTGGAACACAAATGAATGTTGAAATCTGTAAAATTATTTTCTTGTGTTGGATAATTGAAATTCGCTGTTCTCAACGTATGCTTGGAAATACGGAGTATGAGTTTATGATTTTCATTTTATAATGCAGAAATCTGGCATAGTTGTTCCAACAGTTATATCTGACGTAATAATCTGCAAGAGATGAAATAATAGAATATAACGTGTACAAATGCAAGACGAAAAGGTTAATCAGCTTCCATATATGTATATATTTCCAGTCATCTTATCTCTATTTGGGACTGGTATTTTTGTTAACAACTAGCTTATTGAAATTAAACTTTACACATTAAATATATGCCCCATATAATATTATCTACTCTGCTCGTGTGTTAAGTTTCATCCAAATCTATTCACCTTCTAAATAAGAGATAGAGTACCCTTTTACCTAATATTAGTATGAATTAGTATGGACGGTAACAGTGTGTAACTCTCTATTTAAAACTGCATTACCTTTTCATTTTGCGACTGCACGTTTCTATTTCATACTTCGTATATTCCTAGCCCGGTTTTCGTTCTCCTAAACTGAATAATTTCCACCTTGCTGTTAAGGACAGGTTCTTGCCGCAAATGTACAATTATTTGTTTGCACTGTGTATGCACTGGATGCTAATTCGCTGTTTGTGTTGCATGTACCTACCTGTTGTAAAATGCACTGATTCTGTCTACAGCCCGACCATCGACCCAGCGCACTACGGACCGACGACAAGGTTACTTGCTCTTTATGTGTTTGACTAACACTATTAACTAAATAATGATTAACTATGTGTAGTTAGTTTAATCTTTTGTTAACTATTAACGACACTAATAAAGTAAGAACACAGAACTAATACCTATTTAAGTCTAGAATAATATTGAACTCCAGCCCATAAGGCGAAGGAAAATAGATTAAGGATTTTTTTCTCAGAAAACCACAATCAACACACATATTCCCCATTTATACTTAACAAATACGTTTAACATTCTCACTACATATAAAATATGATTTACTAAGAACCTAATTTCATGCAAGATTTGAACAAAAAATACAATTCAACAATAATACGCTGAAATATTTAATAGGCTTTGACCCACCATTAATTTTATTTCGACACCTCTCAATGTAACATTAAATAAATAAAGCAGTGATTTATGAATATTACTAGAGCTGAAAAATCGCGTAAAAATCGATCTTACACTGAAAAAGAAAACATGTTCACACATGACCCTATTTTAGCAGTCCATTTTACGTCCACACTATTTTTGTATCATAAAATATTGAGTACTTACGTATGAATATTTACAGATATCAGAGGGAGTGAATAAACTTTATGTAAAAGTACGTAAGCCTCAAATAAAGCATATATCACTTTATGATACAGTCCTGATGTCACGATAAGTTACTACGTGTGTTATTTACAATCCGTTCTCGGAAAAGTCTACGAGTTAAGACATTTTTCATTAGTCGAGTCCTTTTATTGAACACATTTATTACCTCGTACGTATCTAGCTATATTAAAAGTCTGAATGATGTAGCTAGGAGCTGGGGTAACAAACTTTGAACGTTTAATATGGATGCTAAGTGTTGAGTTTGGCGCCACGGTTGGCTTTCGCATCATTAAGTCGCAATTAATTGCGTGACTATAGTTGGCTGGGTTCGATTCCCGTACGAAATAATTATATGGTATAGTGTATGTGGCATATTGTCTTCTGTAAATGAGTTTGAATGTTCGTGAATGCACCCACGATTCAGGACTAATGCCTAATAGTGTGCATGAATTAAGTACATGAATTGTCAAATCATTGTGCAGTTTATTAAGTTGGTTTTTATGTAGGATAAATAATATAAAGAAAATGAAATTAGGTTGTATTGCAGCTTCTAATTTGTCATATACATATAAAGACCTAACAGATTAATATTTACTTTAATATTTTAGTCCCATTTTCCAAACATTCGCTTCTTTCTTGAATATGAATGCGAATGTCAAAAATGTGCAAACATTCTTTACATCACTACTACGTATGTACAAGAGCCAACAAAATTCTCCAGGCATTTACTCTTGAACGATTTCAGAGTTTAAATGAGCAAACTTGTCTCCGTGTGAACTTTCTTTACCACTGCCGCAAGGTATAACTAGAAACAAGTGAGGATCGAGGTACTGGTTTTCCAGGAAAAGCGAAGGTTACCGTAGGAAATGTTTTCTTGAAGTTAAAGTGCATGATAAACTTAGGTGTCTGAACATGATATTAAATTGCACAAATGGTAGACTCACGATTCTGTAGAAAGCTCTTCGTACTGAAATACTGTGTTGTAAATATGATTAATTTTACCTTCCTTCAGAATATTAAATTCTCTTGAGATGCACCAAACATATTATATTATTTATTATATTGTGTATATTTTTCTACAATTTGTATATCCTTCTCAACTAACAACTATGCATGCCAACGATTTCTTACCAATATAAGTAGAGCACTTGGAAGCCTCTTTTCCAACAAACAAAACTCATTGCTAACACATTCCTCCTTGATATAGTTTCAGCAACCCGCCACCTCCATTAGGAGCTGGGCAGGACCCGGCTACTCAGACCTGTGGTCTGTCACCTCCATTCTGCGCCAAGTCCCGGTACAGGGCCATCGATGGCTCCTGCAACAATTTGGAGCAACCATCATTGGGCATGCCTCAGACACCCTATGGACGACTGGCACCCTATAATTATGCTGATGGTGAGTACATTTAATTAAGGTTCGTTTCTGTTAAATTATTTAAATGTTGCCCAATTTATTTACTTGTTTCAACTCTGTGCGCAAAGGCAAATTTATTATGAAGCATTAAATGCAATAAGGTTAAAGGTTAGGTTGTCGTTCATAATATGTCGATTAGATTATTTAGTTTAAATTACTAATAATTATGCAGATTAATTTTAGTAGCAAGTGAACCTTTGTAGTCAAAATAAATAATGACTATTATAGTCTCGTAGTATATAGTAGTATAATATGTATGTATTTAGAAATATATAAGTATGTTTATCAGTTGTCTAGTACCCATAACACAAGCTCTGCTTAGCTTGGGACTAGATGATGTTGTGTGAAAGTTGTGGGATATTATTATTATTATTATTATTAGTCTCGACTATTCTCTACCAGGGACCCGAGATTGTTCGAAAGAATTACCACGGCCCTAAACGCACATTTGATGATTTTTTACCAAAAAAAAACAACCAAAGAGACAGCTCAGGGTAGTGGAGGAAAATAATGGCTGACAGATTGTTACGAACTGAGAAACAATTAGTAAGACAAAAGTGAAAGTGACGCACTTTTATCCACTGCATTATATGGTTGTACATTGATTTTAATGTTGTCTTTTTACTACATTTAATTACACTGTTTATTTAATACACTACCCCAACAACCAAATAAATGTGGCAAGTTAATAGACTTGTTACACGAATGTATATTCCACGTCGGATAAACGTAGCAAATGATTTACGAATGCACGAAAACGCGCTCCAGGTCGGTGCTCGGCTTATGCAAATGTCTAAAATGCCCACGTTTCAGACATTTGCATGCCATTTCACTCGTCACTGACAGAGCTGCATTATTGATGGTACCTCACTAAATCTACAAATTAAACGCAGGAGCAATTTTCAGGGGAATCGAGTCTCGACCTCTCGAATGATTCGCGATCTTTGAAGACTAGCCATCGTTTATTGGATTTCTAAGTGTCCTCCAAAGTTCTATGGCCTTTTTATTGTGTAAATCGATTTAATTCAAAGCATTTTATTTGCATTCGGGACAAATAATCCCTTTTAAGTCGTTTTTTATCGTTCTGTACTTTCTGTTTAAGCCTTACTAGCCTCAAGGCTTTAATAATATATTAGCGGATTCGTGTTGGTTTTTAATTTCAGTGTTTTTTTTTTATAATGAACTACTTAAATATTGTAACCAATTAAACCAAGGACAATATTGTGAAAAGTTAATATTTTGGTCATCGCGAAACCTGCCACTGATAATTAATATATGAGTTATTTTGTAGGTGCTCTGTTTATTAAGGCGACGATTTAAGCTGTCGATACTGAATTTCGCCTTTTTTCTGTTCGTAGTAACTTTGTAAACTCTAGTTTATCTAATAATTGCGTGTCCATAAAGTTTTATTGGAAAGTCTTAGAAGCCAAACCCACCAAGTGAAACCATTTCAAATATAATTATATTCGACAATTTAATATCAAAATGAGTATAATCAATTACGCATTTATTATTTATCATCAGATAATTGTAAATAATATATTTTTTTTGTATTTTTAAATGGTTACTTTGAACTGGGATAAATTATGTAAAATGATTTACCACAAAAAAAACCTTCCTTGATTATTGCTCTTTCTATTAGTATTATATATAAATCATCGTTATCGGTCACGAGAATAAAAAGTTAGCGGGTAAACAGAAAAACAGATGCGGAAAGCGATTTTGTTTTATTCAAATTGTTGATATCTAGATCGGAAATTTTTTGTTTAGGCTTTCAACAATACAATCGAAAAGGTTTTACTGAAACCCATTTAGTGGAAAAGGGTTCAAAGGTTTTTGCATTTTTGTCTTTCATGCAATGCCTTTGTGCGGTAACACAGGTATCACCTAAGTCAATATGGTAAAATGTAAGCACCAAACATTTTACCAAAGGTTTTGGGTGTAAGGATACGCATTCAAAACTACACGAGCATAAGTAATACGCGCGTAGCAGAGATACTTCGTATTAAGGACGCTTCGTAGCCCACAGCTACGTGAACTACGCGGTTAGCATGCGTAGTACCACGCTTAGGGTGCATGCGTAGTAAGCGTAGCACATATTACCTAAAAAGTGATTGTAATGAAGAAAATAATAGTATTTTTGTTCTCTTTAATATGAAGTCAAAACTGGCTAAAACAGTAACAGACTTACAGTACTGTCCTTGTGCAGAGCGAATATTTGTTTGTGTTTTATTTAATGCAAGAATAATAAAGTCTCAAGAGAGACTGCAGTTCTCATAAAATATTTTTATTCCGTATTTATCTCAGTATTGTAAGTTCCTTCCCAACAATCAATCATTTCCGCTGGTTCCATTTCCAATAAGATAATTTCCTTCTATTTATTACTTCAGTCGGAGGGTATAGCCGCCATTTTCGTTAGCTGGCGACGTTTTGATGAATGATTGTGACGCTTGGCAATTAATTTATTGTGCATATATATATGGGGATATGTTAATTTCGCCCTAATGGCGTAGGACGTGAACAGGGAGAAGGGATGTTGGGATTTATGGGGCGAGATAGATATTGTTTGCAGATACTCGTACCCTATATATTTGGGAAAACTCTTGGGAAAAAATGTTGGATGTTTGAATTTGTTTGGAGTGGTTTGGAGAACTTTATTTTTACTTTGACAACATAAGAGTACGTGTCGTGGCTTTAATGATATCTGAGTATGTAGTCTAGTAATAAGATAATTACTTCAGGAACATACCCATACAAAGACTCAAATAAAAAATACTCAAAACAAAAACATTAGAATGAAATTTCATTTAAATGTTTTTATTCGTGTTTTGTGTGTTTTTTGTGACTAGTAAATTAATTACAATTCTACAATTGACAAAAAATTAGTTAATTAAATCATAAATAATAACAATCTTCGTTATTAACATAAGATGTTTATCTCTATGTCATTGAAGTATTGGCTTGTAATTATTATTCAAAAATTGAATAAAATAGTTTTAAGTTAAACGACGATTTGACATAAATCTTTTTTTCCAGGTGTTAGCGCCATGACACTATCGTCCTCCGGCCGTCCACTGCCGAACCCCCGAGACATCAGTCTCCGCCTGTTCCCCGACCGACAACTGATCGACCCTATTTGGAACCTCAACACCCAACAGTGGGGACAAATTATAACCCACGACATGTCACTCACAGCCGGCGTAGTACAGTCCCGTAAGTTGGAGTAATTTCTTACAAGTTGTACGACGAAAAAGTTTTGTTAGGCTCCGTGTTACCTAATTGTACTGTTGGCAAAAGAGTTTGGTGTGCAGGACAAAAGTAAATGCTCTCTATTCAGTAATTATTTTTATAATGACCAATTAAGTAATAATTCAGTTTGCAATCACAATGTCTAGAATTTAAAGAATACATAATTTTGGGAGAAATATTAATCAAAAAAAGCGCCTGTGATAATTTCATGATCTCAATATTGCTGTTAGTCGATCAATATTCGTGGTTATGAATTGCGTTGCTACTAAATGTCACATACAACGACCAGAATTTTTTGTAAATGTGTGACATTCTAAGGTGAAATTCTTTTTCAAAAAGAAATTGGAATTAGATTCAATATTGGCCATCCGCCAAAAGGTCGTTGTACAACAACAGGTACTAACTTAACGATTAAATTGACTGTACGTTAAGGGCGTACAAAATGGGTGTAGGTGTAGATTTACGCTAGGATTATCGGATTTCGTTCAAACAATGTTTCTTACGTGAACTTTAGTATCATTAGTAAAGTGTTACTCGTAAGTTACTAAGCGTATAATAAACTGTATGGAATAAAAATAAAGAACTTTTGTATTACAAATGTATAGCAAAATTTCTTGAGAAAAAGAACAACGGTTCTTTTAATCTTCATTGTGTGAATTTATTTGACTGAAATATATTAGTTTGGCCTTTCAATATATTAGTAAATAATGTGAGTTGACAGCGGGTTTATTG
Organism: Mythimna separata; assembly: GCA_030763345.1. Classification (NCBI taxonomy): domain Eukaryota; kingdom Metazoa; phylum Arthropoda; class Insecta; order Lepidoptera; family Noctuidae; genus Mythimna; species Mythimna separata. The sequence continues at coordinate 19,176,118 of CM061168.1, forward strand.
GGCGCTGAATAAATCAATATTTCAGAGTCTGGGGTTAATACTTTTAGGCTTAGAAGAATCTTTACTAATTAATTTTAATTATTTTTCTGCAGCGTTTTCTACTGAAGCTGAGAGTAAGTTCAATGTCTGTGTGTGTGTTACTAAAATCATTTTGTGTTTCATTCGTCTATAACAATTTGTGTTACGATTTCATGTTTTGTTAATGTATGAGAGAAGTCATACATCACTATCGCATGGTTTTTAGAATGTTCATAAGCCCATAATCGGCTTATAAAAAAGCCTGGGTTAGTAAATACTTTAGATTTGTATGTAAGCTAAAATGATCATTTGGTATTTTATAAGACAACAAAAACTTTTGTTTGGTAGTTTTGAATAGATATTTTACAATATACAAAATATTCAATTTTAGTGAACTTGTTTTTAGAATAGAAAAATATGAAACAGTATTTTTTTAATGTAGTCAAGTTTTAGAAAGAAATGCGAAGAACTGGCCGAGTAAAGTGCAAGCCGGCCCCGCACACAAAAGGATCTAATCGAATCTTATTATTTAACCTTATTATAGGTTTTATTAGTGAAACTAAGTGCTTTCTAAATGAACAAAAGAAAATTATGCTTAGTAGTTTCGGACATACTCGTTTAAGTGTGTACGAGTATATAATGTCTTTGAATGGTAAATTTTGTTAAATAACTTTATTTATTTGTTGTATATATACAAAACATCCTATCGTTTATAAGTCCCCCAAAAGTAAGCCCCTAATCGGGATTTACGAGTATTAATATAAGGCGTCCTTTTTAGGATCATTGCAGTTAACATGACTGCCAATTTTCAATTAAATAAGTAACTAGGTAAGTAGATTCGGAGCTAATTGACTGTGACTGACAAACAGGCACCCGAATAAAGGGTCCCGATACTTTATGCGGGCGTTCGGAACCCTATAAAGTTCAAAAAGTGTTCCACATTGAAGAGCAAAGCAATAGCTTCGGAAAAGATGTTTCTACTATTGTCACGACTTATCTCGATCGTCAAACAAAGTTGTTCGAATATCGATGAAAATATTTGAACATTTCTTCGATTTTAAGAGACAAGTTTCTCAATCAAAACGCGTCTTTTTACGACTGACTGCTCAAATGATGCTGACGATGGACTCGATTTAATAAAACCTTATCTATTGTACAAAAAATGGTGGATCAGCAATATACGAAAAGGAAAATGGTTCCACAAAAATATTTCAGACAATTTCCTCGTTCCGTGGCGTGGTTTGTTTAGAAGAATTTATGTTGCCAAAAAATTACGAGTAGGCACTTTACGAATAAGTATTTGTAAAGCTTTTTCCGGTCTCAAAAATGTGTGATATTTAATTATGGTTTGAAATTATAACAAAACCAAAAAACATAAATGAATAAAAAAATAAAATGAATGTGACAAAATCAGAAGACACTTATTAAACGTTATGACGACCATTTTTTTTTATGTACATATTTGGTATGAAGTCTATGTATTTATTTTCACAAATATAGTTTATTGTTTCCTTGTGTAAGTGTTGTGTTTCCACCTCATTACTATGTTAAGTAACACCGAACGTGCCTTGAAAGAAGTGCTCGGTTGTAGAAAAACCTTGAACATCGTTAAGACCGATTCAGGTTGTGCTGGTTTCCGTACCAGTTTGTAGCTAGACAAAACAAAATTCTATTGACGACAAAATTACATTCTATCAAAATAACATTTTATCAACAATAACAATTGTTGAAAATTACATTCTATCAACGATAACAATTATTGAAAATTTTATTCGATCTAAAATAACTATTGTTGAAAAACTGGCTGCGGTATTCTTCGAAAGAGTTACCGTGGTCCTGGATTTCAAAGCAAGATTAAAAGAACACAGGTGGGTTTTATCAGAAAATAGTTTGGCACTCTCACTCCACCCACAGGAGGTGGATTTATTTAATGAGTTTTTCATTCTAAAAAAAGGGACGTTTCTAAATGGAATTTCACGTGTTCTCAACATGTGTAATCCGGATACGTAGATTTGGTTAGTCTCTCAAAATTTTTATAGTAGCATTGACCAACCTGTTTATTCTGATATTCCGAAGAACAGCTTCGAATTCGATTAATTTCTTATTGAACTTTGTTTTAAATTAATTAAAATCCAATATATCTTTATATTGCTTTAGTTTAGTTGATAATCAGTGCGATTTTCAGAACTATATGATATTCGTATCACTGTTACACTATATGTAGAGAATCATCTGGTATCTTCTTCAATGTATAAAACTTTTTTTCCTCTACTGAATTTACATTATATTATATTTTTTCTACAGATAAGGAACTGGTAACTTGCTGCGACGACAATGGTCGTCTGACTCCTGACGTCACTTCGAATCCAGTGTGTGCACCTCTGCTGATTCCCCCGAATGACCCCATCCACGGACCCCAAGGCACCCAGTGCATGAACTTCGTCAGAACTGGTACTACCAGGGACAGGGGTTGCACATCTCCATTTGAGCCTGCTGAACCGGTAAGGAAATACCAAACATACTTCTCTCAGCATCACCCAAAGCTTGGCTGGTAAAGAAAGCCTCAAGGCATTAAGTCCGCCTCAGCACTTTTTTTTTACTTTAAAACAGGAACGAAAGTTATGCTTATTTCTAAAGAAATCCCTAACTTTCCTTTCTTTATTTTCTTTTTCAACTTTCTTTCCTAAAGAAAGTTGAAAAAATTATAGATACAGACATTGTGTGAAGTACGATAAATATAGATATGTTATACTTTTGAAGGAAGATCATTTAGGACCAGGTGTATCATCATTACTGTTATGGGCACGTAAACATCAAAAATGGCGGTAACAGGTCATAATGTAAAAAGGAACAGCTTCATGAATATCTAAGAACCGTGAAAAAAAGCTATCGAATGTTTTCGGGTCATTACAATTATCTTTGACTAATGACCTGCTTTAGGGTCCAGCACATTACCTATACACAAACATTTTCTTCGATATTTAAAGCCTACTGTCAGTCAACGGACGCCTACCTTCATAGACGTGTATTCATACGATTACTGTACACATGCGTGAAGCTTACATATAAAAGTATGAAGCTCAGTCGACGAAGTGAGAAAGACACGATGGACCGACGTCATGACGTTACCGCTTAGTCGAGACAGGCTATAATGACGATTACGTGTCTTTGGAGCTATGTGTCCGCGTACAGAAGGCCCCATCATTCTATGAAAGAAAACCGTATCAAAATCAGTAACGAGGTTCAAAAGGTGCTAGCAGATAAACATTCAGAAGTGGAAAGGAACTATGTAGAGATTTCAAAGTACTTCTTGCTACTTGCCCTTTGAGCTTAAAAAAGCCATCTGAAATTGTTTCTTCTCCTTTTTGTGTAGTATGATTTTGTTGATACATAAAAGTGGTTGTATCCAGCCTCCCACAAAGCTCCCGGGACCAAATGGACCGGCCTTTTTTTAGCTAAGGGTATGAAGCAAATATTTACTCATTATTATACCGACCAAAAATAAAATAAATAACTAAGCTTTGTATTCTTGTTGGGCTTCGAATAAATTCTTATCATGTGAAAAGCCGTATAGACTTGCTCAGTAAGGCTTTTCCAATTTTACTAAGGTTTGCGTTCTAGTACAACAAATTGCCGGACTGATTGGACTAAATATTTTATATTTCTATTATTATTTTTTTATTTCTATTATTTTTTTTTTTTATAAAATGCATCAGAATATTCTCAAAAGTATTCAAATGCCTACGGCTTAGAGCTTTAGTAGAATAGAATGAACTTTATTGTACACCGAAAAAGTAACAGTTTATACAAAATCTATGGGTACAATTATGGTGGTCTTATCGCTGACATCGATACCTACCAGATGACCTTAGGATAGATCGTAAGAAACTCTTTGAAAGTTATATTTATTTCATTTAAAATAAATCTAATACCGTCCACGTCAATTACAACTTTACATCACGTATTTCACAGACAAGTTATTATATTTCGAAAACCCTTTTTACTTTAAATTCGGGCTGTTGTTCAAAATAAAAGTTGAAATTTATATTGTTGAGAGTCTAGAATAAAGTCATAAATGTTGGCCTGTTCAGAATTTTGCAGACCACTCATGATATTTTAGAAGAGAAAAATTAACAGTAGGTTAAAAGATTTAGTATACTCAGGAGGCAAAATTTTTCGGGAAAAACGCATGTTAAACATAGGGGAAACATGAATGTCATTTTCTGCGTCGTTATGTTACACAAAAGGGATAAATATGAATAATTTATTCAGTAGCTGTAGCTACTTAGAAAACGCTTAGCCAAGAAGTGTTCCGGAACAGGATAAAAAAGTTAAATCCTATAAGAACTTAGGACACTAAAATACTGTAAGTTTAAATTATATAAAGACTTAGAATTAGTACTTACTTTCTACTTTTACATATTTTGGCCAATTTAATTCAGGATCATGAACTATGCTTTTATAAGATTTTATTTAGATCCGTTTAACTTAAATAAGCATCATCTTGAACCTATTTCTCTGTCTCTTTCTTATTATCTAACATGTTTGTGTGTACATAAACCGTTAAATAAATAATAAATAAACTTTTTCAGCGTAATAGAGTAACAAACTTACATAGGTACATGAACAAAATCATATAAACATGTATCTTTATGTATAGAATGATAACCTTCTTTGAAACTACCAATACCTGCACGTGGTTTCATTTCCAAAACCACTTTTAAGTTATCTTACAAAATCCAAATCGATCTCAACTCGGACAATGAAAGCAAACATCACATTTTTTATCTGAAGAGGTCCCCAGAGATGCACACCGATCACAGTATAAGATTTGAATGTAAAGAGAGCAAATCAAAAAGCCCTGCTTCGAATTCCGAATGGACGGGCACTGTACGCTTGGAAAGTTTTGCAAATAAATAAGTTAGGATGAACGTTACTTGACCTGGGAATTGGATTCCGAAGTTGGGAAATATTTGCTACTTAAACGAATTTCATTTCGGTATTTGGGAACAAATAAACGAATTTGACTTTAACTCGTAATCAACATCAAATCTACTTTACAACAAAACGATGATTTGTCTGCTTAGAGTCTGTATGATATCTCTAACTTTTACAACTTTCAAGTTGTGAATTTTAGGCTTGAGCCTTTAATAACTAGATCGCTTTCAGACTATGATGAGTCGTGTCTCAACACGTAGCTTGGCTTAAGTTTCAAGCTTCATTTGTTGTTCAACACAACAAACTAGTCTAGCCTATGTTGTTTACACAAAATATACCTTAAATAATTCATTGATTTTTCATTGTTATCTAGCGATATACTTTTATATAAAAGGATAAACTGACGTTGTCTGGTGGAGACTGAAATTTTACACAAGAATTCCTTTTATGACATGGGGAAGCACTAAGAGGAGGATTTTCTAAAATTCATACCCTAAGGGAATGAAACGGTCGTGCCCTGTTTATACAGAGAAAGCAACTTTCGCGCGGCAGAAGTTAGTCGACAGTAAAATAGCTAGGAGCTGCACCTAGAATGTTATATTATGTCACACAGAATATAACATCCCAGGTGCATTTAACAACCTATAAAGCACATTTTAGGAGTTAGAAGTTTTTATAGCTTCTAGCTTCAGAAATTTTATAAGTGCCTATTGTAGGCCCATGTAAAATACAAAATAATTTTTGATTTTTATTATACTTATATTGTTTTTTTTTTTTACCAGATTACAACAGTCACAGCTTACATGGATCTGTCGATGGTTTACGGCAGCAGCCAAGGTCAGGCCAATCCCATCCGAGCGTTCCAAGGAGGTCGTCTACTGACCAACGTGAGAGGAGGTCGGGAGTGGCCCCCACAAGACCCCAATGTCACCATCACTTGCGAGTCTGCACAAGCTCCTACTGAACCCTGCTATTTGACTGGTAAGTTATTCGTGGAAATTGATTTTCTTTCTTAATCTTAACCTATCACATACCCGCAAAACGAGACACAATAGTAAATCAACACAACACAACAACAGCGCGGTCTCATAGGACCGATCGGGAATAGCGTACGGGAAGGTGGAACAAACGATAGTACAACACAATCTTGATATATTGAGCACAGTACTAGATCATGAAAAAAACATGAAAAACGCAAGACAGAAGCAAAACCAAAATCACAATGAATTACGAGTATGTCATTGGACTATGATATATTTGTTTGGATCGTTCAGGGTAGCACTGATTGCCGAAAACCAGAAAGAAAGTTGCATATGATGGTACGGTCTTTAGACGAAATGACGACCACCCAGTCAAAAAGGCAATAAAATTCCAGACCGACTACAAGCAAAAGTACGGCCACCCGCCATCTGATAGTCACAGAAATAAGCAGAAAAAAAACCAGTAAGTAAATTAGAATGTACTGATAAGTCAGAACAGAGCTTTCTGACGCAAACGTTAAAGAAGACCCGATTCCACCTAAACTGGAAAGAGGGATGGACATAAAAAACGATTTTCTTTCATAATCCACACTTATTACAAGTACGGAACTAATCCTGTCTGTTAGTCTGCACCTCGCATTTCGGTGAAATTTTCCACATGGCTTGACAAGGCATGTCTTGAATTATGATACACGATACTTTTTTATCTTGGGAGTATATTCCCTTGGGATTTATTCCAAAGAATATTGGGGCACGTACCGCGTAAATACACGGGTGTACCCGTTCGCAGAAGTTAGTCTTCACACACATATTACTTACCTTACGCGTTCCAAGGTTGTTTAATAATTTCCTGAGCTTTGCTAGGTACTTGCTATTGAGTATCCTGTCTTACTTCGTAACCATGCTCTACATTGTTTATAGACAGAAAGGATATTACTATGTCCTTAATGAACACCATATTATATGTTTATACAAGATATATGAAGGAAACATTACATAGAGTTACACAATAGGTGGTCTTATCGCTAAAAGCAATATTTCAAGGGCTGTCTTGAAATATCTTGTAAATTACCTATTATTCAGTGAGAAGTGGTGGCCCAGTGGTAACTGCCCCGACTTACGAGTTATAACCCAGCCTGGCGCATTACTTTGTGTTATTTATTTCATCATTACTGTTCTCAAAACGGTGATGGAAAACATCGTAAGGAAACCGGCATGTTTTAGAACTAAAAATTTGAAGATATGTGACATGCTGTATATTATTATAGGTACTGAGCCCTCATGGTGGATTAGCTTAGAAAGGAGGCTTGAATCTGACCAGCGAGAACATTAAAAGACTGATTATGCAATACTATTATTCTGGTTCTACAAAGCATTCACATTTAAATTATATAAAAATAGCTTACCGGAATTGGAAAGAGGGGCCAAACTACTAACGATAAGGACTTCAAAGAGAGTACTTAACCTCTTCACAAAACGAGCTGTGTCCAAGAGTACTGCTTCAAAAATAAAGTCTTTGATCCATCAACTAATGAGAGCAATACTATTATTTTTTAAGAACACCTATTTTTTTCCACATCGATCATGCAACGCCATCTATTCCCAAATTAAGCAGAGCTTGCAATATGATTACTAGACAACTAATACATTCTAAATACATGCATACTATCGATATATTACAAATACACTTTGACATAGAACAAAATAAAAAACATGTTCATTACACAAACATTTGTCTATGGTGGGAGTCGAACTCACGACCTACGTGAGCCCTACCTAGTAGTATACTTTATTTGATATATTTATTACAAAACTACACATGCATATATACTAAATGTAATACTAGATAATAGTACCAAATTCATTTTTTGTTGACACTACGAAAAACCTAGCTTCTAATATTTTCGGGAAGCTAAGTCAATATTAGGCATGAAATATGGCTATCTAAGCTGAGAGACGGTTCGAAATAATCTACTTAAGTATATTGAGAGAGTTTAAGGCAGCTAAGGATACAGATCGCTTTTAGAGATGCTTACACAGCCCTATTGCCCCAACTTTTTTAGGATCCTTCAACCAAATGTACGTTACAAATATCTGGTTTGGGCAGTTGCCCTTTTCAACGGAGGTTTGTGGGAGTTTACATTCTGTTCCGGATAACCTCCAAACTGCTGTTTTATTTATAATTATGATCAAACTGTGCGGAGAACTTTAATGCAGAATATCATATTTTAGTCCATATGTTACACTATAGATGTCGCTACAGAATTTTGGAAATAAAAAAATACTATCATACCATAAAAAACTACAGTAAAATTAACAGGGTACAAACTTTTTAACGTTTAAACCGCTAAACCAATATTAATCAAATTAATAGACTATGTCTTAGTCTAAGACTAGGATAAAGTTTTCTGATATTATTTTTCAACATATCGAACGGATGAAACCGCGTACCTATTAAGCATTTTCTAGTAGATATAATACTATGTCATAAAGGTCACGACAATCATTCTTTACCAAACCCGTTTTTCCTCGAAACTCACTTTCCTTGAGTTATCGTTTTTTGACTTCCAAGGGGAGCATAAGCCTTTTGAATACTGATGGGGGAAGATCTACTTGTTATTTGCTTATAACCCTCTTGAGGGCAATAACAGCGTTCAGTTCCAGTGTAGAGTTTCAATTAAAGTTGGCTTCACATATATGTAGCACACAGAAGTTTGTAGTACCAGTAAGGAAGTTATCATGCGTATAAATTACTTTCAAGCCGGTTGGCAATATACTCATATGAGAATTGTTAGTGCTGTTTTCAAATTGTCATGTTTTTTTATTGTCGCCGTATAAGGACCGAGTTTTATACTGTTCCTTATTACCGAGGTATTTGAAATTTGAATGGTGAAATAGATTACTTGGAAAGTAGTCATGCAGTTGCGTTATTGTTACGTGAATCGAGGGATTAGTACTCGTAAAGATGGTTACACAATTATGTTGATATAATTATCATGCAGGTAGTACAAGTATATTTAATTAGAACTATTGGCTAAAAAAAATATAGGCTATGGACTAAAATAGAAGCCATGTAATAAAATTATATATGTGTTAGACTTAGTTAGTTTATATTGCGCACTGGATCCTACCCTGGAATATATTTTCTCTCTATAAATCAACGGTTTGCTCGACGAAAACTGATTGCTGAGTTAAGCTCGTTTTTACACATGAGTTATCTATATCACTATGTTATGTTTTTGTGTTCTCTAAAGAATTAAGAAGGTTTGGGGACGCGTATGGAAGATATCCTGCGTGTCCCTTTTGTATGTCTTGCGATGAGGTGATGATAGACCCAGGAGTAAAAATCCAACTCGCGGTGAAGAACGTATATTTACAGTTACAAATATGTAGAGTTACAAATAAAATAGTAAGTCGGCACAACCGAATATTACTAAGTTCAACACCCGGACTAATGACAAAGACAAAATATCTAGTCCGTGTTCCGCGACGGTTCAAGGGTGAGAGCTGGTGCGGGAGGCGCTAAGGGTAGCGCCCTAAAAAATCACCGCCTCGTGTTGCCACTTAACTAACTTAACTAACTTAACAATATTGACTTAAATATTAACATGCAACACTAAATCTAAGGTGCGTTCACATATGCAATATGTGACGCCACACCACCCCCCCACGGAGAAGGATAAGCCGATTTAGCAGAAATCGGAGAAATCCTTAAATTTTACACGCCTGCCGAACCGTGTGGTATATGGCTGTTTTGTAAAGGTTGGATTCTTGTCTGGTGTAGGTTTGGAGGTGGACTGGGTTGGTGTTATTGGAGGGTTAAAATCTGTAAGACTGGCGTGTTCAATATACGCTGGCTTGACGCGATCGATGCTTACGGCGACATGTCTGCCCTTAATGTCCAAAGTCATAGTTTTGCCATCACTGGCGGGATCAATGACCTGGTAAGGACCTGTATAAGGTGGTTGTAAGGGGCGTCTGACTGAATCGTCACGAAGAAAAACGTGAGTTGCCGTCGAGAGATCTTTAAAAATGAAAGAAGATTTTCGATCATGACGAGATGCAGGAATTGGTCGTACAGTCGACATTTTACGTCGAAGTTGTACGACAAAGTCTGCTTGGTCGCTCGTATTTTCCATTTCAGAAGACGAAACGAGTAATTCTCCGGGCAAACGAAGTGTTTCTCCGTAAACCAATTCAGCGACCGTTGCTTTCAGATCTTCTTTGAAAGCGGATCGCATGCCAAGAAGGACCAAAGGCAGCGCGCGTACCCAAGAATCTTGATGGCACATGAGGGCAGCTTTGAGTTGGCGATGAACACGCTCAATCATGCCGTTTGCGCTAGGATGGTACGCCGTTGTTCTAATTCGCTTAATGGCGAAGTTTGTCGTCAATCGGCGAAACAAATCAGACTCAAACTGAGTGCCTTGATCTGTTGTGACGATCGATGGGACGCCGAAACGGGCGACCCATTCCCTTGTAAATGTCTCTGCCACCTCTTCCGCAGTGATAGACTGCATTGGCCAAACCTCAGGCCACCGTGTGGTTCTGTCAATAGCTGTCAAACAATATCGGTAGTTGTTGCAAATCGGCAAGGGACCGACGATATCGATATGGACATGTTGGAAACGAGCGGATGGTAATTCGAAATTACCGAGAGGGGCAAAATTATGTCGCGATACCTTAGCGCGTTGACACGCTTCACAAGTTCAAAGTCAAAGTCAAAGTCAAAGTCAAAGTATTTTATTTGTAGAACATAGGTTATATGGTACATGGTATATAATTTGTGTTGTATCACTATGTTTTGCCTTGCAAGGCGTACAAATTAGGCGTAAGTATCTATAAAATAAATAAAACTGTTTCAAACAAGTAACGTCATAAATAAATGCTCTAAGTAAACAAGACGGAATAACAAGTGGATCGGACATTTCTTATTTTATACTTCTATCATCTAAAAACTCATTGATAGAGTAGTAGGCCTTCTCAATCAAGAATTTCTTAAGTTGCGATTTAAAACGGTTTATGTTGTTCATGCTTTTTAAAGTATTTGGTAGTTTATTCCACTCTTTACAGTCCTTATTGACAGAAGGCCAAACGTAGCGTTCGGTCACAAGGCGCGTACTAGCTCGAGCACCGGGGTGGCTAAGATTGTGGATCTTATTAAAAGCTTCTCTTCGAAAAGCAGGAGTTAGATAGGGACGAGGTTTGCCCGTGGATGTATCACAGGTGACAGAAATATTAGTCCCTGGAATATTGACATTAGTCAATTGTAGGCTTGAGCCTTGGGACCGCAGAAGGAGAGTTCCGAGTCTGATTTTTGAGATTCGGCAAGTTTTTCGTAGTCCTCCTCGAACGCGAGAGCATCAACACGAGACATAGCATCGGCGACGACGTTGTCTTCTCCCTTTATGTACTTTATATCAGTTGTAAATTGACTGATGAAAGAAAGTTGGTTCAACTGGGCAGGTGGGAGTTTTTCCCGGCGCTGTACAAAGGCGTAGAGAAGTGGTTTGTGGTCAGTGAAAATCGTCACGTGTTGGACTTCGAGGATGTGGCGGAAATGTTGTACACTTTCATACACAGCCAATAATTCCCGGTAATAGGCCGGCCACTGCGCCTGCTGGTTGGTTAGCTTTTTGCTAAAGAAAGCGAGAGGCACCCACTTATTGTTGACATATTGCTGGAGACAAGATCCAATATGGACGTTTGAAGCGTCGGTAAACAGTCCGAGGGGCGCTTTATTGACCGGATATTGCAAAAGTGTGGCGTTAGCTAGGCTCTCTTTACAAGTTTTGAATTGTTCCAAAAGCAAAGGTGTCCATGAAAATGGTTTGGCACCCTTGCCTTTTATTTCAACAACTGACTTTATAAGTGGAGCCTGGAACAGAGCAGCGCGGGGAACAAATCGGCGATAATAATTTAACATGCCGAGAAAACGACGCACTCCTTGGACTGTTTTTGGAGGAGGAAAGTCTAGGATAGTCTGCACACGATCTTGAGGAGGACGGGTATCCTCGGCACTTATGTGGAAGCCTAAAAATGTTACTTCTCGCGCACCAAGGACACACTTGGAGGGGTTGATTACAACTCCATACTCTCGCAGGCGTCCAAAGAGTATTTTTAGATGCTCGCAATGACGAACTTCGTCAGTGGAATGGACGAGAATGTCATCCACGTAAGGAAAGCAGAAATCAAGACCCCGTGTGACCTCGTCGATAAATCGCTGAAATGTTTGACCAGCATTTCGAAGACCGAAGGTCATGAAAGGGAACTCAAAGAGGCCAAACGGAGTAACGATGGCTGTCTTTGGGACATCTTCTTCATTTACCGGAATTTGATGATATGCTTTCACAAGATCAATGGTGCTGAAAATTTTGGAACCAGTTAGGTTGTGGGCAAAGTCATTGACATGGCGGACTGGATATCTGTCCGGTACAGTCCTGGCGTTAAGTGCGCGGTAATCCCCACAAGGACGCCAGGTGTTATCCTTTTTTAGGGTCATGTGCAACGGGGACGACCAGGCACTCTTTGACGGTCGCGCTGTACCAGACTGAACCATGTCCTCGAATTCCTTTTTAGCAGAAATCAACTTTTGTGGAGCTAAACGTCGAGGGCGGCAGGATATGGGAGGGCCTTCCGTTGTCTGTATATAGTGTACCGTATCGTGCTTGATATTCCGTGGAAAGCCAGGAGGACGAGTGATTTCTGGGAACTCTGCAAGCACTTGTGCAAAAGCTGAATTTCCCGGGGCAATTGCTTTGACACTCAATTGGTCCGATGTTGCAATGGATCCAGTGGTAAAAAGACTCGTAATGCCGTCAATCAAACGCTTGGTACGGCAGTCTGGTAGCAAATGGTAGTGTGCTAAAAAGTCCGCACCAATAATAGCGCTGTTAACATCTGCGACAACGAAAGTCCAAACGAATTGACGACGAAGTCGAAAGTCGAGTGTCAATGTGACCGTGCCGAATGTTTTTATGCTACTGCCATTAGCGGCGCAGAGCTCATAGTCGGAGGATTTCCTTCTGACTGTGAGCCAGCGGTGAGGAAAGCAGCACAAATCCGATCCGGTGTCAACCAAAAACTGGCGTTTGGTCAGCTGATCGGTTATAAAAAGGCGGCGACTGGGAGATTGTGTGGTATCACAGTCAGTTGCCGCCGCTACTGACTGCTTGTCGGGTTTTCCGACTTCCAGTTACACGGGGAAATGCACCTTTTGGCTTTAGGTCCAAACTTCCTGTGATACCAGCACATGTTAATAGCCGGATTGGGATGTTTTTTGTGTCTGCACCGTGATTCGGAATTACTGCGAGATCGGGATCGTGCAGACATCAAAGCATCCAATTTTCGGCTCAGCTCCTCTATTCGGTCATTTGTTTGGACATTCGCACTAGTAGACGTAGCTGCTGCAGCTGCAAATATGTTTGCAGTACCTGGTTGAGCCTCCAGAATTTTGTCTGCAATGTCCGCCACCCTTTCAAGGCCAAGATCGGTTTGGGTTGCAAGGATTCCTTGCACGTGTGAAGGCAAGCGGCGATACCACAACTGACGCAATATATTCTCGTCTGAAAGAGCCTTTCCAGCGAGTGTCCTTAGATGACGGAGGAACTGGGACGGTTTTCTGTCTCCCAACTCTTCGTCACTAAGAAGTCGTCTGACTCGCTGCTCTTCTGAAATGGAAAAACGTTTCAGCAACGTCTCCTTCAAAATATTGTATTTGTTTTCAGCCGGTGGATTGGTAATAATGTCCTCAATTTCGCCTGCTGTTTTTTGGTCAATTTGGCTGAGAACGTGGCTGAATTTTGTGGCATCTTGTGTAACGCCGGCGAGTAAAAATTGCGCTTCAACCTGAGCAAACCAAACCGCTATCTTATCGGGCCATAAAGGTGGTAGCTTGGCAGAAACTGCCGCAGCAACGGCTACTTGAGGCTTAGACTGTTCCTGTGCAGCGCGTAACGACACGATTTCAGTCTCAAGTGCTAACAGACGTGCCTGTAGTTCGTCAGCCATGTCAGACAGCCTTTAGGGTAACGGAAAAAGGCGGAGGAATACCCTATATGCAGGAAACACAACCCAAATGAGCAGCGGTAATGTTAATCTTTAGCCGTGGGTGGGTAATGCAACGAACAACAGAAAAAAAATTACATACCTACAAAATACAATAATGAAAAAAAACTTTGAATTGTAAATTGTAAACAAAAAAATCCTATTAATAAAAAAATACTTTTGCAATAGCTAAATAATGTAAAATACAATTAAAATGTTACATGAATACAAGCAACATTAGTACAAGGATATTAAGACTAACGTGAGAAATGTTCAACGTATAAATATAAGCAGTACTTGCGTGACCTGGAACGTTATTGACAGTTGACAGCTGACAGTTGACGTTTGTCAATTATGACAGCTGTCTTATGAATGTCAAATGTTGTCGCCGGATAGCGACAGAGGGCGTGTAACGCGCCCGTCTCAAATTCCAACGCACTGCAGTCGGGGTAAGGGTCGGGTACCTGAGTATACCACTTGAAAACCGTATGTCTAAAAATAGAACGCGCACTCACAAAAAAAACTTTGTTTCGATTTTAAAGCAAATAGAAGCTAGGTAAATGTTTGTTACACTTTTAAACACTTTTGAACACTATAGCACTGAACAACCAGGGAAACGGGAACTGATCGATGACTTGAAGGTGCCGAAGTCTCGCAGCTCGCTGGGCTGGGTCAGTTAGCAATAACTGAGTGTTCAGGGTGTGGTCAGCTTCCTCGTTGCAGCGAGCTCAGGCGCGGTACCAGTTTAACTTTTAACTCGCGCTTGAACAAGGCTCTTCATCACAGGTGGTGGCAATCACAAATCACGTCGGGGTCACCAGTTTGGGGACGCGTATGGAAGATATCCTGCGTGTCCCTTTTGTATGTCTTGCGATGAGGTGATGATAGACCCAGGAGTAAAAATCCAACTCGCGGTGAAGAACGTATATTTACAGTTACAAATATGTAGAGTTACAAATAAAATAGTAAGTCGGCACAACCGAATATTACTAAGTTCAACACCCGGACTAATGACAAAGACAAAATATCTAGTCCGTGTTCCGCGACGGTTCAAGGGTGAGAGCTGGTGCGGGAGGCGCTAAGGGTAGCGCCCTAAAAAATCACCGCCTCGTGTTGCCACTTAACTAACTTAACTAACTTAACAATATTGACTTAAATATTAACATGCAACACTAAATCTAAGGTGCGTTCACATATGCAATATGTAACGCCACAAAGGCTACAAACACAAATACCTGGCAAGGGTCGCGGAAATCCGATAGATGCTGATGAGATACACAGGGCCGATCATTGTGGCGACACTTGGTGGTGGCCTATGTCTAGCAGTGGACGGCTTTCGGCTGAGATGATGATGATGAAACACAATTTTTTTTTTTAATTATTTTTTTTTTAAATTAATTCTCTTTTTCTCAACAGGTGACATCCGTGTGAACCAAAACCCACAGCTGACCGTCCTCCAAGTGATTCTCATGCGTGAACACAACCGCATCGCCGACGGTCTGGCGAAACTCAACCCTCACTGGAACGACGAGACGATCTACCAGGAAGCGAGGAGGATCCACATCGCTGAGATACAACACATAAACTATTATGAATATCTTCCTATTCTTCTAGGTAAGAAACTGTAAAACACTGGACTTTTACAAGTGTTAACAAGGTTGACAGTTCGGACAAACGTATTATCAAAATACATCGAAAGATAGGAACAATTTGCCTGCTGCGGCCTTCCCGTCCGATTTTAGGTCTTAAAGGCTAGAGTGATTTTCATCTAGTAGGTTTAACCATCAACGATAGCATCACTGCTTACTATCGGATAAGATCGCAGTCACGTTAGACGTCTAAAATCCTAATAAATCTGGTGTGAAAAGATGATAAAGCTAATCACTTCTTATGGCTTCGTCTCTCACTTTGGAATAATGATGATTTTGAGATTTCGTAGTTGGGCTTCAGTTACTATAAAGCAAGGCATCGTTGAAATGGAATTGTGACTGACTTTCAAATCAAAAAGAAATCCAAACTTCATCTCGATTTTTATGATTGTTTTCATCGTTGTCGAATAGTAGGTACCTTTCAAAATCATAAGAGCACATCAAATTATCAATTTTCCAGTATGTTATCTTTCAAATGTTAGTACAAAGAGAACGAATCTTGCATTGACAAAATAATTTGCCAATACAAGATAATAATTTGTTTAATGTTCAGTAGATCATATCGGCAAATTATCTACAAAACATTATACAGGGCCGTTTTTGTGCCTAAAAGATAAATAAAAGGAAAAACCGCCCTCCTAACCTTGGCCTACATTTGTGATAAAGTGTGAAAAGGAATTTCCTAATATTTGTTAACTTTTTGGCTTCTTACCACTTTCATAATATTTTGTTAGATTTTTCCTGTTAGGCGGTCGAATTTGGTTGAGGTTAGGCATTTTGCTTTATGGTTTGGGAAGTAAAAATGGTGTGTAGATACGTCGGAGACGCTGGGTCTACGCTAGGGCAAACGCAGCACATACTACCCGTATGTGCTGCGTTTACGTCACAACCCAACCCCCAACTCTACGTTTTCTCAACAACATGACATATTATAACGTTACAAATGATGTTTTAAGAAAAAGTTACTTCCAAGGTCTTAGTATAGTATATCAGGCTAGAATCGGCAACTTCATGACTAAAGCGCATATTTTGCCTACAGAAAGGTCAATATAATGTGTGGATTAACCACTAACTAATGATAACATTTCACATCCAGGCTTTGAAAACATGGTGAAGAACAAGCTGATCTACCCGGGGGCTCACGGCTACGTGAACGATTACAATCCCGGAGTGGACCCTTCAGTGCTTGACGAGCATGCCACGGCCGCCTTCAGACATTTCCATACCTTGATCAGGGGCTATTTGAAGTAAGTATTTCAACCATTACTTTGTTATTTTCCTCTGTAACGATAAGTCTAGTTATCAGTAAATTTCGATAAGGCACCTATGTAGGTCCCTGGAAATGATTAGTTAGTTTCATCAACAGACTAGCTGGTTTTCGAGGAAATAGAGTCGACCGCGCACAAATTGAATACAAATCACACAATTCATCCAACCGATCATAGCTAGCTGCTTTTCACGATTTGTCACTTTCATTTTGAGATCATTTTGATTTCAGAAACTGAGCCTCATTATTTGGTGCCTAGAATCGTGATTTTTGGTTTTTATTTGTTTACTATCATATAATCGCTGTCGATGAGAACGAAAGGTTCTGGATTGGCGATCACGTGCCGGAAGACGCTGCGTTGGAAGACCTCCCACATGGTGGATCGATGACCTGGTGAGGGTCGCGAAATCCGATGGATGCGAGACGCACAGGATCAGTCGTTGTGACTATACTTGGGGGAGGCCTATGTCCAGCATTGGAGGTTTTTCAGCTGAAATAATAATTGTTGTGTCATTAAAGACGATAATACAATATGGCCATTTGGACTTCGGTTATCAGGATCAATATTGTGCTGTATATCAGTTTCGTACCATGTTTACATCAAGTTGGCTCTAGTGCAATCACGCTATACATTTATTGACTATTAATATTAATGAGATAGGGAATTGCAATTCCGGTCACATCTGGATTTATTATGCAAACCGAACTTAACATAATCGTTACCAATATTTTTTATAGGTCATGGTTTCTAGCTCTTACGAGTATTACAGTAGAACGTTCTCTTTAAAGGCAACAATTACTACTGGTAGAAAATGCCTAAGGCATGAATGAAGTCCGCCTTTGTACCTTTATGTGCATAAAGTGTCTTATTTCAAGAATCGATATTATATTAAAAAATCTGCGATAAGGCTTGACTAATATTTATGTGAATGTCGAAATTATAACTTCGGCATGATGCTACTACGGCCAACGCATATTTTAATTTCTCTCTGAAACCAATTCTTCAGAAGAAATTGTGTGTTTAAGATATAATTAAAAGTATTTTTTGTCTGTTTTTCTCAGATTGATATCGGAGAACCGTCGTACAGTCGGCACCGTGCGTATGAGTGACTGGTTCAACCGTCCCCTACTGCTGGAACTCGATAACGCCTTCGATCACTTGGCGAGAGGACTCGCAACGCAGGAACAAGACTTCAGCGACCAGTTCTGGGACTCGGAAATAACCCAATTCCTTTTCAAGTAAGCCATTCCAGCTTGGAAACTAATAAAAACTTTGAGCTTCAAACTAATGCAACGGGAAACTCCGACATTCAATGCCGAGCGGACGTTGACGACATCGGATGAAGTAGCGACAAAATTGGACTTAAGGAATAAATTACGTATCTATACAGTATACAGGGCTATTTGTAAAACACTACGACTTTTATAAATGTATCATATTTTAGTTCATCACATTTTCATACAAAAATAAAAATATTTAAAGCGACAGTACAATAGCGGGAGGCTGGGGGTGAGAACAATGCCCGGAGGCGTAGGTAGGTATAGTAAAATACGGAGTTGAAATGTGTTAGAACAACGAAATCTTGAAGGTTGGTTTTTGGTAAATGTATTAAGTTTTGTAAAAAATCTTAGAACAATAGTTGTTTATGATGTCAGTAACACAGTTCTGCAAGGTTGTTACTGTTTTACAAATAACCCTGTATAAATGGAAAAACTAACTGACTGATCCGTTAATATTATCAAAGCACAGCTGTAACTACGGGGACTAGGAGCATGAAATTGTGCACATTTTTATGAGATTTGAAATTAGGGTCCAAAATTTGTACGGAGAAACCTACTCTCACGCAGGCGAAGCCGCTAGCAGATGCTAGTTCAGTATACATGAGCTCCTGCAATCAGAACAGAAGGGTTAACGATGGTCGCAATACCAATGATTTACGACGAAAACAGTCGCCAGATTCGTGATAAAGTTTTACTGTATGGAAGATACGGGGAAGATTTATTGCCTCATTAATATTAAAACCAATCTGTGCTGATATTACGGCCTCAAATTGATATGTCTATAAACTTGAAATTAGGCGTTATTCGGCATTACGGATGAACTGTCAAGAACGTATGCGAATAATGATTGCGTCATTATAACAATGCTTGGTTTGACAATCAAAATGTCATGACGTCACATCAAAGGCAATTCCTGCATGATTTTCAGTTATCTACACATGTGATAGGATTATTTGTAAAATGCTTATCTCACTTCAAAGTTCGCATTGTCATATATAAGCCTTTGATGTCAACATTCTTAGGAGTAGTCTCGTAGTCGACGTAATTTTATGCTGATTTGATTCAACTGTTATTTCCTGTATAAAGTAGGAAATCATTCGGAAATACTCGTGGGAAATGAGAAAGTACATTTGTTTGAGAATCGCGTTTTGTTATAATCGTGGGTAGAAGAATGTCAACCACAATTTTGCGGAATCTTGATAAACTGTGAATATACGGATAGTTCGTTTTTATGTATGCGTGTGTACCTACTGTCGGGCGGCTTTGGATAAAATCTGGTATACGCGTAGACTGGGTCCTGGAATATCATAGGACTTTTTTATCATGGAAGTAAATCTCTGGGAATATTTTTAGGGTTCCGTTGCCAATTGGCAAAAACGGAACCCTTATAGTTTCGCCATGTCTGTCCGTCCGTCCTCGCTTAATCTCTGTGACCGTTAGCTCTAGAAAGCTGAAATTTGGTACCTAGCTCTAGAAAGCTGAAATTTGGTATAAAATTTGAAAAAAAAAAATTATTAGCCCCCCTACATGTAAAGTAAAAAGCAATTTTTTTTTTAATTTCAAACCTAACGTGTGGTATATTTTTGGATAGGTATTCAAAAATGAATCGATATCAATAATTTCAGAAATAATCGCTCCCAAAGGAAAAAACAATGCTTCCCCCCCCCCTCTAACTTTTGAACCATAAGTTTAGAAAATATGAAAAATATTTGGAAAGTAGAGCTTTATAAAGACTTTCTAGGAAAATTATTTTGAACTTGATGGGACGAACAGTTTTTGAAAAGTTGGGGACACTTATTTTGACGGACGGAAAACTACGGAACCCTACATTGAGCGTGGCCCGACACACTCTTGGCCGGTTTTTTATATTCACGCGGGTGAATCCGCTGGTAGAAGCTAGTATTAAATAAATATGTTTTTCGTAATTACAACCCATGGCGAGTGGCTAGCAGCCGTCAAAACCTATTGAAAGAATAAAACAAAATTTTCCACTTAGTACAATAAAAAAAAGTTTATTAAGTTAATAAAACAATAAGGCATTATAAGGAGGCTTACCAAAGTGTTTATTATTGTACCTTCCAATTATTTAGCAGGTAATAAAACAAGACGCCTACAGAAACTATATAAACAGAACAAGACCTGAAAAGCCTTTCCAAAATCTGTCTGTAATCTTCTATTATTATTTATCTCAAATCTTGTTAGTCTAGTTAATTGTTTGTTTTACAAGTTTAATAACAAAACTAAGATACCGAACATTTCAAATTATATTATGTACTATTGTTTGTCTTAGGCTGAGCGTACATCACTTGAATTGTAAAGGTCGTTTGGATTATAATTATTATCTTTTGTATAGTTACCAGCCTGTCTGAGTGGCTTCGAATGTCTCAAGCCAGAAATATTGTCCCAAGGGAACATACTCTCGAAATAAATAAGACTACGCTAAATGTGCTATTCCAAGTAATAGTTGACCCGTAAATACATACAAACATTCGATTTTATAATATCGCTGTTCTTCTAAAAGTCCAGCGGCTTCGCTCGCATACAAGATAGGTTTCCCTATACAAACTTTGGACCCCCGTTTCGTCCACTTAGGTGGTGAATTTTATAAAATCCTCACTTAGTGCCCGTCATAAGCCATAAAAGGAAATCTTGTGCAAAATTTCACGTTTCTATCCCAGTAGTTTTGGTTGTGCTTTTATATGTCAGGCAGTCGGTTTCTCCTCTTATATATAAGAGGAGAAATTATACATACATACTTGTAGATTACAAATTATAAATATACATACATACTTGTAGATTACAAATTATAAAGTTTCTTTTTAATAAAGTCTGACACTACCTCTTACTATAACCAGAGCAGAATTATTTGATGATTTTCCACGCCAAAGACAACAGGAAAACCTACCTAAATGCTGTATTTACTGTGGCTATATTACCAAAATCAGGACATTGTTAAAGCAGAATTGTGATTTTGTTACCGTTAACCGATATTCTAAATTTCTACAGACGTAACAACACTTTCGGAGGAGACTTGCGAGCGACAGACATCCAAAGAGGTCGTGACCACGGCCTGGGAACCTATTCCGCCACTCGAGCTGCCTGCGGCCTGCCCGAGCCCCAGACCTTCGATGATATGTTGGACTTCATCTCTAAAGAGGTATGTTTATAAATGTGATACCTACTCTAAAATGCTGGTGAAACAGATTTGGACTCCATTCCTTTTTTTTTCGTTTCCTTGTTTCGTTCGTTGGACCAATTTAACCGAGAAAAGCAGGCGATAAAGTAGTCTAGAAAAACGTAACGCTTTTGCCCAGCAAAGGGATAACTTAGAAAAGAAAAAATATATCCTAGCATCGCCTACCAAATTACGTTAAAGAGATATAGGTTCTAAATATAAAGTCAGGTTAAAAATATGGGATTACTTTTGCTCCTGATTTAGCTTATAACGTAAGCAAGCTGAGAGCAGTGCTGGCCTAGTGGTAATGTATTCAACTTACGGGTTTCCCGGCCAGGCATATTACTTCTTGTAATTTGTGGAAAATCAAATAAAATTTGAGGAAACCTGTATGCCCTAGAAGGCTAGAACAAAAAAATTGGATACATTTGACATCCACCAATCTATAGTGGTCCCGGATCATGGTTCATTCCATCTCCTAGAGTGGTGGTCTGATTTCCAGATCTAGGAACATTATACTAAGGCTGATTTTGCTATGTTGGCAAGCTGAATAGGCATTGAATTAGCTTTGTCCATCTAAGAGATAGCGGGTGCTGGAGCGGACATGTCTTTGAGCGGAAACTGCAAAGTGATAATCATAATATACACGTTCCTCGGTTAGATAGACGTGTGTTAAAAAAATGTAGACTCAACGGGGAAGTCTCGTTGGGCCTACCTTTTTTAACTATTGTTTTATTTTTATTTAAATAAATTGAAATAGAAACCAACCTACTTATAACTCCGTATGAGATTTTAATGTAATACTGTCTTTTTTTGCGAATAAATAAAATAAAATATTATAATAAATGT
Source organism: Mythimna separata (assembly GCA_030763345.1). Lineage (NCBI taxonomy): Eukaryota > Metazoa > Arthropoda > Insecta > Lepidoptera > Noctuidae > Mythimna > Mythimna separata. Next base: position 19,198,321 of record CM061168.1, read on the forward strand.
TACTCTGTAGTCTAACAAGTAGGTAATATGATGTATGAATTCCAAGTAAAACGTGTAGAACTCGGCTACAATATAATTAATCCAATTTATTACAACCACGAAATTGTTCGCTACATATGAAATGTGTCATGTACCTAATACGTGATGTCAGGCAGTACGCTAACTTTTATCAAAGTCTGCTTTTCATGCCCTGGATTATATCTAGGCAAGCAAAAAGAAGTAAGTAGTAACAATAAATTCGGTCTCAAAAAAATTAGTTGACAAGTTAGACGTCTTGCTGTTTCCTCAGATATATCATATCTCAGTTTTCATGTCACATTCAGTCTAAAAGATACGTGATATCAAAATAATAATAAAATGAATAAGAGGCGTAGCTACCATCGTTTCAATTATACTACATTGGCCGCGACGTGAGCAAAAATCATAAGACTCTTATCCACAAGCTCAATTTTTTTTAAATGTTTATAAATCCGCTTGACTGAGATCCTACCTGACGGTAAGCAGTGATGCAATCGTCGATGGTGAGGCGCACTAGTTTATTAAGAGCCTATTTACTCTAGCCTTGAAGAAAAAAATTCTCGTATTGGTATTTTAAGAGGAGATGATAATATGATAGAATGATAAAAAAGTTTATAGCTCACTCCTTTTGTTCTTGCTCTTTCCACATAAACAATAAAAAATAACATGGGTTAGGTTGATCCACGGTTGATCCATGATTCTCCAATCAACGAGCTTATTTTTAATTAAGACTTTATGTCCGTTCTCTGTCAGATTGTTTTAGTTTGGACTTACATGACCACAAAACTACTTCTTCATTATTTGGCGAACTCATTCATATTTTTCAGTCAGTAGACGTAACTTATCCATTTAATGTGGTTATCTCTTTCATGATCTCTTGCGACTTTATCATGCTATCTTAAGATAATAGTTCTGAGCTAGTAGGGCTTATTTTTTGAAAAAAACTCTCAAAAATGATAGATAAGACCTTGTTGTTAGTTTTTTCATTGGCGTAACAACATAAATGCGTCTGTTGGCGTATATGTGGCGTATAAAATCATTACGGAGAGCGCTGCAGTAGTGTTGTACGGAACAAATATTTATATGTATGGCCTACACTAGTACTTACCAGTTACGCCCCTGAAAAAATACAATAATTACGATCGGCGCTGTAGTAGTGTAGCCATTCCATGCAGTTTCAATCAATCCCCCGAAATAGCTACCTACTTGTAAAAAAAATTAAGTACCTAATAGTCTAGTCAAATTTCTCGTACCCGCACTCTCGTACACGTAAGTAGATAAAACGACAAACTTCAAAAACTTCCAAAGTTATTTAATTTCACAATCGTAAACGTTATTGTGTCTAGAATTCTTGGAAGACAATTAGTGACCCAAAAACAAACATAGGCCGTCTATTTTTAGCATCTATCTGACCCATAATAATATCTTTCGTTCGCTTGAAATGTTGTCAAGAGATCAACGTCGTGATCTTGTCAAGTGTTATCTTTCGTTATAAATCCTGTTTACTGTGGCTTTGTTAATCATAATTGAGGTCGCAGTTGACGAGTTTACCAGGAGCGTTTAAATTGAAAACGGTTACTAAGGCAATATGGCTTCGTTTTCATCAAAATTTCTGTTACAATCTTTAGTGGTTTAATCGTAGGGTGAAATTATTAATAAAAGTTAAAATAAACGTTTATGATTATCACCAAGGTTCGAGTTTTAGGATTACTCTTTTCTTGCTTGAAATGGTAGGGATAATAACAATGACAATTTTGTGTATGTAACCCTTTTTTACATATACTGCATCATCACTATGTAAAATTTGGTTTTTAGATTATTCTTTTCTTGTTTAAAGTTATAGGCATAATAATAATAAAAAAATCACACGATTGATTTGTCATGAGTATACACTATATTGCTCCACATCGGTGTCACTGTGGCGAAGCTGTCGACAGCCTCGGACACCATGGCCTGTCCTGCTGTAGGAGCGCAGGCCGCATAGCACGACACGCTAGCATCAACGACATTATTCGTCGAGCTCTTGTCACCGCTGGGGTACCTGCTGTACTAGAACCTAACGGCTTGGTACGTGACGATGGGAAGAGACCAGATGGTATGACGTTGGTGCCATGGAAGGTGGGTAGGCCTCTGGTGTGGGACGTAACCTGCGTCCACACCCTTGCGCCATCCCATGTTCCTAGTTCGGCGGGTTGTGCCGGCGCTGCCGCCGCGGCTGCTGAGTCCCTCAAACGGCGCAAATACTGTAATCTTATTGGTAATTACAGTTTTGAGCCGTTTGGGGTTGAAACTCTTGGGTCATGGGGTCCGAGTGCGCGTTTTCTTTTTAAAGAAATTTCACGCCGTCTGATTGACACTTTGCGGGACCAGAGGGCTGGCTCGTTCTTCGCCCAAAGAATTAGCAATGCCATACAACGTGGCAATGCCGCCAGCCTTCTGGGCACATTTCCAGATGACAGCGATGTGGAGGAGTAGGTACCTACTTCGACGCCTGAGTGTATATTTTATATTTGTATTATATGTACATATAATACAAATATAAAAAATACACAGTTTTATGTTATTATTTCTGTTCAATATTGAATTATGTATAGGTACTTATTTATTTTCATAGTAAAAAAACTGAACGGTAATCTTGATAAGATTTCTATAATCTAAGTAGAATCTATAAACACTGTGAATAAGGAAATTCATGTGATTGTGTGAAGTGAAGAATGAACTGTGATTGAAGATAATATTCAACTCCTAATTGCATTGCAATTTTTATTATTATTAAATTATAGCAAGATTTAGTGTCCAAATATAAAAATGATAGCATAACATAACATTTGAGAGTTAAGTGGATTTAGAACCAAACTTGAGAGGCTCGAAATAAATCTACATGCTTCATTAAATATATATTATGTGTTAAGAAAGCTGGTAAAATGTTTTTTAACAAAGAGATATCGCTGAACATAAATATTCACATTTTAAGGCAGAGATGTAAATATTTCTAGTTTTACGAAGAAATCATATTACATTAAATAAAAATATTATTTATATTAGTTGGATAAAAAGAAAATTTACACACTTTTTGCACTTCATTGTTGAATTTAAAAAAATAATGATAATAATAAACTAACCAAGGCCCACAAGCTGCAGTCCCACGATAGCCTTTTTGTTTTAATTTCATTTGCATTTCAAAATTATTCTCATTAGTTAACCCACTTTTAAACATTCTCAGAATGCGGAAGAATATTTTCTGTAGGACAAAGTGCTACAACTATTAAAATATTCCGCTATATTAGCTTAGTTTTCTTATTGCTAGAGTTTTTTCAAGGTCAAGAACAGCAACTGTGTCCTCTTTCTAGAAAACGTAAATTTTATTTATAAGCACTTTTCAAAATGTTTTTTTTTGCTTCACCTAGTTCGTACATTTACTCCGTGTCAAGTTTATAGAGTATACTTAGGTAAGTATACATAGGTGTTTTAGACCAGAGTCAAAGCCTACAAAAATGGTAAAAAATGAAAACAAATTACAGTAGGATGAAACCCATTAGAAAAGGAGGGGAATATGATCAAATTGAAAGGAAAAATAAATTACGGTCGATCCGAGTTCGGGAAGTGGGAGGGGGGAGTTTTAAAGGGTAAAAAATGGTTTATCTTGATTTCCGGCAAAACTACAAGTCCTATGGAAAAAAGTTAAATGGCAAAGTTGTAGGCAATAAAAAGATCTACAACTTTTGTATTTGCAGATTTTTCACATAACCTCAAAATTTAGGTGAAAAATTCAAAAAACCAAGTTTTTGGTTTTTTCTTTATATCTTTTTCAAAAAAATTTTTTTTTCTACGAAATTTGGTGAAAACCTACCTTATTATGTCCCAAATACACTGTAATTTATTTGATTAAAAATATTTATTTTTTCGCTTCATTTTAATTTAATATCAAAAAAGCACCCTAATTTTCAATCAAAAATTCTGACGTCAAAATATCAGCTTTTTTCAAAAAGTTTGGGGGCTTTTTGTTCGTTGAAATATCTACTTTCTGATGGTGTAAAGAAAAATATACATTACTATAGGAAATATTCTTAGAAAATGCAAAAAATTGAAAAAACCTCAAATTCGAAAAAAATTTTTTAATCATTATGTACAATTTTGAGGTATTTATTAAAATTAACACTTTAATTACTCAAAAAACGTAAGATTTCATGTTTTATTGATAAACGAAAAAATTACAAATTAAAATATACTTCTATAATTAACAAACAAATAAGTTAATAAAGTTAATATTTTATAAGACATCTACAATATTTTGAAAAAATTGTAGAATCTTCTTTAAATAATATTTGTAGATGCCTATTTATTGCTGTTTTAAAAATAATTTATATACCTGAGTGACCTTCGGTGAATTTAAGCCCATTGTAAGTTATTTCATTGAGAAGTGGGGACGGACCTAGGAGGGTCTGGGCCTTACTACATACCTGCTATTTCATAGCAGCTGTAAAGACCGTTAGTCAGTATTTGAGATACAGAGTAGTGTACAACATCGTTTTTAAAAATACACGTGCAGACTGAGTTACTCTAAGTGATTTGTGAGAAATTTACTTTACGTTTGGAATCTGCATAGCAAGGTAAATACTATCTGTATTTTAATCTATAATAATCAGCTTCAAAATAAAAATAGTAATGTTTTCTTTTATAAATAGTATGTTTAACGTAACATAACCTAAAAAATTGAAATAGAATGATATTTCAGTACAAGAATAAAAAAATTGTAACTTCGTTTATTTTATACAAACAGATTTAGTTATACCTACTAATGATAAAACTTTGAAGGCATTATTAATTTGATTTTGTCTTTTCAGATTACCAGTATGGAAGAATCTGTTTGTATAATCTGCAATAAGTCAGACGACAAGCAAGTGTATGAAATAAAAAAAACAGCTTTGAATCGTTTAGTGGCGTCTAGCAAGAAGAGAATCGACAATAGATACAAACAATTTGAAACTTTAACATCAGCTCTTATTCATCGAACTTGTCAAAGTCATTATAATGATGAGACTGCAATAGCTACATTCTGTAGCTCAAGACGTAAGAAATCACAGGAAGGAAAACAAATAAATAAGGACGCTCTTATATTTAATTTTCAATCTCATTGCTTTCTCTGTGATGGGTTTTTCGGTAATATTTCTAAAGATAAAATTTCATCAGTTCAAAATAACGATACAAGAGAAAATTTATTACAGCATATTAAAAAACAAAACACAATTAATGATTTCGATAAAAACATTTTAGCTCGTTTAAGAAATGTGCCTGATTTAGTCGCAATAGAAGCTCATTATCACACTGTTTGTTATTTTGTATGAGATTTTCTATGACATGAATGTAATTCGAGTAAAATAAATAAACTTTTTAACTAAAAAAATTGCAGCAATCACAGTTTTTTGATGAAATTGTATATACATAATGATTAAAATTTTTTTTTCGGTTTTTTCAATTTTTTGCATTTTCTAAGAATATTTCCTATAGTAATGTATATTTTTCTTTACACCATCAGAAAGTAGATATTTCAACGAACAAAAAGCCCCCAAACTTTTTGAAAAAAGCTGATATTTTGACGTCAGAATTTTTGATTGAAAATTAGGGTGCTTTTTTGATATTAAATTAAAATGAAGCGAAAAAATAAATATTTTTAATCAAATAAATTACAGTGTATTTGGGACATAATAAGGTAGGTTTTCACCAAATTTCGTAGAAAAAAAATTTTTTTGAAAAAGATATAAAGAAAAAACCAAAAACTTGGTTTTTTGAATTTTTCACCTAAATTTTGAGGTTATGTGAAAAATCTGCAAATACAAAAGTTGTAGATCTTTTTATTGCCTACAACTTTGCCATTTAACTTTTTTCCATAGGACTTGTAGTTTTGCCGGAAATCAAGATAAACCATTTTTTACCCTTTAAAACTCCCCCCTCCCACTTCCCGAACTCGGATCGACCGTAATTTATTTTTCCTTTCAATTTGATCATATTCCCCTCCTTTTCTAATGGGTTTCATCCAACTGTAATTTTTTTTGGTTTCAAAAATTATCTACCCTGGTCTATTTAGTATTTGATACAAAATACAGTAACATTTTTTAAGGTTCCGTAGCCAAATGGTAAGAGCGGAACCCTTATAGTTTTGCCATGTCTGTCCGTCCTCGCTTAATCTCTGTGACCGTTTGCACTAGAACACGTTAGCACGTCAATCTTAACATCTTTTTTATTTGATTATTTAGGGGCATAAATCTTCAATTTACTTTTCCCGTAAAAGTTCCCGTTTAAGTTGGAGCAAGAGCGTGTCAATCTTAATGACTAAAACCCGCGTCTTTTAGCTACCCTTTGCCTTTTAGGGCTATAATTACATTTTCCAAACATTTCCACAGCCCTAGCAGGCATCAGTCCTATTGGGGCTAATTTTCCTGACATTTCTTTGAGGTGCGTGTGGTACACGTGCCGCCTCTACTCTCATTACCGAACTATGTATACACGTGTTCGGATTCTAACAATCCAATTAATCAATTTACTATCTTTACCTATGCAAATCGACTTGATAGTTCACTGGTTAGTATTTAGTAAGTAATGGAGCTTTGAAACAACAATCCGCTTTAATACGTTGTGTAGGCGTAGAATCATGCGGCTGAAATAACTTAAACGTTAGAAGTTTGTGTTAGGAAATACATTATATTAACTTAAATGTCAATGAGAACCTACGGTATGTAATGGGAATGATTTATATAGGACCCACCTATGTACTTAAAAAGTCCCACACTCAGGTTATCCCAGTCCCAGTAAAGGTTGATTTACATCTAGCCGCACAGAATTGCACTTTTCTATGCTTCCACCCTAGTCTGTCCATAAGAACCGTCATTTACTAGAACGAGAAAGAGAACGGAAATGGTATTCAACACGCGCTTTATTTATAGATACTATAATTATATCAATGGAATACAAGAGTTTACTGGCACTTTGAAATTTTAAAAAATCTGTATTTTAAATCCATGTCTTTTTTTTATAATATTCCACAACTTTCACACAACGCCATCTAGTCCCAAGCTAAGCAGAGCTTGTGTTATGGGTACTAGACAACTGATAAACATACTTATATACTTCTAAATCTCTAAATACATACATATTCTTTGTAAAGTAACTAGATTTTTATTGGTTATCTTCAAGCGCTTCTTTGATATACTTCATAAATAAAAAAATCCTGTTCACATAATTTGAAAATATATTTTTCATTTCACCATCTCGGAAAGAGTATTTTTAATCTTCAATATCTGAGTGGAAAAGCCGTTTTTATTCCCTAGAGGATAAAGTAAATTGAATTTAGAACATCGTGTGCACTAAGTTTGTGAATTAAAAAAAACATTAAGTAAACCTATTTACTGCTACCTCTATGGTGCCGAATATATCCTACAACTTTTTTTAATTTGTTAAAAACTCAGACTCGGAACCTTCTTGGTGTTCTTTTTTCAATTTGCTTTGTACGCGGTTCTTTACTCGGCATTTTTTCACGTCATTGTGAACCTTATATTAAAAACAAGAAACTTGAAAACAAGTGAAAAAGCTAAAATGATTGATTCTAGCGACGAGGAAGTTTGTTTGACGCCAACAGAATTGACTGAAACTGTTAATAATGCGCAAATGAGCTTTCTCCCTCAACAATCACGCGAGAAGTATTTAAAACAGTACGATATGTTCAACACGTGGCGACTAGCAAAAAGAGCCAAAACTTTCTCAGAAAACGTTATTTTTTTGCATTTAGTCATTTCCTCGCTGAGGTGGAATGAAAAGTTACGTGTTGCACTCGAGTGCAAAGATTTTTCACCTCGTGCTCTTTTGATACCCTCGCTAACGCTCAGGATTCTAATTTTTAATCCTTCGCTTGCTCGGTCATCAAAATTGAACACGCGGTTAATAAGCAACTTTGCACTCTTGTATAACCATTGTGCACTTTAAATGTTACAGATCTTTTTTTTCAAACTAAGTTTTAAAGGTCAGCGTATTATTTTTACGGAAAAGTTTTGAAAAACAAGAAAAATATTTTGTGTAACGAAACGCCATTAACGCCTTAAAAGGTTTTTAGCTAAGAAAATAATGGTGTTTTTCCGCACAAACAGGAAAATTTTAAATACTCAGCAAAATTGACCCCATATTTTAAATGAAGGGGAATATTGCCATAATATTTTGTCTTGTTCATTCCAGAGTCAAATATACACAAAATAAAGCATTTCACTAGATTTGAACCCGGTAAACGCTTTACTTTGTGTATATTTACAACGATGCAACGTATAAATCGTAAGTCGGGCTGTAAGCACTAGGATATTATAGCTCTACTGGGCTAGCACTGTTTGAAAATTATACTATCTAAATAGGTAGCTGCTAAAATGATCTAATATATAAAAATCTCGTGTCGCAGTGATTTTTTTCCAACTCCTGCGAAAAGGCTTGACTGATTTTCATGAAAGTATTTGTGTAGGTATGTTTGGTAGATTTAGAATAGGTCATAAGCTATTTTTTACCTCTCTGGCAGAACACCGTTTGCTTAGAATAGATACCGTAAATTCTAATTGTAAAACACAATCTTAAGGTTAAGGGTAGTACTACATTATAAGCGCACGTGGTCCACGTATGCCAATCTGGGTGCTTTGGTCTTCATACATTTTACGTGGCAACTAGACTTGTAGAGCTACGAGTAATTTAGGCTCACGGTTGGCCCATGTGCCCAGTCTAATGAAGTTCCCGCTTTACAGAAAAATATGAGCTAAGTTTTCTGCTTACTCGACAATAAGACGAACACGTGTAATATTATCGCAATCACTTATTAATATTTTTTTTCTCCATCAGAACGTGAATGTCCTGAAAAACCTGTACGAGACTCCTCAAGACGTGGAGCTGGTGGTAGCAGGCTCCTTGGAGCGCAACGTGCCTGGCGCCCAGGCTGGGCCTACGTACCTGTGCATCTTGACTGAACAGTTCTACAGGACGAGGGTTGGAGACAGATACTTCTATGAAAATGGAGCTGATCCTGACACTGCTTTTACACCTAGTAAGTGTGATTTTCTTATGTAGAAAGTTCCGCTGAAAGAGATATTATTTTATTTTTTAAAATATTTGGCTATTTGACTGTCTGCCTGCCATTTGAATATTTAGCTAGTAGGCTTCACACTGTAGCTAACAGTGAGTAGAGACGGTATCAATATTATAAAGCTAAAGAGTTTATTTTTTGAACGCACTAATATCAGGAACTTCAAATCCGATAAAAAAAATGTTTTAGTGTTACATAGCCCATTTATCAAAAAAGACTTATGACATTACGCTACGACCCACAAAGCGCGACGTGGGTGAAATCATGGCGAACGGCTAGTAACGTCTAAAATATTTATTTACTCGTTCTGAATAGAAGTTTAGCTATTCTAGCCATAGTTAGAATTTTCTCTAGCTGTCAATAGCATTCAATTATTATTTAAAAAAAATAAACGCAATTTGCAGCTGCTATTGCTGTTAAAAACTGGTATTGGCTTTTATTTTTTTTATAAATTTTACTTTTGTACAAGTTTTCAAGCGCTAAAATTTGCAGAGCTTAACTTCAGACTCGCCAAGATACAACGGCCGTACTGTAGGTAGGTACCACCTCAGCATGGTGGCCGTGTTCTAGCCGTGGCTGTAGAAGTGTCTCAATGTTTTCTGGCTGGCATAGCCTTGGTGAGGTTTTGCGGGCAAAGCGGTCACAGAACAAATATTCGTGTAACCCTAAAATCTAAGACTTAGGTTTATACTAAATCTAGCAATCCGTTCCAGTCATATTATGCGCGAGTATTAGGTACATCCAATCTGTGATATATCCAGCTTTTCTCTACTATAATATACATGTATTATATTACGTCAAAACGTTTACCGTGAACTGATGATGATGAGACAGAGCGTCTATTGGTTCTAATTGTATGAAAATCGTTTGAAGTTTTCGAGTTTATCGCTGACAGACAGACGGACGCAGAAAGAATTTTCTAGAAAAACATATTGAGGATTTGTTGTGATTTATCGAAACTATTTGTCTACTTGTGTCACCAATCCAATCAGTTTGAAAAAAAAAGTGAGACAAAATAATTTTCTGTCTCGAAAAGTAACACAGGATTTATTACCCGTATATTCCCTGGGACGATTTAGATAAAATTAATAGGCTATCCACTATTTTATAGATTTGAACAATCTATCAAGCTGTTGTTTACCTGTATTTCTAGTAAACAATCTCATATTTACTTTTTGTACGTATGAATAAAACAGAACTGTTAATAAATTCTCCCATCATTTCTGCAAAATTAGTCTTTTTCGCGTACATTTAAAACATGAACATTCAGCTAGGTAAGTATTTTATTGCGTTACGTGAAAATGTGTGATTGTTAATCATTCTTTCGGTTCACAAATTACAATGCGGCAAACCCATGTCCACCCTTTATTACTTTCATGTCTTTTACAAATAATGCCATTTCTGTGAATGAATCACATTCTCCTGTAATATTTTTCAGCAAAGTACGCAATAAAATGGAGGTAAAGGCAATTATTCATTACATTCAGAGCACGTGGCCCAAGGTTATCAAACCCCCGTGAACACACAAACCCTTATTATACTATTTTCCTCAACAAATCTTGTTAATCTGTGTGTTTAGTGCAGTAGACGAATGCCACATGACACAAATTTACGTCATGTACGAGTAAGCCAATTAAGGCATCTCTGTTGTTGTGGCAGACGGAAAAGCAGTACGTTTTCCTTGACAGATCATATTTACTGTATATGAAGAAAACTAATGATGAGGAAATCCATTGTGAATTCAAAAGCATATTGAAGTGTCCTCATTGAAGGTGTTCAGAAAATATATACAACGCCACAGTTTTACAAGGCATCTGTTGTCATATAAAGCAGTAAATAAAACTATACTATTATATCTTATAGTATAGAGACTTACTTTGATTGAAATATTAACGCGCAGTCAAAACTAGTGGGACTAGGCGCGTGAAATTTTGCCTAAGATTACCTTTTATGACGTTGGCGAGCATTAAGAGAGGATTCTCCAAAACTCAGCCCCTAAAAAGATGAAACAGGGTAAAAAATAGTGTAGAAGAACTTACACGTGGCTAAAACTGTTGGTATTATTGCTGATACCTATGTAGTTAAACACAAAAGTTTTCTGATTACTTCGTTTACATAAAACTTTTCAACCCCGTGGATTGGTACGCAAATAATATTTTGGCAATCCTTTCGTACCTGATTTGTATTATCTATGGTCCATAATATTATTATCCAAACTATGTATAATAATATTGGCCTCGAGGCATTAAGTCCGCCTCTGTATCTTGTGTGCATAAAGAATAAAATAAATAAATATTATGATGAATGATACTGTAATGCAAGAGTAAATAATGATGCCAAGTGTTTCTATAAAATCTGTGCCTACCTTCCTATAGCTATGTATGTTATATCATTATCCAACGCTGTAACACACATAGCTATAGGAAGGTGAACCCAGGATTTGCATTCTCCTTTCACAGATATATAATACAGTACTTTTCTAAACAGGTCAGCTCGATACGATACGTAAAGGCTCATCAATGGCTCGTCTCCTCTGCGATAACGGTGACAACATTCGAGTCATGCAACCTAGGGCCTTCCAGCAGATATCGCACGGGTAAGTAGTGTCATTACTTACAGTCCCGTATTTTACGGCTAATATACTGTGGTGTCGAGATACGGATTGCGTTCCCGCTGAATTATACAGAGGATGAAGAGTTATTGTGCTAATGTATTCAGTGTTCGCTGTTCGAGGCTTTCATGGTGTTTTTATGGCACAATTTTCGCAAGACTTTTGGAGCTCCTTCGTTAAATAAAGCCTAAACCCTATGTTAAATTTTAACTTATTGTGTAGGTGTTTTGCACCTCTTTTCCCATCAATTTAGCAAATGCGATGGAGGTTAATCTAGCAAACACGTATGTCTGAGACTTTATTGATCATTTCGTAGTTTGTTGCTTGAAGCTTAAGGCCCTTAGTTAAAATCTTTTGTATATTTTTAGACTCGTAGTTGCATTTTGTGTTGATACTTATATTATTTATTTTTACAGGAACAAGGTAGTCCCCTGTGATCAACTGCCGTTTGTGGATCTAACATTATGGCAGGATGCAAGAGGCCATTTTTAATAAAATCTAAGATAAAATTAAGTTAAGTAAATATATTGACAAATTAATTGTCACCGCCAACAAACGTGTATTGTAAAAATTTGTACAACTTAGAAAATCAGAATTTTCCGAAAATGACGAGTAGGTGCTTTATTTTCAACTAAAAAGGCGCAAGATAAATATGGGATAGACCATTGACCTTTTTCTCGTATATCTCTGCATAGGTACCCGAAAAACAAACAATGAACTATTTTTCATAATTAAAAGTGTAAACGATGGCGACAGATATCGATTCAAAATAGTTTTATGTCTTTATTTCTATTTATGAAATTAAGAATATAAATAAATGTGGGAGGGTCAATGAACGTTATTCTATATTTATTTGGCAACGACCTAAGGTCGTAATGAAGTTATACATAACAGTTTTATGTAACTTTCATAAGTTTTCAAGTAACTTGACTGAATCAATAAATACTATACTATACTTATCCCTTATCATGTTTGAAGTACGAGTATTGATTCGAAAACTGTTAGTTTGTAAATTTTCGGTCTTCCCGTCCGATTATAATTTAGGTGCCTTCAATGCTAGAGTGAATATGCTCTTGATAAACTAGTGCACCTTAACATCAAAGATTTAAAGAATTTGAAAGAGACATTAGGTACTACTTGCCATCAGGTGGGATCACGGTCAACCACTAGTTTATATCAATTTAACAAAATCTGTAATCCAGCTCTATTGCAAATTGTGATCAAACATTTTTTATTTATTTGTACAGATTATGATACTAAGTTGTAAATGTGTGATCATGGCCATCTTATAAATATTTGTATATATTGAAAATTCTATTTTATAAGTTACAAAAGCTGATAATATTGACTGTATAAATGAATTTTTTACATACTATAATTGAAATGAATGATCAGTAAGAAAGTTGTGTGTTTGTAAGTAGATGTAATAATAAAGTATTTGTTTATAATTTTTGGTCTTATTTTATTTTATTCACCAGGCAAAAAATTACTTTATTGTGATTTATCAAATTTATTTTGGGTTGAACCTTTGAAATTTGTTTACCAACGCAAATAAAAAAAAACCACAAAAGATCAAAGATAACTAGATTTGCTTATAACACAGATAAATACAGATAGACTTTGTTGATCACAGAGATAGATGTAAAAATAAGTACCTGCTTACATAGCAACGTCTGCATAGGTATCTCTTATTGCAAAAAGCGAAATTAAAAATAGGTAGAGATTCTACTTAATGAAATTCTTGCTTTACAGACATATTTTTACAAAAAGCACGTATTTCATTACTCTCAGAAACGTCAGGAAAAGTGAAAGCTAATATTTCTCTTTTGGTTGATTTGGACTAATTTCTTCAGTATCTATTTATATTTGAGTTATCAAATTTTGTGTATATTATTAATTGTGTTGCTGTGATTAATTTGTATATCTTTTTTAATTTTCACCATCCTTTTCACTCTTTTATTGCGCCACTATTTTTTCTCTGAATCACCCGAACTGGTAGAAAATGCTTAAAGCATTAAGTCCACCTTTATGTCCATGAAGGGTTAAATAAATAAATAGATACAGATCACATCACTTACCTAAATATAGATCTTCTTATCAAAAATGCCCTTCACTGCAATTACAGCGCTGTCTTTAGTGCCTTTTAGGTGCAGTTGTTTAGAACATTTCAAGATCGGCTGCGAGTCGTCTGAACTTGGCACTGACGTGGCAGTTAAGGGCAACAGTAGTCAGTTGCAGGCTGCATGTAGCTTTGTGACCACTTCAGACCGTTACGACATTCGAAGGGCGTACCTAAGTGTTGATGCACACTGGGCTACTAACTTTAGCCTCGATATACAAGAGCACCATATAGCAATACAGAAAGTATTTGAAAAAAAGAATAAAAATCTCATTCATTTGTAATTTTTATTTTCATTTGTTTTTCTATCCTTTATACAGTGTTTACTGTAAACCTACTGTTTGCCGATCTGAGTCTCTATTGACAAAGACATTTCTCATTAGAGTGTAAATTTTCTAAAAGCCCTGACACGCAACTTGCCTTAGCTACTAACCAATTTCACAGAATTCCTAGAAAAAAGTCTGTCGGTCCAAACTCAAGTTTATTTTAGCTCTCTAAGTATGCTAATATTATGGAGAGCAAAGATTTGTATTTTTTGTTTGTAATGAATAAACTCAAAAACTACTGCACTGACTTTACAATTTATTTCGCAAGTAGAATGCTACTTTGTAGTCTTTTTTACACAGCATGGGTTGGTAACAGCAGGACGAAAATATGCATCTTTAAGATAAGAGAAAAGGATAGATAGCTACATTGTATGAATCTGACAGCTGTCACTGAAATCATCCTATAACAGATTTAGTATAATACTGAGTGACATATGTATTTATTTTCTATTGTCACGCAGGTAAAACCGATTGTCTAAGGTAGTTGTGTGTAACAGCTTAATACCACAATCACCGAAGACGTGTCATGTCTCAAACAAGTCACTTATACGTCACCTTGGTGGCTTGTGGCATGTATAGCTTGTTGTGTCGTGTCAGATTTAATGACACTGTATGTGGGGATGATTTAGTTTAGTCAAATATTAATCGATATTATTACATTATCGAGTAATATTACTAAATAAACATTTATCTAAACGATTCGTGTAATATACACTAATGGTGCTCGCTAAAGTTGTCAAAAAATAAAAAGCCGGTTTTAGGCTTTTTATTTTTTGACAACTTTAGTTATCTGGTCTTTACACACTCGCTCTTATCTAAATTCTCAGCAATCAACTAAATCAATCGGACTGAGGATGAAGTTTGTTTAGGGTGAACTATTTGTTCAATCATTCAGATTACGGTAACTATGAGCCTATTGCTCATTCGTATCAAAACGAGAGAGAAAAGAATAGAGGTGAATAATGAACTAGGAGAGTTACAAAGTTTTGAGCTGACAAATCATATAAAGGCTAGAAGACACGTTGCGTACCTATTAATCTGGTCTAAAATAAATTGGATAGTGTTTAAACGAGCGAATAGTAATTTAATTGAAGGTGTCAAAAACACTGAATATGACTTATTGAAATACTAAGTGAACGAGAGACTGTGGGCGAATCCAAATATTGAATACGGCGATTTGAAAATACGAGTCACTAGTTATTCAGAACCACAGAAATCTAAAAATTATATCTATGTTCAGAACGATCAGTTCGTTTATGTTAATTCATAAACGAACAAATTTCTATTTTAGTGACATTTTTACGACTCATACTATATAAAGGAAAAGTTTTTAACCACTGCGTAATTTTTTTTTGGTGGCTCTGTGTAAGTAATAGAACACAGGCCGATCTTCAAGGTTAAGTAACGCTTGCCAAGGTTGGTCTATGGATGGGTGACCATCTTAACATAACGAGTTTTCTCCGTGCCTCGGAAAGCATAGGCTGCCTACCAGACTTCCACAACCCAATAACTGGGGTAACTGGGTACCTACTTCATGGCAAGACGAGTCAGATTTACTGGCTTCTGACTAACCGTAACGACTGCCAAAGATCTATAAATGACAGCCGGGACCTACGACTTAACGTGCTTTCCGAGGTACGTTATGTTAAGATGGTCACCCATCCACAGACCAACCTTGGCAAGCGCTGCTTAACCCTGAAGATCGACTTGTGTTCTATTACTTACACTGAGCCACCAAAAAAATTTACGCAGTGGTTAAAAACTTTTCCTGTATGCTACGTCATATCTTAATTGAGATGTTTATAATTTCAAGTTAGTTTTGTTATTTCTATCATAGTTAACAACTTGTCTAGACTCGCTTAGTTGAACTGATTTCCACTGGTCAAATAAGTAGGTTGACAGAGCCTGAGTGCAAGGCTCTTATTTTTAAGTGGTTTAAAAATAAAACTAAATTCGTCCATTCAGTATTTTACGTCAACCATTCAACCACTTTAGTTTATAATTTGGTCACTTAAAATATCTGTTATTTGTTTAGATTAAATGTTCCCACGTCATCGTCAACGATGCGCAGTGTTCCACAAGTGCCTTAGTGAGATGTCAGCAAAACAGTCAGGGGCCCCTACGATTTCACAGGGCCACGGGTTTCAGTCATTTTTCATGGTTGCACGGAGCGTAGGTCGTTCGGTACGTACAATGTGCCAGCAACGTGCTAACAGAAATACATTTTTATTAGATACAAAGTCTAGGCACTTGTAAATGCCACTTGAGAAAAAATACTAAGTATTTTAATACCAGAAACATCTGCAAATAATTTCTTCTTGTACTTTTATGAAAGAAAAGTTTAAAAAAAGCCAAGAAAGTTTTATCAAAGCATAACAAAATATTCGAGAGAAAAGTTAAACAGCATGACACCCTTGGTAAAACAACGAACTTTGTTTAGTTCGCTCAGTAAATACAGTAAAAAGTTCAAAAATAAAGAATTCCTCAGATATTTTGATGAATAAAAATTCCATTGAGTTTCCATGGAACGCTTTTCTAAAACATTGTTTTATTCATTTATTCCGTTTATTCATGTAAAGTTGTACCAGAATATTTTGTTAGACAGGGATCATGGCCTTCCCACACAAATGCCCACCAGACCTAGAATGTCAGATGAATCAATGAGCAAATAAATATTTTATGGGTGTTAATTTGAATTGTAGGTTAATTTCGCCTATGTCATAATTTTTTTGTTTTGACGACACTTACGTGTCGTCATGGGGGCGATCGGTGACGATGTGCTACCCATTGCTCACTGTCAAGACCACGCTTCGGGGACTGGAAATCGGGGTCGTGATTCTTCTGGCAGGGGTGAGAGGAAGCCCCTCACGCGTGTGGCCGCCACCTTCGCTACCATTTGCAGATGAAGACGCCCGCCTGTCATTACTTCTCGCTCCTGACCATAGCTAGAGCTGGTGCTTTAATTAAAACTGCATGGTGCATTAAAACCGGCCAAGAGCGTATCGGGCCACGCTCAGTGTAGGGTTCCGTAGTTTCCCGTCCGTCACAATAAATGTCCCCAATTTTTCAAAAACTGTTCGTCCAATGAAGTTCAAAATAATTTTCCTAGAAAGTCTTCATAAAGCTCTACTTTCCAGATTTTTTTCATATTTTCTAAACTTATGGTTCAAAAGTTAGAGGCAGACACATTGTTTTTTATGCCGCGGCCACACACTCGACGAGTAGCATGGGAAGTAACGAGGAAAGGAGGCAGAGACATAGTGTGGCCACGTTACTCGTCATGCCACTCGTCATGCTCCTCGTCCTGCCCACTGCTCCCTATCTTGTCGGTCTTTGCGCGCGAGAGAGAGAGAGCAACATCGCGGCAAATCACGGCAGCGCGAGGAGCAGAGCGATGAGCAGCGCGAGGAGCATAGTCTGGCCGCAGCATTACGTTTGGAGCGATTATTTCTGAATTTATTTATATTATCAAAAATTGATTTTAGTAAACCCCTATTCATTTAAATACCTATCCAACAATATATCACACGTTAGGGTTGAAACTAAAAAAAATCACTTATCACTTTACATGTAGGGGGGCTACCCTTATAAAACATTTATTTCCAATTTTAGTTTACTACTTAGTAGGCGTGATCAATATACATATTGGTACCAAATTTCAGCTTTCTAGTGCTAACGGTCACGGAGATTAAGCGAGGATGGACGAACGGACGGACGGACAGACATGGCGAAACTATAAGGGTTCCGTTTTTGCCATTTGGCTACGGAACCCTAATTAAAAAATAGAATAGTTTTTTTTTTATAGGAAATAACCGACCAAAAATATTACCATTTAGGGTTCCAGAATCCTCTAGAGGGTGTGTGAATATTATCTGCAATATCGTTATCTGTCCAGTTATGCTAAGTTGGACTTAGTTTCCAATCTTATTAGTTGTGGCTGAATATTAATAATTTTACACGAAGCGAGGGCGATCTGACCTCCAAAACCCAATTACCTGGCAATATCGACATTCTTAGGCTAGACTAGTTATTAGAAGTTCGAACTTCGACCTGCTTGTATCGCCTGTTATAGGTAATCATATGAAAAGCTAGGGCTGCCCGGGGAATTAGGAGACAAAATTAGAAGAGGTATAAATATCTACAAATACATAGACTAGAAGAATAAGGATTACATTTACCTATATTTTATCTCGCTTAAATAAATTAAGTAAAGTTTGGACAAGAAGTTTATTTCACATGTTATAATTGGACAATGCTAGGAAATGATCGGAATACCATCGAGTGTGGATTTAATTAGGTCATGTTGCGGTATAACAACCTAGTATGGTAATACCGCAACTCTACTCTATCACCTCTATCATAATGGCCCATCAACGTCAGGCCACCATCAACACACCTGTAGCTATTTGGCCAGGTAAAACACAGGTGAAAAGAGGTATGTGACACAGAGTAGGTGTGTCCCACATAAAGGTGTGTGTAAGACGTACTATCTAAAAAAAATGTGTGTTAGACGTACCTAGTCTGTGTCGACACTTTTATGTCATCTCATGTTCCAAGTATGGCAGACTGTACCAGTGCTACTACTGCAGCTGTTGGAATCCTCAAACAGCCCAAATACTGTAACCATAAGGTTACGGCAAAAGATTGAAAGACTAAGGTCAGTGTGGGTGGTATCCAAGAGCACGTCATTTTTTCAAAGATATTTATTACCGACTGATTGACACTTTACGTGATCAAGGGTCTGGTTCGTTTGTCTAAAGAATTAATATTTCCATTCAACGTTGGAGTAAGAAACAATTAGGAAAAAGCCGACGAAAACGTCCACCAATGAGGTACCCAGAATCATATGTACTGGATCCATGGTAATTATTTGAGCATCGACGTCAGACATACGGTATGTATTTTGTCGTTTCTTAAAATCAATAAACTAAAGGATTTTTATCATATTTTAGACTTTTTTCAACACTCAATTAATAATAACGTCATTATGACTGGTCTAAAAGCCAATAATGGTTCTCGGTACTGCGGTAGAATCAATATCACAAAGTATATTAATTTAACGTTCCACAGGGTGCGGTTGAAGTTCTGTTCTCCACTGGAGTGGAAAGTTTATTTAATGAAAAGATATAGACACCGACATAGCACTAGTGTTATATATGATATCCAGATCTAACACATAAGCTACCATGTTTGTGTTTTAGAACATGGTTATATAGGTAAATTGTTATGATTATATTACTACATAATATAATATAATTTTTTATGTTAATACAAAACAACAACAAACTTTAAACGAATATCAGCAGAACAGATGATCAATGGGGTGAAAGGTTCAGGAGTGGGCCAATACCGGAAGACGCAGAGCTGGAGCACTTCGCACAAGGCGGACCGATTACCTGGTAAGGGTCGCGGGAATCCGATGGATGTGAGACGCACAGGAATAGTCGTTATGGCGATGCTTAGACCGTTTTCACATTATCCGATCCGATATCAGTATCGGGCGCCGATACGATATCGGGGTAAGACCGTTTTCACATTATCCGATCCGATATCGGTATCGGAGTCCGATACCGATATCGGGGTAAGTAAAATGTATGAAATGCTGTGCTCCGATATCCGATATCGGGTCGGACAATATGAAAGACAGGTACATATCTCATACATTTACCTTACCCCGATATCGTATCGGTGTCCGATACCGATATCGGATCGGAAAATGTGAAAACGGTCTTAGGTAAATGTATGAGATATGTACCTGTCTTTCATATTGTCCGACCCGATATCGGATATCGGAGCACAGCATTTCATACATTTTACTTACCCCGATATCGTATCGGCGTCCGATACCGATATCGGATCGGATAATGTGAAAACGGTCTAAGGAGGCTTATGTCCAACAGTGGACCTCTTTCGGCTGCAATAATGATGATGAATAGCTACTACCTATTAGCTTTTACTACATATCAAATTATGAAATTGGTACTTATATTATAAGAAAACAAAACATTCCTAAAAGCGCTTCAATATTTATGTTTATCTATCTATCTATATATATAAAAATGAAACCCGTTTTTCGTTGTCACGACATCACATGAAAACGGCTTGACCGATTTGGCTGATTCTTTTTTTAAAATGTTCCTTGAAGTTCAATGATGGTTCTTACGGAGAGAAAAATTAAAAAAAAAAGTTAGGTGAAGTAGGGTAGGTAGGGTAGTGTAGGGTAGTGTAGGGTAGTGTAGGGTAGTGTAGGGTAGTGTAGGGTAGTGTAGGGTAGTGTAGGGTAGTGTAGGGTAGTGTAGGGTAGTGTAGGGTAGTGTAGGGTAGTGTAGGGTAGTGTAGGGTAGTGTAGGGTAGTGTAGGGTAGTGTAGGGTAGTGTAGGGTAGTGTAGGGTAGTGTAGTGTAGTGTAGGGTAGTGTAGGGTAGGGTAGGTAGGGCAGTGTAGGGTAGGTAGGGAAGGTAGGGTAGGGTAGCGTAGGATATGTACGGTAGCCATTTGACGGGAGCGAAGCCGCGGGTAAAAGCTAGTTTACATTAAAAAACAAGTGCTGTTGAAAACGCTTACTAAATAACAATTTAATGTATTCATAGTCAAATTGGACTTTTATATACTACAGACCTAAAAGAAAGACAACAAAAAACTCTACCAATGTCTAATATGTAGAAAATGTGTATTTATTGTAAAATATTTATGAGTTTATAAATAAAGGCTGGTTTTGAATTGTTAAGGTAGGTACTTAAGTGGTCTCCTGGGTCTGGAGTGCATATTCATTTTATATAATAACAAAGATAGTTAAAAAAACTTCTACAGTGTATTCACCGGAGCTTGAGCCACAAGGTAAACAAATAATCATTTTTTCAATATGGCGGGTATAACCCGACCGATGACAAAACGTCACATTTTAATGTAAAATGTTCCCAGTATCTGTGGTCTACAACTTAGTAGTATTAAAATGTCATTTTAGGTTCTTTTACATGTGAACTATTTAATGCATAATTAATAAAAATTAAGAAAATAATTAAAGGCATTTTTAATGTTTGATTTCAAATATATCTGAAAAGATAACATAAGTTCCACAGACATCATTCTAAAATATAATTTCTAATGTTGTCAGTGTAGTTATTAATTCCATACTTATTTTTATATGTTCATTACATCAATCGTGACATATAAAGAACCCTTTTTATGGTTTGTTTACCTTTTGGCTCAACCCTCGTTGAATACCCTATAGTGGTAATAACCGAACCACTGAAACGTAGACTTGTGGGCGTGGGTTCATGAGTTCAAACCACAATGTTTACCGGTTCTAACGTAAACTTACAGCACCAGTATCTGTATTTAGCGCTTAAAAAAATATTACCAGTACAAGCTTCTAGCTGAGATTTCACCCACGTAAACGTCGAATATTATGCCAAGTGCGATAAAAAGTATCCTTTTTTGGGGTCCGAATATCATCAATCTGTAAAAATAAAAACAAAGTTAACGGGTTTTTGATTATTCCAATGAATAAAATATTACATTACTACAGTATTTTTGAACATTTCTTTTTTACAAAAAGGAGAAGAGAGAAAATCTAATGACTTCTCCCACTCTATGTAAGACGAGAGGAAATTTC
The DNA here is from genome assembly GCA_030763345.1 of Mythimna separata. Classification (NCBI taxonomy): domain Eukaryota; kingdom Metazoa; phylum Arthropoda; class Insecta; order Lepidoptera; family Noctuidae; genus Mythimna; species Mythimna separata. The sequence continues at coordinate 19,220,115 of CM061168.1, forward strand.
AAACTTTTACTAAAACCCACCCGTGTTTCTTCTATTGCCCTTTGCATTCTAGTGCTGCGGTAATTCATTAGAACAATCCGTAAAAAGTATCTTATAACTAAATCCAGATCTTAGTGTACCTGTTTTCCATACATTTAATCCGTTAAGTAGTTTTAATTGATCGATTTCTAATTTAACCATTTTCACGTACGATGCCTCATCTCCTTTTTGTCGTGTTTTAACTTTTGAAAATCATTGTGCCCAACGTGTTCTAGTTTGGCCGAAGTTCTTATGAAATTTTGCAAAAATCATCGACGCAGAAGAAGTGCTTTTGATTCCGGTTTCTGAAACATATTCACCCCAAAATAAATCGCCACGATAAACATTCAAAATATTGTCACACAAACAGACAATTTGTGACACCAAAACAAGTCCAACTAAATAAACTTTATCATATTCAATGAGTCGTGTGCACCGCATTGACGCGAAACTTCTACAAAAGACTGTCGAATGAATACGGCTTACAGACTTACAGGCTTCATTTTATAGCATGAAGAATAGATTGAGCAATACTCTTCTAAAGTAGATTTATATTGTAGAAAGAGAGGGTAATGTAAACCTGACGTGCCTGAATTCGAATGCTATCTCTCTCTAAAACTTACCTACCCCCAATTTCTGAATTAAGCATTTCAAATATGAGTATTGAATAATATAAGTAGACTAGTTTCGCCTAAAAATCTGTAAAAACTTGACATTAACGTTCTGAAAAATTAATAACGTTCGGTTTGAAACGTTCACTCAATTCATAAAATTCGGCCGTAGTGTTTTCACTTCATAATTGAGTAAGGAACGCTCAGTCCATTCCATCTTGCTTAAGCGATGCACCAAGTACCTAGTGCACGAACGTCTGTCGGGCAAGAGTTTCTTGTCGACAAAGTAATTTTAAATGGTAATTCTCACTCCGTTCTTGCCTCAAACAAGAAAGTTCGAAACGAAATTTCAGGCAGCTGTGATTTATTTGGACTGTTTAAGATTATAGTTTCTAATTAAATAGCAAGTGCAGGAAGGTATTTCAACCTTTTCAGTTACGAGAAAATAATTTTAAGAGATTGTTCATGAATGGTTAAGGAATTAGTCACAAAAATCAATCAGTCGCAATTATGTGGCTGAACAAGGTAGAACTTATATTTAATTTTTATCTTGCACGCAATGTATCATGTACGTCACGTATGTATGTCACGTATACCATGTTTAAACAAATATTTTTTAATGATGATATTAAAAACAATTTTTAATATCCATCCAACCTGTTTGTGATACACATATTAGGTCAGGATCAAACAATTTTTCAGCTCAACTAAGGTTGAGTATTAGAAAAACCACAAATCATTGTATTATTTTAGCTCAGGACCTGGATCTTTTGAAAGCGTACTTTCCACGAAATCGGTCAAAGGAGAGACACTTTTCGTGGAAAATGGTATTAACCAACGATTATCTCTGTACGTGCTATGCGAAACAACCACCTATTGGTTGGAAACTATTGCGACATATGAAAAACAAATATATTATGGTCTATGATTGAATGATTTTGGACGGCTAATGTGTACTGGTTACCAGGTCCAAGAATTATCACAAATCATTATTACTACATATAACTTATCAAAAGCTAACCATTTCATACGTATTTTAATATCTCTAAAAACTTATATTATTATAGTAGACTTCGTTTATAAACTTAAGATAATGCCGACATAAAGATTCGTCGCTAGAGTAACCCTTAAGAAACCTGGCTAATTACTTAATAAGATAGAACTCATAATTATCTCTAAGCTTAATGCTAAAAGTTCGCAGATTTAAAAGTTTTGATTTGTAGTTTCGGAATTATTCTTCGCCTTGTAACTTAAAGTATATCTGAAGAAGTTTCTAAGAATAATTAAGATGAATTCGTCAAAATAATACGCCAATTTAAATTGTTTAGCAACACGCAGCAGACGCGATATTTTGCCGTCATTAAAACATCATCATCTACCTAGCCTTTTCCCAACTATACGAGTATTGGGGTCGGCTTCCAGTCACGCCAGATTTAGCTGAATACCAGTATTTTACGAAGAGCGGCTACCTACCAGACATCCACAACCCATTAACTAGGTTAACATGGTACTTCAAGGCAAGACTGGGGTCAGATTTACTTTTTCACCGTCATTAAACATTAGCGTGTAATTATACAGACTCAAACTTAATAAACTTGAGTCTATTTATGGTTTTTTCTTGAACAATAAACTTTTTAACAGAGGAAAAAAGTAACCATTGACGTTTTCACCGAATTCAACCGAATCGTAATCGAGTTTTCGCCGGCTTGTAATTGAGTTGAAATTTTATAATTGTAGTTCCGACGACAAAATATGTTTTGCTTCGTATGCGAGGATAGTGTCTATCTAGTCGTTGTGAAAACGTGTGATTATTTCTACTACAGTAATGCAAAACAGGAATCATTGAATATCTTCTCCCATTCTAGCGTGTCAAACTTTCTGACCTAACTCCTATTAATCGTTCGATTGACACTGTTAGCAGAGTGGTTGAGTGTTAGTGGTGTAACACTAACACTCAACCACCACCACACCACAACATCCGAGAATCGAACCCGCAGGACCCGCAGGGTTCGATTCTCGGATGAAACTAATATTTGTTTGGCTTAAAGATAAGTGTTTCGTGTCTTTTGTATATGAGTTTACATGTTTGTGAATGTACCAATGATACAGGAGTTATTCCTAGTGTGGATCATTTTTTAATGGCTGCCACGATAACTCTTTCGAACAATCTCACAACCCAACCGATGTATATCTGAGAGGTGAAATAGAAACTTTTCAACAGTGCTTCGGTGGGGTGCGGTTTTAATGATCAGTGGTTCTTATTTCCTAAACTGTTTGGACGTAACCTTCGCGTTTTCCGCATTAGTCCTCGCTTACGACCCTTGCACAGATGATTTGTAGTTTTGGACTTTAGAGGTATGTGAATTATGCGGAACGAGTGTGGAGTTCCAAAAACCTCCTTTCTAAGGGACCCGGACCTCCGTAGAAATATACATGACTGTCAATAAGTTTATAGAGCCTACCACAAATATATGGTAATCTATGAGATATTTAACTCGCCGCACTAAATTAGATATATTCCTTTGCTGTTGATGTGTTTTCTGTTATTCTTATATTTTTACCTCTCTTTCTACTCTTGTGAATTTGTTACTTTCTCCAATAAACTTTCTTCCTTTATCTTGTGCATTTTGGACTTTCTAAAGCCTAAAGCTCTAAAGTACCTTGGCCCTTTTCTGCCAGAGCTACTCTAAAACAGCTGGGCGAAATGAGTATATCTCTAGTGGAAAGTACCTTCATACACTCGTATGAAGGTACTTTCCCTCCTCCACGCGTTAAAGGTAAAATGATTTCTATAAAAAATATCTGAGTAGATAACTAAATATTATTGACCAAACTTGGTAGTCTGATATTGTAGGATAAAAATGGTTTCTAAACTATTTACCGTAGTTAATTTATTTCAAATCGATGCAATTACACGTTCAATAACTCGAAATAACTGAATATCTCTGCTCTGAAGATAAAACTTCTATTGCTAGAATTAAACCTCTTAACTAAATAAGGATTAATTTTGTTAGACCTAAAGCTATTATTATACGAGTACTTAGATGATGCTTAAAACTTACTTAACGATATTAAAAGATAGAAAGATTCATTTTTCAAAAATACTTTTTTAAATATAAGAATTTTAATATTCTTTAAAAATGTAAACGCTTTAAAATTAAAATGAATTCGAAAGAACACGAGAGAAAAATAACGAAATGATAACAAAAAGATCAAAATGTTAGTTTAATTATTCATTTGTGAGTGTACCAAAAGCTTTAACTCACTAAACTTGTAGGATTATTCAGAAGCACGACTAAGTTTGAATTGCAATGTTTTTCCGATTCAGTTACGAAAATAATCCGGTTCTAACGTTTACTGCCATCGTCATCGGAGCGTTGTGTCCCACGCGCGCCACAAAAATATGTCGGCAAGTCCGTAAGGGCCCAGCAGGACCGAAGCCTACCAGGGCCATGGGTTGACTTTCAAAAGGAAAGTCCTAGAACGCAATGCAAAAAGGGAATATTTAGTCAGTAAAAGTCTGACACGCCCGCCCTAGAGCCGGAGAAGTCATCAAATGATTTCCCACTTAAAAAAACCTACTCTTTTGCCATAGGTATTAAGCCTATAATCCGTCTTAGGTGACTAGGAACTGCCACATACGACGACGGTGAGGAAGAGACAAAAAAAAACACAAAAAAACCTGAACAATAAAAGCCAGGGGACATAAAATCAATCCTAATGACACTGTGATAGCGTGACGGTTGACGGAGGAAAATGGAAGAATGGAACGTGTTGCGTGCACCGACCGAAAATAACTTGAGACAAAGATGGAAGGATGGTGAACGTTTACCTGTGAGTTGTACGTAACTTTGTAATGTTAAAACATGCTTCTGCTAACAGCTTTACCCGCAATTCCATGACGTGGCCTACCTGTGTGCCAATTATTTCCCATCTGTTCTGTCGTTTAACCTATCAATACCCGCGAAACGAGACACAATAGTAAGACAATAACAGCGCGGTAGCATGAGACCGGTCGGGGATTCATGAATTAAGTGTGAAGGAGTAACAATATGCGCATGCATACAAACACTGACTCACCTAATCCACTCATTCAATCTTTCAATATTAGAATGAAGTTTGATGTCCTTTATGATTAATTTCCGACCTTATAAGCAGATTCATACTAATTTGGCAGTGAATGGCATCGACGCAATGAGTATTTTAAGAGTGTAACAATTTTAAACCGAAAGGGTTTTACATCCTGACAAGACCAGTATTGCTTGAAAGTTTCAGAAAAGGCGCGCCGGCTCTACAGGTAGATAAACATTATTACTCGGTATTTTCTTTTTATTTCTGTGTTCTGTAGATGGTACACGACTACATTTTAATAAAAAAAAAACACTTTTCATCCAGTTTAAACTTACATAATCATTGCCTAATTAAATAAATGACTGCAATTAAACATGAGTTGTTATATACAATTATATATGCATTATAAACATAAACTTTCGCTATTATAATATTACTGAAATAATATATTATCTAGTATATAACTCAAGTTAATTGGCACGATATTTAGAAAACAACTGCGGTATGTAATTAGTCCGCTATTCACATTTCAAAGTCAAAACGCCTAGATAACGTAAATTCTCAAAGTAATTAAAACTTGAAGGGAGCTTTGAACTTACTTTTTGTTCCTCTCCCATCGCATTTACAAAAAAGATCTAATGTGCCTCCCGATAAGGGGAAGACAGGCCTGTTCTATTAATAGACCTCAGGTCATTATTTTTATCGAGTCGTAGTGGATTGTGTAGGTACTGTGACATCTGAAGCGGTCACAGACAGGTTTGGCCCTTATTTGCTTCCAAACTGGCAAGGTAAGTATACTTTTTAAGGTTTGTGGTTTAAATATAGGATAAGGGTTGATATTTACATAGAAAATTGATAGGGGATGTAATAAGAGTTAAGGCGTAATTTTAATGAAGAAATATTATAATAAATAGAGTATTAAAATTAAAATCAATTGACTCTAGTCAAATAATAGAATCGAATAATAGTCTCTAGTAGAATAATTTTTGTTTGATTCTAATGAAACAAAAATTATTTAACAATATTTTGTTTTATAATTTATCTAGAAATAACTTTACTGGTGAGGATGGTTACTTATTTTTCCCGAAATCCCCACTAGGCTGATATTGCTTAACTAATGGAGATTTCTGGAAAAAAATAACAATCCCGGTGGGGATTTCTGGAATAAACCAAAAATGGTTTAGTGTTGCCCTAGCTTTTGTACTAGGACATTCTTTATCACAAGGCTTAATGTTTAATGATGATATTACTATGTGCTACATTTTGTACAGGGCATATATAGTGTGTGGGAAAACGGACTTGACACTGTTCTTGTTAGTTTATTACAGATTTACGACTAAACTTTTCAAATTAGAACCTGTTTTCGTTAATCGATGTCGTCTGAACATTTTGTCAAGATTTTCACTTTGTATTTAAAATGTAAAATCATTCCATCCCATCTATAAATCAGGTGGGATGGCAGTCAAGTACTGATCTATGTAACAAAAAACTAAAAAAAAAAATATGGGCTGTTTGCCAACTGGTGGCAAAGGCTGTTTGCCTTAAGGCCGATGTAATATTCGAAAGAGTTTCCGTAGTCGTGGACCGCAAAACGCAACTGAAACAACACAAGTGAGCATTAGTTAGTAAAAGTCTATAACATTTTATAGCTACAATTGTTTGTGGCAATAAAAACCTTTTCTTTGTTTCAGGTAGATAGGTATCATTCTCTTACGGAAAACCCAATACGAAGATAGCCGCTATTTCACTTACGTTATTATAAGGATCTCCTAGTGGAACAACCTTATGTGTGTATTTTATTAGAGTTTCGTGAGAACTAGCGTTTTTTTTATTATAGTTGGATTGAATGAATGCATTTTGAAAAGTTGTGGTAACTTAACTTGGAACAAAATATTCCATTTATGGGAATATCTACATACAGGTACCTACACGATAAATAGTTTAATATAAAAGATAACATTATAATTATAACAGAGCCTATTATTAACATTAAATAAAAAACTTAGCTTTTGAGTTGATTTAAATTCAAACTAAATTATTTTGGCATAGGTAACGCTGTATGCAGGAAAATAGCATAGCTCGTCGTCCCCAAACCCGCGTCTACGGTGACCAGGGATCACCTGCAACTTTTAACGTTATACAGAAATCCTGTTTAAATAATTTAATTTAAACCATTAATATTTTATTTAGGAAATTTTCATCCTACCCGACTAACAACATAATGGTGAATTTTATTTATTTATTTAAATGTTTGTGAGTAACAACATTATGATTGGGGTGATTGGGGTCCGTTTACATCCTAAGGACCCAAGCCAACCTCACCTGCTAGCGGTGCACCCTGCTGTTCAACGGACGAGGCTCTGGCGATCCTGGTTTCCCTCTCATAGGGTTGTGGGGGGTCAGACGGCTGGTCGCCCCACGTAAAACCAACATCAGTCATATAATTATGGATAGTAAGTTGCGATTGGGTACTTGGGCTAGGGCGTCGCCGCATAACGACGCGCAGGCACATCGCCCTAAACCTGCGACAAGTGGGCTAGGGCTACCGTGTCAAGTACGGGCACGGCTAAAGATGTCAGTACCCAAAAGGAAGTTCCGCTTTGCCACCTGGAACATTGGCTCTCTAAGTGGACGTTGCAGAGAACTCGCGGACGTACTTGCGAAGCGTCGGGTCCAGTGCGCCTTCCTTCAGGAGACGCGCTGGAAGGGGAATAAGTCCCGTGATATCGGGCAGGGGTACCGGCTAGTGTACGCCGGATCACCATCGGGCAGGAACGGTGTGGCCGTAGTGCTGTCTAAGGACGTTCAGGATGGACTCCTTGAAGTAAACCGATACAGCGACCGGTTGATGCGAGTTAGGGTGCTGATCGAAGGGTCGGTAACGAACCTAGTCAGCGCCTATGCTCCTCAAACTGGTTGCTGTGAGTCTGAAAAGGAGGCCTTCTGGGATGAGTTCGAGGACGTATTGCGCGCTATTCCGAATTCCGAAGATGTTTTGGTTGGGGGGGACCTCAACGGTCACGTAGGTCAGTTTGCTGGAGAGTACGGACGTGTTCACGGTGGTTTTGGTTATGGTCAAGTAAATGCAGAGGGAGTTAGTATACTCAGGACCTGCGCTGTGTCTGACCTAGCCATCGCGAACACATTCTTTCAGAAGAAGCCCCAGCATCTTGTTACGTATCGTAGTGGTTCCTACTCAACCCAAATAGATTACCTGCTGGTGCGACGGTGCCATATTGGCAAGGTTACCAACTGCAAAGTCATCCCAGGGGAGAGCTTAACGGCTCAACACCGCCTCCTTGTCCTGGACTTGGCAGTTGTACCAAAGAAGAAAGTGGTCGAGAAACGCAAACCCCGCACTAAGTGGTGGTTGCTTAATGGTCCTAAGCAGTCGGATTTCATTGCGGAGGTCGAGCATCTCGAGATCAGTGCTCCGCATGAATCCGCTCAAGAGATATGGAGTAGGATTCATTCTGCAATCACCGCTGCGGGTAAGCGCGTCCTTGGCACTTCTCGTGGTGGTAGAACCATAGACAAGGAGACGTGGTGGTGGGATGACGGGGTTCAGGAGGCGACCCGGAAGAAGAAGGCTTTATTTAAAAAGTGGCAGGGGTCCAACTCTCCGGAGGACAGGGAGGCATATGGAGCGGCTAAGCGCGCTTGCAAAAAAGCTGTAGCCAGAGCCCGCAGCAAAAGTTTGTCGCCCTTGTACGACAAGCTGGAAACTGCGGAGGGGCAGAAGCTTATTTTTAAGCTGGCGCGTGCCCGGGAAAAAGCTACACGGGACATTAGCAAATGTCTCTGTGTAAGGGACGCCGAGGGTAAGCTGCTCTACGATGCCCCCTCTGTTAAGGAGAGATGGTGTACATACTTTGCGGAGCTGTCAAACAAACAGCATCCCCATAACCTTCCTCCCGAACCGCCTCCTAACCTTGGACTTATTTCCCCTATTTCCCCCGACGAAACCCGCATTGCTCTTCGCTACATGAAGAACCGGAAATCGGTCGGGCCTGACAACGTGCCAATTGAAGTGTGGAAGGCGATGGGCTCACGTGGTGTGGACCTTCTGACGGATCTATTTAACCGCATCCTGATCACCAAGGAAATGCCGAACCAGTGGCGATCTAGCCTGATCATTCCGATCTACAAAGGCAAAGGTAGCGTACAGGATTGTAGTAACTACCGCGGTATCAAGATCATGTGCCACACCATGAAGCTCTTCGAGCGCATAATTGACACAAGGCTCCGTACCGAGTGTACTGTCTCTGAGTGTCAATACGGCTTCCGGGCGGGTAACAGCACCATGGACGCAGTGTTCGCCTTGCGGACTTTGACTGAGGCGTACAGGGAGAGAAGGAGAGCTCTGCATATGGCCTTTTTAGACCTGCAGAAGGCCTTCGACTGTATTCCTCGGCAGTCCATCTGGTGGGCACTTCGCTTCAAGGGTGTGCCCGAGGCCTATATTGACATTATCAGAGACATGTACCGCGATTCCGTGTCCTCTGTCCAGACCGCGGTTGGCGAATCCAACGTCTTTCCAATATCTGTTGGCGTTCACCAAGGCTCGGCTCTTAGCCCGTTCTTGTTTAACGTTGTGCTCGATGTAGTTACGGCTTACATCCAAGACCAGCCTCCGTGGCTAATGATGTATGCCGATGACATAGCCCTCGTTAACCAGAACAAAGCCCAACTTGAGCGCAAAGTCAACGTTTGGAAGGACACGCTGGAAAACGGTGGTCTGAGACTGAATGTGGCGAAGACTGAGTACATGTCCTATGGCAGCACGGATTCGAATACCATCCGGATAGGTTCGGACCTGATTACAAGGTCCGATAAGTTCAGGTACCTTGGATCCGTGCTGCACGAGTCTGGCAACGTAGACGACGATGTCCAAGCACGCATAGGCGCGGCTTGGGCGAAGTGGCGCGAGGTTACGGGCGTTGTATGCGACCGCAAAATGCCTCCGAAGCTCAAGGGGCAGATATATAAATGCATCATACGGCCTGTCCTTCTTTACGGCGGCGAGTGTTGGCCAGCACTGGGCAGACACACCCAGGAGCTTCGCGTCACGGAGATGAAGATGCTGAGGTGGATGAGCGGCGTAACGCGATCCGATCGCATACGCAATTCATACATCCGAGGTAGTCTTGGTGTCCGTGACGTGGGGGAAAAACTGCAAGAGTGTCGTCTGCGATGGTATGGCCACATCATGCGCCGCCCTAGGGAGTACGTTGGTCGGAGATGCATGGATATGGCTGTCCTTGGAGCTAGGTCCCGTGGTCGCCCCCGCAAGCGCTGGCTGGACGTCGTCAAGTCTGACATGAGAGCCAATGGCCTTGCTGGGAAGGATGTTTTCGACCGGGCAAAGTGGAGCAGACTTAGTCGGAAGGCGGACCCTGGCAATGGCCGGGATTAAACGCCAGGTAGAAGAAGAAGAAGGAGAGTAACAACATTATGATTACAGCTATTAGCGCCAATGCGATGCTATTACCAGCCATACATCTTTACGGATGCTCAGTGACGTTGATATTCCAAATTCCTTTATGTTTGACTGCCTAGAATTTGATGCAAATTCTCTTTTGGCCAGTGCGTAGTACGCATCACGTACGCATGTTACAAAACGATTGTATCTTCTTTGATACAAAAGAGCCAGATGGCAATAATGGGTCTTGGCTGACTGTTCACAATTTATATTTGAATGTCGTCCAACTATCTATTCCTACGTATATTATAAAATAAAGTGCCCCGGGGACCGCGGCTCTCTCTTTATATGGACACGATAAACATAGAAACTACTAAATGGATTTACGTGCAGTTTTCATCAATAAACATGAGGAGTGATTAATTTGTCTGCTTGGTTGAACATGATTATTAAAAAAAATGTGGTTCAAATTGAAAAAATACTTTTGTGTCGGATAGCCCATTTATCTAGGAAGGCTATGCCATATGTAAATACCATTACGCTATCAGGTCAATAGAAGCGGAATAATAAACAAAACACGGGCGAAATTGCGCTAGACTGCTATACAAGGTGCCAGACAAATTGGAATAAAGTACATTGACCTACAGCGAAAGTACCTGAAAAACAAAGGATCGCAATAGACGTGTATTTAAGATAGCCTTATGTCTTTATTTCCGTTTTTGAAATAAAGAATGTCAATAAGGGCCGGTTTCACAATGTCCGAGTAGGCACTACTCACTGAATAAATTCAAAAATTTGACAGAATTTGTATGAAATTATCTGTCAAGTAAGATACTCGAAACTTAATCATAGGTGGTGAAATAGGCCCTAAATGTTAGAGGATCTGACCGTTCTTCCATATATGTCTGGCACCTACCTTAGTCTTATACGTAGAAACACGACTATGTCCCAAGATGGTTAGGCAGACTTCCTTATAACAGATTCATATTGTTTCAAGTTTTTGATACTAGGTACTCGTACTAAGGCTTTGTTTTTAGTAAAACAAATGTTTGATCATTATTCATTCGGCAAGGGAAATAAAGAAGGTATTGAAAGTCAGACTAGTTCTGTATTCGTTACACATATTCATGGATCCCTAGAGGGTTGTCGACAGACGCCAATTCATTTACAAAAAATATCACTGTTGTTAGGTAAAATCGTAATATCTTTAGTAAAATTAGTGTTCGCCATAATTCCTAACCATCTTAGAACAATGGAAGATTATGATTTATGCTTTTTTTTTTAGGTAAGGAATCATTTAATGACCCGCTCTTGGGCGTATCGAGAGGGCGTGTTTCTCCTTTGCCTATTGCGTTCCAGGACCTCGGGTTTTCTTTTCAGGAACGAACCCATGTCTCCAGTAGGATTCAATCCTCCTGGACCCCATTGACGTTTTTGTTGACATAACCTTGAGACGCACGCGGAACACTTCGCCATCGACGACTTAGGGACTACACACACTTATTCAGCTCTATTCAGCTTATGTCCATAGAAAACAACTATTTTGTATGGAGACGCGTACGCATCCATTCAGCTTTCCGCGTTTATTCAGCTTTCGTGGCAAACAAGTATAAAATGAGAACAAATGTGTTTTTATCATGCGAGTGCTTTAGATAGAGTTCAGCGCTGTTCTGCTGCGTTCAGCGCTGTTCCACCGCGTTCAGCGCTGTCCCGCCGCGTTCGACGCTGAATGCGGCAGAACAGCGCTGCACACGTATGGTTCTCAACTCCTTGTCAACAAGTTGCGACCTGCATAGTTCCTGGATAGATTAGATTTATCCGAAAATGCTCTTTAAATTTAATATTATTTTGTTTTAATTGGGATACCAATATCGCGATTTCTCCAACCAAATTTCTATTTACCCAAAATGAGTCGATCCACTGTTGTTCGCGTTGTAATTTTATACGGTTATTTTTTTCTATTTCTTCTACAAGTAGCGAAACGACAAAAATATCGCACATAGAACCATCCATGTTGAGGACACAATACTAATTGAGAAGCTGACCGTCTTCGCAGCATATTATTCAGCGCCGTACGTAGTAGATAGAAGCATTTTAGCAGAGATAACACTCTTACGCCGCTGTACGCGGCTGATAGAAGTAGAGCTGTATAAGTGTGACCAAAATCGTTCAGCGAAACGCGAATAGAGCTGAATAAGTGTGTGTAGTCCCTTAGCTTAGCTGCGAAGACGATTAGCTACTCAATTAGTATTGTGCCCTCAACATGGACAGTTCTATGTGCGATAATTTTGTCGTTTCGCCACTTGCAGAAGGAATAGAAAAAAATAACTGTATAAAATTACAACGCAAACGACAGTGGGTCGACCCATTTTGGGTAAATAGAATTTTGGTTGGAGAATATGCGAGATTGGTACCCCAATTAAAACAAAATATAATTAAATTTAAAGAGCATTCTTGGATAAATCTAATCTATCCAGGAATTATGCAGGTCGCAACTTGTCGACAAGGAGTTGAGAACCATACGTGTGCAGCGCTATTCCGCCGCATTCAGCGTCGAACGCGGCGGAACAACGCTGGAACGCGGCAGAACAGCGCTGAACTCTATCTAAAGCACTCGCATGAACAAAACACATTTGTTCTCATTTTATACTGGTTTGCTGCGAAAGCTGAATAAACGCGGAAAGCTGAATGGATGCGTACGCGTCTCCATACAAAATCGTCGTTTTCTATGGACATAAGCTGAATAGAGCTGAATAAGTGTGTGTAGTCCCTTAAGCTCGATCCGGACGGTTACAGAGCGGCCGGACGGTGAACTACAACGAAGTAATTAATCATCTACAATGTATTAAAGTTTCTCAATTTTATCTTATGAATCACATGAAAATATCATTGTTTTTATTAGCGACACGGAATTTTGTGGCCCAATATGCACTGGCCCTCAAAATCGCTTATGCACTTTTACTTATTCTTATTCCTGCTTAGACAAAAATTTAAAACTGCAAGGAAAGTGTGCAGAAAATATAAGCATGTAGTTCAGGTTTCGTTGGTTCGCGAATTATGTTAATTGCGCTCTGGTATCAAGGGTTGCAGCTTTAGTCTAACCCGCTTAGCTTTGTGTATTTTCGTGTAAGAAATTTTTGTGATGTTAGTCGAGTATAAGTTATAAGATAAGGAATATATGATATAATTACAAATCTACACTAATATTATAAAGAGTTAAAGTATGTTTTTTTAGGTAGAAAATCATCTAATTACTTCTCTTAAAGATCTATCTTTACGGATCTATCTTTATGAATGAAGTAAAATAATAGATATGTGCTAGTCTGGTGTACTTTTGATTCGCTACTATTTTGTATTCCATTTTAAATTATTAATTCAGATTTTCATGTTATTATAACTAAGTTGCTATCATTTGATTTGTAAAAGCGTTTAAACTTTAACATTATTACGTTGGCCATTTCGGGTGATTGCTGGACAAATGCCTTTCCACTTTTCACAGTTGTCTGCTGTAGCCACACGAGATGAAGAGACGAACAATACTATTTCATGAAATTAAGACTATTTTATGAGGAATTTCATGAAATAGTATTGTTCGTCTCTTCATCTTCAACTGGGTCTTTTACTCGTACAGTGTCACTTTTTGTTATTCGACTACTCAGTCCAAAAGTTTTTTTTCTGCCCAGCGCGTGATGTTTTATGGCTTGTCTAGACTAGCTTTCGTTTGGTGGCCTGTTCCTAATTTCAGCAATAGGAGATGAACGTTTTATATGTGGCAAATTTTCTTTTATCTCCGTTTTGTATACAGCGCATGTTTCCAATTTTTCATGACAGTAGATAAATTGCTCCAATACATGAAGTTTCCGTTGCCAATTTTGGTACTAGGTACAAAACGATATTTCATGTGCGTCACTCTCAACTGTATACAATAGAATAGAGTAGAATAAATTTTATTGCACCACAAGATAGTAACAAATTTTTATACACACTTAAATCTATGGGTACGATGCCGATAGCGGTCTTATCGCTGACGAAGGATATCATCCTGATTCTATACAATTAATTTTCAAATAGGATGTAAAAGAATTAATTTTAATCAAAGTATTTTTCGCCCGTAAATAATAATTCAACATTGATACTCAGGCACAGAGTAATTCCATAGCAATCACGCACACGCATGCAGTAGCAAAATGATTGACCCGTTGATACGCTTGTCTCCAAAAGAAGGCTAATTATAAAGTTAATCAAAACAAGTTCCGTATGTACTCGCAGACTATTTTAGGAGGAGCTTTTTTAGACGATATTTCCAGTCTTATAATTTCGCGTAGTTCGCTGCTATAAATATTTTTTCATCTATCAAGCTACTAAACGAGCTTCAATTTATTGTAGTATTTTGTCAATCAGATTGATCTATTTTTAGGTACTATTTTTGAACTAAGTGATGAATAATTCCTAGTGTCACCAAAGACCTCGACTTTTGGAAGATTTTTTAATTAGAATGGAAATAAGAAAAAAGATAATACGTGGAACAAATAACAAATTTTAAAAGTAAAAGAAAAATAAAATAAATCGTTACCCAAATATAGTTTGCCTTACGGCTAAGTCTAAACGGATCTAGTTCGGCTTAGTGCTTGACGCTGGTTTTAAACAAACCATTTTTTCGAAGACAAATATCAGTTTTCTAGTGAAATATAATTATAGTAATGATAATAGCGTAAGTACTTGAATACTTAGAATAATGCATTAATATAAAGTTTTAACCTATCGATACACGCGAAACAAGACACAATAGTAAGACAATAACAGCGCGGTCCTATGAGACCGGTCGGGGATTCATGAATTAATACACTGAAATATATGTTATTCTTTATGCACACAAAAGTGCAGAGGGGCGACTAATACCTTGAGGCATTTTTTACTAATCAGTTTTCCAATTTCGTCTCGAACTTAATTTCATCCCCATCGGTTTCTTTTATTCTAAATAACGTCATCTGAATTTTTCGCTTTTCGAGTATAAAGTTAGTTACGATGGTTACGATAGTAGTCCGTTGTATTTTGTTGTCAAAATGACTAGTGCTAAAACCAACTCCTGTTCCTTCATTGCCTTCGTTCAGGCAGGTCTTGTTTCTTTTAATATGAACACTTGTTTAAGATAATAGTAAAATACACATTGGAATCAGTATCAAGATCTATTTTCATTAAAGTCCGAGTTTTACGAAAGCTGACTTTCTTAGAAATTTGTTCGTGCTTCCCAGCTGATTGAATCTTTCTCCTTTACGAACGGTAGGTACAATACAGATTAACACAAATAAATTGAATCTGGATTCCAACCCAGTTGGTCTTATAGCTAGATTCTACTAGTATAGCTTCTTATAGAGTCTTTTGAAACCTTTTGATATTAATATTACTTTCGCTAAAGATGGAAAGACTTTTTTCATTTCTCAAAGGAGATTAATTTCAAGTAAGTTTGTAATAAAACGTAGTAGGAATTAACTATTCAGTTTCATGGAAAAATGTTTTCAAATATTTCAGCTGAGTTTTAGAAATATTATTTTTGAAACTTTAACTAGAATAGTTTGTAATGAACGTCGGTTTACAGAGTACCTACATAAAGTTCTTTTTTTCAATTCTGCTAAGTGTTTTCATGAGCAGTGTTAGTTTTACATAGAAAAATGTCTCCCTCATAAATTTTAAGCATCACTGGTGTCGAGAGAGCTATTAACCTAACCACGAGTGCCCAGTAGTTACTGGGCAGCACGATACTCCTTGAATAGACTACTACCTATCAGACCTCCACAGCCCAGTTGCGTTGAGGAGTTCTGATAAGCGGTTTCTCCATATAAAACTCTGGTATTTAGCCCCGTCTGTTTAGATTAGAATTCGAACTCAAGCTAATTGGTAAAAAAGCTAGGGAGGTGACTGGGTTGGAAAATGAAAAAAAAAATGCATTTAAAGGGTCCATACGATTTTTATTATTTACTGTTATAGCGGCAATAGAAATATATACTAAAAATTTCAACTGCCTACCTCTTAGGGCCCGAGCACACGATGCGTTGTGGCGCGGCATCGCCGCCGGAGCGGTGTCGCTGGTCCGTCTTACATAGAAATATCTGTCACGACGATGCTCACGCTCAGTTGTTAAATGCGTCGCAAGAAAGGGAACATTATTTACAGAATGGGGCACCGGCGGCGCCGCTGCGACATAACGACGTTGCGGCGCCGCAACGCCCGTGTGCCCGCTGATACGGTGAAATCTTTGCGGTGCGGCGCCGCAACGCATCGTGTGCTCGGGCCCTTACGGATCATGAATATAACTCGCTGTCAGACAGATGGATAGACAAACGAATGGATGAATAGATTTACAGTTATTTAACAACAGGGTCAGTACCAGAAATCTTCAGAAAGGGAACATTATTTACAGAATGGGGCACCGGGGGCGCCGCTGCGACATAACGACATTGCGGCGCCGCAACGCCCGTGTGCACGCTGATACGGTGAAATCATTGCGGTGCGGCGCCGCAACGCATCGTGTGCTCGGGCCCTTACCGATCATGAATATAACTCGCTTTCAGACAGATGGATAGACAGACGAATGGATGAATAGATTTACAGTTCTTTAACAACAGGGTCAGTATCAGAAATCTTCTAAAATATACCTACACTGAATCGTAATATCATCAAACAGAAATACTTTTTCCATTAGCTTTCTTGCTGTCAATAACCTACTATAGGCAATCAGCACAATTGAATTAAAATACTTTTTCACTGAGCTTTTCCACTGTAAATAATCTACTTATAGGCAATCAGTACCTACAAAGGTAGTGCTATTTTGAGGTTAATCTAATGAAACTGGTATTCAGATGTTTTTGGAATTACTGGGATTCATCAACAGAATTTAATTGAACTATCAAATGGGCTAAGGGATTAATTGAAAGAGTTACCTTGGGCCTGTAAAATAAATAGCAACTGAAAGAATACAGTTGTGTTTTAGTCAGTAAAAGTCTAAAACTCTCTCTTATTCCACTCAGAGCGGGAGAAGTGTTTTTTAATGAATCCCACTTCAAAAAAATAAAAAAACAAGATAAACTATTAACACACACCACCCATTGAAATTTTGGGCACGCCGTCGTGGCGGGCGGTCGCCTCCTTGCTAGCGAAGGAGGCTACCGACCGCGAGCGCGCGAAGGAACGGCCCTCACGCCGTCGCCGCCGAGATCCCGATGCCAATGTCCCACCACCGTAAGCGCGGGCTCGCGGATGGCGAACACTGTGTAGATACACGCGACCCGTCCGCGACCCGTACGCCGTCCGGCAGTCCGGTAAAATCCCAGACAGAGCCTGGTCGTCAACGTCGCGTTCTGTTTCACGTGTGCCTCAAGGGGATATCAGCAAACTGTAGGGGCCGAAGCCTCTGGGGAACATGGAAATTCCGAAAGGTAAGCCTGTGTCCCTCAGATCGAATGCAACGAAGGAACGGGATGGGTTTTAGTCAGTAAGAGTCTGACACGCCCTCCAGCTTCGACCAAGAGCGGAAGAAGTCATTCTAATAATTCCCCTTATTAAAAAAAGAACCTATTGAACTTTCGACGTGAACTCATAACTAGTTCAGTAGGAACCTATGTTTACCAAATAGCTGACGACTTCAAAAAGATGATACCACCATAAGCAGACATTCACATCTGGAAATATATCCGCTATCAAACCTTACCTCATTTACTAAACCCATAAAGCCAGGGGTTCACGAACTTATAGGTATGAAACGACACGATAAGTTCAGCCATAAGGTCAATTGCACACGGAGGCAATAGCTGGCTATCGTAAGCCGTTATCATAAGAGCAAGTTCACAAGAATAGATAAACTTCCTTAAGTTCGCGGGTGAGTTTCGGCTTTACTTAGGTTCCGCTTCCGGGTATATAATAATTGAATTTGTGCCACGATAACAAGTTTCGTTGGGGGATACTTAGTTAATGATTTGCATAATAATTAATTTTGCATTTTAATTATAGTGTTTGTTAGACAAACTACATTATTGTATTTTTACTGTTTACTTATATTATCATCATCTACACTAATATTATAAAGAAGAAAGATTTGTAACTATTTTTGTATATTTGTAATGAATAGGCTCAAAAAGTACTGGGTCGATTTAAAAAATTCTTTTACCAATAGAATGCTACATTCTTCTAATTTGACATAGGCTACATTTCATTTTGAAAAAATTAGGGATCCTTGGTAAAAGAAGATTGGCGAGCTGGGTATCACATCAAAATCCAAACATACCTACACAAATCTAGTTATATGCAACTTATGGGTCATATATCGTTAGTTATTTTCCAAGCTAAAATACAATATTAGCAGTCCGGAGTAATTAAAAAACCATGATTTTAGGGTACAGTCCCGTTACGGAAACAAAACGCAATAATGCAATACTACCTCGTCCTTTTTGTGAAGTCTGTAAAAACAAAACGCATAAAATAGGCTTATTGCGTCAGCTGTTACTTAGGTATGTCAAATACAAAAAAAATATAAACTGTCATGATATTTTTGTTTGACCCTGCCTTAACATAATTCGTCGTTCGTGTTATTTGTAATGTTGTCTGCATCTATAAATGAACTGTGAACTCTTATTTTGTGCCGCCACGTTACTTTAGTACATTACACTTTGCGTTTAGTGTATAAACCTGCGCAGGACTGAAATAGGACTCTTATTTATTCTGTGAATGTTTTTCATGCTTTAACGATGTCAGCAGTTGATCTTCGGTGTATAAACTGTTATGTGCGCTTATCACGCCTTCGCCAACGTGTCTTGATTTGACCAGTTTAAAGGAGAAAACCGAAGCCATTATCGGCTACTGTTGCAATTGTAAAGTATGACTCAGAACCGTGGGCTGTTGTTCACATGTCATGAGTGTAGTCTGGTATTTAGCTTACGATCGACACGAAGGAACAATCTTCTTGCGGTATTTCTTGACAATGTATTGTTACAATTATAATAAAAAAATGTTATAAATACTATGGTTTTGTTTTTTACCTGTTACGAGACGCCGCGCGGCATCAAGAGGTGCAGCGCGATGGCGCGTGGCATCACGAGGGGCAGCGCTGCATGAAGCAACGTATTCTAAATTCTCACAATGAAATGTGTATCTTTTCGCGTAGTAAATAAAATTATATTTTGAGTCACTCTATTAAAATGTGCGCGCAGCGTCGCGTCTCGGTGTGAGCTGACCCTAACCATCGTACGATTGAACGATGTGATTAAACACACATTCTTTAGAGTGTCCTAATAGAAGCTTGTAAATCATCGCGCGAGCACAGGGTTTCGTCGATAAAACTAATCTCATCGTGCGACGAAATCACATCGTTCAATCGTATGATAGTTAGCTAAATAGGACGACGCTTAAGGGTCTGCCTTAAAACCTTGTCCAGAAGAAGCGAATTCGTTTAGAAACGTTTCGCGCGAATTCATTCGCGCGCTAGTAATATACTAGTAAGATACTAGCACAAATACGTCGCGTCCACAAGTATAGCGCGAATTCAAAATACGCGCGTAAATCGCGTGCACAACGCCAGACCCTTAACTCGCGCGTATTACACGCGAGTCGAGATACTAGGGACACCTTGTTGCGTCCAGTTAAACGCGCGAACTCCAGAGCGAGTGCACATATCCAGGGAAATTGAGCACCTACATTTGATACGGAATTGTTGAATGCTCCAGCGTTGATACGCTCTTTCTGGGCGCAACGGTCGCGCGTGATACGCACGCGCAATCGCGATGAATTCGCCCCTTCTGGTCAAGCTCTAAGTTACATAATTAGGTAGGTACCTTGTATTATTTTTGGTGGTCCATTTTGAGGTTATGTCTATAAATCATTTTATATCCCCAACTTTAATGTGTGTCTTACCATTACATATTTTGTTATACTCTATTGTAGCATTCTAATCCATATATTCATTCTATTGTACGTTAAGCCTGTATGTGATACTGAAAGTACATGGGGTTTTGCCAATCTTCTTTGAACAATGTAACCGAAGGTCTAGAAAAATGAGTCTTAAAATGTCTTTCGTCGAATGCGCTGCCGAAAATATTAGCGATAGAACAAAATAATGTACAACAATATTGAAGAACATCATAATGTCTACAAAAAATTCCGCGGTAGCATATGTCCCACTATTGTAGTTATGTCACTACAACAACTTTTTTCATTTTAAACATTAATGAAAATGTTAACCAAAATACAAACTATGCTATTTATGTGTTTATATTAATCCTTATCCAAATAAATTATTTTATGGTCAAGACCATTTAACTACCTATAAAATAGTTTTTAAATTAAATTGGACTGTCCATTCAAAAGATATTACGAATTAAAAAATTCAAACACTAAACAAAACCGCCATAGCGCTGTGGCCGTTGTTTGCGATGCAGTCTGAAAAGCGCGCCGGGCATCGCGGAAAGAAATCAAAGAAATTGAACATAAATAGACATACATACAAATATAACTGTGGGATTTTTTAAAATATATAATTAATAAATAAAAATATTTGTGAAAAAAAGTGTTTTATATCCAAACCAAAAATAAATAATTGTCTACCCCGTGCGAAGCCGGGACGGGCTGCTGATAGGAAAATAAAGTAGAATGTTTCTTTATGATTTTTTATTTTATTTTTTAATGAATTCAAATTAAATAAGGCCCACCAAAATAATATTACTGGCGGCACACGGGTAGACTATGAACCGGAATATCATCATTACTTGGAATACCTTTTTACTGTCACGCGATTGAAACAACTGGTTTAAACATTAGTTTACAAGTAAATTCAGACGCCCCGCGTGTCCTATGGTGGCGCACAGTGGATTGTTCCTTACAAGCTACACTTCGGAAAATCATTACTTAATTATACTTTATTTTATAGTATTAATAAGTTTCAGATAACCTGAGACCTCAAAAAACAGTATTAGGTACAATGACCAACCCCCACCCTATTATGGCTAATGAGGGTAGAAATATTTTTAACATGACAAATCATCCAATCATTCAACAACTAAATTCAAAATTAATGTATGGTATTTAGACGATGGAACCCTAGGAGGTGATGCTGAAACAGTATTTCAAGATTTCAAAATTCTCAAAGAAAAATTTAAATCCATTGGCCTTGACTTAAATCACTCGAAATGTGAAATCTTCATTTCTGACAGTACTGACAGACAATCGACTTTACAAAATTTTTATGCAATAACTCCAGACATCAAAATTTTAGATAAAAGTTCGCTGCACCTCCTAGGTTCTCCAATTTTAGAAGACAGTTTCCCTTCATTCATTGAACGTTTTAACCATATTTCGAAGAGACTTTCCAAAATTAACCTTCATTCGGCTTTCACCCCCATATGATATTGCTGTTTCGCACCAAATTTTATGTATTTTCTCCGCTCTTCCCCTTTATGGAAGCAGCCACATCTCTTGGACAAAATTGATCAGATAATTCGGTATACTTTGACTTCCATCCTAAATGTGGCTCTGGATGACCGAGCGTGGCAACAAGCCACGCTACCCATTCGTTTTGGTGGGCTCGGCATCCGCAAAATTTCTAGTGTAAGCCTACCAGCGTTCCTGTCTTCGGTCCACGGCACTCAGCAGCTAACCAATAGAATTCTGACTCCATCATTGGTTGGTTGTGAGGTGCCGAGCTTGGCCGAAGCCGTGACCGCCTGGAAAATGGCTTGCCCGGACAAGGCGTTGCCCGAGAATCCATCATCCCAGAGACAGTGGGATGAGCCGCTCTGCAGGTTGGTACGGAATAACCTCATTAATACGTCCACCAATACTGCTGAGCGTGCCCGTCTACTGGCTGTGGGTGAATGGGAGTCGGGCCTCTGGCTACAGGCACTACCGTCGCTCAACATAGGTACTATGTTGAGTGACACCACTTTCCGGATCGCTACATGCTTGCGTCTGGGTGCTCCTTGTGGAGCTCCACATCGATGTCAATGCGGTGAAGCAGTCGACCGCCTCGGACATCATGGCCTATCCTGCAGTAGGAGCGCTGGTCGGATAGCTAGGCACGCTAGCATTAATGACATTATCCGTCGAGCTCTTGTCACCGCCGGGGTGCCAGCTGTTTTAGAACCTAATGGCTTGGCACGGGACGATGGGAAGAGGCCAGACGGGATGACCATAATGCCTTGGAAGTTGGGTAGGCCTTTGGTGTGGGATGCAACATGTGTCGACACCCTTGCGCCATCCCATGTTCTGAGTACGGCGGGCTGTCCTGGGGCTGCTGCTGCAGGCGCAGAAAACCTCAAGCGGCGCAAATATAATAACCTTATCGGGAGTTATGTGTTTGAGCCGTTTGGGGTTGAAACATTAGGGCCGTGGGGTCCGAGTGCTAATCGAGTTGTTCGGGATATTAGCAAACAGCTAGTCGACTCTTCACGTGACCAGAGGGCTGGGCTGTTTTTCGGCCAACGAATCAGCATTGCCATCCAACGTGGCAATGCTGCCAGCGTTCTGGGCACTATTCCTATTGACATCGACGTGGATGAGTTTTTTGATGCCCAGTAAATCCCTTTTTATTTTTGTATATATATAGGTTTGTATCTTTAGTTTGTATATATCTATTAAGTCATTTATTAGTTTAATATGTAAATATAATTTATTTACATGACAAAATATTATATTTACAATTTTCACGGTGCTCTGTTTTAGTAAGTTATTTAAGTGGCTATGTGTAAAGTAAAAGAAATAGAGAAAATTTATAAGAATTTTCTAACTTTTCTTAAATTAGTAGTAACCTAAATTTTTAGTCTCGTTTATCGATATTATAATAAATAATATATTAATTATATATATATATATTTTTTTATTGTTTTTTATTTATTAATTATATATTTTTTAACTGCCTCGTTGGTCTAGTGGTCGCAAGAGCGACTGCTGAGCAAGGGGTCCTGGGTTCGATTCCCGGGTCGGGCAAAAAGTGCTATTGGGTTTTTCCATTAGGAATTACACTAGCTGCCCGGAGTTTGGAAGTTGGTGGTGTGATACCCCCGTGCCTCGGAAAGCACGTAAAGCCGTTGGTCCTGCGCCTGATCTCTCACCGGTCGTGTCGGATTGCCGTCCCATCGGGCTATGAGAGTAAAGGAACAGAGAGTGCACCTGTGTTTGCGCACACACTTGTGCACTATAATATCTCCTGCGTACTTGGCTGATCTCTGTTGAGATTGGCCGCCGTGATCGAAATTCGGTCGGGGGGAGTATTAGTATTAGTTTAATAAATAACGCAATAAAAACTACATAGTTTATTTTAAAGCTTTTTAATTTCAATCGTTATTGTTTGACTTCTCGCGAGTTTACATGTTAGGTCTTGATTTCCCTAATTTAATCTATTTCAAATCCGGGTTCTATAAGTAAACGGAGCGAAATGAAATATTCCTACAGTTTGTAATATCTAAATTAAACCTACTGTCATAAGATATAGTAACTGGACTTAAACAATTCAACGTGTTTACCATTGATTCAAAAAGAAGAAGGTCACCTTAATTTCTTCATAATTATATTTTGTGACACTCTTTATTATGGATTTACCATCCCTGTACTTTACCTACAGATGGCAACAAGGTACTACCATAATACAAATCATTCCACGGGTGTGCCGTAATAATATTATGTAGTACCTAACTTCTGAACAATCAGTTTCTACTTGAGACGAGACTGTTTTGTTTCTCTAGAATCATCTCGCAGAAATAATAATTGTTTAGACTAGAACATTTCTTCGAACCACAGCTGCACAGCGCACAGATTCTGTACGCGAGCTCGCAACAAGAATTTAGTTGTACAATTGTTAACTTTTACAAGAAAGTTACATTGTATAGAAAACTCTGAGGCTAGAGCGCCTCTGTTAGTGGTGGCTAAAACTTTCTATACAAACCAATTGATTGTAAGAAGTTCCAGATGGGATATCCAATAGAGCAAATGAATCCAACTAATTGTCACGCTATTAGTAGTTGAGACCATTATCATCTAAAGGACACTGATCATCCATATGTGGGATTGGACTAGGTATTTCTGCTGTAGAATGGGCACGTTTTGCATTATGTTCCTTAGACTAAAAAAAAAGTAGTAGGTATGTAAACTGAAGTTTTTCATAATCTATTTGAGAAGTTTTTAGAAAACGTTTTCATGGTTTTTTTTTCTGGTAGGGGAATCATCAGAATGACTTCTCCCGCTCTTGGGCGGAGCGGGAGGGCGTGTCAGACTCTTACTGACTAAACCCCTACCCCGTTCCTTCGTTGCCTTCGTTCTGGGGGGGACTCGGTGTCAACCTTTAGGAATACCACGTGTTCCCCCCAGAGGCTTCGGCCCTGCCGGGCCCCTACAGTTTGCTGACATCTTCTTGAGGCGCGCGTGGAACAGAACACGCCGTTGACGACTGGGCTCGGTCCAGATTATTTCCAGACTGCCGGACAGCGAGCTACCCAGTGCTCGCCGTCCGCGAACCCACGCCTACGGTGGTCGGAAATCGGGATCGGGATCTCGGCGGCCGCGGCGTGAGGACCGTTCCCTCACGCGCTCGCGGTCAGCAGCCTCCTTCACGAGCATTACTGCTTCGCAGAAGGAGGCGACCGCATGCCAACCCTCCTCGCTCCGGACCATGGCCTGAACCAGGGCCCGGCGCGAGAGGTCGCCGCTCCCGATAGCCTCCACGAGGACACGGCGGTGCTCCGCCCAAGCGGGGCACACTTCTACCGTGTGCTCCACCGTGTCCTCCGAACGTTTTCATGGTGAGAAGAGTGATTTTTCTTTAATAATGCGTTTGACCACTAACTTCTAATGTGGTGTACATTGAAAGATATACACGATATTCCCGATTTAGTTGTGAGTGTCGGGTGGCGTAAAATTGGTCATGAGTGAAGTTAAATATTAACATATTTTGGAGTATTCTCATTGAGTATTTTGAACTGGTATGTCGTATGGTACTACACTACCTGTTCAAAATACCTATTTGTGCCGAATCGGGAATAGCTTGGGAGGCGAGCATTTTGGAGTTGAAAATCTGGGTGCCGAAATGTGAATACTTTACATTTTTTTCCTCTTAAAAATAGAATCCAATTTTATGTCAAATACGGTCAAGATAAGATAACAAATGTTTAAGTAGCAATATATTTACGTTTGAAAAGCACACGGACGACTGTTATGGTCGAGTAAATTACTTTCCAGAGGTTCAATGCCTCATTAACTTGATTTACGCATAGGCAACGTGATTTACCAAACATGGAAGAATAAATCTTTCAAAATAAAGACATTTTCAGTTTAACTTCACTTCTAATAGGATGTAATTTTCATGAAAAAGTGGTAATGTATAAATGACTAACATTTAAATGTAATATTTCGTCTATCAATTAAAATAAATTTAACGCTACATTAAATACCTACTCGTATATGTACCGGTAATCAATCAGACTAGTATTACAAAGGCGAAAAGTTTATCACTGTATTTGCTACTTCTCATTGCTTGGATTTCAATGAAACTTTGTATACGAGTAGATTATTTACTGGCATAGTAGAAAATATTACACTTTTATGCTGGTAGTACGTTTCCTTGAGATAGTTTTCACACAAGTGAGTGCAACCACTAGCACAAGGTAGAACTAATGTTTTTCTTATTTCACTTAAACTTTTTAATCCAGGAATCGTTTTTTTACGCGCTTTACAGAATAATGTAATATCTGTGCAGCATTTGGTCCAGTGGAAAGCAGTGGTGGCCCAGTGGTAACTGCCCCAACTTGCAAGTTGTAGGTCGCGGGTTCAAACCTAGTCAGGCGCATTACCTTGTATAATTTATTTCATCGCCACTGCTCTCAAAACGGTGAAGGAAAACATCGTGAGGAAACCGGCTTGTCCTAGAAACCAAAAATTCGAAGACATGTGACATCCGCCAATCCGCACTGGGCCCGCACGATGGATTATAGCCCATTCCTAAGGAGGAGGCTTGAGTCCCAGCAGTAGGAACATTATAAGGCCGATAATGCTAATAATAATGCTAATTTGGTCCAACCCCGATCAATGTACTTTACACTACAACATCATGTTGTATTAAGTTTATAACACTACTATTCGTCTGGATAAAATACCGTGACGTGCCCTTAAGTTGAACAGTGTCTACCTTTTACTGAAACTCATATTACACAGAAAAGCCTTCTGCCAAACCCTTCAGCTTGTACTTTTGTTTGTATTTACGCAATATCGGAAGAACATTACGGGACAGGGAAATGCTCTTATTTGTATGTCTTTGTTAAAGTAATATAGATTATTGTGCAACTTTGATATTGGTTCTTGGGTAATGTAGTTCTTATATATAAATCGGTATAATTATTATACCTAGCCTATATATTGTCCCACTGCTGGGCAAAGGCCTCCCTACATTCCTTCCATCGCTCTCGGCTTTGAGCCAATTCTAAGGAAGACATCCAAGTCGTCTCGCCATCTCCTTCTTTGTTTGCCGCGACCCCGTCGTGCGATTTCAGGGCACCAACCTTGTGTTTTACTGGCCCACCACTCGATCGGCATACGGCAGACATAAAATGGTATAATATAACGTCATAAATGTAAAGAGTTCAATATATTCCTCATAATAAATCATATTTCCTATCTAATTGACTGGTCTTGGGAGACTATAAATCTAGAATCTCAAGACCTAGAAATAGTCCTCAAGGCCACTTCAGTTGAATATTTCTTAAAACGTTTTAAATTGTGACTCATTTATGAAACTAACTTATAAAGGATGATGGGCAGATTTGTATGGAGTTTGTCCCAACCGTTGTAGCAATATATGATATGTAGTCTAATGTTGTACGTGTTCCCCTTATTATATATATTCACTTTTTTTTACTCTAAGTGATGTCCAAGTAAGGAAAAAATATTTTTGAAAACAAGCCAAAAAAAACCATCCGCTTTTAGTAGGATGTTTGTCTTACATCTTTATGGCTATGCTAGTGTTTTATATGTATTACGGTAAAGGAAAACAAATGAGAAAACCATTTTTATTAACCATTATTTGATTATCTGTCATAATTACACACACTTTTCACAATATACATTAACCTACAAAATGGATTATCTTATTAATTCGTTACGATCAATTGGAATCACATCATCCAAAAATCTTGCGCGCATTGCTTATCATCAGCCTGGTGCCTCACAAATCCCAGGAACCAAATAAAACTCATAATGTATGCACAAGTTAAGATAGTGCGATTACCGGTCAAACATGAATAGTAAAGCTGTGGCAAAGCGTTTCTACCTGTTAAGTTGATTTTGACTAATATATCTTTTCCACCTGGTCTTAAGTCTGCCTTCCGGCTGACTTTCCTCCACTTTACCCGATCCTCGACATCCTTTTGTCAAGTCGGACTTGACGACGACCAGCCAGCACTTGCGAGGGCGACCACGGGACCTAGCACCAAGGACAGCCATATTCATGCATCTCCGACCAACGTACTCCATAGGACGGCGCATGATGTGGCCATACCAACGCAGACGACACTCTTGCAGTTTTTCCCCCACGTCACGTACACCAAAACTACCCGGATGAATGAGTTGCGTATGCGATCGGATCAGCATCTTCATCTCCATGATACAAAGCTCCTGAGTGTGTCTGCTTAATGCTGGTCAACAATCGCCACCGTACAGGAGGACAGGCCGTATGATGCATTTATATATCTGCCCTTTGAGCTTCGGAGGCATTTTGCGGTCACATAGAACGCCCGTTACCTCGCGCTATTTTGCCCAAGCCGCGCCTATACGTGCTTGGACATTGTCATCCACGTTGCCAGACTTGTGCAGCACGGATCCAAGGTACCGTAACGTATCGGACTTTGTGATCAAATCCGAACCACGCGCCACCAACGCCACATTTAGTCCCTGACCGCCGTTTTCCAGCGTGTCTTTCCAAATGTTGACTTTGCGCTCAAGATGGGCTTTTGTTCTGATTAACGAGGGCGATGTCATCGGCATACATCATTAGCCATGGAGGCTGATCTTGGATGTTAGCCGTAACTACATCGAGCACCACATTAAACAAGAAAGGGCTAAGAATTGAACCTTGGTGAACACCAA
The DNA here is from genome assembly GCA_030763345.1 of Mythimna separata. Taxonomy (NCBI): domain Eukaryota; kingdom Metazoa; phylum Arthropoda; class Insecta; order Lepidoptera; family Noctuidae; genus Mythimna; species Mythimna separata. Next base: position 19,248,345 of record CM061168.1, read on the forward strand.
CAGATATTGGGAAAACATTGGATTCACCAACAACGGTCTGGATAGAGGACACGGAATCGCGGTCGGTACGAGTATGTACCGACCGCGATTTCGTCCGTGTATCTGATATTGTCAATATAGGCCTCGAGAACGCCCTTGAAGCAGAGTGCTCACCACATGGACTGCCAAGGTATACAGTCGAAGGCCTTCTGCAGGTCTAAAAAGGTCATATGCAGAGCTCTTCTTCTATCTCTCTTATGAAATACCATAAATAACGCTAACTTTTAATAATATTTAAAAAAAAACGTTAAACACCTGTAAGTTTTTTCTGACGCGGAATCCAGCTTCGTCGTCATACAATAATTTGTTCCTCTAAACGATATCTACAAATTGATATATCACACAAAGTGCTACAACACTTGGGACAATTTGCCCATTATCCTTTAGATAAACCCCCAGTAAGTTATATACTTCCGTTAGACACCCTTATAATCCTCCCGGCTGAATTTCCGTCACGGAAGCCAATCCCAACGGAAATTATAGTTCTCAAGTGTGTGCGCAAACACAGGTGCACTCTCTGTTTCTTTAATTTAATATCATAGTCCAATGGGACGGTAATCCGTCAAGTCCAGGGATCGTCAGGTAGACCAACCGCTTAACGTTAATTATTATAATATTCTATATTAAATTCCTAAAGGAAAAGTAAAAAAAAATATTCAACCTGGGAATTAAAACCGAGAACCCACGTTCGGTAATCGCGCTTGCGACAATGATACCATTTAGGCAGTTACAGTTACTTCACGTACCTAACTGTTGTCTAAGGGCCTATTTCACCACCTATGATTAAGTTTCGAGTATCTTACTTGACAGATAATTTCATACAAATTCTGTCAAATTTTTGAATTTATTCAGTGAGTAGTGCCTACTCGGACATTGTGAAACAGGCCCTTAGTCTACTTCTCTCTACTAAGTCATATGACTTACAAGTGCTATACCGTGGCCCGTAAAAGGGGCCCGTCGTTTGGGTTGCCTAGGTTGGGCGTGATGGTTGTGGGCACGAATCTGTCAGAACGGTCGTGGCTAAGCAGAGCCATTATTGTGTCTTACTGAAAAATAAAATTCAACTTTGATTCCATTTCTCCACATAGACTCAAGTTCGTTTTTATACGTCCAGTAAACGAAAATAAAACGGGTCATTGACGGAAGGAGGAGGAATCCACAATAACCTAGCGTCTTTTAATATAATAAACTAGTTTGAACAAAAACAAAGGCCAGCTTCCCTTTAAACTATCTTTCCGACTTTGATATAACTTTAACAATGTTTGTAAAGATATTGTACGAGTACACTTAAGACACCACTGTCTTATAGGTACAATATCTTTTGCTAATCTGCCAGGTTCTTGTATAGGCTTAAGGCTTTGTTTTGAATGTTTAATTTCCTGACTGACAGTAGACAAGTTATTTTATAAAGGTTTCAGTGGAATAACTGTAGTGTTTGAAATAAAAAGCTTTAAGGGTTCTCTTAAAATGGGTACCTTCACGTGCAGCTGCGGAAGTGGGTGGATTTAGTCTGTGAAAATCTGGCATGATTTCCCATCTCAAAAAATGATATAGCATCAAGACGGCAATATATCTTTAGGTGCTTCAGGAGTAGAGAGGTATAACATAGCTACCCAAACCGGGTGTGTAACGATTGACATAACAACAAAATATCTAACGTTCACTTAACATAATTTCAGTTAACATAATTTTGTTTAACATAACGATCAGTTGACATAATGAATTGTTGATATAATTTCATTTTACCTAATTTCATATGACATAATGAATATTTCCTATAATGCACATTTCACATAATATTCATTTAGCATATTATTCATTTACTATAATATTCATAATCTCTAAGTAACTTTTAATATAATTTAGAAAATCACACCTGCTACCCTCAACTATTGTTACCAGGAGAACTTGGATGCAATCTGGACTTTAGGACACCCCGACTCGGATAGGTTAGGTTAGAAGACTCACACGACCCCGCCATCCCCTTCGTGGTTATTTTTTTATAAACCACCCAGAAGTAGGAGCCCCACGAAGCGGGGCTCCGTCGACCAAGCTCACCCTCGACCATGCATAGAATATTACCATGCCATTTGAGTTAGGCTTGAACTTCTTCTTCTTATCGTGTCAATGTCTTGAACTAAATTTTTTCCGACCAGTATTTAGCAACCCGTACGGCTCTATCATTGGCCTCGCATAGATACAGTGCCAGTGTGGAGCCGCTACGCAAGACATGCGACACATGCTGAGCTGCCCATCCTGCACAACCACCTGTACTTTTCGGGATCTATGCGAGGCTAGAACTGTGCCCATTAAACATTTTTAGGTCAAAAGAATATTAGGTCAAATGAACGTTATATTAAAAGAATATTATACATATTGAAAATTATATAAAATGAACGTTATACTAAATGTTATTATGTAAAATGAATATTATATGATATGAAACATTAGGTCATATGAATTTATGTCATTTGATATTATGTCATATAAAAATGATGTCATATGAACGTTAGTTCAAGTGAAATTAGAGCATTTGTTATTATGCCAAACATTACACACCCATCAAAACCATCACGGAAGCACAGTTAAGATCCCTACCAGCACCTTACTGGGTTATAGATAGATATATTCTTTATTGTATACCATAAAAAAATACAGTAGAAGCTACACATCCTTTTTTTAAGGTCGCTTATTTGCGAATCTCCACTCAAGTCAGTATATAAAGGCGAGAAGGAGACCTACCACCTCTGGTAGCTCTCCTTCTCGTTAGTGTTTACTACGGCCGGTCAATAAAGACAAGCTGGAATGAGAAACAAGAATTCTAACACCAAAATTGGTTCTTTATTTTCCAACTTAGATGTTTATAATTATAAGTCTTATAAAATTAGTGTGAGTGTAAAATCACAGTTGATAATTTAATATACCTAGAAAAAGGACAATGATAGTGAACACACATTCTGCAAAAATTGTGTGTGAAGAGTGACTTTCTTCATAAAATAATCATGTCTTCTAGGAGTTCGTTGACAATAACAGAAGAATTAAAAGTTCCAGATATCTACTCCACGTTAAGATTCGCTGTAAAACATACGACTATCTTCAGCGCGAGTAACTGAGAGATTATGTGGAGAGTAAAGTCTTCGTCGACACCAAAGGAAAGAGAAAAATAATATTACTTGTTGATTCAAGAAACTATGTTTACATCCAACCATAAAAAGAATAAAGACAGTGAACACATATTCTACAAAGATTTTAAAGTGACTCTTGTCACAAAATGATCATGTCATCTAGCTTTCCGTTGGCAATAACAAAAGAATTAAAAGGTCTAGACATCTACTCCACGTTGAGATCGCTGTAAAAACATACGAGGATCTTCAACGCGAGTAACTTAGAGATTATGTGGAGAGTGAAGTCCCCGTCGACACCAAACGCGACACAAAAGCAAAAACAAAAATAATATTAGGTACTTGTTGATTCAACGAACTATTTATGTTTACATCCAAGAAGCTAATATTGCCAAGGAAGTTTGGGACGATCTGGCTAATGACTTGTTTTCCTACTAATTTTGTTAGCATACAATTAGAAGACAATTGATTATTATTAATCTAATTAATTAAACAAATGAAATGATACTAATCACTGGGAGGATCATCATCATCTCAGCCGAAAGACGTCCACAGCTGGACATAGGCCTCCCCTAAGCGTCGCCATAACAGCCGGTCCCGTGCGTCTCGTATCCATCGGATTCCCGAGACTTACCTCGAACAAGGTGGTTCGATAACCTGTCGAGAGTGTATGCGTTCTAGATTATTGCTAAAAAATTTGAGTATACCTTTTTTATTGCCATTGATTATATTTACCTAATCTAAGTAAGAAATTGAAATTCTGATTTTAAAGAGAAACATTACCTTAATATGGAACTACGAGATGTGTCGTGTGGATTAATCATCGGAATGTCCGAAGCTAGTTCTAGGAAATGTAGGTACTGTGGCTGTCGCTTTGAAACTACACAGAGCGTTATAAAATGCTTTGAGCATACTATTGGGTCATGAGCACTGAGCAGTATGGCCAAATGATACGGAGGACGATTTTGCATCTATCCAATATACTGCTTGATAGAATCTGGATGGAAAGATGCGGTCGACGATGCGCGCTTACCTAGAAGTAACATATACTCTCTTGACTTAAAGATTCCCAGGTTGTAGCTGCTGCGACATCTACTACATATGACGTCACAGAATCCTACTCGTACATCGCGCAACCGTGTTGTATCTATCCACTCGATTTGAAGAGATACAACAGCCCGAAATCATCTATCGGGAGCCTACCGGACTTAACATCCCGTCCAGTCGGAGGATCCTCACTTTTCAATCCAAATACCTACCACGAAACACAGCCTTCGGCAGAGAATTCCGCTTCTCTGTCGAATCACGAATTTTATACTGACGACTGCTTGGAGGGTCTTTTTGAGCCTTCAATGCTTGACCTTCTAAAGACTACTGCAATGTCCTCACTGACTCTAATACAGTTTATCATTCGTTTCATTTAACAATGTTAGTTGCGTTTTTAATTTATCAAGGAATTTTTATTCTTTCTTTTTCGTCCTTCCGCCTCTAAATTCTTTCTCACCCACGACTTCAAAATAAAAGCTGCTACTAAATTCACCAATTGCCACCCCTACTGAAAACGTCTATTTTTTTCTATTGCACTTATTTTTTCGTCGCATTTTCCTCTTGTTAAGTAAAACCATTGTCCAAACCACCGAACGAATCATTTTAAAGACAAACTTCCAAACACAACATTACAAACATCAATAAGAAGGCCAGGCACTACAGGATCGTATGTCGATTGTAAATGCCATAATAAATAAATTAAATGAGCATATCAATGGATATTGCTATTATATATTATTGCTGCTATTGTTGAGGAGCTCGTGGCTAAATAATAACAGCCGCACGGGTCGATCTTCAAGGTTAAGCAACGCTTGCCAAGGTTGGTCTGTGGATGGGTGACCATCTTAACATAACGAGTTTTCTCCGTGCCTCGGAAAGCACGTTAAGCCGTTGGTCCCGGCTGTCATTTGGAGATCTTTGGCAGTCGTTACGGATAGTCAGAAGCCAGTAAATCTAACTCCAGTCTTGCCATGAAGTACCGTGTTACCACAGTTAAATGGGTTGTGGAGGTCTGGTAGGCAGCCGCTCCTCGTAAAATACTGGTATTCAGCTAAATCCGGCTTGACTGGAAGCCGACCCCAATATAGTTGGGAAAAGGCTAGGCAGATGATGATCAATGGATATTGCTCCATGTACCACCAAATTAACTATTTTTTCCGTTTAATATCGAATCGATAGATTACAGAATCAAGAGGACATAAAAGAAAAATATAAAAAATAATACGCGACTTCAAAATAAAACAAACCGTAATCATTATAAACAAATGCTGCTACTAAATTCGCCCATTGCCACCCCTACTGAAAACGCCTAATTTTTTCAATTGCACTCGATTTTCCGTCAGATTTTCTCTTGTTAAGGCTCGCCTGCCTAAATCGCCTGGCAAATAATTTGATTGAAAAACTCGCAAACAAAACATTCCAAAAATTAAAAAAGAGAGCATCACAGGATGCCATAATTAAAATAATGGATTAAAAAAAGGCAAAGCAATGGATATTGATCCGTGCAAGATTAAATAAACTACTTAATAATCCCGTTAAATGTCGAATTCACAGATTGCAGGTTCACGAGGAGATGAAAGAAAAAAAAACGCAACTTCAAAATAAAAACAAACCATAATCATTATAAACAAATGCTGCTACTAAATTCGCCAATTGCCGCCCCTACTGAAAACGTCTAATTTTTTCAATTGCACTCGATTTTCCGTCACGTTTTCCTCTTGTTAAGGCACGCCTGTAAATTCACGTAGGGTAAATTGTTTTCAATTTCGTTCACATGAGTTCACTGGCTCCTAAAGTGAGAACAATACGTGCGTATAAAAGAAATGAACTGGCTTGCTTATATACCCTTTACAGTAAATTAATTAGGAAAGTATCTGCCTATTTTGTTTTAGGTAGATTGTTTGCAAAGATACTGGAAGTGCTATGTGGAAAAAATGGACTACTTTTTTTTGCGTAGTAAAACTTATCATCGATACATGGTGGACGTCGTACCCATTTGTAGAAACTGTTTTGGGAACACATTCATTATGCGTACAGCTAAAGAGTGGGAAATTCCACTCCTTAGATGTACGCACGGTTCGCAGCTGCACGCTGTACTGCTGGAGTCTGTTTCCTGATACCTACAACATCGAGTTCTTTATGTCAAAAGTGAATAGGTTACTTCTAGGCAAGCGTGCTCGGTCACATCACCGCTTACCAATAGGTGAGATTGTGGTCAAACGCGAGCCTATAAAAAAGCAATGTATCAAGTCATACATAGCTAGCAAGATATATGGCAACCAACTAATTGAATTCTTCATTTAGTTAACAGCCTATCTTTTTTAGGGTTCCGTAGCCAAAATGGCAAAAACGGAACCCTTATAGTTTCGTCATGTCCGTCTGTCCGTCTGTCCGTCTGTCACAGCCGATTTACTCGGAAACTATAAGTACTACAGTGATGAAATTTGATGGGAATATGTGTTGTATGAACCGCTACAAAATTATGACACTAAATAGTAAAAAAAAGAATTGGGGGTGGGGCCCCCCATACATGTAACTGAGGGATGAAAATTTTTTTTTCGATGTACATACCCGTGTGGGGTATCAATGGAAAGGTCTTTTAAAATGATATAAAGTTTTCTAAAAAACATTTTTCTTAAAGTGAACGGTTTTTGAGATATCAGCTCTCAAAGTCGTAAAAAGTATGTCCCCCCCCCTCTATTTTTATAACTACGGGGTATAAAATTCTTAAAAAAATAGAGGTGATGCATGCTAATTAACTCTTTCAACGATTTTTGGTTTGATCAAAGTATCTCTTATAGTTTTTGAGATAGGTTGATTTAACTGTAATTTTGGTTAAGTTATTGTGCTTACACTGAAAACGATGGCTGAACCTTATAATTATATTTGCTGCTACGGAACCCTTTGTGCGCGAGCCCGACTCGCACTTGGCCGGTTTTTTTTTAAAACGGCACTCACTATTCAACTATTGATATTCCGATTACCGATTGATATTAAGTCATTTAATAAAGCAGCTAAAAATATTACTTAGATCGATAGCGTTTCATTACTTGTTGCCTAACAAAGTCATTTGAAAGAGGCAGTGGCAAGTCGTATAAATTATTTTGATTTGCGTTCAACAGGCAATGTGCTGACAACGGTCGTAAGAAACATAAGCCAACGGGGGATCTATCAGCTTATTTTACTTACGATGGCGCATTGGGGTTCCTATTTCTGTCTGAAGAGTCTTAAAGAACCTAACCAGTCCGTGTCCCCTGCTGACACTCTACGATTTGCTGACAACTCCTAGAGGCGTGCGTGGATTAAGGGCCACGGGCACGCAAGGCAAAGCAGGAATATAGCTTATATAGGAGTGGATTTTAGTCAAAAAAAGTCATCCACGCTGTCCTGTGCCACCCTAGAGCGGGTTTCCCCCCTCCCAAAAAAAGATAGACTGTATGAAAATAATCAGTCCAACAGCTTATGATAGGCAATACTTAGAGGAATAAAGCCTCAACAATATTTATGATATACGCAATCACCGCCCAAATTATCACTTTTGTGAGTTCATCCTGCCCTCGGAGTATTTTACCCACATTTTCATTCGCACTTATAACATTATTTTATATAGACTCATTTACATACACGGAGGTGAAATAATTTTCAGGGTACCTCGTTCCCAGTTTGTGGGATTTGTCACAATGTTTATTAAGGTACTTTACGGAGTTTTTACGCCTCTACCTTTAGCGAAAATACGGGGCACGATTAAATATTTGCACATTTATTCGCTTTTAGAGTTATTATATTTGCTTCAATCTTTTATTTGACGCTATTAAAGATGAAATGAAAGAAGCGTATGTAAACGAACTAATGCAAACTAAAACATTTTCATTAATTTGTTTACATACTCATCAATATTATTCGACAATCATAAATTCTAATGAAGTTGCTAATGTAAATTTTCAATTATATTGGGAATTGATTTAAGGGGCATTGATCGTGAAAAATATGGAAGGTCATTTAGAACAAATCGATCGCATCACAACTTAACAACATCAATACTCTAAAGTCTCTTAGCCGATAAAAAATATTTTTTTAGCGGACAAAATGCCCGGGTGTCACCATTTCGTGGACCGCTCGGAGGACACGGCGGAAGTGTGCCCCACTAGGGCAGAACACCGTCGTGCTCTCGTGGGGGCGATCGGCGATAATGACTTCTCGGACCGTGCTCTGGTACAGGTCATGGTCTGAAGCTAAGAAGAATGACAGGCGTTCAGGGTCAGAGCGGTGACCGCATGCGTGATGGAAAGGCCTTCGTCACGCCCCGGCTACCAGCGTCCCGACCCTGAGAAGCTTTTAGTTGTAAAGTGAAAGGGATACCTAATGTCGCTTAAATCGAATAAAGAATCATCTTCAACCACACTTGGACAGACATCTTTGCTATGGACAGACTTTAAAAGCCTTGCTTATTTATTTACAGATGTTGTGAACAAAGATGTGTTTCTTTACTTTGTTGAGACATCAGAAATCCAACATTTGCAGTATCTTTTCAGTGGACATGGATAACTACATAAACATCAAATGAAATAACTTAAATCTAGAAATCATGTTTACAGTAGCAGCAGAAAATACTTAGTATTACTAAAACTTAGCCTCGAATCTCCAAATAGCCCATATTCATTCGGAATAAATAATTCAGTCGATAGCAAACACGTTGGAAATCTAAATAACGAACCAACATTTCCCCAACGATAACATCAAAATGATTACCATAAATTTTGTGAGTGTATTACACTAAAATTTCTTCCCGCAGACCCACGGAGTCGTTTACACCTTATTGAACAATTTATGTTGTGTACTAAATGTTTATAGCAACAATCAGGACGTGTTATAGCACCATTTTTGTGATAAATAACACCCACATTTCCAAGGGTTAAACAAACATTAACGGTATTACAAACAAAGAATATCTGTTTTGTACAAAACTATAAAATAGGGGTTGTTCCCAGAGGTCTAGGATTGTACTGTTCTTCTTTTCTCACCGAGTTCACGAAAAATGTTTTATAGTGTTAAATGTCCATATATCGATTCCCAACGGGTCCACGGAATTTGTCCAAAATACAGTTAGTAAAAACATAGGTAAGATCGTTACCCGCCCTGGTCGATACCTTTTCAAGTTCATGGTGACTCTTTGTTCTCTGTTCTTCTCCTTGGAATACAAAGATACAACACACAGGTGGACTTTAACCACTAAAGGTCTGACAAGCCATCTTAAGGATATACAACATAAAACAATGATGGCATGGTTTCTATGAAATCTGGGCGCACCTTGCAATAGCCATGCGATTCTTCGTTGGATAGATTTTTTGAGCTGAATATATGTTACTATGGCGTTAATTTGCCAATTTTTGTTCATTCAGGCACGACTGCTCGTGGTGCTTCGGTTGGCCGCGCAGTGTAGCCGCTACACTCCGTTTTTTGAACCTTTCAAGCTATATGGTCTTTTATGGATGTAGATAAAAGTTAAAATTATTATACGCCTCACCATCTACGATTGCATCACTGCTTACCATCAGGAGGGATCGCAGTAAAGCACTAGTTTATATAACTTTAAAAAAAGCTTTAAAAGTACTCGTAATCTATTAACACATACAGAATCAGTCGTTGTGGCGACGATCATTTGGAGGAGTGAGATTTACGGACAGCAGTCTTAGGCGATCCATCGCGTAGTTGGACGCTCCTAATAAACTTACTGGATTTCTCGGATTATGACACGTATGTCTGTCTGTAATTACCAAATTATATCTACTGTGAAAAAAAAAATTGTGAAGTTAATTGCTATTTTAATTCTACTCCATGAGCCCTCTACCAGAAAACCTCACCGACGATGGCTGTATCGCAAATTTATCGCTGTCGCCTTCATAATTATACATTTTATTACATAATTAGTTATAATTTTATACTATAATAAGTTATAATATATTGTAAATCTTAGTAAGTTTATTAATAATATGTGGCTAAATTAAATGTTATTATCATGATGTTATAAATTATAAACAGTTTTTTACACACGTTTTAGTGTATGTTTGTCTGTGGAACCTTTAACTACAATAAATCTGCTTTGTATCGGTTTAAAATTAACTTTCTCTTCGTCAATTGTTTTCTGAGAAACTCCTTCGTCTGTCTTAGTATCATTGTTAAATTCATTTTTTAGTAATGCAATGTAATCAAGTGTCGAATTTATAGCAGAATTTGAAGTTCTGTTTTTTAAATTATAGGTTTCTATTAATTCATGTGTTGGTTTCAAATCCTCTTCAGTTAAGATATCATCAACTTCAACGTCATTTCCATTAAGGAATTGTTCATTTTGTTTTTCTAAAGAATCATGGCTGAGTTCTAATTTAGGAACTTCAAGCGTGTCTTTTACTTGTCCTTTTTCTTTGCCAGCACCACTATTTGTGCTCAATAGATCATCTTCCGGGTGATAAGGATTACGAAGGCCTTGTTTTTTGGAACTTCTTAGAATTATTTCACTGGCAATCTTTTGTATCACCTCTGAGAACATCATGCCTTCAAAAATGTTCACTAAGTCTTCTGAATCTATTTGTATTTTAATTTTCCTACTGTTTGTGACTAAGAAGGCTAACGAGGCTACTGAAAATAAAACATTGTAAAAACTATTAAATCAACAAATAAACAGTAAACCTGATGCGTATTTCGGCAGGTACCTATATATTTATTTTGTTTTGTATTTTTTACTTACAGGTAAAACACAAAAGTAGTTTCATTTTAAAGAAATCTGAAAACCACAAAAGAAACGCATTACGATTGTACTAAAGGAACACTATTGGCTGTAAAACATAAACGCGTCGTAAAATGAAGGCTATGAAATTTATGAATTATATAACCATCTAAACTACGTACGTTTATCGTTAAAGTTTTTAATTAACTCATAAACACTTATTGCCCTTCTTCATCATCATGATTTCTGCCGAAAGACGTCAACTACTGGGCAAAGGCCTCCAAGTGTCACCGTAACGAACGGTCCTGACTCGCATCCATCGGATTCCTATGACTATCATTAGGTCATTGGTTCACCTTGTGGGAGGACTTCTACCGCTGCGTCTTCTCGTGTGTGGTCCCCACTTCAAAAACTTTCGACATTCGTGCGAGCAACGTGATTTGCCTACTGCCATGTAAAGATTCTTCAGGCTATGCCAACACCCTTGGATCTTCTGCGGATATTTTCATTTCTGAAATGATAAAAGTCACCCGACTTTTATCCTTCTTCTTTTATCCTTTTTCTTCTTTTATCTTTCTTCTTTTTTTTAATCTTTACATGGCAGTAGGCAAATCACGTTGCTCGCACGAATGTCGAAAGTTTTTGAAGTAGTTTAACAATGTTAATGAAGCTCATTAACATTGTTATTTATAGCAAACTGAAACGGTTTAGTTGTTGTAACTCTTATCAAACGCATTTTATTACCTGCTAGGGCTGAAGGATTGTTCAAAAGAGTCATTCTGGCCCTGAAACATATGGATGGCTTTAAGCCAGTAAAAATCTGATGCTCATCAAATACGAGTAACTTCTCAAGTTTTGAGTAGAGCTGTCCGACTCCAAAAAAAAGTGTGAAACCATTCGAATAACTAATTACAGTAGGTACTAAAACCCTACTATTTATATATTATAATACCCTTTGTTCTACTATTACCCCAACACTATCAACTCGGTAAGTCCCTGGAACTCCATTGAAAACTTTCAGCGCTCATGAAACTGTATTTTTGGAATTATAAATTGACCGTTTCAAAACCTACATGCAGCGATGCGTCAAACGCGCACAAAGCGGACGTCGATACTCCCAGCCCTGATCAGTAATTGTAAATACGCTAATGGAGACCATGGGACTACACCGGAGTATTAACCCGCGGATAGTCGCGCCTGGGTCGAACTTTAGTTTTTGTGCCATAACTTTTTGTATTAGTTCATTCGTATCGTCGCATTAAGTACCTTCAAGAGGTATCACAGGCTATCCGCACACCTCACTTCAGCCAGTTCCCGTGCAGCATTTGGATAGGAAGTAGGTGTTAAAATAATAACGACCCATACTCACTATGGGTCGTTTCGACCATTGTGCAAAATGTGTTGGTGTATTTTTTGTTTCAAAAATATTGTTTTGATTTTATTTCTTTGTAGATATGTCGTCAAATCGTTTGAATGACCAGAGAATAGCAAATATATATTATTAGAAGTGAAATTTTGTCAGAAATTGAAGACTATGAAGATTCCTGTCAGAGTAGCGAAGATGAACTCATTGATGAGAAAAAGAAAAACGCAAGCCAATTTTGCAATACTTATATTTGTAGAGATCATACTACATTTATATGTATGTATCAATTACAATAAAAAATGAAGCCAAAACTAAGATAAGACTATTGTAAAATTGACGTAGAAAAATTAAAAAATATCTATCTTTACGTGTAATTTAGGGACTGATTATAAAAATAATAAAATTAATATTTTACCACTATTTAGAAGATTATTGATATTGTGGTAATAAAAAATAACTATTTTTTATGTTTATAGATTAAATAAAAAAGTTTAAGTTATTTTTTTGTTCCTATAACGAAAAATGTAAGATTTTGTTGTGATCTCTTGAATTTTGTGATTTATATTACTTTTTATCTCTAAATAATAAACATTTTTTTAAATTTGTTTTGTTATCCTCTTTCAAAATAATTTACAAATAATGACGAAACTTAATTAAGTTTTTAAAAACAATACATTATAAGTCGAGGAGCTCGTGGTTAGATAATAACAGCCGCACAGGTCGATCTTCAGGGTTAAGCAACGCTTGCCTAGGTTGGTCTGTGGATGGGTGACCATCTTAACATAACGAGTTTCCTCCGTGCCTCGGAAAGCACGTTATGCCGTTGGTCCCGGCTGTCATTTGGAGATCTTTGGCAGTCGTTACGGATAGTCAGAAGCCAGTAAATCTGACTCCAGTCTTGCCATGAAGTACCGTGTTACCCCAGTTAATGGGTTGTGGAGGTCTGGTAGGCAGCCGCTCCTCGTAAAATACTGGTATTCAGCTAAATCCAGCTGACTGGAAGCCGACCCCAATATAGTTGGGAAAAGGCTAGGCAGATGATGACATTAAAAGTCTGGGTATTTTCGATCCCGGCGCGACTATTGATAAAAGGAGACAGTTTTAGCCTATTTACGGTTTTTTTTTTTGTAATTTCGTCCTGTAGATTGTAAGCGTTTTAAAGACCCAAAAAACTAAGGAATAAGGATACGGATGAAGAGGATCAACAAAATATATACTATTGAATCAGCCTAGGAGATTAGAATCTCATTTACCTGGTGAGACCAATAATGAGCAGAAACTGCCCCGAAATGAGCGAAAATATTGACACCTTTGTACATCGGGCCTAAAAAGGAACACTTCGTTTTCTCTCAGGGTAGCCAGCTAAGAAACATCAGCCTCATCTAGTTCAAATTGACGTGTTAAACTGTTATTTATAACCATAGCAAACAAAAATAAAACATTTTTATACGATACCAAGCCCCCAGAATCATTTCTCTTTTGTTTGCTATAAAGTCACAAAGCCCTCGCAAAAATCATTTGTATTCACGGATTCGCGGTTCGAGGGATCTAGAGTATCAACATATCCGGATTGAATCTTCAATGATAGCTATAACGCGAGTGATTCTCGCAGATAGCTTCCCTAGACTTTTGCTATGATGTGGTATACCGCTGACACGAATGTCGTAACTCATTCGTCAATAGACGTTTACGGTACATTTACGGAATACCCAGAAACTTCATGGGTTATTGGGTTGGCAAATATCCAAAGGAACAACAAATAATACTGTCTTCAAAGACTTGTTGCAGAGTGAGAGAGAATTTGTCTTGTTCTAAAAGGTTAATATTTCTGATTATCATTATATTATATTTATAATGATAGCATTATCTATCATAAAAGTACTCTTACAGCTTTTATTTATTATTTAATGATCCAGGACGTAAAGTAAGTGCAAGAATATTTTTTTTTTAATTCGGTTTCTTCCTACAGCTAGATTAGATTATTTATTTTGTTTTTTTAGGGTTCCGTAGCCAAATGGCAAAAACGGAACCCTTATAGTTTCGCCATGTCTGTCCGTCCGTCCTCGCTTAATCTCTGTGACCGAGGGCACTAGAAAGCTGAAATTTGGTACCAATGTATGTATGTATGTCAATCACGCCGACAAAGTGGTAAAATAAAAATTGGAAAATAATGTTTTATTAGGGTAGCCATGTAAAGTGGAAAGTGATTTTTTTTTTATTTCAACCCCAGCGTGTGATATATTGTTGGATAGGTATTCAAAAGTTAATAGGGGTTTATTAAAATCAATTTTTGATAATATCAATAATTACGGAAATAATCGCTCCAAAAGTAAAAAACGATGTTTCCCCCCCCCCCCTCTAACTCTTGAACCATAAGTTTAGAAAATATGAAAAAAATCTGGAAAGTAGAGCTTTATAAAGCCTTTCTAGGAAAATTATTTTGAAATTGATCGGACGAACAGTTATGATCTACTTGACTACGATCATACCTCATGGTTAGCAGAGATAAAATCGTTTATGGTGATATAGATATAATATAGATCCTGAGATTACCTACCTATTTAAGCATAAGCATAGCAATGAAAGAAAAATTTGGCCTGATTAAAATTATCTTTGTGACCAATAAATATGACGAATACGACCGAATGAGGATGACATGTTACGCAATAAGTTCTCATTTTGTTGAAACAAGTTTGCTTATGCAAACAGTGGCCCACGTCACCAAACTTTGAAAACTAATGTGAACCCAACATGCGAGTGTCTCGGGATACAAACTAATATTTGTAATATTACAAGGACATGTGTGTTATATGGTTGAATGGCGTAGTTTGAGAAGATCTTCGCTGTATTCAAATTTATTATATAGGTCTTTATTGTACCCCATATATTAACACAGAAAAAATATTTATAAAAAAACAAATGTACAATAACTTGGTCTTATCGCACAGTGTAAGTTCTTGAGAGCCTTTAGAGTTATAGAGTGAACGAACGGTGATAGAATTTGGAAGATAAAACATACTAGAAAGCAAAAACAAGATGTTTGTTTATCCACATAAATATAAAAGTGAAAGTATCTAGTCAATCACTCACTGACTAAACACGAAATCTATAAAACTAAAATTTCCATCGCAATCGAAGGACCACTTGGTAAAATGCTTTCTATAAATAGACCTATCCCTATTCCTTTTGTTTTGGGCAGTCGTGTAAAAAATTGAAATGTTATTTATAAAAGATTGAGAAACTTCAGCTACAAAATTGAGTAGGCATCGTCTTTATGACTTAGATACATACATACTAACAGCCGAATCCTATTGGGTTCGATGATCACATACTGGAGATAGAAAAAATATGAAACAACAGAAAACATGCATAATTTTTGTATTGTATCATTGGTTTTACTATCTTCAGTATGCCAAAACTGGAGATAGACAGGTTATTGGGTTCAGCCGTTAAAAGAGACAGTATTTTGTATAATATTGTAATAACAGATTGCAATAACGTGGCTAGATTATAACAGCCGCACAGGTCGATCTTCAAGGTTAAGCAACGCTTGCCTAGGTTGGTCTGTGGATGGGTGACCATCTTAACATAACGAGTTTCCTCCGTGCCTCGGATAGCACGTTAAGCCGTAGGTCCCGGCTGTCATTTGTAGATCTTTGGCAGTCGTTACGGATAGTCAGAAGCCAGTAAATCTGACTCCAGTCTTGCCATGAAGTACCGTGTTACCCCAGTTAATGGGTTGTGGAGGTCTGGTAGGCAGCCGCTCCTCGTAAAATACTGGTATTCAGCTAAATCCGGCTTGACTGGAAGCCGACCCCAATATAGTTGGGAAAAGGCTAAGCAGATGATGATGAGATTGCAATAATCTAGATTTAGATCAGACAGAGAAGATGTAAATCTAGCTCATTGCCATTGATCCCTAATCTTCATTCACTGACAAGGGTCGTGTTCTGGAGATGGACCGGGGTGGTGATGTGCATACGAATAAGGACATGGTAAAGTGTGCCGACAGTAAAATAATATGCCTATTTGCAATGGTATTATAAAACAAGAATCTTTTTGAAGTATTCCTTAAAAGTTAGAGCAATAATATGCTATTTTAATAAAAACTTCACGTTTTATCTTGTCTCAAAGTAAGAGTGATGATGATGGTGGTTTTTAATGAGTATAGTTGTGTAAAACTATATATTATGTCGTTATTGCTAATATAATTTTTGTTACCATACTATCAAATACTGAACTAAAAATTGCTTAAAACTCTCCAAAATTAGGATTTTGCGGGCTACCCTGGAAAAACACCTTAAAGTCTTTCAAATAACTGAGAGGTTCGGAGGAGTCCCAATGTCGAATATTTGGAAATGCACAAACCGATCTAGATCAAGCAAGCAACTCTTACTTGACGATCAGCTAGTGTGGTTTACAAACCTATTACGAGCCCAATTTACCTACACATCACTGAAGGAAAAACAGATATAAACGTAGTAATACTTTCGTAACTATTTTCCAGAATGTTTTATTGCCATTCACAGAGTTCCAACGTTTGCTTTGGGGTCGTGACTATAATAAAACAGTAATAAAGTGGAGTTTCATATCAGTAGAAAGGGTAATTTTGGCGTTCACTTATAAAAACAATGGAATAAATCTTCCATCTAGAATAGAAACTGACTGCATTATATAAGTTGCCAAAAAATACTTCTACAACAATGTATTCTAGGGTACTCATGTTTAGCTCAAATTACACACTTAAAATAAGTGGCATATACTTTTTAATACAGTTGCTCAAAAAGTGGCGTATTGCAGGGACGTATAGCGTTCGGGAAGTGGGCTATTACACACTCATGCTTTTTCTTTACCATTCCCGAACTCGTGCTTTTTCTTTCCCAACTGTCAAAATAATGTCTATCAAAAAGAAAAAGCCAACCATGAAGTTTTTACTAAAAAAAGTTTTTATGATGAATCATAAAAACTTTTTTAAATGTTTCTAAAAAGAAGCTACTAATTTGTTTCAATATCAGATTTAATGATTTGATTCAATCAATCAAAGGTTAGGTTTCATTTCAATTCATCTCATTTAGTTGCATTTTCATTTCATATCTATAAAAAAAATCTACTGAAGACTTGGCTGTATGGGCTGAGTTCCCCTTGCCTACCTAGAATGGGTGAAGAAAAAAAATAAAACCTCTGTTTATATTCTTTGACGGTTGGCGCCATTTTGATTAGTTAAGTTCATTGTGTTTTTATTATTTCATTAAATTGCTTAATTTTTTCGCAACTGTATTAAAAATAGTCGTTCAGTACACGTGCGGAACCGTCATTGCAACTTGTTCCGACTGTCAACCCTCACCTTCGGCTGCGCCTCGGCTCGGGTTAACATTTGTCGAAACTCTTTGCAATGACAGGCTTTCCGCACTTGTAATGAAATATACTATTTCAACATACTTCAAAAAAAGAAGGAGGTTCTCAATGCGGTTTTTTAGTTGCTACTTCAGAACTCCGAGGTTTATGGACCGTTTCAAACTTTTTTCCACCTAAAAAACAAATCTGGCTGCAAACACATCCAGATAAGGTTAATTAAAAAAAAACGATGGTGGAATCCATGAGGAATTGAGGGTACTCCGCAAAAATTCGGATATTAGTATTTTCATCAAAAAATCAAGTATTTACAGGCAAAAAGTAATATTAATTTGATGAAGTGGGACTGATGAAAAAGATCATAAATGGCCTATAGAGTTTCATACTCGCATAGATATCAATTATGTTGAAAATGGTATCATTGAACTGATCTGATGATAATGATGGAGCTGGAAGGTAGGCACCGAAACTCCATAATTAATAAATGTATCCTAGTCTTGTCAGGGTTTATTAGAATTGTCGTGAGATGCTCATTGGTTATAAGGTACTATCAAACTGGTCTGATGATTGAGGTGGTGGTAGGAGTGTGGTAGGTTGTCTTGATAAACTGGTTTATTATTAAGTTCCCAAGAAGTAACAGAAGAAGAAAAAAGAAAGAATGGAGAAAGAGAAGGAGAAGAAGAGAAGTGAAGAAGTGTTTGTGCTCATATTCATATTTCATGACAGTCCCAATCGTCATAAAATATAGTTACTTTGGCTTAGAGTGTATCACAACTAAAAACACCGACTTAGAAAAAAAAAACTCAAATTGAAGTTGCAGTTATTTTGATCGGTTTAGTGTTTTTGGAAGTGAAGTCGGTTATTTTTTTTATCGGTTTATTAATTTTTTTATAAAACCTGTTCCAGTTTTTCCTAGAAATAACCGACCAATATTTGAATTTGAGTAAATAATGGTTCCGCTCAGATTCTACGAAACTCAATAGAGTAAAATACGTTTGGCAATCTAGCGTAGGCAGTGAGCTCGCTTTCCAATTTGCAGATCACCGAGACTTTTAGCCTTTGTTACGTGTTATGCCGAGGGAGTTATTATTGAGATACCGATAAAAATAGAAATGTATGGAAGTAAATAGTTATGCAACATCGATGTCTAGTATAATACTTACCTAGTTTGAGATGTCTCTTTTGCCTAAGAGGCAAAAGAAACGTTATATAGGCCGATGAATACAAGCTCATATATAAAGAACAACAGTTAGTTCTGACGTGCCTGTAAAACACTGGACTGGTGCCCAGACACAACACGAGACGAGAATTACAAAAAGAAAGCGACAAACCATAATCGTTGGAAAGAATGGTCTTTGCTCAGCAATATAATTATAATAATAATAATCCCGCGGAAGTGTTTTTTAAATGTTTATTTACTTAACTTTTTATGCACATATAAATACAGAGGCGGGTATTAATGCCTTGAGGAATTCTATACCAGTCAACTTTTGGGCATGTTAAGACCCTGCACAGCCGTGAAGTATGCAGTCTCAGGGAATACTTCCTTGAAACTGACGTGGAGATGCACTGAGGATTGGTAGAGGTGGATAAGGGCCTCACTCCATTCTCCTTGGGGAAATTGGTTAGTGAGAACTGGCAGAAGCCTGGTCACTAATGACAGCAGGGAAGTATGGCAGAGTAAACAGCTCCAGGGAAATTGAAGGTTTTGTCCGTGCGATTATGGACGAAGTTATGCTGACGAACAACTACCGGAAATACATTGTGAATGACGAGATGATTGAAATCTGTCTGCGATGGGCCCAGGGATTTTTTTTTGTACTTTTGGTTGGTATGAGATAAGGTAGTAGTAGGCTGTTTCGTACCCTTCTACCCGCATCCCCTATTTTTTCTTTAATACTTTATACGGCAGAATGAGTTTTGCCGAGTCACCTAGTGTTTATATTTTAAGTAGATACCCACGCCCATAACGGTATTTCCTGCCACACCAGTAGAATGGGAATCTTAATATTCCCGAAATAGTTTCATAACCAGTACAAATATTATAACGTTCTCCCTATCGCGATAATTGTCGACTAAGTAATGTACAACATTTCCGTTATTATCGCGTCGACATACAGACAATAGGGTTTTCAGTTACGCATTGTACTGTTGTTAGGTACTTGATTATGATAGGTATATAAACAAGTTCTGTTCTATACTCCGTCGGTTTAGGTAGTTAACTAAAGGTAAACAATCTTGGTATGTCTTTTTATATTAAAGAGGTCGTATATAATATACACAAAGATTATTTAAATTTAGTTTATTAGCTAACATTGATTTAGGTAAATACCTATTTGCAAAGATTTTTAAATACAATTTATAGACAACTTTTAGATAAAAAGACATGCCAAGACTGTTTACTTTTAGTTAACTACCTAATAATAATAATAATAATTTATTCATATCAAGACAACTTCGGTCCACATTATTTGTTAGCACCACTTAATCTATGTTAGTTCAGGAGCTCCATGATGTTTTACAATAATAATAAACCGACGGAGTATAGATAATAGATAGTATATACTGCCCTCGTAACAGCAAATGCAGTACTTGCAAAATGGCGGTTTCGAGAAAAACGCGTTTAAGTGTTTTAATCAAATCTCTACTTTCCCTGATATAAATCTCATATGTTTTGTTAAGGAAAAGGTATATAAAAATACAAAGTATTATTCAGTTTAGTTTTGAAGTTCATTTTTCTGATGTAGGTCTTTAGAAAGTTGAATACTGCCCTTAAACCTTGTATTTCTAATAGTAATAAATCCAAGAACTAAAGTGAAATGCAGTACGTGTGTTTGTTACTGCATTTGTACCTAGGAAATGTATTGACTGCATTATGCACTAGCAAAGTTAATTATTATTTATTATTGAATATATGTAGAATAAAAGGCATAATGCAGTGTAGTTGTTTAGTTTGATTATATTAACTGTAATTTTACACTGAGTAAGCAACATTTTTTTTAATAGAAGTTATTTCAAAAAACCTCGCAGTGGGGTATGTTGTAACAACTTTACGAAGTAAGTTATAAATAGTTGTTCTTCTACCTCTTCTAGACTACGCTAATGTCTACTTCCTTGATGGGACTGAGGAACTTCTTGACAAGCTGGAGCGTCTGCAGGATCTGTGAATCCGCTTCATTTTTGACCTTCGAAACTACGACCATGTGTCGGAATTTCGACGACCATTGAAGCTACCTATTAGCTAACGTCGGAATTGCCAGTCTTTCTTCTCTGCTCTTCATAATCCCAACTCCCCCTTGTATCTTCGGGAACGCTTCGAGTATCTTGTTCCGAGTCGAGTAGGTTTGTCGCTCATCATCCTCCTTTCTCCTTTGTTTTCCTTCCCATTCCTCCATTCGTTGCACTGGATCTTTCACTGTTCGCGCTGTGCGCCTGTGGAATTCTATTCCATACACATTACGGCCTAGCCCCTCGTTGGGTGTTTCCAAAGGAAGTATTAGGGAAAATTTCAACCTGTTTTAGCGTTTGTAAAGTTTCTTATGCTGAATGTGCCAAATAAATCTTCACTAAATCGAATAAAACAAAGTCGCTTTCTCTGTCCCTATATTCCTATATGTATGCTTAAATCATTGAAACTACGCAACGTCAGTTTTTTTATAGATAGACTGATTCAAGAGGAACATTTATAATATAAATGTTCCTGTATAATACATGTATAATATAGTAGGGAAACACTGATTATTTTACACACGTGCAAAGCCGAGGCAGGTCGCTAGTTATACAATAAAAAATTGATTTTCAATTCCTAACATTACAATTAGCCCCAAGCCTGTTACAACTAGCCGTAAGATGTAACACCCGACAGTTTTTTTTTCAAAGACGTTTGTACAAAACATCGTTACAGTTTTTATCTAAAATTTATTTGAAATAAATAGTTGAATAGTTCTTAATTAGAATGGTACTGCTGGATTTCATAAATACTTTACAAATAAAATTTCATAGCCAAGACACGAAAAATTGTTAAAATATGCTCCTCGCTCTTCTACTGGCTTAACTAAAATTATATAAACGGAACACTGCTTTCATCGGAAACTGAAACATATTTATATAAATGGAACGCTGCTTACATTAAAACGTAAAAATTATTTATATAAATGGAAAACTGCTTCCCTAGGAAACTAATTTTTTTTAATTAGTAATGGCACGGTAACAGTCTTTTAATAATACTTAATTTAACTTAAATCTCACAGCCTTTGTTTCATGTTTCATCACAGTCTTCTACTTCTAAAGTATTCACAAGATCATTCGAAGAATAATTGATGTGGAGGTTTTTCCAAAACAGCAATCTGTTTTGGGGTATTATTTTGGACAATGTAGAAAGAATAGCAGATTTTCTTGCTTCTGTTATATCTCTTGGATGAATGTTTGTGATGAGATTAGGAATTGATGACTTTAAGTATTTAACTCTTAGGAACTCAATTTCGTGAATCATTCCATCATACTGTGTCTTCACATATAAGTTACTTTTATTTTTGTGTACCTCCACAGTCATAATATCTTTTAAATATACTCTGTTTGTGCCCTTTGTAAGTCTATGTTGAAATAAATGATCCATATATTTACCGAAGTCAGAAACTTCCATAGCTTTTAGCTTCGACTGAAGCACTACCTACTTAATGTAAAACGCAGCATGCGCTATAACAGGACATCATATTTTACATATTTTATTCCGTGATACTAGGGTCAATCGCACTGTAAACCATTACTGCATTTCACCTTAGACAACATAGTAATAAACTAATATACGAATGTACAAAATTAAAACGCAGCCAAAATGCGAGTACTGCGTTTCTTACTAGTATTTAGATGTGATTACTGCACTTTAATCTGGTATATGTTCATTGCTGTATTTATGCTAACAACATTAGATAATTTCTCAGTAAATGCTGCATTTTTAGGGTTCCGTAGCCAAAATGGCAAAAACGGAACCCTTATAGTTTCGTCATGTCCGTCTGTCCGTCTGTCCGTCTGTCCGTCTGTCACAGCCGATTTACTCGGAAACTATAAGTACTACAGTGATGAAATTTGATGGGAATATGTGTTGTATGAACCGCTACAAAATTATGACACTAAATAGTAAAAAAAAGAATTGGGGGTGGGGCCCCCCATACATGTAACTGAGGGATGAAAATTTTTTTTTCGATGTACATACCCGTGTGGGGTATCAATGGAAAGGTCTTTTAAAATGATATAAAGTTTTCTAAAAAACATTTTTCTTAAAGTGAACGGTTTTTGAGATATCAGCTCTCAAAGTCGTAAAAAGTATGTCCCCCCCCCCTCTATTTTTATAACTACGGGGTATAAAATTCTAAAAAAAATAGAGGTGATGCATGCTAATTAACTCTTTCAACGATTTTTGGTTTGATCAAAGTATCTCTTATAGTTTTTGAGATAGGTTGATTTAACTGTAATTTTGGTTAAGTTATTGTGCTTACACTGAAAACGATGGCTGAACCTTATAAGATAGATCAAAAAATATACTACAGTATTGTACACCTTTAAAAATCCGCGATGATATAAAGTTTATTATATTTGGTGCTACGGAACCCTTTGTGCGCGAGCCCGACTCGCACTTGGCCGGTTTTTTTTTCTTATTGTTTCACCATGTTCCAGCCATAGAAAAAAAAATTAAAAAAAACTACGTATAGCTTGAACTCTCCTTATGTCATTTATGATAAAAACGGAAAATCGTAAAAATGTCGATTACTGCATTTGCTGTTACGAGGGCAGTATAGGTGTCTAGTATATAGTAGTTGTATGAAGTAATACCTAGTTAGTAGGCCTACTCATTTTGAGGATTGATGACTTGGTGGGTTGGCGAACTTAGTAAGCTGTCAAAAAGCATTAAAAAGCGCTTTTTTTTGTTGAATTATTGAATAACCTTATTTGGGTTGGAGCGAGACTAAAAGCCACTACGTAGATCCCTGATCACGGGTTTCCCTTTCGGAAGTCAATCCAAGGGCTCAGTAAGCTTCGGTCCTACTCGTACTGGGCCCCTACGGTTTTGCTAACATGTCTTCAAGCGTGCTTAGAACACTACGCGCATCGGGCTTGGTCCGGACGATACCGGACAAGTGGATGGCGAGTCAACCGCAAGCCCACACCTAAGCTGGCTAGAAATCAGCGTCGGGATCCCGGTGGTAAGGATGTGAGGAAGTCTGTTCCCGCGTACTATACGATAAAAACGAATGCATTACAAGGTCGCGTCTGCGACTGAGGCATCAGAAAGCATGAACTTTTTAACTGATCTGTTTAAACGTAATGAAAATGACATTTGATATTTAAATCATTTTGTACACTGCTCAATCTTTTCGTTCGTTCAATGTTCAAACCTTCCTTAATTTAAAATCAGGTCACGTTCTCACCGTTCAACCTTGTCATAAACCTGAGCTCAGAGCTAATATTAATATCATAAAATTAGTTTATTTCAGTTGTTGTGTCATATTTGTTTTATTTACAACTGTCGTCTGAGTTCTACTGTGTTCAAAAACATGTATTATTTAGTAGTTGAATTGTTTTATTTTACCTAGAATTCTGCGTTTGTTGTTTCATGTTTTTATAGTCTGATTGTTTAGAGTTTCTGTACCGCTGTTAAGTTATAGCATTTATGTAAATACGTAAACATGATTGTAACAATGATTTTGTTTAATAAACGTAAGAAAAGTTGTGAGTAGTTTTTATTAAAATATTTTTTTCAGTTAGGTACACGTAAATAGTCCAATTGAATCAATATTCGTACTGATAGCGATTAGTTGAAACAAACCGTTTAGATTGATAGATATAGGTACCTACTCTTTATTGTAGACCATAAAAAAATACAGTAGGAGCTTATACTTAATTGACAGTTAGTAGTAATAGCTTCGTAGTTTTGTAACTACGTAGTAAAGTAGGAAGGGCTCGAAACTACCAAGTTTTAGATTTAATTACTTCAAAAACTAATTTCAAATAAACGATAGTTAATATCAGTCTCATAATTATCTAACGGATATTTAACAACTAGTTACTAAGTATGAAACATCAAAGTCATGAGTCTTTATGACTATGTCACACACCATTTCAAAAGGGGCTATATTAACCTCATTACTGCTTTCCTGAAATTCGCTTTTTCCTCGACGAGTACCAGGCAAATAAGTCGCATAAACACGAATGTGACTATTACTTTCAGAAACATGTTTATCGTAAAAGTGAGTCTGTAAAACTGACATGTCGGAATGTACGATCAAGGAATTCCGGGAATGATGTAATGGAACTCCATTACATCGCAACGAAGGTACAGTCACTTTCAAAAACTACTATTAGAGTCGCAGATCAAATAAAACAGTTATATATCTTTGATTAGGCTCCAATTCGATAAACTTTAAATATTGCGTTATCAATTGCATGAAAAGGCTAATTAGAATCATTTCAAAATGGTCCTACCCGAGCGACGTGCCATATCCGTGCGAAATGAAAAAAGAAAACAAATTAAACTGTTATTTTTGCAGATTGAAACTGAATGGAATTGGCGCTCTTTTAACATCGATATGAATCAATCAACGATATTAGAAAATCGTTCTTGAATTGAGTATGTACTTAGTTTTGCCTGTGACTGTACAGGTAAGATGTGATGTCGGGTCGAGGACATGACGTGTGAGGATTTTCGCCTCGTCACCTATATTGAGTGAACTCTAGAATGAACGAAGAACTTTCATAGAGATTCATATATTTTTAGTAGACAGCTGGAGGTTAGAATCATTGTAGTATAAATAGTAACTTTGGGTATTTTTTATAAAATCAAAATCGTTTACGTGTAAGTAAGGTTTTGAAAAAGTAGAAAATTTATCTTTTTTTTCTGCTTTTAATTTTGACGTATAAATAAAACGAATTATGTAAATTGGACCAATAGAAATTTTTTATTAAGTCACATAATATTTAAGTAGCATCGGATTCTAGATAATTTCTTAAATACTCTTGAAAACTATCTTTAAAGCAACAAAATGTTGTTTTGAAGCCCTAAGAGTCATAGTAAATGATACCAGTATTTTAATATTTTGTTACGTTTGTTAAATACCACTATCATTTAAACTCACTCACTAAGTCTAGACACTTTAGAAAATTGCTTTATCTTTGTATGTTTGTTAATAAATATTAGATAATATTCAACGTTCAATTGACTTTCAAAACTTTAAGTAATTTCGTAGAGGGTACGCCATAATCACGGTGGTAAGTCCGGGGTGTTTGCTTTTGGCTGGAGCACCGCCGTGTAATCGTAGTGGCAGTCGGCGGCAGCGACCTTTCGCACCTGGCCCTGGTTCGGGTTATGTTCCAGTGCGAGGAGGAATGGCAGACGGTCGCCTCCTTCTGCAGAGCAGTAATACACTAGCGAAGGAGGAAGCCGCCGCGCGCATTAGGGAAAGAACATCCTGACGCCCCAGTCGCCTCGATTCGGACCCCGAAGCGGGCTTGCGGACGTCAAGTAATGGATAACTCGCCCTTCAGCCATCCTGAACTGAAGGACTCAGGTATACTTTTAATTAATTAAAGTTCGACTCGCCCTACCACTGCGCCCAGAGCGGAAAAAGTCATTGGGAGATTTGTCATCTAAAAAAAGTAAGTTCATAGAACAGTTTTTGTGGATGTAGGTCTTTCTGATTTCTAATAATAATTATTGTATAATAAATTAATAAAAAAAGTTTCATTCCATTCGATCTTTTATATAACTTTCCTTAGAATAAGTAGGTGAGTAAGTACCTATCAATAATTACTTCCAAACAAATTCTCAAAGACGTCCCGTGATCCCTTTGAGCCTTATTATAAAATACAGGCTCAGTTTCTCTGATTTAAACACGCCTGATTTATGTTTCAGGAATATTTTGGAACTCTAACAATGTTTGTAAGTTCGGGTCTTTGGGCTCAACTTCCTAATTTTGTTTCATTAACTTTACTTTGTGAAGGCCAACAGAGACGCTAAGTAATAAACATAGCAACTTGCATGCAAAAGATAATTTCGTAGAAATAGCTATAGGTAGTTGATGGATTCCTTAGGGTCTAATTATGTGACCATTATAATTATATTATTATGGTTTTTTTATTAGTTTGGAACGAAAACATAATAGTTTTTATTTATTATAGAAGTAAAAGGTTAATCGACACAATTGTCCACAAAATGACAGATTTAGATCTAAGTAAGATAATGAACGCATATTCATTAAAAGTAATGTTGGTACGATGAAAATGTCTAAGTCTATAAAATATGTCTACTAATTGGAGGTGAGGCGTCCACACCCCAACATTCGTCCTACATCGTGTAGAATAGAACAATCGGGATACATGCACCTCTCCTCGAATAGCAGTCCTAGGTACATATCATAGGTCATAGAGAGTTCAATACAATTGATCTTGTTAGTGCATATACCGTACAGCATCATAACCATGAGCGCATCGAACGTCTATAATCTAACCTCAATATTTTACAACAACTGTAGACTCTGTACGTATGAAAACACTTGTGATGTGTGGCACGAAGCAACCTTTTTTGTAATAGAAATGGAACCTCCATTTCTATTTTTTCTATCTCATAAATAGGACACCGAATGGACACCGCGCATTCCAACTGGGTTGATATGTCTATTTAAATGGTGTATGTTTACTTATTGTAGTCTATTTTAAGTTTTCAGTTTTATTGTAGCAAATTTTGAAGTGTAGAACTCTATGAAGAAGAACGTACAAACACTTTACAACTGATTTTTTTTTTCTAATTGACCGACTCCTTGATAATTAAAAAATAATTTTATTTGATCATTTAAATAAACATGAATTCAATGATTAGAAGGAATACAATAATCTTCAGATAATAACTTTTATCATTTTAAATTTTGTTTAGAGTGTGTAATTTTTTATTCAGGATATTAAAAGTACAGCTAAGGAGAAAAAATAAAAAAGGCTATTAATGTATTTTACCAGAAACAAAGTTGTCAAATGCGTAATATACAAAGAGCGTCACTGAATAAAATAAACATAATTTTAAAGTTTGTTAATAGGGTAATTATAAGTTACTTTTATTTTATGAACAAGAGAAAATACGCGTATGGAGAAAACAAAGTTACAGAATATTAAGTTTTTTACATAGATTGGTTGAATTCATGAGGTAAGAGGTGCGTTGATTTCCGAGATATTTCCTCATTTATGATTTTAAAGTTTGTTAAAATTATATTTATATAAACGAAAAGAAAAAAATGCAGATCGAATACATATCAAAGGTTCTGCTCACAGAAATTGCTTATTTGAAACGAAATTTAATTATTTTTTTCATCATCATCATCTTCATTTTAGCTGAAAGACGTCCACTGTTGGACATAGGCCTCCCCCAAGCGTCGCCACAACGACTGATTCTGTACATCTCGCATCTATCGGATTCCCGCGACTCTGGCCAGGTCGTCGCGCGTCGGTCCACCTTGTTGGAGGCCTTCCAACGCTGCGTCTTACAGTACGTGGGCGCCACTCCAGAACCTTTCGTCACCATCAACCATCCGTTCAATGAGCAAACGTTTTCTTATTAGGTTACATTTCGTATCACGAGAAAACCCGCCTA
Source organism: Mythimna separata (assembly GCA_030763345.1). Taxonomy (NCBI): domain Eukaryota; kingdom Metazoa; phylum Arthropoda; class Insecta; order Lepidoptera; family Noctuidae; genus Mythimna; species Mythimna separata. The sequence goes on from CM061168.1 coordinate 19,276,622, forward strand.
ATAGGAATAGTTGTGGTTGCTAATGTGTTTAACTTTAAACGAAATCTTCAAAAAATGAAAATAAAACGAACGAAACCATTTTATCTTTATAGCTTTACATTTTGAACACATTAAAATACATCTCCTGCGATAACACATAAGAGCTCACTTACTAACATGTTTTACTACAAATCAAACTGAACAGGAGACGTCAAGAAATATGTAGGATATTATTTCAGTTAAAGCTCAATTTTTTGGACACAAAAATTCAACTCTTGTAGAAAAGTTTTTGACTGCAAAAGCCCTTAGGTTGTATCAAAAAATTAAAGTGATTTGGGTGAATCTGAAATGTGTTTGACTGTGTAGTATAATGCTGTGTAGTCTCGGACGCAAGAAAAAAATACTGTCAACTAGTCGAGCGCCATTGAAGTAAAATGAATGCTCACTGAATCTGCTCAGTGCTCCTTACTAGTTAATTGACACTCCTGCTACAGTTGAGGTAGAAACTTACCTTGTGTATCCCGGGCTTAACAGAGCTTACGGCTTGTTAATACTGACCATGACACTGGAATATGTTTAACTTTCTAGAACACTATGAAAACAAAACTGCTTAGAAATTTAAGCTCGTTTAAATTATTTTTTTCAGCTTCTTTTGCGGCTTAAACTAGTCTTCCGGATTAGTTGCCCAGCTATATTATTTGTATGATACATAATTAAGACTGACAAGCCTGTAAACTAAATTGAAGTTAGCTGTCAATCCCTAATATAAGATGCATTTCATTCCTTTTGTATTCTGCTTGTGTGGGCCGGTCATTTCATTATGAGTTTAGCTAGTTTCAGTTTTGCCTTGGTTTCCTGCAAATCGTCCGAATGGGTACTTTTTGGTTTTTAAAAATACTTAAAAAAAAAACTAAAAGAACAAATACAGATAGAAGAGTGCAACAGTGCTGCTTATTTCAATCGAATTTTCGAGTTGGAGTTTTGTTTTTACAATGTTACATTTCGAGTCACGAAAAAAACCGCCTAATGGGAAAAAATGTGGTAGCTAATCTGTTTAACTATAAACCAAATCTTCAAAAAAAATTTCAAAAAAAAAAAAAACGAGGGTCAGCGAAAGAAACCTATATCAAGACGACACTGCTTAGAAATTTAAGCTCGTTTAAATTATTTTTTTTCAGCTAGTTTTGCGGGTCAAACAAGATTTCCGGATTTATTGCCGAGCTACATATATTTGTATGATAGATAATTAAGACCGACAAGCTTGATAACTAAATTGAAGTGAGCTGTCAATCCCTCATATAAGATGAATTTCCTTCCTTTTGTATTCTGCTTGCGTGGGTCAGTCATTTCATTACGAGTTGAGCTTGTTTCCGCTTTTACCTGCAAATCCTCCAAATGGGTTTTTTTGGGTTTTTACTTCAGTTCATTTATCTTCTTACATGCATGTCTACTATTCGGCAGTCTCATTTATTCTGCCCAGCTTTTATCCAACTTTACAATTAGGATTTTTCAGTCAACCTAGATGCAGCAATGACATCTAATCATTAACTTTACTTTTGGTAACTGTCCACAGAAATCTAAATAATACTGTGTAATTGCCTAATTGACACCCACCCCCCAGTAGGTAATCGATTAACATGTTACCTCTTGACAAGATTGGTGTTAGATGAGACAGCCTTGAGATCAACGGCTTAGTGTGCTTTCTAAAGCACGGAGTCTGGTTATGTTGAGATGGTTATCCATTTACACAGCGACCCCGGCAAGTGGTGTTTAACCTCAGAAATCGACCGGTGTGGCTGTTATAATTCTAGTCTCAAGCATCTTGTTATAGTGTTAATTAGAGTGTGTTTTGTCTGTCTAATTACCTTGTTGAACCCATGCTTTCGAAAGCGAATTGTGTTCCGTGTAGTAGGTCCTTTACGCGCGGACTAGAACCCAGAGGGTATAAGCACAGTTGGCATTATATCTACAATACAAGGTACTTACGCTTGGAACTCCAACGGCTGTTGTTGTATTGTCCCGTCCCTTTAAAACGAGTCTTTTGTCCGTTTCAATTATGTTCATCATTATGAGATAAAAGGAAAACTTGTTCACTTTCACATTATACTAACACCGCAAAACACTTCTGTTTTGTGGTCTCGGTACAATATGAAAGTCAGCAGTCAGTCAGCCTATTGAAAAAGAGAAGAGAGAGCCTAAGTAGTTTTTAATTAAGTTGTAAGTATCTTTTTACCAGACTGCCAAGATGATTTTTCGGTTGTAACTTGTATGCACCTACGTTTGTAATATTCTTTATTACCTCTTATCTTCCGAACCACTAATCAGATTTATATAAATAAGATTTAGATTTAGGTTAATGTATTTTTCGTTTCATTTTTATTACGTGATTTAATTTAATTTCTGTATTTCATAACTTTATTTGATGGTCAATTTGATCTTCAATCTAAGTTGTAACTTTTTTAAACCGCTTTTTTATGTGTTTTTTTTTAAATTAAGTATGTAGCTTTAGGTGGTGCATATATTTATGGGAGCGCGCTGATAGCGCAGTTGTCTGAATTACACATTTTTTTTCATTTCAGATACAGATGGTTTTCACTAGCTGATCATAACGTAATTTGCAAAGTCACCAATTCTTCTATAATCAAAATAATTAGCTGTATCTGTAATACATTACCTCATAATCCACTAACTAGGTTTTCATTCACTGTTTTTATTATTACACACACATTTCATTAGATAACTGTTTCCCTACAGTCATCTACTGACATACTACCTACTACAAGAATACAGACACTACCTTCACCTTCCAAAAGATTACCATCGAAAAGTTAAAAGCCGCCCCATTCACAACGACGAAGGCGTTGATGTTTCATTCATCAGGAACGTACTCACAATTCCTTTCAAACGTCATAAAATCATAACCTCACTCAGAGGAATCTTGTATGAGAATAAAACAAAGGAGACTGGCTCTTTTATGAACAATGCCCGTCCACTCTGAAACCAAATAGGTATAATGTTGAAACGTAAAACCAGTAAAGAGAAAATTGTAAGAGGGTCTCGCGTAATTAAAACTTTTAAAAGAATACTAATAGGTTGTTTAACGATCTTTAGTGAGTGATAAAACTCAGAACTATCTTTTTCTTGTACGTAGAAAGGCGACGACGACGATCCATCAGGCGCCATAAACTGACTTGACAAGACAGGTTCAGTCTACCGGACCATGTAAAAAGTGTCTTACGAGGTACTCGAAATACTTATTTTCTATCTATCTAGACAAAATTTATGAATAAATGTTTTTCTAAGCGCGAAGCTCGAGAATGACTGGATTATTCTAGAATAATCCAGTTTGAAAATTTTTTTTTTGAATTATTTGTTTTTGTCTGAAGTAGGTTTTTTTGAGGGCAAAAATCAAATGACAACTTTCGACTTGGGCGGAACGAGAGGGCGTGTCAGACTTTTACTGACTAAAACCATACCTGTATCTTTCAGTTGAACTTTCCGTGTTAGGACTACGGGTTTCCTTTTTAGAAATTCCCCGCGGTTCTAGCTTGCGGGCATGAGACCTGGTGCTCGTACGGTTTGCTGACATCTCTCTGAGGAGCGCGTGGATCTATCGGAGGAAAGTAAGTATAAAAAAAAATGCAAAGAAAATTACATTCAAACTGTTCGTGGCTGTACAATTTTATGTATATTAAGGCTAATTATTAACAATAACTTTGATAGAACAAAGTTCTGTCAGATACGGTCAGCTAATTAAAAATATAGTGTCACACTAAATAGAACAAATATCACTTTTTGTACTACGTCACTTATATTTACAGAAATAGCAACAAAAAACCGCCACATTCTCTCATAAAAGGTCAGTTTGAGAAGGATAAATTTAGACCTATACAAAAAATGGTACCAGAATTCTTATTGTGGCAGACTGTTGTTTAGTACACCCCTTCGTAAGTTGTGGTCACTCAAACATAACCAGCTTCAAAACAAAAGATCTTTTGTCGCAGTTGTGCGTCGTCTCCCACACTTTTTATTCAATTCTGACCTTTATTTCAAGCACCATAAGATCTCTTATTAAAACATTTCCAACGCAAAGGTTGGCTACTAATATAAATATGTACGGGTTAAAAAAAGAGAAAATTTTAACTTTGAGGACATGGGCATCGCTAAACGCGAGGCTTATACAAATTCTAATGCGCGTTTTAAAGAGAAATACTTGTACTTGGCCTGGTTTCTGTATCATTTAAATTTAAAAAAGGATAATGACTTAATTTTCTGACTCGCAAACTTTTTTTGAGGTAGGAAATCATCAAATAACTTTCCCAGCTCTGACTGGAGCGAGAGAGAGTGTCAGACTTTTACTGAAAAAACTAATTTCACAACGTTGCCTGTTGTTTTAGGCGAGCATAAAGAGAGGACTTTCTAAAATTGACCCCCCAAAAGGGATGAAGAATGGTCCAAAGTTTGTCTGGCGAAACCTACTTTCACCGTTCAATGTAAGCGAAGCCGCTGGCAGCAGCTAGTCATAAATAATCCCTAACCAAGACAGACCACTGTATCAAGTGACGTACTTTCATCTAGTTATCCATCATTTTGATAAGGCACGTGTAGCCCAAAAAACTTCATCTTCTGAAATCAAAATACCAACTCATCAAGCAGGTTGATGGCGGTATGTCGTGTGAAATATAAAGCTTTTCCTCTATTTATTCTGATATTTCCGACAATCCGTTTGTTTTCCGTCTTTTCGTGTACATTTGCATTTCATTAAAGGAAAATTAAACTGTCACCGCTAGCGATGTGGTGATCGTTGTTTGTTTAGAACAATTTTGTTTACAATACTCACACATACATACATCGTTATTTGAATGTGTTTAACTATAATAATGTTCCTTGCTCAGTGATAACATAACATTATTTACTGAGCAGTGTTGAAAGATGAACTGTATTTTGTTTCTTTCGGTGAATTTTTTGGAAGAAAAAATAAAGAAAGATTTATAGCAAAAAACTAGGTACCAAAATATTTAAAATATACTGTAAATATTTATGAAACACTGAATGGCAAAATAAGCTTGCAAAGCATTTTGCAATTATGGAATAATACGCCGCAACGTTGCTCAACGCAGATTTACAGTGCACCTATTGTTTAACTATTGACTTACATGACACAATGAAAGTTTAGTGGAAATTATTTTGCGCAACTGTTTAACTACGATACAGAATAGCAAAAAAAACTCCAGTATCCAGAATTTCCACAACCGTATGAAATATTTTTTCTACGCAGACAACGTCAATGACCCAAACAACAAATAGATAAACTTCGAAATACGAAGTTATTATCGGGTCTTCATCTGAAGAAATATTACCCATATGGGACTGTGTTCAGCTTCCCCGGAGAACGGTAAATATTAGAGAAGTGACGGTGACCTCGGCAACGTATATAATAGGTGAAAGATACATCTGAACAGCCATTTGCAGAAGGGTCTCTTACAGCCCTACATCGTTTTTCAGTACATTAGCTTTGTGACATTTGATATTTTTAAGAAGCTTCCCTTACTGAATCTATTTTTGTCTCCCTAAGAATAACAAGGATGTTCTGAAGCGGTTAAGTTTTTGTATTGCTAAGTATCTTAGATATTCCTCGTTTAAACTTTGTGAACCAAAAAGGTCTGTCCTTGTTCTATTTTCTTTTGCTAATACCACCAGAAAAGTTGTTGAACTGACAAATTTTATGCAGCCTTGAGTTTGTGAAAAGATTTTATGTTTTTTAGCATAAGCATTAATATATAGCGCGTTTTTATTATTTGAAAAATCATCGCTTTTTATGGTTCAACAAAAAACTGCTAACAAAGAAAATAAAGTGCTGGAAAATAACAAAAGCAACTACTAAAACCTGAAATCTCATATAAAAGCTTAACTGTTTCTTACAAAGTACTTTGATATTGATAGCGAAAGAAATTGCGGTATCCGGTTGATCAGTTCTGTACACTACGTTCCTTTAGATGCTTACGAATGTAATCTATTTCATAAACCCTGAAGGAAACACATTTATACACTTGAAAGACACGAGTACCTATCGGAAAATTGAGACAGCTGATGGATTACTTACGTTTATTCACAAATTCCTCGCTTGTAAATGTTTTTATTATTGTTAAATCCATTTATCATATAGAGCTTCTAATAGCCTGAGGACCAATGATTGAAAATAATGCTCCTATAAGGTGTAACCGATGAATTTACAATGACTAGTAACTTTTTATTAAAGAACAGCTGATGCTGAAGATAGCCCATGAAACAATTTACTTTCTTTTTTTAGAGGCGATGGGCAATTTTGGACCTTAATATCAATTAGGCTTCCAATGAAGCTGTAGTTAGAAACTGGATGGTAAACAAGATTCGAAGTTTCCTTTCCAACATTTTTTAAGAAACGGGGTCAAGTCAAGAAGATTAAACAGACAATTTAGACGATACCTAAACAGAAAATTATTCATACAATGTTTAGTCAATACTTAGCATTCTACGTTAGCTTTCCTTATTTTTCGCTTTTTATTCTTTGATGTGGCTTTCCTTTTCATTCGTTTTTTAAAAGACTGTTTTTGAAATATCGCACCCCGATTTTAAAGCCGGTCGCCTATGAAATATTCATTTTATTGTCAGCAGTATCTTTCTGTTATTTTGTGTTTTGTAGCATAGAATAAATTGAAGGAGAAATAAGCTCAGCATTTGTTGCCAGATTTCTTTGTATTTATATTATTGGGCTTAAAGTATCATTATGTTCAAACAATGATTAAGTGGATTACGTCTCTTTGAATAAATCAAACTAATTACTTTTCATAACAGAGGCTTAATTATTTCTTTTATTAAAACGTTCTTCTATTTTGTTGCTACCAAGGTCATTGAACCGTATCTTTTAATAGGAGTAGAATGTTTAGGGATGGACCAATTTTAATTAGCGAAAGAAGAACCGACCGACGACACAAACAGCATTTTTGATTATCTTTCAAAAACCCACAATGTTTACTTACAAATCTGATTTAGAATCTACAAATCTCGACTGGAGATTGAAAGTTTAGACTCCAGACAGGAATGTGGTATGCATCATATTTATTTATTCAAAAGCTTGTAGAGTATATATTAATTTTCTAACTTCTGGCAATAGCTTAGTCTGGAATAAAAACGATCCTTTGTAATATTTAATGGCATGGTCTCCGTCCGCCGTGCGAGTGCAAACTTTCATCTAAATCTGACCTCAAATCGACGTTTAAGCGTGAAGGTGTATTAAACTTTTGCCTTCAAATATTTATTGGTGCGATTGTACTTCTCAAAATGAACACAGATCACCATTGTACAAAAATTAATGTACAATGTCTTATAACACAGGACAATATTTTACAAGGAAACCTTGCATGGACCAAGTGATAAGAGATATGTAGATTTCAGATTGTCTGTTTACATTTAATAATAAATAATATAAATTAGACAAAATAAAAAAAAATACATGTACCTAATACAAAATAAGAATGATATTTAGTAATGTAAAATATATAATTGAGAAAGGAGAATGAACATCACCAATAATCTGTGGAATGCGCTATGCGACATCAGGACGGCTACCAGTCAGTATGCATTTAAGCAGAGATTAAGGAACACCCGGCATGCGGGCCCTATCCACTAATGAAAACGGTTCCCCGAATGCGGGCGCTGTGGCATGCGTTCCAGAAATCTCTCGCACCCCGCATGCGGGCCCTATCGACTAATGAAAATGCGCCATAAGGCATTAAGTCCACCTTTGTACTATTATGTTGCATGAAGTTTAAATAAATAGTAAAGGTTCCGCTCTTGCATCATATTTTTTAAAGTACCAATTCATTTAAAATGTTTTTATTTTTTTTAATCTACCAAGGTTTGTTCACACTTCACTCCTAAAAGCACCTACAAACATATTGAGGGCATCATTTGAATATCAAATGTCTTTATCAGCGCTTAACTACATCACTTACCAAATAGTTCATTAAATATTTAAATATACGAGTATATAATGAATATAATATTTTACTACTAAACTATAATTACTAGTAGGAGGGGTGTATTCACGAATGAAAGCATTTTGATTATTCATTAAGTTTTTTTATTCATTAATCAGCTTTCACACGATAAATTAACTCATTAATAATAATTAACAACAATTTAAAAACCAATTCATTTCAATTCGGTTTACATTATAAACTTTTTTTATTGGCATTTTTTTTTACATTAATCTGTTTTATATTATTTTAAGATACAATATGAGTATTTTGAAATAATGAATTTGCTTTCTGTATTTTTTTTATGAGTTTTTTGTATATCTTTTTTTGTTGAAAAGGAAAAAAAAATTGATATAAGTAGTATAAATATGGCAATAGCATATTATAAATACATAATAATAATTATATACCAAACCAAAAACAATAAAAAATAAAGCATTTCCACATTGGAGGACAATGTTTCTTATATTAAGGCTAAGAAACAAACATATCGAATTCAAGAAGTTTTCTGTAAGAAGATTAGAACTATTTCCAAAAAGCAAGGAGGACAGGCGTGAACTTACAAAAGTATTAGAGGACACTAGGGATCTAGAGGTCAATACGCTCTGCAGAAACGTGTCGAACATAACAATTACAACACTAGCTTTTTCTCAAAGACTTAATTAGCCCTTTTCGCTTACTAATGAACGCTTTCCGTATCTAGCATATAAAGTAGATATTTACTAAAAATAACGTCGAATAAGTCCCTGAAAAATGCCTTTAATATTTTTATTTATAAATAAAGATTTGTAAGAATGATTTGTTTAACATAAACGTTTAAGCAAATCAACTCTAAATCAAAAGTTTGTAAATTAAACTTTTGGGATGAAGATAGAGGTGCAGATTTTTTTTATGAGCCTATTCTTTTCCAATCCTGGGCAAAGACCCCCCTCCACTCTTTCCAGGTGGTGATTCCTTTAGAGGTGCAGATTATGGGGTCTTTAATCATCAATTCTTTACGTTTTTAAATTCTTTAGGTGAGATCGCTATCAAAGACCATGCACTTTGGAACCTGTTTCATGAATTTTGAAAAAAATCTGCGTAGGTCCAAGTTTTGGGCTGTGCGTAGAGGTTGTGCGTAGCAGTGACTTAGAAGTGCTTAGGAAGGTTAGCATGAAGAAAAAGTCATTTACGAGTAAAAGTAGTCTCTATAGAAAATCAATTTACTGTAGAAACCAAATTATAATAACTTTTAGCAGTAACTCGTCTCAACATTTCAAACAAAGGCCAAAATTTTGATTCCAAGTTCAAAATCAAACGGTACGCAACAGCTGTCAGCTTACCGTAACCCGGAAACAGGAAGCACAAGTTTTAATGGTCATAAGGTCTGGCTACTAGAAACTATTTTAATAACCGCAAAACTTGAAAGGTCCAAGCGACCCTCATTGTCCAACTTCTATTATTGACATAGTAATAACTTTATTAACTGCCAATGCTGCACGTGGAGTTTGGGTCCTGTTTATGAATTGAGCAAATCAAGGTAAAGTTTAAACTGGAGTAGCGAAGGTAGCCGAAAGTAGCCGAAGTCGCCTTCGGTATATAGAAGATTTATAAGGTACCGGTGATCATTTGAACTTTTCTACCGGGTTGACCATCACTCTAGGGCGCAATATTCTTTAAGCAGTTTCTGAAAGTTGGTCTGAATACATCGTTGCTACTGGTTCAAACGTAAGGAAATTTCGGTTTACTTTGTAAGTTTATTTTTTCATATTTATTTTTTAGGGACTTTAATTTTAAAGAGCATGTCAGTCCCATCTTATGATGGGGCTAACCTAACCTAACATCTCAATTTCAACTTAACTCAGGGCCATGTGCACCGACATAAGTTTAAGATAACCATCTGATTAACGTCAATAACCGACGATAAGGAACAGGAAATCTTGCTAAAACAGCCGTTTTAATATTAAAACAGTCGATTTGGTGTCGGTGAACATCGCCCTTAATAATCAGCACAATTAATTGAATGATTTCACACAAGTTGAGCTACTGAAACATGATGACATGGCAATGTCAAATGTAGGTAATCTTAGTAGCACTACTTTTAGGATCAGCCGTAATTTCTAAAAGTTCCTTTGTCGATTTTATTGATGTTGCTCAATTTTGGCGCATCTGATGGACGCGAGACGCACAGGACCGGTCGTTAAGGCGACGCTTGGGGGCCTATGTCCAGCTGTGGACATCTTTCGGCCGAAATGCGTGAAAATTTGCGTCATCATACGCAAATTTTGTCAGTACCCTCTACCCATCTGATTCTTGACACATTCCATCAAACGATGCTGGACTTCATCACATTTGTTGATGCACACGTCAAAATTTGGCGAGACTATATTTTTCATCATGTGGCAAAAGTCTTGGTTCTGGATTATCCTACTAGCTACTACAGTGTGCTAGCTCATTTTGGCGTCCACAAACCAAGGAATGCAAGAGGGCTCATGTTGTATGATCTTTGTAAGTTGTAATATATCACAAGCGCCCACCATCTATTAGTTGCCTCTGATTATCAATTTAATTGTTCACTGGTTTGCTGAAAGGTCAGTGAGCGAAATAATCCATTTGACTAAATAGATTAACTAAATGTCTTTACCACGAATCCTAGGAATCCTTGATAGGCTCGTTTAATTGGACTTTGTGGTAATAAATTACAAAATGAACAAAACATCTGAAATAAATGTTTATTTTAAGTGTTTTGTTCATTTTGCTCCTCGGGTTATCAGGGGCTGTTAATGTACTCGTATCAAAATAAATTTATCTTTTTTATCTACTTCAAACAGACTCAGACACAATGGTAGATTTAAATAAATACCTAGTTCTGTTAAATAGTTCTTGGATATATAAACCATACCAAAAATAGGTAGCTATTTCAGGTCCAACAAAAAGAGAACATTCCTAAATAAGGTTTTTGTTAAATAAATCCTCGAGTATCTATCAAAGGAGTTCAATAACTGTTGAAATAACAAAGTACTACTCGTGTCTATATTCTATACTTCAGAATAAAATAAACCCTTTAGTTTAGAATATCATCATCTGCCTAACGGTGTTGGAGTCGGCTTCCAGTCAAGCCGGATTTAGCTGAATACCAGTATTTTACGAGGAGCGGCTGCCTACCAGACCTCCACAACCCATTAACTGGGGTAACACGGTACTTCATGGCAAGACTGGAGTCAGATTTACTGGCTTCTGACTATCCGTAACGACTGCCAAAGATCTACAAATGACAGCCAGGACCTACGGCTTAACATGCTTTCTGAGACACGGAGGAAGCTCGTTATGTTAAGATGGTCACCCATCCAAAATACCCTATTGACTTCCGAGTTAAAGACCCCTTCCCTTTTTTTGCTGACCGAACGGTGAGCTATCTAAAGGTCGCCGTCCGCAAACCTATGCCTAAGAAATTAGGATGGGTATTTATTATTTTTGAAAGTTACAAAATAATCTAAAGTACCTTTAGGTATACACATAGGGTTCAAAATACCACATGTGTTATTTATGTCTAAAATCTGATAAGTTTATGGGAAGCAATAATAAGAGATATGGACATGTCCATTGTTGGTCCTACCGCTATCAATTCAATCCATTCAGTTTGCCTCAGAGTGTTCTTAGTAACGCCTCAAAATTATTATCACTGGGACGGATGACAGCATCCGTCATCATAAAATACCTCATCATTCTTGGGCAAAGATTTGTAGAGATAATTATTTTCCTTATAGGTACTTAGATTTTCATCTTAAAGTAATTAAAATCAATTACTTAGATTAGCAGTAACAGGTTGTAAAATAAAAGTAAAATAAATAAAATCATTTGTAAATTAAAGTACTTAACTAAACTCAATATACAATGTTGATACAACAGAGGGGCTTTTCTTAAAAGACGTTGTTCTACTAATCAATATGAACAACTTTCACTATACGACCAACCCTGAAATCACGAAAAAAAAACGCTCCTCCTTTGTAGTCTAGTAGGTGTTATAACTATTACATACCAAAAATAGACGCTGTAAATACAACAAAAGAGAGTATAAAATCAATCAGAGTAAAAATAGATTTCACTCCGTCCATCTAGGTATTCTCGTATAAATAAAAAGAGAAAAGTTCAGATTGACACATCAAGGTACAGCCAAAACTCTAGGAACGTGAAATTTTGCACAAGACTTTCTGTTATGGTTGTGGGCGAGCACTTACAAGGGGTTTGTGAAAATTAAACTTTTATGAGAGTGAAAAGGAGGAAAATCGTTTGTATGCAAAATTTTATTCCTTGGGCCCGTATACTTAATACTTAGCGTAACTAGTAACCCAAATAAATAAGAATAGATTTTCATTATTCGTTTTTCAAAACTACCTTCATAAAACGATTAAGGGGGTGTTCAATTTTGTATGGAAGAATCTAATTCCTTGGGTTTATAAAATAGAAAAAGTTGGCACAAATTCTAATCAAAATAAATAACAAAAACTGTCATTGTCAGTTTTTCAAAACCACCCTCAAAACACACCCGTGTTTTATGAAATTTTACAGGGAAAAAGTGAGAATTGCACTAGTTTTTGAGATATTATAAGTGCCCATGTAGGCCTATGTAAAATAAAACCACTTTGACTTTGAATGTTTTATGGAAACCTCGCGAATGAAGTCGCTGGCCAAGTGCTACTTGCCAATAAAATAGCAACGCGACAAAAGAAATATAACACCTGAATGCTCTGTTGGCATTCGGCAATTCCGTCACGCACTCGAATATTGCACAAAGCTTGTTCCAGGAAATACGTGTTTTTATTAAAAAAACCCTTAAAAGATTTTGGAAAAAAAATTCGTCAATCTGAATTTCGATCTGCAAATTTTCTATAAATTTTATATATTTTTTACACCACTTGCCCTTTTATATGTCACACAAGTTCACACAACCATCACTTAAATATTAAAGCAAATTAGTAATTCTGTCCCTAGAGAGATAGATAGATAGAGAGGCCTTTTTTTTTATTTAAATTAACCTTCTATTAATAATTAACTCAGTTTTATCTCATAAAACATTTAATTAAAACTTCTCATCTATACAAAAAGGGCGCGCAATTCCCTGTTTGACTGTCAAAAATGATAGTGCGGGGCGTCAACGGTAGGGATGCACTCATGCATCGACTTTTTAGTTTAACACCACATTATGAAGGGTCTATGTTCATGCATAATAGCTCATCTTTATTGGATTAGTTTTACACAAACTAACGTACGTTTTGATAATATCCAAAAGATATCTGTGCTTCTATGAGCATAGATGTGTCACATCGTAATCACGCAAGAGCGGTTGTAATTTGGTAAATTAGGTATGTCTGCCTGATCCTTTAAAACAGTAATATACCTACGTTTAATACTAAAGTAGCAAGGTAAGCTAAGCTAAATCAGCAAGGTCAAGAGTGAACGAACTTTATCACAATTTGCCAAAAAAAAGTTGTAGCCCTCTTGATCCTGTTATTCAGTGAACAGCAACAACAATGGGGAATCATAAAGATAAAAAAAAATAATCTTTCCTAAACCGGGTCAAAGAAGGAAAAAGGCTTGTCATAAATCCACAAAAACGTCATTGGCTTGGACAAGATCAGACTGATATACTGTTATTGAGTTTAGTACCTACTCAATTTTATAGCATTGGTGTATTATCATAATAGCACATTATGAAACAAGTGTATAATATTGGTGATTACCGTTTAGGCAATTTTAGACCCGAGCCGCGGCGATGGTCTTAAGAGAGTTAATTTTGTGACAAGGAGATAAAAATTAAATCTAATCTCAATTTACCTAGAGCACAACATTATTCAATTAGAAAGGTATTATGCCCAAAAATAAGCAAAAGTTGAAAAAGATTACGATAGGTATGTGTTTTCTAACTCATCATTGGATATACATCAGACGTCCACTGCGTGATTGGCTGAAAAGTAACGCATATTTACGCGTCTTTGCAATGAGCGTGCCCAAAAAAGTAATTTTCCGAAATAATAATTATCTCACCCCAAGAACAATACATTTTAAAATGGTTTGCCGTCCATGAAAATTGATAAAACAACGACAGATTGTGCAGAATTGTATTGTGTCACCAGGGCCTGGCTTCACTAAATTGTTGCTTTCGAAGTATTTAAAGAACAAGTTGTAAGTCGACAGCTTTAACGAGACACAGTACGCCGTGTTTTGGATTTTATTTGTTGTTAGAAATGTTCTGCAGTTTTGTGAAAAACGACAGCTTAATTTAATACAGAACAGACTTTTTACAATCTAAAACTGAAATGTTTTCTCATAGTTTGTTCCTACCATTCACAGGATGATTGTGTAAATAACTGTCACAGTTTTAAACAGAATCAGATGAGGTGAATGCAAAATCAATTGATCGTCAAAGAGCTTGTCCCTGAAGTATAGAGTTCGAACATGAGACTGAATACCAAGTTGTGTGAGTTCGTGAATATTCGACTAGTACATACTACAAGTTGCAGGACATAGTTTCAAGGTTACTTCTACTTACTGGCTTCACAGTTCCTCAGACTAAAGGCTCACTTCCACTAGTTCGACAAGACAACTTCTTTGAAGACGTGTAGGTAAATCCGAGTTCTCTGTCTATGTGTTTAGTGTGTGGCATAAAGACACAATTCATAGAATAGTCGATCTATTTGAACCGTACACCTTCTTCGTTTGTTCGGAGGTGGCTGCTTATCAGGGCCGGTCACGAAGGATCGTCTTCACGGCCTCCACGAGGCTACGGTGTTGGTTCACTCAAGCGGGTTAGACCTCCCCCGTATGTTCCACCGCGTATTTCGGGTGATTCGCACAATGGGCCCAGCACCCGAGCCTTTCTTCCTGCCTAATCAAACTATGAAGTTCCCGCAACAGTATCCTGGGAGAATCTGCGTCAGGTGAAAAGTAAGGACGTCGTCGGGTGCTTTTCTAATCACTTCTCATAGAGAGAACCTGTCGCCCATTATATGTATGTTCTTTTCTCGAAAGGCCATCTCAGACTGCATGGGGCTCATACGATTTTTAAAAGCTACATCTAGTTTAGGAACTGTGGTCTCATCTAGTTTAAACCGACGAAAAAAATAACGCGTTTTTTAACGTTTGAATCCCCAACCGGTCTTATGAGACCGCGCTGTTATTGTTTTACTATTGTGTCTCGTTTCGCGGGTATCTGAGTAACTACATCTATTTGTAAAATAAATATCATTTGGTGGCGCGAATGTTCTACTATAATTAGAGTGTTGAATGTTCTATTACAATTTTGTGAACTGTATTTTGCGAGCTATCGATAAGAAGGTTTGTACATAACACTTTGCAGTATATATTTGCAGGATTGTATTGGAGCCGATTTAGGATTAGGAATCAGAGAAACAGCAGAGAAAGACCAACAACAACGACAACTCGTAAATGGTAGGAAATATGCACACTAACCTGTGACTTCAAAGCGGAACACGTGGTCATTCGTAGCAACTACAACAATCCAGTGGCGTGGAAATATGATCTTCACTAAACACTGCACAGTCTTCAAGCACAAAAATGTCAGCCTTTATTGTCCATTTAGCGGACAAGTTCAATATGAGCTATTTTTCTTGCCATTTGTCGCATCGCGTCGACGATGTGCAGCGGTTCTTCAATAAGTAGTTAATTTTAATCTCTGAGGCGATGCGGGTAATAAGACAAAAAGGTAGGGAGGTTTGCAAAGTGTCATACCAACAAAACGCGGCAATTTTCAAATGCTTTATTAGCGCAAAGCGAAACCATCATTTATCGTCGCGATTGTTGCAAGCTCAAAGACGAAGACATCTGACTGCGTAGTGAGAAAAAGCCATTTATTTTCATTTACACTAGTTTTGTTATACGAACCATGCACGTACCTACATACGTACTTGCTCTAGCTTTTGTATCACATAAGTCGAATTCGATTCGAAGGCGCAAGGTATAAATTAGTATTTAAATATCTGGTGTTTTTGACTAAATTCCAGGATACCGAAAATAAATGTGTAGCTTAAAAACAACAAACATTATGGAAGCAGAGAAAATGAAGAAAAAAAATGAAGTGGAAGAAATCCAGTTAGCGTGTGAAATGTCTGAAGTGTAATTAGGAATGAAATAAGGCGAGTACCGCCCACCACAAATAAGACAACAGCGGTTAGATTGCAAAGAGGAAAATACGGAAAAGTAATCCGTGATTTTGTAGATTAACTGAGAATAATTTATTATCTTTAGAATTATTTAATAATAACAGCTGTAAAATTCGTTAAATTATGTAAATTAAAATTAATTACGAGTATATTTGATGCCATATTTTAGTTAGGAATTATTATTGCCTTTAGAGTATCTATCGTTTCGTATCGTTAAATATTTTTATCTTTCTTATTATTGTATTTGACAATAATCCGCAGACTGACCTTACCGGACAGTGAGCTACCGTCTGCACCTTTACCCGCAGTGATTGGGAACCGTCCTGCGACTTCCTAAATCCGTAGATAATAATTAATAGTTAATTTTGATTTTACTTTAGTAAGAACCGGCGGTAGGCAAATAATAAATTATTATTAACTCCAAGATCAAACGTTACAACTTGGTATTCTGCTACCAATTTATTTATGAACGAATAAATGATTAAAAAGCAATAAAGTCAATGTAAATCGAATGTTTCTTAAGTAATTAAAACTGTTTCAGATGCCTACAGACTTAGCAAGGGTTAATGACATGAAAGCTTAAACAAGCAATAGTACTAAGAATGTATTTAATTAACAATTATTACGATTTAGCTATAAATCTTACAACACAAATAAAAAAAGTTACTTAGCTTTCTAGCAGTCAAACATTAAAAGATAACTTAATTCAAAATATCAACTAAATTCATGCACTTAGGTACTAATTTATAACCTTCATCAGTGGCATAATGGTTGATAAGAAATATTGCAGCATCTTAATAGTTTACTAAATGAGAATATCAAAGGAGATAACTCTCTAAAAAGTACACCAAATCCATCTTGTTACCAACAAAGTACCTACATGTATATGAAATAATTTAAATTGTCACTAAAACAGTAAAACAGTGTTTACTCGTGTATGACTGTGATGAGCCTGAAATTTTAAGAAAAAAAGAGAGTAACCAGTAAACCTTAAAGTCACCGAGGTACTTTTTAAGTTGGGCTTTCGCCAAAGCGGCACACACCTCCACCGTGTACTCCGGGCGGGCTACACAATGGTCACACACGGCGTTTCTTCCACAAGAATCCGAAACAAGAACTTTTCGAGCTTACTACGTACAGTGAGAACCAGAGAGAACCGGTGAGAACGCCGTGGCACCTTTCCTCTTCGCCACTTCTCAAAGGCACTTATCGCTGCGATTGTGGCGTACCCAACTCACTGTAAACTGGATATTATAAAATAGAACCTTTCCTTTCTGCCATTTTTCCCGGTTTTGTGAAAAAATAACATTTAGGTGTTCATGTGACTTTAGTATTTCATCGACTCAATTCGCAGTTTGTAAAAATATACTTCATCAAATCGTTTTGAGTCTGATGTTTTTATTCATTACGCCTGTAGTTAACGTCTGAACTTTAATTCAAAGCTAATAAATTATTTCAAGCAACAGGTGAAGAGCGTGAAAACGAAATGCCTGAAATTATATCGTAGAAAACTTTACTCGTAAATTAGTACCATCTGGAGTTGTGTTATCATATGAGTGAGGTAAATAATAATATCATTAAAAAACATTGCCAGCCTAGTTATTTATGGCATTTGTTATCGGCTAAAAACTTTTGAATACATTTCTGATACATTGATACAATATGTTATAATTAATTTAATTTGTACGTTTTTCAGCAACCCCAAGGGGCCAAGTAAAATATATTTTGCCTTGCCCCGAGATATAAGCATTACACAACGTGTCATTATTAAAAAGCTTTTTGCGTTTTTGCGAATTTCGAACTTCGAATTTAATTATTCGAGTTTAATTCCTCAACAAACCTGTTCGAGCAGACAAGCTCTTTAAAAAAGAAAACAATCCAACCAGTAATTCGTGCACAGACAACCAGCTTTGCAGCTGTTGTGCAATTTCTTTTTTTTAACTGATACGTTAAATCTGGATAAATCGACTACTCTATATTCATGTTGGTAAAAATATTTTGATAGGTAACACAAATAATTTTTCCAACCATTCCTAACTAAATAAACTTGCAGAGTCACGGTGTAGTGAAGCGATTTAAAATAAATTAACTTTATACAGTCTGTAAATCTCAAGTTATTAAAAATATGAAAGAAAGCGTCTTGTTTTTATTTTTTAATACTATTGTACGTGAACTTAAAAAGCATGAGTAAGCGTTAAGCTGACATTGAGAATCAATTTATTATTCTATGTAGGTAACGATTTTTCAATGCTCACTAGATTGAGTACCCACCCAAACTATGAAACACTGATAAGCATAACGTCAATTTCATAAAAAAATCTTGTGGAAAAAAATATAAAGTATTTTGAAAATAGGTGATAATGTAACTTTCTAGTAATCGTAGGCAGGTTTTAATAAATATTCAGAAATCGAATTCATGAATATTCATTTTTTTTCGTTATTTTGTAAAATAATGTTGCAAAGTCAGTATATACTGTAGAGACGCTCTGGCAGTCCAGAGTCGCAAGGTAACCCACTGCCATCGTATGCGTAGGCTTGTGGACGGTAAGCATTAAGTAACTCCCAGTCGGAAAGGGACCGGGCCTGAGTCCACGCTGCTTTTGTATACCACATGCGTTAAAAGTAATGAAGTGTTTAGATTACCTATAAATATCATTAAGTATTTCAGGTAAATTAGTTTCAATTTTTACTTAAATTAACTTCACCTGAAAAAAAAATCTTCTTGGTCTTTCGAGCCGGATTATAAGGCCACGATTCCGTTTAAATTCCCTTTAAGCGTCGGCAATTTGTCCTCCTCGACAACTAATCTTTTCTTTTTAATCGGTACAAACTTTAACTTCGTAACTTTATACAGAATAAACTACAGATATTGCCTCGTGCCGTACTGACTTTGCCATAACCCATTAATCATTTCTATCGTTTTATAAACCATCAATTACAAATTCGAAGAACGTTTTTCTGTTCGGTTCGGCACGTGTCCATACATTACAGTTTAATACCGATATGTCGTGTGTGCTACAAGTTATATTTATGTAGTTATCTTCAGATGGCAAATATAGGGTTCAAGTTATGTAATGTACGAGTATCTACCTACAAGTTTAGTTGTTCGCAAGTAATTACGGGTTTATAGTTCTAACCTACAATTTATGAAACTTGAATAATCACGGCAATTATGTTTACGTATATGGATTGTTTTTAAACCGAAAATCCTCCTTCAAAAAAAGGAGGTGCTCCATTCGGTTGTATTTTTTTATCATAATTTTTTTATGTTTGTTACCTCAGAACTTCATCGTTTATGCGTAAGCACTATTTGCATTTTTTTTCCACCTAAAGGTATATGCTTCCAGATTGGTCCCATTTTTTTCAAAATCCAGTTCTGATGATGAAATCGAGGGAACTCCTTAAAATTAGACAACTATTATACTTAGTGATTTTAGTATTATGCATCTACTTATAGTAAAGAAATAACATTTGATCAAGTGCAACTGATGAAAAAGAGCAAAAACGGCCAACAAAACTTCACATATATTTCCATTGAGCTATCTATATAGCTCAATGGAGATAGCTAAGCAACTATGACAATACGAATAAATACATAAGTATGTTTACACGCTCATCTAGTACTCATACCACAAGCTCTGCAGAGTTTGGAACTAGATAGCGTTTAAGTTGTGGAATATTATTGTTATATTATTAAGTGAACAGTGTATTGTGCTTAAAGTACTAATTTGTTAAGCCTAGGTGCATTGCCAGCCATTTCTACTGTTAATAATATTGTAGTTGCTAATATAGGCCAAACTGTAACTGGAATTAGTATAGGAAAATCATAGACCGAGTTTGACTTGAAGTTTGGAACCATGCCAGATGTAAGAGGCTTGTCCATTTATTTAGGCCATTTTTTATGAATGGCGCATGGAGGTGCGGCTTTGGCCTTTAGATATGCTTTTGTTTTGTTTGTAGTTGGGAAGCCAAATAAAAATGGCACTACTTTAATAATTTATGATACAGTTTTTAAATTTTTCAGTTGGCGTTCATTTCTTTATATAATTATGGCCAACTGTTTTATTTTTTGTAAATAACCCTTTTTTACTTACTAGTTTTTTGTAGTATCGCTCAGATACTATATTTCTCACGGTTTTCCGCTAATGGAAGTAAGAATTTTTTAAATCATATCATTATTTTTTGAAGGACAGAATAGAAGAAAAAACTTGTTGTGCCGACCCCAAGTAATATGGCAACGGCAGGAAGAAGAAGAAAATCACTTTTTTTCTGAGATTATCTCCTACTACTAACTAAACAAGTATAATTTATAGGGCTATGCGGAACCGGCTGTAAAGTCCCCATGTCCATGGTCAAGCCTATGTCCAGCAGTGGACGTATTTCGGCTGAAATGATGATGATAATGTTTGTTTTATTTATAAATATTTATCTCTATTTTTTTTCGTCGTATGCCGCTACTATTATAATCAAAATATCCTACGAAAACTACCAACGTTCCTTCATTTGACTTTTGTGTTCGCATCGGTCGTCATCACAGGCTTCAGTCTAAACGGCCCCCCACCAATTAGTTTTACTGAAATTGCTTTAGGATGCGCTTGGTATACCTACTACGCGCCGTTCACTCCTTCAGGCTTCAGGTTCAGTCCTTTTTGGACGGCTGGACCGTGAGCTACCTTTTGCTCATCGTTTGGAAGCCCGTTACATAGCGCCTAGCATAATTATGAATAATATGTATCTGTGGTCAGAGTTTTCAGTTCTTTATCTATGTAAAGATTAAAAGCTCTCAATATTTCAAGTAATATGTACACACAACTATGTATATGTATTATTATTATTACCATTCTAAAAATAATACTTATTTTTTCCTGTAAAAAAGTTAATCTATCTCCTTCTAAACAATTTACCAATAAAAGCAAAACAGTCGAGAAAGTTCATAGTTCAACTGACTTCGTAACCCTTATTTCAAGTAGATAATCTTTCCTAAGCGATTTAAAGTCTTATTGAAAATAACCTTTTTGTGACCTTATCTGGGCCGTCGAAGATATCTTTTTATAGAAACAAAGAAAGAACTGGTTTTTCTTTTAATCACAGTCACGTCACAAAAAGAAATGTCTCGGAAAGTTTTATCCGCCATCGTTTCTAATCAATCAAGACTTCGCTCAGTTTTTTACCTGAATCTCATCGCTATTTTGCCTTTCAATGCCAAGAACATCTGTCTTTTATCCGTTTACCACTACCTATATCCAGATTTTCTCTTCAAGTTCTATTTCTCTTTGAAGATCTGATTATTGTAGGCGTTTTTAAAACTTTTCTTATCGACCTCTTCAAAATGCCTCCCTAGGGAATAATTTCTCTGACAGAATACGTTAATAAGTCTAAAACATTTTTAGAGTTTACGATAGGCCTTCTGGGAAATTATAGGTCGATATTTCAATTTTGCAAGCATTTTTCACCAGGCGCTATTTTGTAATAGCGTTAATGAAATATTAAGTGTATTATAAAATAAAAATATAAATGTTATGGTACATGAAGCACCGTAGTAATAAAACTGGCCAAGAGCGTGTCGGGCCACGCTCAGTGTAAGGTTCCGTAGTTTCCCGTCCGTCACAATAAGTGTCCCCAATTTTTCAAAAACTGTTCGTCCCATTAAGTTCAAAATTATTTTCCTCGAAAGTCTATATAAAGCTCTACTTTCCAGATTTTTTTCATATTTTGTAAACTTATGGTTCAAAAGTCCCCGACCTCGATTTCCAGCCACCGTAGAAGTGGGCTTGCGGACAGCGAGCAATGGGGCGCCGTCCGACCGTTCGGTAACCAAATATCTACACCGAGACCGAGTCGACGGCGGGTAGTGTTCCAAGCGTTCCTCATGGAGATGTCAGCAAAACCATAGAGACCCAGCAGGGTCACCAAGCCTACTGGGGTCATGGGTTCGCTTCTGAAAGGCATGCAGGCAGGCAAGGAGTGGGTTTTGGTCAGTAAAAGTCTGTCACGCCCTGATGCGTCAGCTAAGAGCGAGAGAAGTCATTAGATTATTTCCCAACTAAAAAAAGCAATGAAGTTAAACTGTTTTATGTGAAAGTAAAATGAATGAAGCGGATGCTTTCGGAATTATTTGCAAGTGTAGAATTATTGGTCACTTTTGTGCAGTTTAACGAACTTAACGCGGACGAAGTCGCGGGCAACAGCTAGTATTAATATAAAGTACTAGCTTTAGCCCACAGCTTCGCCCGCGTACATAAAATAGCCTATGTCACTCAGGAATACAGCAGCTTTCTATTGGTGAAAAAATGTTTGCAATCGGACCAGTACTTCCAAAGATTACCTCATACAAACAAAAAAACAAACTTTACTCTTTATTATATTAGTATAGATAAATTGCACCAATCCTTGGTGTTACGTCAAAGTGAATTCTATCATTCGAAATTCAACTACATAAATCTCTTTGTCCCAACCGATAAACAAGCCTTTAAGTTTATTGGTGGTAGGTAAACAACACTAATATGTTTCATACTTAAGTGTGTCAAACATAGCGTAACCCAGTTATTGTATGTAGGATCTTGTTTCTATTGGAATAGAGCCAGATCTCTTAAACTATTTACCAATTCTCGAAACTGGTCCACCATTCACATAAGGATTTGTAGATGTTAGAGGTATGCGAATTATTATTGCTTACTTAACCTATCAATACCCGCGAAACGAGACACAATAGTTAGACAATAACAGCGTGGTCGCATGAGACCGGTCGGGGATTCATGAAGCATAGAATATGTTATAAATTACACGTAAAATTGGGTCTGATTTCATGAATTTATTTCACAGATGGCAAATATTATTTTTCGCTTATGTCAGCGCAAAATGTTTCTACAAAAGTTTGTTTTGTTTTGTGTTTTACAAATGTGCGTTATTTCTATTTAGCAATTTGCATTTATCAATAATGCTCTTTTGTTAAATTTAGCATTTGTTAGTTATTGGTTATTATTAATTACTAGCTTTTATTTAACTTTCAATGTTTTCATGTAGGCCCAATCTCGCAAATTAATTTTGAAACAGTTTCCCCGAAGCAATTGAGCTGAAACAGGCATGCGGAGTTTGGATTACAATGCATACAATATGATAATTCCAATATAGCTGGATATTTTTATATAAGTACTACTATGACATGGGTATCTATTATAAGGGTAAACCAAGTCCAACGAAATTTCATCTGGTCGGGTCGCGGGAATCCGATAGATGCGAGGCGCCCTGTTTACCAGTCGTTATGGCGACACTTGAGGATGCCTATTTTCAACAATGTCTTTAGGCTGTAATGATGATGTTTTTTCTATTTGAGTGTTTTTTTTATTACTTATAAACTAGCGCTTGACGAGAGCTTAGCGCAAGACCGACTAGCTCTTGCCCAGGTTTTTAAGAAGTAATAATGCAGTTTTGTGTCCTTTCCTCTACATAGAAATAGACCAAATAGTCCAAGTGTCCACATAGCCTATATGAAATAAAAACTTTTGTGAATTTGAAGCAGCATTTTACTGGTACAAGATTGTTTAAATTGCTCTAACAATTTTTGATTTTATTCATTACCTACAATAAAAAATCATTCCCCTTTTTAATCTATACTTCTATACTAATATTATAAAGAGGAAAACTTTGTTTGTTTGATTGTAATGAATAGGCTCAAAAACTACTGGTCCGTTTTAAAAAATTCTTTCACCATTCGAAAGCTACATTATCCACGAGTAACATAGGCTAAATTTTATTCTGGAAAAAAATAGGGTTCCGTAAGATAATTATTTAGGTTTAGGTGTAAAAAATCAACCAGAAAAGTTACTTATTTTGCGTACGCTGCCTAAACTGTAAAAGATAGAACCATAAAATGTTCTAATTAATTGTAGATCTTATAAATGCCTACAAAAAAGTCCGCGAAGCACTATACCTATCTATGTCGAGTGAGGCACAACAACCAATTTTATTATTACTTATTTCCTCAACGCTTGGGCGTGAGGGCCATTTCATCATCCATACGGCCGCCACCTTGGCTGGATTACTGCTTCTCAGAAAGCCGCAACCGCCTGCCACTCCACCCTGCTCTGGACCAGGGCCCGGCGCGAGAGGTCGCTGCAACCGATAACCCCCACAAAAACACGGCGGTGCCTCATTCAAACGGTGCACACCCTTACCGTATGCTCCACCGTGTTCTCAGGGCGATCCACATAAAGGGTCACCATTCCACATAATGGTGATCCACCTAATGGGTCACCATGAAGATGAAGACGCCGATTGGCTTACGAACATCAACGAAGCAGAAATAATAAGTGAGGGTTGCAGCAGTTGATCTGAATATTTACCTACTCCATGGATAAAGGCTTTTGTTTATGTACGTATGTCTCTAGTCTATATTACGGTTTAACAAAGATGTACGATTTTAAAATTATTTGCTGACCAAAAAAATCATATTAACCTTGAATGAATTCTAAGCACCACTAAGTAGACACGGTAAGTTCGGGAGGTCCCGGCATCGGATCAAGGAGGAAAGGACGCCCGGGTGTCGCCACTGTGTGGACCGCCCGGAGGACACGGTGGAGCACACGGTAGAGGTGTGCCCTGCTTGGGCGGAGCGCCACCGTGTCCTTGTAGAATCTATCGGCGGCGGCGACCTCTCGCTCCGGGGCCTGGTACAGGCCATGGTCCAGAGCGAGGAGGGGTAGTGGGCAGTAGCCTTCTGCGAAGCAGGAATAGTAGCAAAGGAGGCTGCCGACCGCGAGCGCCGCCGCCGAGGTCCCAATCCCGATTTCCGACCACCGTAGGCGCGAGCTCGCGGACGGCGAGCAGCACGCCGTCCGGCAGTCAGGTAATAACCTGGACCAAGCCTAGTCGCAAGCAAGCCTAGTAACCGGGGCGTTCTGTTCCACGCGCGCCTCAAGGAGATGTCAGCAAACTGTAGGGGCCCGGTAGGGCCAAAGCCTCTGGGGAACACGGAAAATCCGAAAGGTTCTCACCGTGTCCCCCAGATCGAAGGAACGAAGGGGAACGGGGTGAGGTTTAGTCAGTAAGAATCTGACATGCCCTCCCGCTCCGCCCAAGAGCGTGAGAAATCATTCTGATGATTCTCCTTCCAAAAAAAAACACCACTAAGTAAATGTAAATAGCACTGACTTATGTAAGCTAAAAAAAAGTGCATAAAGTAGTTTTTGTTGTCAAAATATATGAATGGTCAGCTCAAAGCTGATCCTGAAGTCAATAGAAGGTTTAGTAATTGCCTCTTTTTTATTTGAGGTAGTTATCCAGCTCTAGGTGGAGCAAGTGGTCTTTTGCGGACTAAATTCTACCATGTTCCTTCAGTTGCCATTTACGTATCAGGGCCACTAACTTTTGCACGCTTCAGTTATTAGGTACTTCGGTATATTCTCCCTTTAAAGAGTAACTACAGAGGCGTCGTTCTCACTTTCTGCATGATGCAAGTACCTACTAACCGAACATGAGTGTTTCGAGAGATAGATATTTTGGATTCGGCGGGAAGAAAAGTCCAGGTGTCACCATTCTGCGGAACGCCCAGAAAACACAGCAGACGTTACGGTCGAAGTCTACTCCGCTAGGCGGAGCACCGCCATACTGTTTTGGCGTCAGAATCTGCCCTAGTTTGGGTCAATGTATGGGGCAAGACCTCCTCTTGCCCTGTCAATGGAATAAACCTGCTATAACAATACCGTGAGAAAGACATCCTTAAGCCTCCTATTGTCGTTTAGACATTTCTTAGGTGTCAATAGTCAAAAAGCGATTCCCGACGTTTTTAGTTATTTAAATTATCCGTTTATTTAGGCAGATTTTTTACTTGGGGTGATATTTGACTAACGCCTTAATAAATCACACGGTGTTTTTTTTCAGCGGGTACTACCTTTTTTACCGAGAGTTAACTCTTGAGTGCGTGCATTTTTACTCAGCAGACTTCACATTATTGATGGTCAAACGCAACCTGTAGTGCGATTTTAAACGGGTACAGTTTGCAGAGCTGTAAAAAAACCCACCATGTTCCTTCAGATGCCCTTTGCGAACAATTTCTCAAATCAATTCTATCTACCTATACTATGATAGCAAAATTCATAAGAAAGAGACTTCGCAACAGACCGTGCAGCAGGAATCGTAATATTTTAATTTCGCCATAACTTCAAAACCAAACGTCCAATTTCAAATAAAGACCAAATATTATCTACATAAACTGTACTTAGTGATAAAGTAATTTATTTTGATAAGGGTTAATAGCATGAGTAAAATAAATGCGTTTAAATGTAGTCCAAAAAAATTAAAGATTTTTAGATAAAAAAATTGGTTGTTGTGCCTCACTCGACATAGATAGGTATAGTGCTTCGCGGACTTTTTTGTAGGCATTTATAAGATCTACAATTAATTAGAACATTTTATGGTTCTATCTTTTACAGTTTAGGCAGCGTACGCAAAATAAGTAACTTTTCTGGTTGATTTTTTACACCTAAACCTAAATAATTATCTTACGGAACCCTATTTTTTTCCAGAATAAAATTTAGCCTATGTTACTCGTGGATAATGTAGCTTTCGAATGGTGAAAGAATTTTTTAAAACGGACCAGTAGTTTTTGAGCCTATTCATTACAATCAAACAAACAAAGTTTTCCTCTTTATAATATTAGTATAGAAGTATAGATTAAAAAGGGGAATGATTTTTTATTGTAGGTAATGAATAAAATCAAAAATTGTTAGAGCAATTTAAACAATCTTGTACCAGTAAAATGCTGCTTCAAATTCACAATAGTTTTTATTTCATATAGGCTATGTGGACACTTGGACTATTTGGTCTATTTCTATGTAGAGGAAAGGACACAAAACTGCATTATTACTTCTTAAAAACCTGGGCAAGAGCTAGTCGGTCTTGCGCACTGATGGTTTCATACAAAATTACATGTAGGTAAATAGCTGCTTTCTGCTTCTTAATTAACAAAAAATGAAAATGGAATGTATTAAGTTTACGATCCTCATGTTAGGCTAGTGGAAACTAGCGTACAATATTAGCAAATAGATTCACACGTTTGTGATATCATAAGTAATTTAGACATCAACAAATTATGCCTTTCCCATTGCAGAAAAAGAACCTCTTTTTCTTTTACCCAACCAACTTTATTTTCGTCAGTGTGGTCCAGCCCTACCTATATTGTCTAAACTCGCCTGTCCGCGGTGAAATAAATTTAAAAACTTATCTCAATTTTTCTCTTTTGATTGCAAAAAATATGACGTTTCTTTAGTTTATTCTCACTTATTTATGGAAATCACACATGGTATTCACTATGTGCAAATAATAATATGCTTACGTATGTATTCACATTTTTTTGCTTTCACTTTGTTGCAGAAACTCCTTGTAAAATTATATTTATGGTGTACAATAAAGTATATATCAATCAATCAAACAATCAATCAATCAGACCAGTTTTATTGGTATTTATATTCTTAGCGGAACTGCTTTGTTTTCTATAACTTAATTGGATTAGTCGACTTATGAGTGTTAAAAAGACCACTAATTTTTTATACTCCTCGTCGACCAAACCCCACGTAATACGGCCATTTCTGACGAAGGTGCCTAATGCCTTTAGGCTTGAAATATCACATTATTATTCTGAGATAGTTGCCAGTATATTTTGTTCGCTGTGAGCCGTTGCCTTTTGTTTTTCAATCCAATTTATGATAGGCACTTTCAATAGAAGCAACATTTCTCGAGAAGTAATAGAATAAAATTAGTTTACATTGGTTAGGTAATCATTATTAGATCCCGTCCAAATCAGACAAAAATTAAAAAAAAAAATGGTTTTAGATGACTAACAAAAATATTCTTAAATTATTTCGTAGCAGCAGAACAGATTAAGTTCACACGATTTATATACTCACAAACTACTCTTACCTCTTCATAACCAAAACAGGAGTACATTGTTTACAAACTGTACTTACTTCTGTAAATTCCAGCTACTGTAGACACCTATAGTTGAAGTAATTAATTAACAACTGAGAAATACCCCGGATTACATCCAAACAACAAATTGATTTAACCTCGTTGGCCTAGTAAGAAACTAATCCTAGACTCCTGGCTTGATCAAGAAGGTATGTACTGTAGCTTTAATGTGGTTTACGGTTGTCGCAAATTGTCCCCTGTAATTGCTTCAAACGGGTCTCTAACGAAAACAGGAAAATTACTTCTGACCTTGACAGTGTCCGTCCTAATTTTCCTACATTTCTTTATTGTAGAGAAGTAAACAAAAACGAGAAGTGCTTACCTTCTCGTTTTTGTTCTTTTGTAATCTATTTTTTTTGCCACACTTCTTTTAAACGGTCTCATTATATAGGGCGTAATGGAATAGGGTGATCATATTTCTTCGGTCCATGTCAATGAACTGTCTTCAAAGAAGTCAAAGGAAGTTCCCAAAAAATGGATTTCCTTGAACTTGTCCTTGAAGGCAGGGTCCATTTGGGGTGTTCCCAATCTTGTCAAGTTCTTCTTCTTCTTCTTCTGCCTGGCGTTTAATCCCGGCCATTGCCAGGGTCCGCCTTCCGACTAAGTCTCCTCCACTTTGCCCGGTCGAAAACATCCTTCCCAGTAAGGCCATTGGCTCTCATGTCAGACTTGACGACGTCCAGCCAGCGCTTGCGGGGGCGACCGCGGGACCTAGCCCCAAGGACAGCCATATCTATGCATCTCCGACCAACGTACTCCCTACGGCGGCGCATGATGTGGCCATACCATCGCAGACGACACTCTTGCAGTTTTTCCCCCACGTCACGGACACCAAGACTACCTCGGATGTATGAATTGCGTATGCGATCGGATCGCGTTACGCCGCTCATCCACCTCAGCATCTTCATCTCCGTGACGCGAAGCTCCTGGGTGTGTCTGCCCAGTGCTGGCCAACACTCGCCGCCGTAAAGAAGGACAGGCCGTATGATGCATTTATATATCTGCCCCTTATGCTTCGGAGGCATTTTGCGGTCGCATACAACGCCCGTAACCTCGCGCCACTTCGCCCAAGCCGCGCCTATGCGTGCTTGGACATCGTCGTCTACGTTGCCAGACTCGTGCAGCACGGATCCAAGGTACCTGAACTTATCGGACCTTGTAATCAGGTCCGAACCTATCCGGATGGTATTCGAATCCGCGCTGCCATAGGACATGTACTCAGTCTTCGCCACATTCAGTCTCAGACCACCGTTTTCCAGCAAGTCCTTCCAAACGTTGACTTTGCGCTCAAGTTGGGCTTTGTTCTGGTTAACGAGGGCTATGTCATCGGCATACATCATTAGCCACGGAGGCTGGTCTTGGATGTATGCCGTAACTACATCGAGCACAACGTTAAACAAGAACGGGCTAAGAGCCGAGCCTTGGTGAACGCCAACAGATATTGGAAAGACGTTGGATTCGCCAACCGCGGTCTGGACAGAGGACACGGAATCGCGGTACATGTCTCTCATAATGTCAATATAGGCCTCGGGCACACCCTTGAAGCGAAGTGCCCACCAGATGGACTGCCGAGGAATACAGTCGAAGGCCTTCTGCAGGTCTAAAAAGGCCATATGCAGAGCTCTCCTTCTCTCCCTGTACGCCTCAGTCAAAGTCCGCAAGGCGAACACTGCGTCCATGGTGCTGTTACCCGCCCGGAAGCCGTATTGACACTCAGAGACAGTACACTCGGTGTCAATTATGCGCTCGAAGAGCTTCATGGTGTGGCACATGATCTTGATACCGCGGTAGTTACTACAATCCTGTACGCTACCTTTGCCTTTGTAGATTGGGATGATCAGGCTAGATCGCCACTGGTTCGGCATTTCCTTGGTGATCAGGATGCGGTTAAATAGATCCGTCAGAAAGTCCACACCATGTGAGCCCATCGCCTTCCACACTTCAATTGGCACGTTGTCAGGCCCGACCGATTTCCGGTTCTTCATGTTGCGAAGAGCAATGCGGGTTTCGTCGGGGGAAATAGGGGAAATAAGTCCAAGGTTAGGAGGCGGTTCGGGAGGAAGGTTATGGGGATGCTATTTGTTTGACAGCTCCGCAAAGTATGTACACCATCTCTCCTTAACAGAGGGGGCATCGTAGAGCAGCCTACCCTCGGCGTCCCTTACACAGAGACATTTGCTAATGTCCCGTGTAGCTGTTTCCCGGGCACGCGCCAGCTTAAAAATAAGCTTCTGCCCCTCCGCAGTTTCCAGCTTGTCGTACAAGGGCGACAAACTTTTGCTGCGGGCTCTGGCTACAGCTTTTTTGCAGGCGCGCTTAGCCGCGGTGATTGCAGAATGAATCCTACTTCATATCTCTTGAGCGGATTCATGCGGAGTACTGATCTCGAGATGCTCGACCTCCGCAATGAAATCCGACTGCTTAGGACCATTAAGCAACCACCACTTAGTGCGGGGTTTGCGTTTCTCGACCACTTTCTTTTTTGGTACAACTGCCAAGTCCAGGACAAGGAGGCGGTGTTGAGCCGTTAAGCTCTCCCCTGGGATGACTTTGCAGTTGGTAACCTTGCCAATATGGCACCGTCGCACCAGCAGGTAATCTATTTGGGTTGAGTAGGAAGCACTACGATACGTAACAAGATGCTGGGGCTTCTTCTGAAAGAATGTGTTCGCGATGGCTAGGTCAGACACAGCGCAGGTCCTGAGTATACTAACTCCCTCTGCATTTACTTGACCATAACCAAAACCACCGTGAACACGTCCGTACTCTCCAGCAAACTGACCTACGTGACCGTTGAGGTCCCCCCCAACCAAAACATCTTCGGAATTCGGAATAGCGCGCAATACGTCCTCGAACTCATCCCAGAAGGCCTCCTTTTCAGACTCACAGCAACCAGTTTGAGGAGCATAGGCGCTGACTAGGTTCGTTACCGACCCTTCGATCAGCACCCTAACTCGCATCAACCGGTCGCTGTATCGGTTTACTTCAAGGAGTCCATCCTGAACGTCCTTAGACAGCACTACGGCCACACCGTTCTTGCCCGATGGTGATCCGGCGTATACTAGCCGGTACCCCTGCCCGATGTCACGGGACTTATTCCCCTTCCAGCGCGTCTCCTGAAGGAAGGCGCACTGGACCCGACGCTTCGCAAGTACGTCCGCGAGTTGTCTGCAACGTCCACTTAGAGAGCCAATGTTCCAGGTGGCAAAGCGGAACTTCCTTTTGGGTACTGACATCTTTAGCCGTGCCCGTACTTGACACGGTAGCCCTAGCCCACTTGTCGCAGGTTTAGGGCGATGTGCCTGCGCGTCGTTATGCGGCGACGCCCTAGCCCGAGTACCCATTCGCAACTTACTATCCATAATTATATGACTGATGTTGGTTTTACGTGGGGCGACCAGCCGTCTGACCCCCACAACCCTACGAGAGGGAAACCAGGATCGCCAGAGCCTCGTCCGTTGAACAGCAGGGTGCACCGCTAGCAGGTGAGGTTGGCTTGGGTCCTTAGGATGTAAACGGACCCCAATCACCCCAATCTTGTCAAGTTCAATGCTACTAAAACCCAGGCGTGTCATTTTTTCACTAAACGAAGCTAATTCTACTTGGCTCTATTTTTCTGAAATATGACCGTACCGAGAACCGACCATCTGGCACGCTCTCCCGCTAGGCCCAGAGCGGAAGAAGTAATTAGATGATCACCAAACCTAGGAAAAAAACCTATAACCGACCATCTTGGGCTTCTTGGGGTAATGTTGTCGTCTCCTTGCAATTTCGGTTCATACACTGAAGCAAGGTCTAAAAGCTACCAGAAAATTTGAGATTTTAGTAAAGGTGAGATGGTGCTTGCCACTAGAACAGATGCCCAAATTTGCATTGAGTATTGGTCTCATCTTCGGGGTGGGGCTGCCAAATTGATTGATTGAGAAGTGAGCCAAAAACACCATCGGCAATTATAGACCTTAATTTTTTTTCGGTAGACGGATTTATTGCTAAAATAACCTTTTCATGATAGACAGTAGGTATAGTCTAGTCTACCCACATATAGTATTACCTATATGGCATTTTTTTCCTGATTGGAAATCCACTGAATCACGAACATGGTAGAAATCACAGTAATTGTTTTACCGATTTCAATTCTAGATTAGAAACTGCTCAACCTTTTAATAATAATAATAATAATAATAACATCTTAGGAGGCTCTCGTTAGGCGACTGGATCAAGGGCTTGATTCAGAAAGCGGTACTCCTGGACACGGCTCGCATTGTCAGGAGGTTCCTTTCCCTGAAGCCCTGACCACCGGTAGCTTGGACCCTGTTCCCGATACCGGTGGGCTACTATTTTTTATATTTTTAAATGTTTTTTTTTCTTTTTTGTATGTTTTTGTGAAAAATATTTAAAAATGTAAATAATATGTGTTAAATAATGAATAAAGGAAATAATAATAATAATAATAATAATTTATTGCCTCAAAAAGATACATACAGGGGAAACACATGAGTTATAATCTTCACATAATTATACAACAATTTTGTTGACCACTGGTACCCAAAATAAGATTTAACTTGTGGTATGGGTACCAGGGCTCTCGTACTTTTGCCACAGATAATTATAGTGAAAGTGTAATGTATCATAGATGTGTCATAGTGTGAATGAGTGCGTGTGAGCGATGGTATGTGAGATATGGTGTGTGTGTGTGTATATGTGTGTGTGTCATGTATGCGCTGTTAAACTAGATTTAAATAGATAAACATTTTGATTTTGAAATATATTTGTATATCGTGTTTTTATACTAAAAAAAATTTGAATCATAGTATACCTATTTTCATCAAATTCTCGGTATCTTCATAAGATTTGGACAGGAGCCATGACGTAACTTTTTTCTTGCATTGCACTTTAGTTAAAGGATAGATGCTGCAGTGTTCATTTGCAATATTATATAAGTGGCAGCTTACAACCCTGTGGTTGCGCGCTGCTAATGCACTTCTAAACCTTTGAGCTTGACAGACCTGACGACCTCGACGTTTTTTTGTGATTTGAATGTCAAATTCTAGATCACCATGTTTTCTGCAGATTGTCTCCAGCACAAAGAGCTGTCTAACAGTAAGCAGTTTACATTCCTGATATAGCTGGGCTGTCGAATATCTAAAAGGCTTAAATGTCATAACCTTTAGGACTGCTCTTTGAGCTCGCTCTAGAGGCAGAAGATAGGACTTCCCAGCTCCACCCCAGACAGATATACAATATGTTAGGATAGATTGACATAGTGCATAATAAACTGCTTTTAGAGTGTCAAAGTCAGCAGCGTGACGTAATTTTTTGAAAATGTATATCAACTTGCGGACGCGGCCAGTAACATTAGTCAGGTGGTATTTCCATGAGAGATGACTGTCAATGTATACACCCAAATACCTAGTGTGGGCAGATCTTAGTATAGTTGAGCAGTCGCAAGTATTACTGGATGTGTATGTCGAACAAGTGTGCGCTCTTAAATTAAATGTTTCCAGAGATGGTTGGGCTGTAACTGTCTTTGAGAACGTGATATACGTGGTTTTGTTAAGGTTAAGTGTTAGTAGGTTGTTTGATAGCCACTGCATTACTTGACCAAGAGCGCATTCTGCACGAGCAAACACTTCTGACCAGTCCTTGCCATGAACATATATTGCAGTATCGTCTGCGTACGTAAAGATAGAAGAATAGGGAATGGGTAAGGTGCACAAGGAGTTTATATAGAGTAGGAAGAGGGTGGGACCAAGGATCGATCCTTGTGGAACGCCAAAAAGAAGGGGTGCATTGTCACTAACGGTGTCATCTATTTTCACACACTGGGTTCTGTCAGAGAGATAATCCTTAAAAATTCGAAGTGCGAATCCGCGTATTCCCATTTTCTCTAATTTTAATAACAGATGTGGAACAGATACAGTGTCGAAAGCTTTGGTAAGATCGAGAAACATCGACAGGCATTTTTGTCCATTATCAAGGCAGTTAACTATTTTATCAACCAGAGAAGCCACTGCACCTTCAGTCGATATTCCAGCCCTAAAACCAAATTGATTCGGGGCTAGAATATTGTTTTTCTTTAAAAAATCTTTTAGGCGAGTATTAAGTACCTTTTCTAGGATTTTTGACAGCGCAGGCAGGACAGATATGGGCCTGTAGCTATTAACACTGTCTCTGTTTCCACTTTTAAAGATGGGATGCACAACGGCCCTTTTAAAACATTTGGGGAAAATCCCCTCTGCCATAGAAATATTGCAAATGTGGGTTATTATTGGTACCAGTGTACTCGAGCACCTCTGCAATAAATGAGCAGGAATTGCATCCCACCCGACAGCAGCATCTTTCCGCAGACTTCGAATAATTAGGTCAATCTCAGACTCATCTGTTGGTAGAAGAACTAATGAATTAGTATTGGTGCAATCATTCAGCAATTGATTACTTTGCAAATTAGGGTTAATTTGTAATGCTAAGTCGCTACCGATGCGAGAAAAGTACTCATTAATATGGTTTACCGATGTCAAATTGTCTTTGTCTTTATTTAATAATTCAACGGGGGATTTTTTAACGGAATTTGTGTTAGTTATATTTTTAATAATTTTCCAAGTAGACCGTGGATTATTTTTTGCTTTCCGTAGTTCATTTGCCTCATAGCTATGTTTTAGTTTTTTTAATAATTTATTGCAAAAGTTACAGTATCTCAGATAGGTTACTTTAAGTGTATAATTAGTCGGATTCATTTTAAGCTGCTTACTCATAGAGTCTCGATTACGTATACATCTGAGCAATCCTTTAGTAATCCAAGGTTTAAAGATTACTTGTTTAGATGGTGTGAGCTGTGTTCTAGAGTGCTTTTGTATTAATGAACCAACAGTGGTAATCAACATCTCAGATGCTACGTTAGGATCAGATGTATTAAGTATTTGAGTGAAATCTGTGTTCGAGACATCTGCTACAATAGAGTCATAATCTACTTTGAGAAACTGATTTTTTCGTTTGTTTGGACATAATAACGTTTCCATTCTAAAAAGCACCGGCGCGTGGTCTGTGATACTGGAGTCAATTATTAGTGTTAGGGTTTTGAAGTTAGATTTAATAAAGACATGATCCAAACAATTTTTGTCGCGGGTAGGTAGATTGTGCGTTGGCAAAAGTCCATGTAACGCCATTAAATTAAGATAATCACTCGCCATACCGCTCAACTGCGCCGGAATAATGTTAATGTTAATATCTCCGATTAAAACTACATTCTTGTAGCTACTTAAAGATGCAAGTGTATTCTCCAAGCCGAACAGAAAATTGTCAATATTACGGTTGCAGGGTGGCCGATACAGGGAAACTATAGCAAGATTTAAAGTCTCAATTTTGCAAACTAAGCAATTTGCGTCCTGCACGTGCGACTCCGCGACGATGTGTATAATTGACGTCTTTACAAAAACAATAACACCATCGTTTTGGTTCATATTTTTTTCCGTATGGTAGCCCACATAACCACCCAAAGCAGGATGGGTGGGCACCTTATTCAGCCAACACTCTGATAAAACTATTATTTCAGGCATGATTGACAATTTACTCAAGAACACAGTAAATTCATCAAAATTGTGGTTCACGCTACGTATATTAACATGCAATATGTTTACTGAGTTTGAGTTATTATTTAAAAATCCGCCACATTGTTCTGGTTTACATACGTATGACTGTGTTGTACCCAAGGAATCTAGTTCATTTGTTATTGTGTTAAAATCGAACATTTATGAGATAAAAGAAAGCAATCACAGGTACAACAACAGCGGTGATGTGCAGAACATCGCAAAGTGCCTGATAGTAAAATAATAGCAACCTTTGTTATAATCGCGTTTGCTTGATTAAATTTCTCAAGGCAAAGCGGGTTTATGTCTATGCGTGTATAATTGCTTCTACTGAATTCTAGATTTAGATTTTTGAGATGAATTATATAAGAACCCAATGAGTAATATGTCAGACAACCAATGTAATAAAACGGATTATAGGGTGGAACTATAGCTAATGTTATGTATGTTTGAGTGTTCGTGTCAGCTAAAACATCTAGTTTATATATAAGATAAAAGCACAGTTTACATAAATAAATGTGTAAGTGTTTACGTGTTAGGATTAATTGCACTATTATTGATGTTATAAGTAGTAACTGATAGTGTATAAAAGTGTAAAGTATACTTAAGCTCTCATTATACATATTTTTAAAAACATTAACAGTAAAATAAACAGAAAGATACAACAGGAAATATTTTAGAAAACAAAACATCACAAAATCAAGAATCTTATTTTGACTTGGACAAGTTATTAAGACATACCAGAGATTTAATAATGATTGATGGCATACCCTCGCGTTTCCGAAGAAAAATTTTATTATTCTGTGACCAACAAAACTTGTACTCATTATCATTGGCGTATTTACGAGCCTCAAAAAACAATTGTCTGAGACTATTCGACAGATGATCAGACACATAGATGGGTTTAGTGTCACCTGATATGCCAATATGAGTTGTGTTCAATTTTTCGATTGACGGTCGCCCCCTATTGAACATTCGAGCTGCCTGCAATACCCGGTTCTTTTGAGGAACAGTTACCAGTTCAGCGACGATAGGTCTATTGGATCCCTTTTTTCCCGGCATACGATATACGTCCCGCAGATCCGCCTGCTTTACTGAGACTTCGAGCTTATTGCAGGTTTGCAGTACGATAGAAGTGAGGTCGTCGTCGGTCTCTTTTTCCGCTTATGGAATATTTCGTATTTCTAAACTTGACGTACGGGAATTTTGTTGTAAGTCCAAAACCTTTTTTTCTAGGTCCATGATGTAAGTACGTTGTTCTATACGCTCCTGTTCTAGTTTTTCCACGGTATTTTTCATTGTCTCGTATGCCTGATTCATAAATTCGATAGCCTTTTCAATTTCAGTGTTTGTTTTATGTATTTCTCTGTTTTGTTTTTTTACCTCGTTGATGTCAGAAGTTATTTTGTTTAATACAGCTTCTTGATCCTGTTTCCACGTCGTAAGCATATTAATTATTTTATTTTCAAACGATTCGAACCTACTGTTTGATTGCTCTAAAGGCTGCTGTTCAGGAGAAAAATCGGGACAAAAACGTTTGTTTCTCGCTGTAACATTTGATACCCCAACCTGGGTTACGATAGTAGGAATATCAGGAGAAGAATTTGCGCGCTGTGCTGACACAGCAGGAGTCGCTGGTGGAGAATGCTGCATACGGGGCATTTTCGCAGTCTAAAATGTTGTTATTCCACTCCAATCTAAGCGTAACGAGTAAGCGTTGTCAGTTGTTAAACCAGTCGACAGATGAGTCAGTGATGAAGCGGTGCGCAGGAACACTCGCCAGCCGTAGTGACGTGCAGGTGGGGATGCCAATTGCCGTCGCAGCGAGTAGCTGTTTTGACGGGCGCGATACCGCTACGATGAGAACCAATAAAATCCCAAGACGAAAGTCACAAAAAGCAAAAACAATTGCGCAGTGGGGATCGAACTCGAACCACTCAGTGCAAAGTATACGCTTTACGCCGCTAAGCCACACAATTCATGTGAGCAGCTTCCAAATAAGCCAACAGTAGCTGATTGTTCATTCAGATGGTTGACGGTGATCACAGCTGTTTCTTTGTCTTACTAATGAGTGCAAAGTCCGAAAGCGTCCATGTTCAAAAAATATTACGTTCGCTTAGTTATTAAAACTGATCACTTAGGGGGTTTTCGTAGCTAATTCACTGTTTTTGTGCACTCTATTTGTCACTGCCTTCGTGTAGTTCACAATTTTATAGTTTTTATCACAGTTTATGCACTTTTAGCACAGTTTTTGAATTTTAGACACAGAGGTAAACAGAAGTCCGTGAGTGCGCGGTGGAGGTACGCAGGCGAGAGATGAGATTTAAAACAGCTAAAGCTCCTGTGAAAGTTAATAGGCTATAATAAATAAAAGCAATATTGTAAACAACAACAATTTAATTGAAAAAAGAAATGAAGGTTCTTATTAATATAGTGTTAATTATATTTATAGATAAAAATTTCATGATCAACAAACTGGGTTTAACAAAAATATTTTGCAGTATTGTCTTCAATTTATGAATATGGATATGAAAATAAAATATCTATGGTTAGTGTATTAGGTGACGCTAACAGTCCCACAACTTATAACTAACATTTTAATGTTTTACTACCAAGGCTAGATTGAATAGGCTCTTAATAAACTAGTGCGCCTCACCATCAACGATTGCGTCACTGCTTACCATCAGGCGGGATTGCAGTCAAGCACTAGTTTATGTTATATAAACAAAAAACCAACAACAATCATACAGCTTATGGTCGTTGACTTCCACAATCTATTAATCAGATTTGTTAGTCTTTGGTAAGTAAGTATGTTCCACAGTTTAGTCATAGAACTAACAAAACTAACGTGGGTTTAAGGCTTTATACACACGTACGACAACCACACCACATCACAATGATAAAAAGTGGTTAAGTGGGAATCGTGTCACTTCAGCTTTTTGTCTACGTCTAGCAGAGTAATCGAGACAAAATGTGGTCAGTGTGAATGAAATTATTTATTTCTATTAAAAATAGTGCCCAACTACATACGTGTTTTTGCTGTGGTGTGATTGTGGTACGTCTGAATTGACCCTTATTCAACACAGTATTGCAAGAAATTGTCAAACAGTTTGGGATGGGTGACACGTATACATTTTGACTGCAGATTAGTTTGTTTTAAATAGAAGTCAAATAAAAGAAAGAGTAATTAAAAAATCACGGTTAAAATAATTAGCTATTTTTTTATTGAACATTGCTGCGCCGTAGGGCTCTAACTCAGGTAGGCGTTTTACTTTGTGTAATTTATATATCATCACTACTCTTCAAATGGATGAAGAAAAGACATTCTCAGGAAATCAAAATCTCCTTGAACCAAATGTTTATACATTACCTCAATTATGTGACATCTAAATTGTGGACAAATGCACTGTTAGAGTATCGGTATTGATATCTATGCATGCACACATAAACACTGTCACCAGTGTAATAAAAAATTATCAAAAAATATCAAAATAGGTGTTTTTTATGCTTAAATAATCAAGAATTATTTTAGTATACAAAAATGTGTATTTAAAAAAACCAAATTCGATCCAGTTACCGATTCACAACATGTAATCTTTCAGGATGTGTATATAATGTAATACATCATGTTGTATAATTATTATATAAGCGATTGTAAATTAGTTTGAGATACATTCATTTACATACATTCATTTACATTTACATTTAACAAGCCCATGACAATCCCAAATATTAAGATTTCTTATTTTTCCTTGATAACTAAGTCACCTAAAAGTAAAGAACAATAAAAAAATACATATTTATTGCGTAGGTACTGTTAGCGCCACCTAATTTATCTCTTGTTACACATCTGCTATATTGACTTACATTAGCATTGATAACGGTTTTTAGCAAAACCCTAGGTATCGTAAATATTATATTCTATCAAGTGTACTTTAAAATTATTCTACTAACAGTAATGACCTTATTAGAAATGAGGTTTCATGAATGACCCTGACTGTTTCAAAATTTATTTAAAGATAAAAATCTCTTGCATTGGGTAATACAAATAAATAATAGGAAAATTATGTTAATGAAATTTATTAGGCCAATTTAAAAAACACCTCGCCAGCATTATTATTACTTTTAAAGCTATAATAATGAACAGGAAGAGAAAAAGTTAATTTAACAATGTACAGATCAGTAATTAAGATTAGTAGAAAATAATAATTTACTAGTAATTCTTTCCACGCAAAAAATATTTACCGTTAAAAAAACAGGCAGGCTGGCAAGTCATTTTCAAAATGTTGTACATCTTCAAGCACTTTTAATTATCTACAAACAAAAATAAACAAGCAAGGATCCATTTCGTATAAGTACCCAAATGAGTTGCCAGAAAACATGATTAATTTCGATGTATCAATTACAGTGCTAATTAGAAGATTCAACGTCGTATTAAAAATGCTAAAACATTATGATTATATCTATCAAAGTTTATTACAAAATCTAGCGTCTTAACATTATTCTCGTGTTTTTCGAGATCATTATATTACAATAACTTACTGCCGCACTCAGAGACAGTTAATGATTCAATAGCGTCCCTTAATGTCCATTGAAGTTAAGGTTAGCTAAACCTTCACTTAACTTGTAATCGGCCCATTAAAAAATTGTCACATTGATAGTTTTTCACAGTTTTACAATGTAATGAATCATTAACCGTCACTGAGCGCGAGAATTATACTAAATTGAGTTTTTGTAGTAAACTAGACTATAATTTACACGTATTCTATAACTTATCATCGCACATGTGAAAGTGTCTTTCATCGGGTTCTCCCCTCGGATTCATTCGCACTGCGTTGCCGTTGGTTATCAGTTCTGAAGCATTCGAATGATCTGTCAACAAAAAGAAAATTGATTACCATCGTCATTTTTACAGTAAATCTTTCAAAGCCTGAAATAAATGAATTTGTCTATTTATAAATCGACGAATTTGTAAACAACGTCTATCTTTTCAATTTTGCAGTTTATTTGAACATTGAATGGCGTGGGATACTAAGCCCATCGCTGCTATGTCATCATGTCCTAATATACTCTATCAATTTCGTAGATTTTTTATCGAAGAAAGAATAACAAACGACGAATCCAAATTCTAAAGGAAATACTTTTAATTTGCTTTATTTCTGCTGTATTTCATTAAAGACTAATTAAATAAATATTTCAGTAAACCTTAAGGCTTTCAGGCATCTTTTCCTTAAGTTTATTATAAAATAAATAAATTTCAATCTAGTTCAACCGTGAAATTGATACGAGATCATTAATATTCATTAAAATTATAGTTAAAATAAACAAGTTTCTTTGTAATTTTGAAATGAAAACTAGAATTTGTTGAAGGTACTCATAATTCCTGAGCAGTGGAAGATAAAAAACACCCGTCTGGTTGTTTTAATTTGAAAAAGGCATTTAACCCCAGGTCAATGAGATAAGACGTCACTTTGTTTAGACACTATCTTGAAAGACCGCGTACCTGAGTAAAAAAAATAAAAACTCTGAAGTTAAGTTATTAAAATGAATAAAGAGCTTATAAGTTGAGAAGATCATGTAAGAAAAAAACACTAATACTACTTATAAAGGCGAAAGTTTGCGAGTGTAGGTGTTTATTTGTTACTCTTTCGCGCTGGCACTATGAAAGGCATGTGGATGGAATCGGTTTAAGGCTAGATTATGTCTTGAAATTTCACATAGAATACTTTTTTATCCCGGGAGTATGTTTTCTTGGAATAATTTTCTACTTCTACGTGGGTGAACTGGTAATAGAAATTAGTATATACTTGAAAAACTCTCAACTTTTCACGAAAACCTATGAAAAGTTGAGATACTCAATTAAATTTCGTTGGAAGGGAAATCCAATACATTCTGGTGCTCGTCAATCATATTAATGGAAACCAGTCCAACAATTGAAATCTACCAACATCAAAATAATTGAACATCAAATTGCGAACATTGAGAACAGTTATTTTGGTACCTATAACATGAACATTCAGTCAATAAGGCGATGAATATGAATAAGTGGAATTCACGGAATTTTGTTCAATCTGTTACCTATTGGATGCTGGTTATTAATTACTCGTAAATACAGTGAACTTTGTTTAAAGGAAATTTGGAAATTCTGCTTCAGTCCCGATATTGTAATATAAGAGCGCACTAGCTCACTTCAGTATAAAATAATATATTTATTACCTTTGAATTATCAAAAAGTTAGTCAATAAAATGATGCTAATTGCACATTCCAAATCGTAGATATAAAATAAGCAAGAAACATCATGGACACTTTTAAATTGTGTTAAGTATTACAAAATACCAGTCACACTAAAAATTGCAAGAGTTGACGCCACAATATTGCAAGAGACAAACTATGCGTTCGACCTCAATGGTCGCCAATAGAACAACAGAACTATTGCCCACCATTATGCTACATCGACAGCTTTACCACAATTAACGATAAATACGTTTTTGGGTTGCAAGCACAAATAGTTGATGGCAATGAATAATCATATTATACAAACTAAATAAAATAATTAATATTTTTTGTTAAAAAACACAAAACAATCTGATTATGTATCAAAAACCTAACGATATAATTATTCTCGTATCATAAGGAAGACTTTTTCAAGGTAAATATTTTGTTTTATCTTTAATACCTTTCTGAATTGTCGATACGTGAGGCTCTAGAGCCAAAAATTAGGAGATATGATTTTCTAAAATAATGCTATTTCGTTTTCAAATTAACACAAACCAGTTAACCAAATTATTTTGCCAAATTCCTGTTATGAAATCCTTCCAAGCTAAATCTAAGTCAATAAGTAAGACAATAGGAAATTCCAATAATAAAATTAAAACTGTTTGGAAGGTAATAAACAAGGAAACTGGAAAGACAAATCAACGAGATCGGAATGATTTGTCACTAAAAATTGATAATAGGATCATCTCAGATAAGTCAGAAGTGGCGGAGACATTAGAAAACTTTTTCACCAACATCCCAATAGAAGTTACGAAATCTCTCCCTTCTTCATCTTTGCTAGCTGAATCTTTTTTGAAAGAAAATTTCACTAAGGATATACCAACCTTTGAATTCAAGCGTATATCTATTGATACAATCAAGAAAACATTCCAAAGTCTTAACGTAAAAAACACTGAGGACTTGTGGGGTATATCCGTTAAGGTTCTTGGAGATATTATTGACACAATTGCTCCTATCCTAACAGGAATATTTAACCAATGTTTAGACAGTGGTACATTCCCTGATTTAATGAAACATAGTAAAGTAGTACCAATTTTCAAATCAGGAAGTAAGAGTGATCCCTCTAATTATAGACCGATATCTGTGCTTCCAGCATTGAGTAAAATCTATGAAAAAATCATGCTTGACCAGATGTTGTGTCATTTTAATTATAATAGGATCTTGCATAGTCATCAGTTTGGTTTCACGAAAGGAAGGTCAACGACAGATGCAGGGTGAAACTCATCAGTCACATTTTGGAATCCTGGGAGAAGTCCCAGGATGCTATTGGCATATTCTGTGACCTGTCAAAAGCATTTGACTGTGTTGATCATAATACTCTGATCTGTAAATTACATCATTACGGAATTCGTGGACGAGCTGCTGATCTTGTTTTTTCCTATTTATCTTACAGGCAGCAGAAAGTAACCATTAATGGGGCGACGTCCTCGGGGTCTTTAGTAAAGATGGGCGTGCCCCAGGGGTCAATTCTTGGCCCTTTCCTTTTCCTGGTTTATATTAATGACCTTCCTTACTTGATGGCTAGTTTAGCTGATATAATTTTATTTGCTGACGACACTTCTCTTATTTTTAAAGTAGACAGAAAAGATGCGGATGTCTTGCATGTAAACGAAAGTCTGGCTGTTCTTTCGAAATGGTTCGCAGCTAATAACCTCTTACTAAATGCGAACAAAACTAAATGTATAAAGTTTTCACTACCAAATGTTCCTCAAGTGGGCCTTAATTTAATGCTTGACGGCAAAAAACTTGATACTATTACGGAAACTGTATTCTTAGGTTTAACTATTGATTCTAAACTTCAGTGGGGCACTCATATTAGAACTCTTTCAGGTAGATTAAGCTCAGCTGCGTATGCA
Source organism: Mythimna separata (assembly GCA_030763345.1). Taxonomy (NCBI): domain Eukaryota; kingdom Metazoa; phylum Arthropoda; class Insecta; order Lepidoptera; family Noctuidae; genus Mythimna; species Mythimna separata. The sequence goes on from CM061168.1 coordinate 19,320,458, forward strand.
GTAAGAAAAATAAGGCAATTGACAGATGTAGCTACAGCTAGATTAGTATACTATGCCTATTTCCACAGTATTATGTCGTACGGCGTCTTATTGTGGGGGTCTGCCGCTGATGTGGAATCAGTCTTCATACTGCAAAAGAGAGCAATCCGGGCTATCTATAAAATGGGTCCCCGTGAGTCCCTTAGAAATACGTTCGGAGAAATTGATATACTAACTCTGCCCTCGCTTTATATTCTGGAAAGTATATTGTATGTACGCAAAAACCTAGGACTTTTTAAAATTAGAAGCGATTTACATGACAAAAATACGCGTAGCAAACACCAAATCGTATTACCAAAATGGAGACTAGCTAAGACCAGTAAGTCATTCCTTGTCAATAGTATACGCTTTTATAATAAGTTGCCCAAGTCGGTTATTGAACTTAGCGAGGGAAAGTTCAAAACCCATATTAAGCGTGTCCTAACCAAAAAAGCATATTACAAGGTTAGAGACTATGTCGAAGACGCGCTTGTTTGGAAATAACTGCTTCTGCACATGTGGCCCCCTGGTAACATTATTGTGTAAATTTGTCTATTAACTGCTCCATGTTTGTTTTATTTCATAAAATATTATTACTCATAAATTTATTTTTTACTCAACACGTTGCTTTTGCAATATTTTTATATTATTTGGATATTAATCACCTTAATTTCATTAAGTCGTGATTTCATTTTGATAAAAACTAATTTGTTGATAGGTTTGATTTCTTTTCTCTCATATTTATATAGCCTCTCTCTTAAAGTGTGAATGAGAGAACACTGTAGACTACGAATTTTAATTACTACTTAATTCAACCCAGTTTTTCATTGAATCTATTTTTATTTGGGTTACAATTTTGATTGGTCTACACTGTCCTCGCATATGTGTCTGTTTTGTAATGTGAAAATATTGTAAACCCAATCATTTTTTTTGAAAAGAGTAACCATGGAGTTTCTTGCCGGTTCTTCTCCATAGGAAACGACCAATTTGGAACCGTGCACTAGCTTCGACTTTTTATAAGTGCCCATGTAGGCCTATGTCAAATAAAAACATTTTTTATTATTTATTTATTTTACTTAATTTCGGTATCCAATCATTAAAAAACCTACTAACTCCAAACAGATTTACAGTTGAAAAAAGTTTTAACAGAAGCAATGATTGGTCTTAAAAATCTCTTTCGATATTTATTATTATTTCTATTCTCGAGGCAATAACCGCAAGATTTTTTTTCGCGTAGTAAAAATCGCTTACTTCGGTCATTAATTCATGAATCCCCGACCGGTCCTATGAGACCGCGGTGTTATTGTTTTACTATTGTGTCTCGTTTTGTGGGTATGTGATAGGTTAAATTCGAAAAAACCTATTAACATATTACCATATTCTTTGGGAAAAATTCCCATAGTTCATCGCATATTCTCAATATATATATACAAAAGCCTCCTCCTTGATGTCAGTTTCAAGCTCCTCAAGGCCGGTCTATAGAAAAAAATCTTAAGCCCTAAATAACTTGGCCTCTAACTAACTGTAAAGATAATATGAGGAGGAGTACAGAAGGGCGATGCGTCTTGAAATATGGCCCAAAGTACAACAATATCACGCAACAAGTAGCAACCTACGTAAATGCCTAGTGCTCACATACTCGTACAACAATCGTAGATAAGCATCACTCCAGGCTGGTTAGGCACCAAATTGACTTGCAAATTAGGTTTACCAAGTGTGTATACGAAGTTAAGTATCTACCCTAGCTTAGCGATGTGCGATGGCGAGAGGTTTTATTCAATTCATCGAACAATCGAATAATCTGGATGGTTCTCGATTATTTCGGCTTAGACTCGAGTTCGACTCAGTCTGGTATTGCGACTGGCGCATGACGCTTTAACTGGTGAGTTTTTCCTCGATGGTTTAGAGTTTCGAGTGAGAGTAACTGATTCGAACAACCGAAACAAGCGGTCGATTGCTTTGACTCGAACAATCGAAAAACATCTCGATTATTTTGTAGAACGGCGAGTCGATGGTTGAATCGGTAGTTTATTTTAATGACACTGATTTTTTCAATAGTTAAAATATCTCGAAATCTTCCATCGCTACCCTAGCTCTTTACGTATAGGGCTTTTGTTAGGTATCTAAAACACGTCGAATAATATGAAAAACACTTAAAAAGCATGTTTCAGGTGTTGTTTTGTGGGAATTTTATTCTTTTGATATTCAAATTCTGATATTGCTAAAACAAAAAGTCTGGAATTGAAATCAGATTAACTACCAATATGTACCTATGCTAAACTGTAGAAGTGTAGATTAAAAAAAACCTTTTAACATAGGTAGAGGGCATTTGTAATGTACATATACTTTGGAAAAAATGGGCTGTAAAGGCCTCACTGGGGTGGAATGACTGGCAGTTGCCAGGTGAGATGGCAAACCAAACAGTAAACCAATCAGCACTTGAAATGTTTTTCTTTTATCGTAGATGGGTTCACACTTGACCGCTATGTTCAACTAAAGAGAGAAAACTCTATATGACTTGCTCATTATAAACTATGAATTATGTGTCTTATCAGTGGCTGACAAACTCTACTATTAATTATTTTAAAATTCACGCATGAACTATTTAACTTGTTATTCATGCTGTAATGACGGCTTTCGGGTAGATGGATTTCAACAGTTCGTGACAAGTTAATCATTGGCTCGCATAAAACTGTAAAAGGATTTCAGCTCGATTAAATCTATTGTAGCTACTGGTCGTCATTTTATTTTGACTGGAATATTAATTAATCAAGCTTGTTCTTCCAACACCATTTTGATTAAACATCAAAAGCTTTGTCTTTGACTGAGCTTTAGGGATCTAATTACCTATTCAATACTTTGTATTGTGTCAGTCGTTATTTCTTCAGAATAAACAGTTCATATTTCGTTATTGATAGTATTATATCACATGTTTTTGAAGTGGAAATTTATCTTCACTCGCTTTAGAATACGGTAGTACCAGCGCGCCTTAAAGAGACAATGTCAGAAAACTGTGGGGGCCCGGCAGGGTCGAAACCTACTGGGGCCCTGGGTTGAATGAAAGAGAATCCTGATACCCTAGAAAGGAAAAAAAAAGGAACAGGATTGGGTTTTAGTCAGTAGAAGTCTGACACGCCCACTAAGTTACATCGATAATGTCCCACCATAAAAAAGAGTATTGGAGTGAGGACGGCGTGGCGTCTCTTTCCACTCCTCAAAGAAAGGACTTACCGCCACGGTTGTGGCGTGCCCGATCGGTATATCACATCCCACTACTATTATAAAGACAAAAAATTGTATGTGTGTATGGTTGGTTTTTCTTTTTTGTAACACATGTCTCATCCCACGAGACCATGTCCTGGAATAGTAGCCTTTTTTCCTGTAAGTTACATTGGAATATTTTCTACTTTCATGCGAGCGAAGTTGCAACCTTCTGGTTCCTGCTACTAGTAAATCTGCTAGCTTCTCCTACTGCTTCTAGTAATTCTGCTAGCTTCTGCTACTACTTCTAGTAATTCTGAGGCTCAAGACATCCCATCAGTCAGTTTAAGTACCTGCTATTTCCATATAACTACGCAGGTATATTTAGTTTCATTAAAGAAACATTGTGCCAAAGTTAAGGCATGCGTAAGGCGTGCGTTAATGTAGTCCTGCTTTTAAGCGTCAACCATTTGTACCCATTACTTCCTTACTTCATACTTTGACGAACTACCGACACTTTCACAAGAACCTTTAATGGAAGGGAAGCATTCTCTAGAGCTTGACAACCTACTACTGACTGACAAATGAAGGTCACGTTACGAAGCGTTTGGCGAGACGAACTGTATGATACAACTAAAATATAACATGTAGTCGAACACTAGCTCAAAAACTATGAGAGATATTAAAAAAAGTTAAGGAATACCAAAAATTTTGAGAGAAATCTGCCTGAACCAAAAATAAATAAATAAATAAAATCATCAGACGATATCATAGTTTAGAGTAAGAGTTAGTATTTTTCATGTTATTTCTCTACATAATAAAATCATCATGTTTTTACATGACAAAAAATCAAGGGACTTCTCCCGCTTTGGGTGAAGTGAAAAGAAGGGTCATATTTTTACTAATTAGAACCCACCTGTGAGCGAGGGTCTCGGTAACTCTTTCAAACAATCTCGACGACCTGACTTTGGGCAATGGCTCTAATTCGTCCATAGTTTTTCTAATATCTTTTTGAGATATGCGTGGACATAACACAACGTGTCGTCGACGGGCTTGCTCCTTTCCGGACAGTGGCATGTCCGAACCTATGGTGGCCGGAAACTATACCGTGACTACCAACGCCTGTGGCGACTCCAGTGGAGGATAAAAATCACGCTAGCATAGCAAGCCTTGATAATGTTCCCACTGCTCAGGCCTCCTCTCTAGGTCAGGGAATGAATCCCGTAATCCACCACGCGGGTCCAGTGCGGGTAGGTAACAATAAAAAGTAAAATCACCCTAAACCAGCAATAAAATAAAAACGATAGTGACTATTTTACATCCCCTATTATTGACTTACACAAACTCCTCTTAACAACCGATCCTGGCAATTTGCCAAGGAAATGAAGACCCTAATAAATAATAACATTAAAAACACATTCAGAGTAATTTGTTTTCTCAACTAAGAAATATCTGGAAAACTACTTTTAGTTATAAGAACCTAAAGTAAGGACCTTTTACAACTAAATCGTAGAAAATACAGCTAAGTAAGCTATTTAATAAAAAAATATTAAACGATAGTTTTTAATTATTTCAAAGTGATTCTGAAACATTTCTCCGACATTCGTTTCGTCATTTATCGGTTCACCGACATAACGATTCACTTTTCATTTTTTCTCCGACATAACTTTTCGACGACGAACGTTTCGCCGACATAACGATTCACTTTTAATTTTTTCTCCGACAGAACTTTTCGACGACGAACGTTTCGCCGACACAACTGAAGGATATTCTTATCATCTAAAAATCGTTTTATGATGTTTTTTTGATCTAATTTCTACAATTTACGTTTAAAAATTGTTTGTTTTTTCGACATTCGTTTCGCCGTTTTATCGGCAAAACGAATTTTAAATGCCTGCTAGTATGGTGCAAAGATGTAAAATCCACTGCCTCTTGAGTCATATTTTAGGGCACCCCATCACATTTGGTTAGGTTAGGTTAGAACTGTGACCCTCAACGCTACATCCATGCCCATGTAGAAATTAGATATAAAAAAACATCATGAAACGATTTTTAGATGATAAGAATATCCTTCAGTTGTGTCGGCGAAACGTTCGTCGTCGAAAAGTTCTGTCGGAGAAAAAATTAAAAGTGAATCGTTATGTCGGCGAAACGTTCGTCGTCGAAAAGTTATGTCGGAGAAAAAATGAAAAGTGAATCGTTATGTCGGTGAACCGATAAATGACGAAACGAATGTCGGAGAAATGTTTCAGATTCTTTCAAAGGATTCTGAAACATTTCTCCGACATTCGTTTCGTCATTTATCGGTTCACCGACATAACGATTCACTTTTCATTTTTTCTCCGACATAACTTTTCGACGACGAACGTTTCGCCGACATAACGATTCACTTTTAATTTTTTCTCCGACAGAACTTTTCGACGACGAACGTTTCGCCGACACAACTGAAGGATATTCTTATCATCTAAAAATCGTTTTATGATGTTTTTTTGATCTAATTTCTACAATTTACGTTTAAAAATTGTTTGTTTTTTCGACATTCGTTTCGCCGTTTTATCGGCAAAACGAATTTTAAATGCCTGCTAGTATGGTGCAAAGATGTAAAATCCACTGCCTCTTGAGTCATATTTTAGGGCACCCCATCACATTTGGTTAGGTTAGGTTAGAACTGTGACCCTCAACGCTACATCCATGCCCATGTAGAAATTAGATATAAAAAAACATCATGAAACGATTTTTAGATGATAAGAATATCCTTCAGTTGTGTCGGCGAAACGTTCGTCGTCGAAAAGTTCTGTCGGAGAAAAAATTAAAAGTGAATCGTTATGTCGGCGAAACGTTCGTCGTCGAAAAGTTATGTCGGAGAAAAAATGAAAAGTGAATCGTTATGTCGGTGAACCGATAAACGACGAAACGAATGTCGGAGAAATGTTTCAGATTCTTTCAAAGTTCCTTTATTATAAGAACTGGTAAAATATAAATTCATGAAATTTAAAATAAAATTCATGGATAACAAGATCAACCCGTGAAAGGTTGAGAAAACGAGAAAACGAAATTAATAGGGTAATTCAAATCGTTGAAAAAAATGATATTATCAATAAAAAAATATATTCTTTAAAACACAGTGTGTCAACTGTGTTTTTTTTTTCACACTAGATAATATCGTCACCCTCCCGGCTAACTGTCCTAACTAGCAATTGATGTTTTTCCAGGGCAACTGTTTTTCGGTCGGGCGTTACAGTCAAATTATTACTGTAGTTGCGATAGTTGTGGCTTTATCAATTATTTAAAAAGTTTTTTATATAGCTCTTGGCTTATTCTTTAAGTTAGTAGTCGCCCTAAAGCCCTAAGGTATCTATTTATTTATTCATATTAATTTGAAGCTACGTCTCGCAAAACCAAATACGTGATTATCTCCTAAACGGTAAACGATACAGATACGACGATTAAAGAGAACTTATTCGAAATATAGCTAAGAACGCGTAGGTAATGTTAGTGCAGATACGTCAGTTTGTGAGATACGACAGTTAGCGGGGAGGGCGACGATATAGTCTAAGATCCGATTAAGATAGACCTTCACCTATCTTTCAAAAAATATATTATCCTAGCCAAACTATCATTAACAAAAAAAAAAATACTTTTACAAAAATATTTACCCATGTGTTTAATGAATTATTAATCGATATTATGAAGCCTGTAGAATATAAAAACGTTAAATGGACTATTGTTTATAGTTACAAATATAAACATGTGGTCGATACTAGTTATCTCCACCCATTTGTTTCATAAATAAATTTTATGTCAAAATAAGCGCTGTTTCATTGCGAATACGATGATATAGGGATGTGTAACTGCAAAAAAAAATTGGCATGAACACCGGTTGGCGAGTTCAACCACCAACCAATAACTCACCCGCGATATACCTATTATTTTCCACATGGATTGGATATAAAATACTTTTCATCCAATAAACAAATAGGTGACAACCTTCGTCGTTCTTAATCGTTTCCTCTAACAATAGTAACCTAATTTACAGTGATTAAATCATAGCAAAGAAACCTGAGCTTAATGGCTTTAATTCTCAGCCAGGAACCGATCAATACTCGTGTCTTTTGTATTAGAGAAGTAATTTAAATTGAAGTACGTATTTGCCCTGCGGTAGGACTGAGCTGTCTTACCTCCTTAAGGATAAGAAGAGGTATTTGGAGTTGATGGACAAATTCAATAAGGCCTGATGGAGAGTTTATCTATGAAGAGGAACCATAAGTTTCCTTTTTAAAAACACGGAGAAGCAGGTAAAGATGGATTGTGTAACGTATCATTGTTAGAGAATAAAGTAAGTGTGCTTTATAAAAATAATTTATTTTAAATCACACTAATATTATAAAGGTGAACATTAGAGAGTGTGTGTGTGTTTGTTACTTTGTCAAGCTTGAACGGCTCAACGGATTGCGATTAAACTCAGTACACAGTTTGGTTTGGTTATCACAGTTTGGTGTTCTAGAATAGCACATAGGATACTTTTATCTCCGAAGCATGTAGCTCTGGGATCATTTTCAACTTTCATGCAGGTGAATCTGCTGGTAGCAGCTAGTACATGTTCAAAACACAATCACAAACAATCAACAAACAAACACAATCTTTGTTACAATACAATTTTTGTTTATTTACTGCTCCAGTCCTTTTGGACGAACGTGATTTTATACAGCCTATTCAGCTTTTTTTGATAAATAGGCTATCCACGACTATATTTTTAAATTGAAACTAGCACTGAGATTAGTGCAGTTCAAACAAACTCTTCAGCTACATAATATTAGTGTAGATAGTATATATATTTGTAGACTAGCCCTCTTACATTGTTACGTCAAATACAAAAACATAATATCAAAGCAAAACCTTGGAACTCAAACAAGTATGCCTCAGTTTTCTCAAGCAACGTCAAGTGCATCGAAATCGACGACTTAGAAAACATAAAACATTATATTCGCCTTTAGCTTTAGCAAAACTCATTTCCTCGACGTAACATTACAGCTCACGACAAATCGCTTCAAGCTGTCGTCCCGGAAAACTATTTATTGCAAATAAAACCGAAACGATCGCTCGTCTGTTCACCTTATTGGTTCGTTGGCGACTGCCAATCTGTTTGGCAAAGTGCTCATTAAGATAACAATGCCATGAACGAGGTTTAATTAGCAGATCACGATAGCTGTCACCAGACACTGGCTCTGCTATTCGTCCTAGTAATAATATAACCTACTCAAGACATCTATGAAATTACCGTTTTCAGAAACGGGATACTTTAAATTGTGATATCTTTCAATTGACTTGGAATTGTTAGTTCAAATCATCGATATTAAAGAAAATACGAAACCATTAAATGATTATTACTAAAAATAGAATAGCATACCTTTATTATAAAGTTTATGCAAAGATATCACAATTCAAAGTATCCCGTTTCTAAAAACAGGATTTTCATAGGTATTGTTTTCGTAGGTATTGTTTATAGAGCGAATAGCAGAGCGGTGTTAGGTGACAGCTATCATGATCTGCTAATTAAACTTCGTTCCTTGCAATTTTATCAAACTTCCGCACTCAGATACCCTTAATGTCCATTAGAGTTAAGCAAAGCCAAAGCTTAACTGTCACATTGACAGTTTTACAACGTAGATATGTACATTGTACACAAACTGTCAATGTGACAATTTCTTAATGTGAATCATTAACTGTCTCTGAGTGTTGCAGTAAGACCTATAAAAACATTAAATAGTTGACACCGGCTCAGCTGTCAAAGAAGAAATTTAAATAATATAACATTGCTAATTGCGTAAGTGTCGTGTAAGTGTGTTGAGTGCCTTACCATGCTGCGGCGTGGAGCGCGAAGTGTTACTCCGTCTCATTGAATGTCATGCTCTGCTAAAAGACGATATGTCTCGATAATTTCTCTGGCTTACTGCAACAAAAAAAAACGATATTTTAAATATTAAACAGAAACCTGAAAAGATTTTGAACAGTGTGTTAGTAGAAGTAAATAAGAGTAAATAGCAGTAATCTCTTACACCACTAAATCAGGCCGCATGAAAACCTGCTAAGCAAATATTTTCATTTCATCAAACTTTTCCCTCACTATAATATCGGCACTCCTGTATCGTGCAAATTAACTTTCACACCCAGGCCCGTAAGTAACAGCAGGCCATACAAATATTTGTTCTGTGAAGAAATCGACTCCACGACACAGTGCATCAGTTAATTGCTCAAACACAACGCTAATGTAGCGTAATAGTGTTATGATTGCAGTAAAGGGAATAGGCTCTTAATTACTCAGATACCCGCGAAACGAGACACAATAGTAAAACAATAACAGCGCGGTCTCATAGGACCGGTTGGGGATTCAAACGTTAATAAACTAGTGCGCCTCACCATCAACGATTGCATCACTGCTTACCATCAGGTGGGATTTCAGACAAGCACTAGTTTATGGTATATAAAAAAGTAAAAAAAACTGAGGTAATTTATTTTGAAGAAACTTTTCACCACGGGCTAATAAAAAAATCATGACAAGCGATATCAACTAAGCATAAATCACTCCATTGTAGCTTTCATAAAAGGTGACATAAGGATAGACGTGTCCATCAATAACATCATTATAATTATACTGCGATTATAACTCAATAAGCTCCTGAGGCGGAGAAGGTTGTGATGAATCTATTATGTCAAAGTCAAAGTGAAATCGTTTGTTGCGAACTAAGCGTACGTTTGTGTTATTATACTAAATTTGTTATAGGATGGTTTCGGTGACAGCTGTCAGATTCATACAATGTAGCTATCTATCCTTTTCTCTTTCGCTGAAAGTCATACAAGGAGATCATATGTTGTGATGGCACACAGATTGCGTTCCGGTCATTTTCCATCCAGGAAATTTGGATATCTAATGAGAAAAGTCGATTCCCCTAACTGTCTAGTGTGCAATAAAATCGAAGATGTCCAACATTTGCTGGTGGAATGTGAAAAGAACCGAAGAGAAAGAGAGATAGTGACGCGGGAGTTAAAACTTAATTTGTATGATGTTGGGGCTTTCATTAGAATATTATCTACACCAAATTCGGGAGAAGCCAAACTGGTGTATGAAATGATTGCTGCATCACTAACTCCCTCGCTTACGCAATAACAATTTTTGTATAATTTTAGGTAGAGAAGTGTAAAAGTAGATATTAATTTTTTAAAGGGTACGATGAGGCTGACGTACCTTTTTAAGGTAAAAGCCTCGAAATAAATAAAGATTCAAAAAAAAAAAAAAAATCCTTTTCTCTCATCTTAAAGATGCTTATTTTCGTCCTGCTGTCACCCAACCCATGCTATGTAAAAAAGACTATAGTACTGCTTAACTGCTTTTAGCAAGCGTTGCAATTTTTGATTAATTCTAATAAGCTTACGTTAAACATTTAAACTTTATTACTATCAATTCAACTGTAGTTGTGTATAAAAGTAAATAATGAATTTAATATTAATGTCATACTACACACATCAAAAGTGTCTAGGGATCAACATATATTTTTGCAATAACTTTTCTCCTGATTGCTATTAATTAAAATTTTCTTTAAGGATTCATCAAATAAAGTGTTTTCGTTTGTCACAGTAACGATAAACCAAGTCACCTTTGCATTAATAAAGAAATTTGCCATTTTCCTAATAAAGGGATTTTTGACATTTGAACCACAAACATTAAAGTTCGAAAAAAAGACTGAAATAACAGTTTTCTTTAAAATTTTATTGAGTAACTTAAACAATTAATAATCTGTGTTTCTACCGCGAACACTAACAACACAAGAACATCGGTTTGGCATACTCAAAATGAGTTCATCCAAATCACGCTGTGGAATGGCCGCCCATGTTCGTTGCAACAACAAAAAAAGGTCTTCTTGCGACTGGATACCCTCCATATTCGGCAGAGCTCTTCTCTGTAGCATATCCCATGCATGCTCAATCGGGTTCAAGTCTGGCGACTGAGCAGGCCAGGGCAGGACATTGATGTTAGCTGCGGCGAGAGTCTGTCTTACAACTCTTGCGGTGTGCGGTCGTGCATTATCATGCATTAACTGAAATAAGGGACCGATTTGCACTTGTAGAGGAACGATGACGTCTGATACAATCGTCTCAGCATAAATTTGAGCGTTGAGGTTGCCTCTGATCCAAATCAACTCAGTTCTTCCGCCGATCCAAATACCCGCCCATACCATGATGGTTCCACCACTATAAGGATGGACTTCCTGGCAGGATTTTAATCGCTGTTGGCGTCCAGGGGTTCTCCAGTGTCGTATACGTCTTGTATCCGTTCTCATACCAAAACGAGACTCATCAGAAAAGCACACGAAACGCCATTGTTCTTCTGCCCAATTTCTGTGTTCAAGAGCCCACTGATATCGAATCCTACGATTGTGCATTGCTATAGGTGGTACCCGTAGCGGTCTTCGGGAATGAATGTTCACTTCATGCAAGCGGTTTCTGACTGTTTGGTCGCTAATTAAGTTCCCTGAAGAGTGATGAAGCCTCACGGCTAACATCATGGCGGTTATTGTTGGAGCTCTTCGAGTTAAGATTTGAATGTATCGGTCTTGCCTCCGTGTGGTGCAGCGATACCGTCCTCCATGGCGCTCAGCCACGGTACCAGTGCTTCGGTAACGTGTCCAAAGTCGACTGATAACACTCTGACTTGTATTCAGAGCTAAAGCCACAGTACGTTGCCGGGAACCAGCTTCTATCATTCCCACGGCTCTGAGCATTTCTTCCCTGCTTAAATGACGTCGCCGCTCCATAATAACGTTGGTTTTAATCAGTAGTAGGGAAACAGTAGCACTAATAATGTCTTCAATGCGTTGTATGTTTTTATAGGGAAAATATTGACAGCTGATTTTCATCTTTTACTCGAATTTGATTCACAGTTCCTAATTCAAATTATGAAATGCACCAAAAAGGATCCATATAAATTCATAAAATCATAAATTTATTACAAAGGTTGTAGGTTTTTTTTTCAGGTGGGGGGAATCATCAAAATTACTTCTCCCGCTCTGGGCGGAGCGGAAGGGCGTGTCAGACTTTTACTGACTAAACCCACTCCTGTTCCTTCTTTACCCTGATTCTAGGGTCCCAGGGATCTCTTTCGTTAACCCAGGCCCCAGAAGGCTTCCATCCTCTCGGGCCCCAACAGTTTGCTGACATCTCTTTGAGGCAACATCGTTATTTTAAGCTGGTCTTTATAATATTTTTTACTAAGTAGAAAGCATTTTTGGATTACGTATTGTTTTAGCCTTTTTGGAATAATGTTACTGATTTTCAGTTTAATATAACCTGGGTAATTTAACAGTTGCCATTTTAATTGAGGCCAATTAATACTTAGTATTACATTCGTAACACATGTTTTTAGACAAAATGATTAATGTTTTGTTTCCATAATTTCCATCCCGAGTTCAGTTATGAAACAATTTTAATCACAAGGAAGATATTAAGCGTCGTTGGAAACTCCTAACTTTATTTTCAGAATACATTAAACAATCAAAATGAGAATATACATTATGTAATATGTGAAGTAATGGAATGGCAGATGGAAACAAAATAAAAATTTCGAATCCTTTAAGCAAACACAATTTAAGATGTTATTCAAGAAAGATTGATGAAGTAATATCTCTTGTTTAAGCTACCTCATTATTTTCACAAGATATTGTCGCTTTATTGAAGGCTTTAGCTAAATTTTACGGCACCAGTTTAAGACAAACTCAGTTTTAAATTTCACACGAAGAATGCTTCCTAGGGATTCAGTGAAGCTGTGGGAATGGTGGACGAAATTACCGTGGCCCTAGAATGCAAATGGTAAGTAACTGATCCTTACCTCCATTTTTGTGGTAGTTTTTATTTAGTAGATATAGGTCGGACACGCTCTGACGCTCCATCTTAGAGCAGGACTTTTTCCGCTCTCTGGTGGAGCGACCAGAGCGGAAAATCATCAAACGAGTTTTCATTTGAAGATTTTCCACCTCAAAAAAGGGATTTAATATTGAGTTCATAACACAGATAAAACTATTCATGTACAAAATCAAACCAAACAAACGAAAAATAAAAATGTGCACTATGTGATGCCGCTCGAGTGTATGAGCATTTAATGGTGATCATTAAATCATCGAGCGGCATGTTGCCAACACCAGAGGTAACTGCAGCCGTCGACTAATAGACTAATAGTGACACGATGACTGCCGCTGATCTTCAAAGTTAGCATTTCGACTTCAGCCATCGACACGTCAACAGCTTCCACCGCCGTGTCAACGGCTGAAGTTATCTCTGCCGTTGGCAACATATTATGCCACTCGTGTATATGAGCTCTAAGATGATAAAATATAGGAATTCGAAGGTTAAGGTTACCGAAAAATAAAACTGATGTTAATTGTTTTAAGACCAAAAGCAAAAATTGTAGTTGTAGTGTGCCTGTTATGTACCACTGCTGGGTGAAAGCTCTCTCCCTCTCCCTTTTCCACGCACATCTATCCTCAGCCATTCAAGTCTTTCTAGTATTTACCAAGCTCACTTCTCTGCTTTCGTTTAAGTCAAAATTAGGCCTAATATTTAAAAAGGCAATTGTAAAAACAAATCACCTCGGGCCTCTGGCATGTTAACAAAGTTCGCTATTTTTTTTAGGTAAAAGAATAGTTCATTACAATTAAAGAGTCGCTTCAGAGAATTCATTCCAAATGACACAATTTAGCACAGAATTTGGCCTATTATAATAAAACAACAGTTATACTAAGCGGCCACTTTCACAAAACCTAATTAGACTAGTATACCTATTTAGCTTATTATTCTGCGTAACTTTGTCTAAAGGATAAACGTATTCGCTGTAATGGTCCCGCATGTGTAGTTTATTTACTCCGAAACCCCCAGTCTGTCCCTAAGCTTATGCTTTATTAGACAGACTTAAAACAGATCCCGTATAATGACTAGTTGTTTTACCAAGAAAGTCGGAAGATAAATAGCAAAGCAGGGGCAAAGTTATAGGACAACAAAAGTATTAATCTAAATAATGTAGATAGAAAAACGATTGACACAGCAATAAATTAAGTATAGGACAACAAAAGTATTCAACTAGATAGAAAAACCAATGATACTGCAATTAAACAGTTTGTAAACAAAATAGTTTTCCGATGTTGAGAGTTTATCTCAAATCGAAAATAACAAGTTACGAGTATTTCCTGGTTAAATAGCTAATGTTTATTATAGTTTTTCCTCAATTCGCTTCATATTTATTTTGTTGATATATTTAGTTGATAATATTTTATTGGAATTAAATATTATCAAATCTTGTAATGTAGACCATTTATCACTTATTTTATTTTAGAGGTTTGAATTAATCAAATAATTTCTGTGTTTCTTCAGTCACCCTTTGCAATTCAAGGCTACGGTAACTCATTCCAAAAATCCTGCAGCCCACAATTTTATTAGTTAATCGTATAAAATGGTTCAACTTAAACGTCATTACAAGCTGCTTACTTTACAAGCTATTAAAGTAGAACAAATAAAAATATTTTTACAAAATATTTATCATCAATTGCTGCAATAAAATTAATAAAGTACAGAACACGAATAAATCGAATTCTTTGGAAAGCTTTTAACATCGGTATTGACTTTTAATCGATGAGCCTCATGGGATTTGGTAATCCCCGAAGTGAGAAAATCGCGGAAGCTCGCAATTTATCGGATATTCGGATTTCAGTGATTGTATAATTTTATTTTTCATAAAAATACGTTGCGATCGTTCAATTTGTTTAATAAATGTAAGCTTGTATTCTGAAAGGATATTAATGGATGTTGCAAACCAAAATTTGGCACAGATACTGTCAAATTATCGGTTGCGGTAATAAGTATAAAATCATTTTTACTGCCTAAAAGAAAAATGTGTCCCATTGAATATTATTCTCATTTCCTACGGACATTATTGATGGTTAGACCTAATCGAAATTCTAATATCCACAAGAATTCTTCAACATTATGTACTAAGACAATATTCACAAGAAAGCTATCAGTCCTTTGTGCGTAGGTGCAAAACTTAATTCAGTCCCAACCACTGTCATTTGCAGCGAGATAAAATAAACAAAGCACTGTGGAGTTGAAATATAAAGGAACGCACACTATACAAGTTATATACGAGGGGTGATCCAAAAGTAATGATAATCGGATATTTGTAGGGCACATAAAAATATGAAATATTTTTTTTTTGTTTCCACATATATTCAGTACTTCATCATAAAAAAATCATAAAAATAGGGCACGATTACAGGGAGTTACATTCATTTGAATACGAACAGTCAGAGAGTAAACATCAAAATGGAGAAAAATTAAATCAGAGCTGTCATTAAGTACCTCTGTTTGAAAAAAAAATCTACCATAGACATACAAAGTGACATAGTGGAAACATAAGGGGACTCTGTTCCTTCATATTCCACAGTTGCGCGCTGGTCAAAGGAGTTCAAGCTGGGTAAAACATCCACAGAAGATGAACATGGCGAGGGACGCCCATCGACGTCCCACATTGCAGAAAAGGTCCAAAAAGTCGAAGATGTCGTATTGGCGAATCAAAGATTGACCTTAAAGCATATAGCTGAGGTCATAGGGATGTCATATGACAAGTGTTTAAAGAATCATTGCGAACAAAATGCATATGAAAAAGGTCTCTGGACGTTGGGTGCCGAGAATGTTAACCGACGAGCACAAATCAAAACGTGTCGACATTTCGAGGGCGAGTCTCGAAAAGTTCCAGACGGATCAGGATTTTTTTTTGTCTCGTTTCGTGACTATGGGCAAGACCTGGATCCACCATTTTGATCCAGAAACCAAACAAGAGTCTAAGACTTGGAAACGAGCCTCTTCCCGTTGCTGAAGAAATTCAATGAGTCAACTTCGGTAGGAAAGGTTATGGCGTCCGTTTTATGGGATACTGAAGGAATTATAATAGTGGAATACTTGGAAAAAGGAGCCAGTATTATGGGCTCTTACTATGCAGACCAAAAAAGAAGATTGCGGTAGGTCATCAAAGAAAAAAAACGTCGCAAACTCCGAGTTACAGTGTTCTTTCACCAAAACAACGCACCGGCTCACAAGCCGCCGTTGCGATGGCTGCAATTCAAGAAACGGGATTCGAATTGCTTGAAAACCCACCTTATCCGCCAGACCTAGCACCCAGTGACCTATACCTTTTTTTTTTCGGCCCAAGAAACACCTTTGAGGCAAAAAAATTACAATAATAGCGAGGTGATGACTACTATAGAGGCGTTTTTGGATGACCAAGCCAAAGATTTTTTTGCAAAGGGAATTGTGGATTTAAAAAAAAATGGACTAAATGTATTGACTTGCTAAGAGACTATATAGATAAATATATTTTTTTTATAGTTAAAATATAGTTATTTCGTATTGATTATCATTACTTTTGGATCACCCCTAGTACACACTTATGTTTCGTGGTTTTGTGTCCTTGACAGAACCAAGGAAGCGTCGGAAAAATTAATTATTCTACACTCTGATTGTCTTCCACGCGATATTATCACGGAAATGCCTGAATGGTTTTAATTACAACCTTACTTAGGTACTTACCAGAAAACGATTTGTTCATTTCTAACTTCTTCATGTCTGTTGATGTTGCTGCTTTTGATGTCCAACACCAACATAACACCATTCGGAAGTAGATTCGAAATCTGTGGACAAACAAGAATATAAATTTTGAGTTACAGTTCAAACTAAAAATGTATGTCCACATTTTGTTTTGGACTTATTCCTCTTGAGTACGGTACGTTTTTTAACCGTACGTTGCGTTAGTCGTACGACGGTAAACAGTACGTTTAATTATCCGTACGGCGCGTGTACAAGAGCACTGCTGAAACACGGCGGCGCCGCGCGCCGCGCCGGTCGTTTATGTCAACAAGCTCCTCCAGTGATCCATAAAACACTGACCTCCTGTTTCGAACCTCCGTGCTTACACATAGCAAATTAACCGTAGATTTTCACGGCGAAAAATATGTGTATACAAAAGGCTTTAAACACGACTGTATCATAGTTTCATACTGCACAGTATGAAACTATGAAACAGTCGTTTTGTACAAGTCAATGTGAATATAAAAAGAGCTCTGCTAAACATGTACAGAAACTATGACATGACGGGATGTCTATGTTCTGTTTGGCGGAAGTTCCTGGTATACCTATTCTATGTGTAATAAAGTGTGAATCGTAAATACACAGAAAACGCGTTCAACCATTAATATGCGAACTCGGTTCAATGAACTACGCGCGCCCAGAAATTCGGCGAAATTCTTTTAAAAATCGGTGTACCGATTATGATCCTTTGAAATTTAACTCCAACAATTGTGTGACGAGTCCCGGCTCAAATTCTTCACAGAATATAATTAAGGCAAAATTTCTTATGGGTTGTGGCGTTGGCAGAACTGCTTTTAGTGGTAAAAGCTAGCATTGGAGGGGTGATTGTGGGAAATTTGTGGTAATTCTCCATAATCACCCCTCTAATTCTAGCGTGTGCCGTTTCCTGTAAGTGCATGCTTCGCAAAGTCCATGAATAAGTGATCGTGGCAGACACAAAGGCTGCGGGTATCGATCTCTAGACCAACTACTTTTAAACGAGACAATTATTATAATAAAACAGTTTTCCAGCGTCACCAGCCTCTAACTTTTAGTACAATTTGGCTATTGAAAGTACGACTGTAAATATTGCGCAGAGAAAAGTTTTATAAATATGTAATTTTATTACTTTATCCACTTTAGGTACAATTCTCGCATCTATAAGTACTCCATCTGTTTCGTAGACGTTCATACATTTGGTCATAATAGACAATTTATAATGTATTTAGTTATTTACCTAATGTCTTTGCCATTTAATGTGATAGTAAAATAAACTAAAAAGATCTTTTCAGAATAAATCGCAAGCACAGAAAGAAATTTGTATAGATTTACGTTGACGAAGCTGCGAGCAAAAGCAAGTTATAAATACGTAAAAAGAATTAGATTAGACTTAACTAAAAATGCATTGAACATTACAAGATAAATAGGTTTCATTTGGAAAACTTTTTAGATTAGTAACTAAACGGCTCTTTAGCAATCAAGGTGCAGATAAAAGCCATAAAATGATGTCTTTAAAATGTATAAGTCCCAACGCATTTACAAAAACTAAATTTAAGTTGATTTGGAACTTATTTATCTCTTAAAATATTTTCATCTTAAACACCTCATCATTCAAATTTCAAGACGTGAACGTTTTTTTAATATTTTTTTCTCTTATCTTAACTTGTAAATTATTCTGTGTCTTAATGGTACCTTGGTTCTGCTTTATCGTTTTTAACAAATTTTGCTCCCCTTCTAAGTATTATTTCTTTTTTGTCTATATCCTATTGAATTAAGAACTTGTAATATTTTAGTCACAACAGTTCAAGCTACGCCGAATTTGTCAAGGAAATTGTAACTTTTAACTGTGTATGTTACATATATTTCGTCTTTATTTCTCAGGACCCTCAGAATCCTGGACCTCTGCAACGCGGACGAGGTGCTGAAACCAACTCGGAAAGTCCCTTATATACTTTTCATGGGACATGGTACCAACCGGCTAAACGCAAGGCTATTGTTTTTGAGGTGCTTAACTAGATTAGATACTAAGAACTATGTACAGACTGGTCTCTTTCTGAACAATATTCTTACAGAAGATAACACTTTGACCTCCCGCTCCAACCAGGAGAAGTCATTGGAGCATGTCCCATCTTAAAAAATCAGGCAGAAGAGAATAGTTACTAAGTTTGAAAGTTTGACAAAGCAGTTGGCACTGTTAGGAGGAATAAATCTGGCTTGAATTATAAATTAAAGGAAAATTACAGCAACCAGTTGTAGTGAAGTTGTAGGCGCACAGGAATGAACTACAGCTCACTGCCTGGTACTAAATGCCCTAAGTCAAAACCAAAACGTGAGCGCTTTAAGCGAAACCAAGGTCAAGAGTGAAATCCTAATAAATCACACAAATTCGTACTTTCAAAGATGAGAACAGTTGGAACATTGGAAACATTCCAAGCAGAATGTTTACCAAAGCGCTCCAAAATTTCAAGATTTTAATACATTTTATGCTATGAAGATTTAGGTATTATTTCGTTTTGTTTATTTGCGCGGGATAAGCTTTACCAGAAGTGGCCATGGTATTAGAGGTTCAGGAGATTTAAGGTCATCGGGGTTATACGCCTGATCAGTGCCATAAAATAGTGGCTTTCTGAAGTCTATTCTTCGGCCTACCTATCCTAACTAAGGTTTGAAAAAAAAATTGTTTATTATAAATTACTCATATTATATGACTAATACTTTCACCAAAAAAAAATTATTACGACATGATATTTTTTCACTTGTATTTCCTACCCCTTTTAAACGGCATTGATCTTTAGAAATATATTTACACAAAAAAGTACTTTCTGGTTAAGTGTCTTTCAAAATGTACATAGTGTATTTAAATGCGTCTATATTTCGCTAAGAAAATGGATTTAACGGTCATTGCTCTATCCGGGCGCAGTTGGCCAGAATTAAATGCACACAATATACTCGTCCATTTAACTCCAGCCAGATGTCCAGGCGTAAAGTCATGCCTAAATAATGGTGTGATCTCGCTTTATGTACTATCAACCAATGGTAAGCTCGATTATTCGTAACGGTATTTCTGTACTATTTACTTCTTGGAACTCGGTATAGAGCCCTATTACACCTTCCTCAAGCATGGATGGTGGTTAATCAGGCTTCTAATTGGCTGGCAATATCACTGCAGTTTACATGTGAAAGCGCATCTTCGAAGATCTGCGGCGTAATATATGTCAGAGACATTCGCGTTGCAACCAACGATATGGCGCTTTGCAAGAATTTCAATCACCAGCTTGTCATGTTGTCACCCTTGTCTTTCTATTATCTACAACAAAGTCCACGGACGTCGTCTTTCACGATTAACTGTAAAACTACTAAACGAATTTAATTTAATACGGTTTACAATAGACAGAGTGAATTCATTAAGAAGATTTAAGTTTATATTACAATGCATAATTATTATAGCTTGTCTCAGCTCCAAATTTTAAAGATTTTTAACACCCGTGCGAAGGTAGGGCCAATCGCTAGTATATTCACGATGGTAACCCTGTAACAAAGATAGACTGAGCTACTCCGTTCTAAATTTATTGAGTAGTGTAAGGTGAACAAAAGGCAACCGTAAGGGTAGGTTAATCTTTTCGACTGTTGTGTTGGCATCTAGTTTTACTTCTCTCAAGGGCTCACTTAACTACGCATCCGATACCACTTCTTGCGTACTGAAGTTTGTTTACTTTTATCGTTTTTTTTTCCTTTGTTTTCCATCGTGTTGTCTCGATAATATAAGAACTAGGTTGAAGCATAGTGCAATTGCCTATTGTTGCTCTGTGTAACTTGCTAATAAATAATATTAAAGGAAAGTATTTAAACGAGCGAATATAAATTTGAAATAAAGGTGTGAAAAATACTGGATAATATGAACTACGGATATACAAAGTGGCAAGAAACTGTGAACAAATGCAAATATTATGTATTGAATACTCGTACAGCGACTTAAAAATATAAATTTTGAGTTATTAGTTATTCAGAACGATCAGTAAGATAATTCTTATACGAACAATTTTCATATACCTATTTTATTTCATGAAATTCGCCCAATCAGTATTTTTGTTCGCCCGCTTTAGCATTTAATTCGGTCACTTAAAATGTCAATTGTTCAATTAGATTAATTTATTATTTTATTTATCCCTAATGAGCTGCTAAAAGCTCATTTTACCTACTTTATAGAATTCATCATTATCGACAGTTAAGTTTATGTTTCGCCAACATAATTTACCGCCGCTCAAAGTACCCATTAACAGTCACTAACGTTTTATTCGCTCGATTAATAATACCCCAATAATAAATCATTTTATTTCAGATACCAGTATCAATGATTATCACACAATTCAACTAACCTATAAGACTCACATATTAAGTACATAACTATATTACATTATTATGTTAGTAAATGGTTTAGACTGATTTAGAACTACATATATTAGCAACCCTTTACTCTACATTTTCTTGGTCCTGTTCTGTGGTAGGTACTTGTGGCTACATAAGGTTTGACTGGAAACCGACCTCAACGTAGTTGGGAAAAGGCCGGTCTGTTTCATTAATTATAATAATCCACAACTGTCACACAACGCCTTCAAATCCCAAACTAAGCAGAGTTTGTACTATAAGTACTAGGCAACTGATAAACATACTTATATATTGCTAAATACATACTCATTATAGATAAATTACATGCAGATACAAACAACAAATGATCGTGCTCATCACACAAATTGAACCAACAGTAGCCCAACAGACTAGTCAATTCAAAATCAAATTGCTTTCGTGTCAACAAATTAGTAGCACTAGTAGAATTTCATCGCCAGTTCGTGTATTTTTATAACATGACAATCAACTTTGATGTAGTCTGTAAAAATATCTACATACGAGGGACATGACGAGCATGACGAATTGCGTGCAACACTAGTGGCCACATCTAAATAAAGCTATTCAATTAATATTGTCAGTGTTGGTAACGAATACATTCAATACAGTATATCGAGTTCCGAAGAATATTGAATTGCATTCGAGTATCATAGAGGTAGGGACAAATCTATGCGGAACAAAACTTTGTTTCACGGGAGCGTTTGCTGTCCAATTTATTTTACAAATTCGTTTTCATGTTACATATTCATAGTTCTTATCTGGTATATAAATTATTTCATAGCAAAACATACTATTGCCGAGTAATACAGGAAAAAGGGAAATTGGAAAATGCACTTACAGTTCTTGTGAGTTAGATCAAGGAAACGAAGACGTCAAAAGAAATCCACTTACGAACACATTAGTTCAGGGGTATCATGACATCACTAAATTATTAGAAATCAAACTTGAGAAAGAGATATTGCTAGTTCGATAAGCCCTTAACAGCTTTGGTCCTCTCTCACACCTGAATTATGATGATTTTAAGATGTCATAGTACCTATCATGACGTCGCACATTTCACTCGCTGCCCTGGGGTGTCATCCCTTAAGACGAGCAAAATGCGTAACAATATACGCGTTAAGTATATAATTTTACCATTCATATTTAATAGCAATAATTATAACACCTTTGGAGGCTCGCATTAGGCGGCTGAACCAAGGGCTTGACTCAGAAAGCAGCGCTGCAGCAGCCGCAGCAGAACCCCTGGACACGGCTCGTAATATTAGGAGATTGCTTTGTCTGGAGCCCTGACCACCGGTAGCTTGGGCCTTGTTACTACTAGCTGCTATTTTTTTTTATTTTAATAGTTTTTTTTATATTGTATTGAAATATTCAAAAATATTATTTAGGTGTTTAAAGGAATAAACAAAATAATAATACCTAGGTATGTGTAATTAAAGAACTAATAATTTTATAGAGCGGTATCTAGTCTCAAACTAAGCCAAAACCAAACAAAACCATAATACATAAACGTTTTACTAAATGACTGTCTAATCCAAACCAAATTACATGAATTAATTTAGGCACCTACCTATTAATGTGTAGAAATTCGGACTAAGTTCCGAACTGGTTCGTAGAAATTCTGCCCTAACTTTCATAAGTTCGCAAAACTTACGTGTTCCGAACTTATGACAAATAAATCTTAGAATTCTGCTTAATTTATTACTGACGAAAATTCTAGACCGACAAACATTTGGACAATGTTTACGAGAGCACCGTTGTTGTTTATAGTTTAAAGTATACGAATAATAACCAAAATAGGCTTCATAGAATCAATGGGTACTTATTGTTCGTTTTATGCAAGTATTGTCAATTGTCGACACAAATAATTATGAATGGTTAATCACATAAAATACCCCACTTTAACGATAGTAAAATCATTGCACATAACTTTCATGCCTATAATATACATAATTATAATCGAGGTAATTTGAAAATAAGGCTTTTACTAATTTTAATTTCATTAACAAACACTTGTTGTGGCTGCAATATATTAATGTGATTAAATTTTTATTTATGGCCTTGTAACAGTGCTCTTAATAATCTATTTTGGTTCACTTGTGTGGCTCGCCTTACCTATCACTCATTTCTTTAATATATGTTATTATATAACTTAGTAACAGGTAAGCCATTTTTTTTATGTTTGAAATCATCCGATTGCTACATCCTAACTATAATGAGTCAATTGACATTAAATATAATAATAGGTGACTCCTGAAACACCGGAGCGGGAGCACTCCTCCTTAAAGCATCTACCTGCTTTAGGGTGGAGCCGATACCTGCAAGGGCCACTTTTTAATAGGAAACCTGACACAACCTTCTGTCAGTGTTTTACTAACTGAAATCACCTGTGTCTTTCAGTTGCCCTTAGAGTTCTAGGAGCACAGGTTTCCTAGTACTTTCAGAAGTTGTCCGTAGCCCTGGCGGGCATCGGCCCTGTTTTTCCCTATTACAAAAACATCTTCTTGAGGCGCGTTTGGACTACGACGAATCGAGCTCAGTCCGAACGGTTACCAGACGACCGGGCAGCGAGCTAGTCGTGCGCAAGACCGCGACTACGGTGGTCGGGGATCCCCGAGCTAGACGCCCAGTGCTTCTCTGTTGCGGCGGCTGAGGCATGAGGATGTCCATTTCCTCTTGCATGCATGACAAAACGTACATCCTCATCAGCCGAAAGACACATTAAGTTGACATTTTCATATAGGTATGTATACAAATAAACAATGTATTTTTCAATCTTCAAAATAATGCTTTCTCCCACTTTGAGCGACACATGAAAACAGTTAATGTTTGTATTTTTTCAGGCGATTCTAAACCCTAAACACAAACTACCTGTAAGAAAATAAACAATTTCATAAACGATAAGCACCATTCATAACGCTATTCAGACGCTACTAATACCTTCTCATTCGAAAACATGACGTGATAATGTAAACAAAACAGACATATCGCCCTATTTACTCAATAACATCAAAACTGAATAATATTGGACTAGCTCTAGACGCGATTCCAACCACGTAAATAGTTGATTTTCCGGGATGTAAAGCTACACAGGGTATAGCACACTGATTGTCCTATCATGAGCTTGAGCTTTCTAATGTGGTAGGTCTATGTTTTATGTATCAACTTAAAGAAACATCAAAACCATTTTTTTTAAATATACTTCATGTTACTGCTGCTGTTACTAGCAGTAACTGGTAGTATTTGCTAAAGAAATTATTTATTCTATTTGTAGACAAATAATATAGAAATTGATGAACTATGTTGGTATCGGTATTGGTATCTACACTCACACATAATGCTTGCTAGTGACGCTCTATAAAGATTTTTTTGTGATTTTCTCAAGATACAAAATTTACCTATTTTCGGTCAGAATCGGTTCAGTAGTTTTCTGGATGTGCGTTTATTATGTTACATGTTGTATATGTACAATCTTGTTTCACACCCTTTTCAGCAATTAGTTCCAGTTCAAAACTGGACTTGTCAGCGAAGGAAAGACATGGGAACAGCACAACCCTCCGTCATTCAAACTATTGTGCACAAACGGACCCAAATATTTTACGACGAGAAAAGACGTCACTCTCCCTTTTATAAACGATTGTCATATTATAACCCTCTCTAATCTGCCAGTCATAAAAGCACTCGCCCTTCCTGTTTTTTTTTATTGTTATTGCGGTCCTCACTATAAACTCAGAGATATGAAAAAATGGAGCCACAGATTTTCAGGTAGGTATTATCACTGAATTAAATTGTAATAAAACCCAAAAAAACTGCGGTGGGTTCGCGATTTTATCTCTACACCCACGCTCGGTTTCCGTGAAAAAATAAAAGGAATAGTAGCCACGAATATTGAATGTTTGACCGTTTCCCTAAATATCGTGTATAAGCAACAACTATTTGATGGTAAAATCAGATAAATTACGTTACATAATGATAGGATTAATCTGTATACCTATAGTAAAATGGTGTTCCTAATCGAAGCCTTCATTAGACGCTATAAATTCAATCTTGCTATCGCATGCTGAGACACTAACCAAAAAGACGAGAATTTATAAAAATTCTTACACCCAGATTGCTTCAGAGGCTCCATTTTTAGCCACCTTATGCATAGAAAACGAACTAGTGTGTACATACCGAGCCATTTCAAAACACATTTCACCCGCATACTAAGTGCACAAGCTAATACGATGGACACGTAAATTGCACACTTTACGAATGAAATTTTCATCAAAGTAGTTTCTTTTTATTTGTTTTTACTGAGAAGCTAGAGCATGAAAAGTGTAAAAAATTTATTGTCGCGTACTTGGCCACATTTAATAATTTAATTTATTATATGTTATTCCTATAGACAATTCTTGAAAAGTCTATAATGTAACTAAGCAATTGGTAGGCGCTAACGCATTAGTCGTGGTCAATCGCAATCATATTGTACTTTTGATAATAGAACGTCATAAAATGTATCTAAGTATATTTGGCAAATTAATTTTTGTTTCAAAAATAGGATGCTATTATAAACATGGCACCATAGTCTTAGCTTATCGGAGTATTAAGGTGGCAAAACCAAATAATAAAATTTCGCCCCGGTACGAACAAATCTCGTTTGGCTAATATCAAATAAAAGCAAACTCTAAAATTCTAGGCTTATCTCACCAATTTCAGGGTTATCTTCAGACCTTTCGTACTATAATCTCGCTTTTCTGTATTATCGAACTGAGCGAGCTTGAAAATGTTAGTGCCAGATTTTTGATTATTTAAAAAAAAATCTGTTAGATGCAGATTTTCCAGTCGTCTTTTGTTTTTTTTTTCAAATATCAGTAACTTTAAAGAAGTACTTATGCAGAAAATTTTGAGAATGTAAGATGCAAGAACGAAGAGAGCTTGATTTTTATTGTAAATTTTTATACTTGAATTTTACCCCACCTGCCCGACCCTGGGTACGCTCATGATTATAAATGACTCAAAGTACAATAACGGAACCGATACATCATGAAGGCACGGAAAGATAAATCACTAATAATAAAATTGATGTGTTTTTAAATTGTAACAGATTAAAAACAGCATCTTAATGGCATGATCCATCAAAGACATTTAGAAGTGTCCTTTACCTGAAACATTGGTATTTGTTTTTGAGTGTGTTATTTTCGTCTTTAATTTTGAACTAGAGACTATAAATAATTAGTTATTCTCTTAACTAGGTTCATAAACGTACTATACGAGTACGTACTACTATGATGAAGTGAAAGAGTTTTTTTTTGTTTAAGCGCGATAGTGTCTAAAACTGCCAGTAGGATTGGAAAAAAACTTTTTTATAGAACACCAAAATTCTTGATTAATGGTAGGTATAGGCTATATAACGTCACACTACGACCCACTGAAGCAGAGCAGAAACCAGAGACGCGGGGGACAGTTAGTAACTAATTGGGCATCGGATTTCCGACAATTTTTTTAGGTTAACAAACCTGTTAATTTACAAAAATCTCCACGATTTTTCATTGCCGCAAAATAAAAAAACAATTTAACGAAGCTTCTCCCAAATAAAAAAAAAAATATAGGTTCGCTTTTTTCCAGGCTATCGCTTAAGCATATCGATTTCATATCGCTTCATGTAAAAAGAGAAGAGTCTGTAATTAACGCTCGCAGTTCCCGTCTTTGTTCCGATGAGAAAATTATTAAGTTTACTACATGAACTAGCTTTTCAAATGAGGTTACATGACCCCTTTTAGCTGAATTTACATTTAAGCCAATGACGCACTACGGAAAGTAATCAGTGCGTCATTCATTTGAGGGAACGGATAAATACGGGTTGATGTATGAGACAGAAATTAGATTCTGACAGTTTGCTGTCTAAATAAAACCTTTTTACTTTATCCTAGTTAAAAGTTTATTTTGATTTTGGTGAGGATTTGGGTTTTAGCTTCTAAAATCTGGCTTGTTAGCAGTAAAGATGTTTCAGATCTGGTAAAATGTGTGATGCAAGTTGAAACTATCTTGTTAAAATATTTTATGATGCAAGAATAAAAATCGTACGTTTGAAGGTGTAGGTGCACTTGGCCAACATTTTGCGGAATGCTCTTCAAAATATTGGGCGCTAATTGGACAAACATTCGGCGAAAAACGGGTTAGCGTCAAAATTCCTATTCATAAAGATGAGCCAATAAATTGGATAAAATACGACGTAAAAAACCAAATAATTTCGTATCCAACCTCACGCCTAAATTTCCCGATGGACCGTCGCCAAATGTTACACACGAGAATTCTGTACTTGTGGTTTGCCGATGGCGGTATCAAATTCCATGGAAAGGCAAAGCTTACCTACGTTATTTATTGGCAAAAATTCCAAATCCAAGGCCACGACGTTGTGGGAATTCTTAAACCAGAAAATCCAATAACCCTTTTGCCTTACGCTCGACGGTCACACTTGACACCAATAGGCAAACGATAAAAAAAAAACTGAACTTTAAATAAAAAAATCTTGCTCAATGTCTCGTAGCTCTAGTGGTCGTAAACGCTAATGTTGCGCATAAAGTCCTCGTTTCAAGTCTCAAAACTGTTTATTTCTGTGAAGATTTTTTCTAACCTAATTTTTTTTCGGTAGGAAATCATCAAATAACTTCTACTGCTCTGTGTGTACTGTTACTCATTAAATCTCACCCGTATTTCTCTCATTGTTTTTTCCGTACAATGATAACATTCTTTCCGCCGGATCCAACACAAGAACCTATCGAAACAATACAGTCCAGTGAGGACCTGCTTCAGGCGAAAAATAGGAACACCGTGGTGCCTCTGTAGCCACTTCTTGAAGAAGATTCTCTGTAGATCGGACTTTAAATTTATACCCGATGAAAGATCGGGATAGTAAAATGTAGGTGCACAACTCAGTCTCGTCCTTGAGGTAATAATGGGTTTACTGCTGGAACTCCACCTTTTTCAATTCCAACCTACACCTTCAAAAAATCCTTCAGGAAATACAGACATGATATATTAAAAAACGTTTAAATAAAACATATACTTACTTATTGCTCATCCAGTAATATATTAAGGGGTTGAACATGGAGTTAGCCATGGCCAGCCAATAGAAGAACAGATATATGTGCTGAGCGAAGGGCGCGGACGCCAGCGACTGGTAGTGGTACGTCAGCACGAAGTACGCGTGGTACGGCAGCCAGCAGAGAGCGAATACCATCACCACCAGGACGAACATCCTCACCACCTGTAGACAAAATATTCTGGTTTACACATATTCGTAAAATAATAGCAAAATCATAATATAATCAGCCTTTTGTTATCTCCACTGCTAATAAAAAAGGAAGAGAAGAAAGTAATGTGGCGTAATCCGCCTCGGGAGCCAGTACGGGTAGGTGGATGTCACATATCTTTAAATTTTTGGTTTTTAAATGCCGGTTTTCTCACGGTGCTTACCTTCACCGTTTTGAGAGTAGCGGTGTTCAAAAAAGGCTAGTTGGACCTACGACTCGTAAGTCTAGGCTACCACTGCTGTTACTGAACGCTCTTAAAAAACGGAGCAAAATTACTCGTCATCAAACACAACTGCTCTCACAAAAAATAAATCGCGAATGGAACAGATTAGTCAGATGATTGAAATGGCATAAAAATATTTTAATTTTGACTGTGTAATGGAAGAGTACCCATTCATCATCATTCAATGGCAGTTCACTACAAGACATAGACCTCTTCAAGCGTATATCATTAATCTCACTTCTTGGCAGCTCTTATTCAAGTGCTATAAAAACGCCTGTATGAAATATGGATATTTAAATGCAGTTACTTAGAGCCGATAAAAACCAGACAGAAGAAAAGCGTAAACAGACGAATGATAAATCAAGTGAAGCCAAGGTAGAACATAACGTGCAAGCCCACTGGTTTCTATTAACGTATTCTTTAACTATTCTCATGAGACTGGTAGTGTAACTACAGGATCAATATCATATTATGGACTGAGATCGGACTAATATGCAGTGGGTTGTTCAATACAAAGTTTATAGACTTACGTTATCTAGGGAGTTCATTCAATAACATTGTGGATTATTCGGTGTCAGTTCAAATAAATTCATGTAAAACATTCAGGATGCCGATCTGAATGCAAACTCCTTTAGTGTGTGGGTGATGAGTGGGTAACGAGCACTAAACGAAATATTCCAGGCCACGTACTTTGATGTGGGCTTAGGTATTCAGGTCACAACGTGTCATGAGACAGTTTTCAGGGCACTGTAGCCCACGCAGGTGCTGACAGAGTAATGGGGACGCAATCTGTGCAGTTGCAAATGTTATCTGCTCGATTTGCGCGAAATCAGCCCTAACTTATCTAATCTGTGTGTATGTCACACGATGCTGCGTCTCGTCAAACTGATTTCTGGACTATTGACTCCATCGACACAGACTTCCGTACTATTTACTTTGAAAAAAGATGTTCAAACCTATTTTAATTTTATCTAATGGTTCTGCAAAAAAGTTTTATTATCATTAATGATGATTACGATATAGTTTGATAGTTTATGAATAGATTTAATTGGCCTATCTATCAATTATATTTGTTATTTTTTTGTAAGCCAAATAACTTTTTATCAGGTAAAACCAAGCTACGTTCCTTCAGTACAATACATTATAAAGGTTATTCATTGCGTTCCAGGGCTACGGAGTTATTGTAGCTTTTCGAACAATCTCGTAACCCCAGTAGGCATCTGTCCTAAGGCGAGGCCCCTTCAGTTTTGCTGGCATCTCTACCGATCCCAGACTTTCTAAGAAAGAACTTATGAAAATTACAATATAACGATCAGAATCGAAACTTCGTGGTTCGCATTCGCATTTTTCTGTAAGTTCCTGAAACTTCTAAGTTATGGTAAAAATCATTGCCCTCATAACTAATTTGAACTTGGAAAATGTACCTAACTTAAGAATATAAACTTCTACGCTAAAGTTGTTAAGGCGACATTTGAAACGGTAAAATCAAATAGTTTGTAAGAAACCGAGAAACTTGAAGCTCTGAAAATATTTTTCCTAAGATTTTCTGCGTGAATTTAACTTTTTCCTTTTTTGTTAAGTAATCTATTATTCTAGACAGTAGACAGACTTGCAAATTAATCTTGTTTAGAGCGTTCAACCCGAAATATAGTGTCATTATTTTTCATTCAATCTGGCTTACGTGATTACGACGTTATTACAACTTTTTCTTTAGATATTTTAGAAACCCATATGTCTTGCGGACATTATCTAGGAATCTATTGAAATCAAATTATGTTGTTTTATACATTTTAATATCTCGTATGTTTTTGAACCATTTTACTGAAATATTCGCTTAAATTACGGAATTATCTAATGCCAGCAGAGCGTTAAGGTGTTTTCTCTCTTATTATTTTCGTTTTGTTTATCAAACTTTGCGTTGGGTGAACCAAATACTTTTAAACCATTCTCAGTTTGACGACCAACAAATTGAGAAGGGCTCTCATAACAATGTTTAATCTACTTTGAATTTTGTTGGCATTGTGTATTACTAAAGATAAAAAATGTGAAGTTAATGTAAAAGAGGATTTAGTTATTTCGTCGAATCGTTATTAGTATTATTTTGATGTTAATAAATTCATAACAAATTTATTTAAACACAATTTTATATTATATTGTATGCTTCGATCAACAATGCACATGGTACGATATTGCCACCATTATTGTAACCAAACCAATTGTTAGACACAATAACTTTCAATAAAGTTTCTGCTGTTGTTATTTCCGAGTTGTGAAGAAATTGAACTGGGAGAACGGAAACTTTGAATGCACGTAGCTCGATCGAGTGACAACTAAATTCATGTGAATACAATTCGTCAATCGATCGAGCTTCGTGGGCCTTCGACTGTACGGTCTCCACAAAAGCGAGATGCTGTCTTTAATTACTGAGCCGAACTAATACAACCCAGCCTACGATCTTAGCAAGTAAAAAGCAATATCGGTTACATACCAAAACCATTTGATTAATTGAATACATTTGGAATCTAATACTACTACAAGATTCGACGGACTTAGTCAAAACATTTTATTCGGTGACTCCTCAGTCATTGTTAGTAAGTACACAAGTAATGACGGTTACATGCTAAAATCTTTTGATTAATTGAATACATTTGGAATCCAATACCACCACAAGAGTTGATGGATAAGTCGAAACATTTTATAAGGTGAATCCTTAATCATTGGTAGTGTTAGTAAGTACTCTAATGTCGGTTACATGCTAAAATCTTTTGATTAATTGAATACATCTTGGATATAACCAACACAAGATTTGACGGACGTAATCGAGACATTTTGCTGATACCTTATGCAAGGGATTCTTCAGTAATGGGCACGGGCAGTCTATAAAACGGTGTGTCGGATAAGTATGATTTACCGACTGCAAAAGTTATTTGATAATATTCCATCTCGGAAAAGAAGGTGAGAGCGTTGGGATCTATTTTTTCTTTGGAAAACTCAGCATAAAAATGTATTTTTCGAGATTTTCGGAATGTTTTTATTGACGTACAAGTATCTCCAGTTAATACGAGTAGTACCTTAGATAACATGGATAATTATTATGTTTACAATTTGGCGGTTCTGTAAGAAGATTTGAATACTAAAAATACGTTAATCCTTTCGCTCCGGAAAGGTTAACGTATTTTTAGTATAAACAGCTATTTTGCTGTACTAAAATAAATAAATTATGTTGCGCTACAAAAAAGCAGATACCTACCGTGAATTAAGAGGGCCTTACGGAGGAGATACAGAATTAAATTAAAAGGGCCGTGACAAAATCACTGAAAACGCGTGTATATAGACGAGTAGCTCGTCTATAAATGGCGGATATCGAGGGTAGTTCATTTCTATCCGCAAAGGAAATTAGAGGATATTCTCAAAGGTCATTCAAAAGGTCAAATCTTTGTAAGTAAATAGTAGGTGTTTTCCCATCGTGTTTCAAGTTAATTAATACTATATAAACAATAAACGTAAGGTATTTAATTAAATTCAAGAATTTTCAATAGCCGCTATGAATGGACGTTAATTGAAGATTTCTCCGGCGGATATTAGGTATGTTCTGTGTTGGACATTGGTTGAAATCGAAAAGGTATTAATTTGTTTCGGTTTATTTACTAACTGACCTCAATAAAATACTTTATATTACATGTTTACAATTTTATAAACTTAAAAGTTTGAAGCGTAAAAGTCCATTTAGCACTCTTTTGAGGATTAGCCTCCTTGTGTGGTGGCTAACTAATTGATTTACGTGTTAATTTATTTTGCCCTTTGTTTTCATTGATAAACTTTTCAATTTTCACTTTCAAACCCATTCATTTATTCAAAGGCTTATTTTTCTAAAACACGAAGGATTTAATTAAAACTTAAACAATGAGTTAATTGAATTAGAGTTGTACTTAGGTCTCTGTATAAAAAATACACTATTTTACATATTAAAAATAACTTAACTATTTCAACATTAATTTTATACCATACTAGCGACCCGCATCGACTTCGCACGGGTACTATAAAGGGTGTAAAAAGACCCTTAACGAAAACGAAAACCCCATATTCTACACATCACTGGGATACTTTTTTTCTTCTAGGACATACCTGGGAATTCACTGGTTCTGGAGATATTGAAGGTCAAAGTCAACTTTTTTTTTGTTTTTTTTTTCAAAATCGTGTTCCAAGTATCATTAGTAAACTTTCTTCTGAACAAACATTATCAAAATTATCAATTTTTCATAACAAAATATGCGTTTGAAGTTAGAAAAATGCACCGAAAACTACACACAACGAGCGCCTCACACACACAAGCGTGCGGTCGTCAACAACCAAGCGTGAGCGGCCGAACTCTCAGCTGAACGAAATTATTATTAATTGATTATTTTTTAAGGATGAAAAAAAAAAGTTTTTTCCCAGCAATAATTTTTGGTCAGAGTTGCTTAATTACATGTACCGAATGTGTAGTTATCGGCTTTGTGATCGGTCTTTTTACAGCCTGTATTATACATATAAACCTTCCTCTTAAAAAACTCTATCTATTAAAAAAAACTTAATCAACGTCCGTTGCGTAGTTTTTAAGATTTAAGCATACATATATAGGGATATATGGACAGAGAAAGCGACTTTGTTTTATACTATGTAGTGATTATCACTAACATGAATACATAAAAAAATGAAACTTTATCGACGCCATATTTTACATTGATTTTAGTTATCTTTATTTAATCAATCTAAAATATAAACTCCTGTGCTAGGCAAAACACTTCAGCAATGCCACGACGTAGGTATTTACAATCCGGTCACCTTGACGCATATCTCAGAAATGCGAGCCCCTGCAGGCTTCCCACCACATTCCCTTAGCTCACCCGATAAGTGTCAGGTATGGTCAGCATCTTTGTTATCGATATGCGCGTCGATAATTTGGCTAGTTTTCTGTTGTTGTTATATTGTTTTTGGACGTTATTTTATCGACGTCAAGCGACAAGTTAATGAGACCGAGTTGTAATGGTAATGGCTATTTTGTGTCTGAGGTAGAAGCTAACCTTTGGGTCACGTGAAGTGTCAACGAGTTTTCGGTGGGATTTTTCGAGTAAAGTTCAATGACCATTTTAATTATGCACAAATTGATTCCAAATGGATATTGTGCTGTAAAATTTATGTATTTTGGTATCTAAAGGGTCTACTAACTGGACAATATTTTTAAAGATATGTGAATCCGAGTGTAAAGTCCCGTAAACCTCCGTTGAAAAGAGAGATTTTCCGACCAGACACCACCACCAGAGATGCTATAGTATGTCTGGTGGACAACTGTCCGAGAGATGATTTCGGGCTTACAGTATATGCTCAAATTGAGCGGAGAACTTTAAAGGATTTCTTAGTTTCATATGTAGCGCCAAAGATGTCGCTATTAATTCACATTTACATTTTCATGTAGCTGACAATATTAGTGGAGCTTTCTGAGAGGGCTGACTGGGCAGTAAATATATCGACCGCCAAATATGACAAAAACGTTACAACATAACAAACAACAACTAAATATTTTCTAAACTTACTAGGTACTGGCTAAATGAACTAACTGTGTGAAACCAAAAGAAAAAAAATACTTAAACAGGATGTCTTTATGTTGACTACTCAATTACTACACCTTTGTTCTTTAACAAAATGAATTTTATATTAAAAAGGAAACTAAGAGGGAAGCATGAATGGAGAACACGCTATTTCTCGTTAATTGACCCTTGGAGAGCAAATTTTCATTATTATGTACTCTCATTGAGTTTCAGCTCGTAGCATTGAAAATATTAACAAAACTTTTCAAGAAAATATATTTCTGAAAAAGTCATGTTTAAAAAATTCAGGCCTTTTCTTATAATGGTTTATGTTTTCACACCACGCAATACACCTTTGAGCTGATTTTTGATGCTTTATTTAACTCTAGAAATTCTGTATTAAACTGACCCTTTTCACGACCTTATCAAAATTTCATTATCAAGTTGCGAACATCAGACACAGCACACAGTAAACTAACATTTTGCCATCATTTTACTGTTTAAAAGGATCGAGTGTGGTCGCCTTACTAAGGGTTTTCCTACCCTACTTTAATTAACAGCTAAATATTTATAAGAAATTAAGCATAAAACATGTTCCCTTAGTTTTGGGTCGAAAATTTAATTCCGGAATGTGGAATCCCCAATTAGACAAATTAACGAAAGTCTCTGTTTCAGGATTTGACTTGCCCCTTTATTTTACTGCTGGCTGAAAAATCGTTTAACAAATGTAAAATAATATTTGTTTACGTTTTCCGGAAGGCAAATGGCCTACCCATTATAACCTAAATGCTTAAAAGAAGTTTTTTTTATCAATGATAGGTTTGCGCTTGACCGTAATCTCACCCAATGAAAAGCGACGTTTCAGTCGACGATGCGGTGGAGTGTGCTTACCTAGAAGTAACCTTTTCATTCTTGACTTAAAAATTCTCAGGTTGTAGCCATCAGGAAACACAGATAGTTTGCGATTTTTATTGCTTATAAAATACCAACAAAATTATAATCCCTGCTATACATTTTATAATGCCTTTTTTCGCTCCTAAATGTTGCAACCACGTGTCGGAGCTAAATAAAAGAGGTTGCACTAAAAATAAAATCCACGGAAAATTGTTTCATGAAAATATTTCTCTCATAAAACTCGACATTTAGAGTTCTTCGAATATTTTTGCACGTTCGTAAATTGAACAGAAGAGTACCGCGAAATTCTCGTAAATATAGGTATCTTTAATAGGTACAAAAAAGAGGTAACAAAGAATTTATCGAAAAAGGTAGCCTAGTAGCACATTTAACGACTTTAGGGCAGGATCAGTACTCGTGTAACCATCCCACGTGCGAGAGAAGGATAAAGGCCGTAAAATACGAATAAAGTCAAATCAATTTTTCACTGTAAGAGCGACGAATTTTCTTAACAATCCAGCATTATGATCGTTCACACACGCTTTCACACAGATTTCGCAAACTATTTCTAAGTATGCCTTTGTATGCAAAATAATTTCCTGTTCCCGGTAGAAAGGAAATCTCGGAACTTGTTATAAGGTCCTGATTCTGTCAGTTTACTATGCCTATGCAAAGTTTCCTAATAATAAGTGAGTTCATATATTATATCAACTCACTTATGTTACTATGTCATGAAGGTGGGTTGGTTTTGTGTATATAGACTCAAGTGCACATTGTTTCTATGTGTGTAAGCTAATCGCTTACAAACAGAAAAGTACTTACACACACTTATCGCTCCAAACTTACGCACACAGAAAAGTGTGTGTACCTACAAACGTGTGTGGAAGTAATAAACTCTAGTTTAAAGTGCAGTAGGAAAATATCGAAGAGAATCTGATCTAATATTCTAGTCACGATATTCATGCTAGCGAAAACCGATAACATAGTTCGATAAACACCTTCTTCATGTTTATGTGAAGAATAATTTGAGAATACTACTCGAAATATATGTGATTTTGTTAGCATTGTTTAGAGGTGGCGTAAAACTTGATATCATACTGAAAAACACAAACATCTGCCCTCTTGAAATATATAATATCTTAGCGACCAGATTTACTAGTTACACTATTGTAAGCTATGTCTAGACATAGCTACTAAATTTAGACTACAGGACCTGGATTTAGCCCGCGCTATGGATTACGGCCTTCTCTCCCACAATCGCTCTGAATCCCAGTATTGGGTAAACGTAAGTAATTAATTAACAGGTATCTACTACATATCATACAAGAGCTTAGATACTAAATAAATGCATTATTGAGAGCAGTGTCGGCCAAGTGGTAATGACCCCGACTTACGAGTTGCGGTCACAGGTTCAAACCCAGCCAGGCGCATTACTTTGGGTAATTTATTACAACACTATTGCTTTCAAATCGGTGAAGGAAAACATCGTGATTCCTAGAACCAAAAAATCGTAGATATGTGACATCCACCAACCCGCACTGGGCCCGCGTAGTGGATTATGGCCCATTCTCTCTCTTAGAGAAGACGCCTGAGTCCCAGCAATGGGAAGCAGTGGGAACATTATAAGGCTGATGCTTTGCTATGCTATTCTATAGCATCAAATCGATATTACACAGTTTACTCAAAAAGATGGATGGACTGTGTGAGGATTATTATGAAAGAAAAGGAAGTCGGTTAGATGTTATGACGGGTGACAGGACAGAATGGAAGAAAAACACATGTTGCGCCGACCTCAAGTAATACGGGATAAGGGCAGAAAGAAGAAGAAGACTCACCTTTCTCTTAGACCTGACGACCTGCATCTGATGATGCGTGCACTCCCCAATAGCGCGGCCTCTGAGAGCCGCACTCATGCGCGCATATGCCCACACCATGACAGACATAGGCACCACATACGTCACAGCCAGGAACACCAAATTGTAGCTGAAAGAAATACAACGTTTAAATACACAAAATAGAATATTTTTTATTATAATTTATAAAAAATATGCAACAAAAAAAGGGAAAATATGAAATTCAAATTGAATGTAATTTTAAATGACTCTTTCGGGTTTCTTTCTTACTCATAAATCGCGATTTTTTCTATCGCAAGGCGGTAGAGTAAGCTTTTTAAGGTTGGTTCACAGTAAAATCAGAATTATTTGATTTATGTCTCCTTCATTTTATAAGCGTTCTGGGTTTTCTCGTTGATGTAATGCACCAAGATCAACAAAGATCAAAATTGCAGTTCAATGCAAAATAACTTTGTTGTTGTTGAAACAAGAGAAGATTAGAAGAGGAAAAGCCGAGCTTCTATTATTATCCCAAGCTTAACTGGGTTATACAAAATCGATTAAAACTTTTAGAAAACTTTAGTTCCGCTCGGCTAGATACTCTATAGTCTTGCTTATCAAATACCAAGCTTGATGCAACTCATAACATGATACAAATATAACTAGATATCAGTTTGTAGTTTTAGCTAGTTTTTTTCTTAGTGCAACATTCACATTGCATTCATATCAATTTCATGTCTTTAATTACTTCTCACCTTTGATCGCTGTTAATATTTTATTCAGTTTTTACTTCCTTCAATGGAATTGTCTAGCAAAAAGACGTCATTTTGAATATTAAGTTAAAATCATAATTTTGGCACAGAATTTTGGTGAGGCTGTTAAAAAGAAACAGTTAGGTATTCTAAAAGGCACGTGACAAATAATATGGGCAACGACCCAGCGTAATTCCATTTTATTCAGGGTCAGAACGCAAGGGTCTGAAACTAATCGCGTATGGATTGGCAATCACTTTTTCACTAAGGTATTCTAATCTATACAACAGTGTAATACATGAGTATTTGCGTAAGAGCGTTTTCACATTATCTGATCCGATCCGATATCGGGGTAAGTAAAATGTATGAAATACCGTGCTCCGATATCCGATATCGGGCCGGACAATGTGAAAGACAGGTACATTTCACTTACCCCGATATCGGATCGGCGTCCGACACCGATATCGGATCGGATGATGTGAAATCGCTCTAAGGCCTCACACATTACACGGCATGTAATTAGGCACGGTAGTCAGTGTTGTATGTATTACTGGGGGAGCATGTTGACATACACGTGAGTTTCATCAGTGTTATATCGCAGTCTATGTACTCCTTGTTCACGGTACGTTTTAATAACTGTGCCTAAAGACGGTGAAAAGCGTGCCGTGTACAAGTGGCCTATGCATTTGTGTATACTTCGTAACGTACCTAACTACCTACCCTTAATTCATAGGTAATTATAATAGTGTCAGTATGAATATCTACGGACTAATCGTGCTTAGATTGGAATAATATAAGCGCCTGGGTTAGGTCAGGTTAGAATAGTGACCATTAAAACACGATGGCGAGGTAACAAAGCGATCATGTGGGCTAGGTTAGGTTAGAATAGTGATCATTAAAGCGCAAAGGCGAGCATGCCTCGGCAGCGGCCGACGAGCACCAATTTGAATTAAAATAGCTTTATAAATAGCTATAAGTTCAGTCAGTACAAATGAAAATAGAAATAATTTCTTAATAATTTGACGTTGTTTTAATTTTGATTTCTTAATTAGTAAACTAAATCAGTGAATTTTTTTTAGGGTTCCGTAGCCAAATGGAAAAAACGGAACCCTTATAGTTTCGCCATGTCTGTCCGTCCGTCCTCGCTTAATCTCTGTGACCGTTAGCACTAGAGAGCTCAAATTTGGTATCCAATATGTATATCAATCACGTCGACAAAGTGCTAAAATAAAAATTGGAAAAAAATGTTTTATTAGGGTAAAAATATCTCTTTCCACTTTACATGTAGGGGGGCTCCCCTACATGTAAAGTGGAAAGAGATTTTTTTTTAATTTCAACCCTAACGTGTGACATATTGTTGGATAGGTATTCAAAAATGAATAGGGGTTTACTAACATCATTTTTTGATAATATAAATAATTTCGGAAATAATCACTCCAAAAGTAAAAAACAATGTGTGTCCCCCCCTCTAACTTTTGAAGCATAAGTTTAGAAAATATGAAAAAAATCTGGAAAGTAGAGCTTTATAAAGACTTTCTAGGAAAATTATTTTGAACTTGATGAGACGAATAGTTTTTGAAAAATTGGGTTCACTTATTGTGGCGGACGGGAAACTACGGAACCCTACACTGAGCGTGGCCCGACACGCTCTTGGCCAATTTTTGTAACTATTTGGTTGACGATCCTACTGGCTTATATTTCTTGTTTGTACTTTAGACGTTCTCAAGCTTCGACTTTTACTCTGAATGTAAATTTAAAAACTCTATTTACATAAGTGATTATAGTTCACGTGTGACTAGTAATTTAAATAAAATCCTACGTAAGTATTTAGACTGAATAGTTCCTAAATTATTAGTAAATTACATGTTTGCACAATAAGTCATTAATGGAATTAAAATCATGGTTTTCGAGGAATTAATAACGAATATTTTATAACCTAACTACGCATATTTGTACAAAAACAAATTCACTTAGGTGCCGAAGTACTCCGCCACATCGCTATCGTCTACCGACGATACCTACAGTGAAAACATACCTAGGAGTCTGGCGGCCTTGCCATGTTGAATATCAATGTTAATTAATGCCTTGGGCGAAGAATGATGCAACCCTCTGGGCACACAAAGTATCGGTGAGAAATATCCTTGAACAAAGGAGATGCACTCAGACCCTACGACCCACATTTCGACCCAAAACTGCTCAAAACTGTAATTACCGATAGGGTTTCAGTATTTACGCCATTTAAGGGTCTCACCAGCCGCATTATCCTTTAAAGAATTGAATTCTTAATGATGATTCGTACTGAATTATATTTAATTTAAATTCTTAATCATCATCATCTCAGGCTGAGATTCTCAGTCGAAAGACGTCCAGTGCTGAACATAGGCCTCCCCGATGCGTCGCCACAACGAC
This sequence comes from Mythimna separata, assembly GCA_030763345.1. Classification (NCBI taxonomy): domain Eukaryota; kingdom Metazoa; phylum Arthropoda; class Insecta; order Lepidoptera; family Noctuidae; genus Mythimna; species Mythimna separata. The sequence continues at coordinate 19,360,715 of CM061168.1, forward strand.
CGATCCTGTGCGTCTCGCATCCATCGGATTCCCGCGACCCTCGCCAGGTCGTTGGTCCACCTTGTGGGAGGCCTTTAAATTCTCAAAAAAACGGATAATAGTTTATAATCGCATTTCACGAGTTTTTTTGCATATCACGAGTTTGCATACCCGTCGCCTCACAAATACAGGGTGGTCAAAATCAATAGAAGTTCAATATAAATTCTTTGTGTACATAAAACATGTTTTCGAAGAGAAGTTAGGAATTCCAGCAATATATTAGAATATAGTGGTACCTCGGCAGCTAGGCACGATTTTTAATTCAGTGAATATTTTTCCAACGTGCCTCTCCGAGCCTTGGGTTTGGAAAGGTCTATTTATTTGCGACACAAAGATTCAATGTACCCGGGCAAGGTACCTTTTTCTATTCTAAGAAGATTTTGTTACAGCTTAGGAACCCTAATAAGACGCATTTATTGTTAGGTCAAAGCTCAAATCAACCTAACCTGACCTGTTTGTAATCTTTATGAGGTCAACCGAAAAAGCCTGTCGTGAATCAATGAATGTTAAGAAACATTATCTATTTTTAGAATTCTTCTTGACGTTTTGTGATAGCATGCAATGCATGAAAGCTAAAGAAACAGTGGTATATAAAAGTTATTGACCATTGATTTTTCATTGGAAGTTAATTGGCGTTAATTAACCGACGACTTCTAAAAGAAGGTTTTATGTTCAGCTGTATGTACTCGTATTTTAGAACTAAAAACTGAAATATAGTTTTTTACAAAGTGTCAAAAATCCACTTCCAAAATTAAAGTTATTTTGTACTCTAGTGTTTTGTCTTACATTGAATTAAGTTGTACTTTTTTTTTGTTTTGATAATCTATTCGCTCGTAGACACATAAGTCTTTAGTACCCTAAAGACTTATGTGTCTACGAGCGAATTGATTATCAAAACAAAAAAAAGTAATAATAGCTAGTAAACTAATTATTACTAGCTATTATTACTTTTTTGTGACAGACTGGGATGCGTGGTAACGCATCCCAGTCTGTCACAAAATTATTACTAGCACAGGCACAGTCGCGCCATTTACTCAGTCCTCTAAAAGGAAACGCATATTATTTTTTTAATATTTTTGTTTGTTTTTTATTTGTTTTAATATACCGATCACATTACAGAATAGAGCTAAAGCTCAAAAAAAGGAAAAATATAAGTACGTATTCGTATATTTCTAAATATACGTATAGTACAAGAATTTAAAGCAAATCAGACGCTATAATACTCACACATAATCAGTTCTTGAAGATGGATAACTACCGTCAGGCCATTTGATGAAACATATTTTTCTGTCACCGTTAACGTATCTGAAACAAACAAAAAGTAAAATAAGTTGTTAGTCATTTTAAGGTTAAAACGAGAAAGTATAAAGAAAAGGACAGGGTAAATCGATTGGTCGAAAATCATCATCTGCCTCGCCTTTTTCCAACTATATTGCTGTAGGCTTCCAGTCAAGCTGGATTTAGCTGATACCAGTATGTCAGTATGTTACGAGCGGCTGCCTGCCAGACCGATTGGTAGAAAATGCAAACATGAATTAAAAAATACAAATCTTTCCGACCACATTTCGGTTATTTTCAAAAGAGAGTAACCAAAACGCAGTGCAAGACATACTAGATACTATAGTCAGAAGTGTTGCACAGCACAAAAACAGATGCACTTTTTATTCTTTTACTTAGTCTGACGGAACGGCAATCTGGCACGTCTGAACACGACTAAAGAAATCGGGTGCAGTAACAACGACCTTATTATGCTTGCCAAGGTACAGAGGTGTAACGCCACCAGCTTATTAACTCTATGCTGCTAGAGTCATTTCTTTTAAACCAATGACACCTCTTGCCATTAACAACATAGAACAAACATTCTTCCAAACAGCTTAAAAGAAACAACTAACCTAAAATCTAATCTCAAATTCTGTGGACAGCACATTAAACATCCTTCGGTACCTACAAAACCGTAATAACTTCTGATGTAATAAAACGTTAAATGTCACGAACAGTACTAACTTTTAGAGCCAAGCTTTGTTTAGATCCAAAACTTTTAAATACATCGTATCTATACGTGTTGTGACGCCTAAAGTGCGCTATTTAACAGTGTTTTATGACACAATTTCATCTATTTGTGCGTCATTTGTGGACTTTTGTTAAGCTATAGAGAAAATCACGAGTGCATTTAAACTGGCCCTCGGCGAGTAATACTACTTAAATGTACATTATTATGTAAGTTTATAGCGCACCCTGCGCCTATAATCTAACTTAAGTAGGAATAATACGACTTAAGCATGGTCTTTAAACCAAGACATGTGACATTCACCAATACACTGGGCTCTCGTTGTGTATAGTCTCACAGAATGGAGGTTTATTTAGGGTGTAGTGACTACGATCTACTACACATGACGTCACAGAATCCTCCATCGCGCAAGCAAAGTTCTCCACGCGATTTAAATAAATACAACAACCCGAAATCATCTATCGGGCAGTAGCCCACCGGACATAACACCCGTCCGGTCGGAGGACCCTCCCTTTTCAACGGAGGTATGTGGGACTTTACTCTCTGTCTCACTACCTCCAAAAGGGTAGAAAATCTTTGATGACTTCATCCGCACTACCATGGAGCGTGTCAAACTTATACTGACTAAAACCCCACCTATGTTCTTTCAGTTGCCCTTTTCTTTCAAGAAGTCCATGAAAGGACATGGTCTTGGAATTGTGCAGTGCTGTGTGAAGTGTGAGTGAAGCAAACCACGTTGAACCCGTTGAATCTATCAATCAAGAGGATGAGCGGTATACGGAAGAAGAGTTGACAGGGCACCCCGGTTTCTCGATGAGGAACAGTTTTACCGACTTCCAATAATGTGGGAACTGGCCCTTCTCCATGCATGCAATAAAGAGCCATTTTAATCGAAGCCTGAGATTCTTCATAGTCAGAACCGAGACTCTTCAAAACAATTGCTTCAGAAATATTTTGGTGGTAGTGAGACAGAGAGTAAAGTCCCACATACCTCCGTTGAAAAGAGAGGATCCTCCGACCGGACGGGTGTTATGTCCGGTGGGCTACTGCCCGATAGATGATTTCGGGCTGTTGTATCTATTCAAATCGCGCGGAGAACTTTGCTTGCGCGATGTAGGATTCTGTGACGTCATATGTAGTAGATCGTAGTCGCTACAATATAGTATCCAGTCAGTCGAATGACGTCAAGCATAGACTGCAAAAAACATAAAGTCGTATACGCACGTACGAACCTAGTTGTGGCGTATCGTACCCTGTTCTTGAAACATATTCGCGGCGATCCTATTAGTAGGTATATTCTGTACTGACGGTGATATTCGTGAATCACTGCGAACACCAAAAAACTTTCCGCTACATCACAATCGACCACTTCCAACCCGGTGCCATCACTATTAAGATAGAATTTATGACTATTGAGCGCGAATTTGATTCGAACTATGTTCTGCGTTCATGTTCGACTATGCCGTCCATACGAACGAACTAAATGTTCAAGTTTGTGTTCAATATATTCATGTTCATACAGTGCGTACATGGTTTTAGAGAGCAAGGCGAGTCGAGTCGAGAATATTGTGGCTTATTACCTATAGTAATTGATTCGGCAACCGTTCTCCTACGACCGATTCGTCATTGGACTGTTCGTCGACAGGACAATTCATTTATTTCCGTTTCCCCAGCAGGGTCTTTCACCTATGGACGTTTCGCTGACAGAACCTTTCATATGCGTCACTTTCGACGACAGCCCTCTTCAGCTACTAAAGGTTTCACCGACACGACGATTAATTTATAACTCTTTTAACTACAGACCTGTCCATCTACGACGAAGAATTCGCCGTCAATCTTAAGACAAACAATATTACAAAAATGCACATATCTATCTACTAACTATAAATGAATTTATTCATAGAAAAAAAAATGAATGAATGAATTGATAGTAAAGACACAGTAAGCTTTAGGCAGGTACATATGTGCATTTTTTGTAATATTGTTTGTCTTAAGATTGACGGCGAATTCTTCGTCGTAGATTTATTTATTTATTTAATTACAACGGTTGGTCAACCAATTACAGTAATTAACAAAGACACAGAGACAAAAGACAATTAAAATTATAAACATCACATACATTAAATCCTCTCGCAATACTGCTGACATACCAATAAAATCATCTTCCATTCATCCGCAAACAGATCGCTTGTTGGATTAGAATCCAAGAGACCATTTAGTGTAGCCAAAGTGCAAGGTATTGGAGACTGAGCACGTGCAACAGTGCGACACTGAGGCATAGCAAAGAACCTGTCCTTTTTACTGCGACAGTAATTGTCAGGAACAAAGAACCGTGCCAGCACAGCAAGCAGATCAGGCGCGTCAATAATGCCCCGGAGCGTCTTGCAGGCGATAGTGAGCTGGTCTCGTGCTCGTCTTACCTCCAGTGAGTTGTATCCGAGGCAACCCAAAAGAAATTTTGTCGGATAAAGGTATGGGTAATAACCGTGCATACGCTTGTACAGGAACCTAAGGAACGCTTTCTGCACTTTTTCTAATAAAAGCGCATACGTACTTTGGTGCGGGTTCCAAACGCAACAGCTAGATTCCAGCTTACTACGCACGAGCGCATTAAATAAGATCTTGATGGCGTGTGCAGTGCGAAAATCACGGCAATTGCGAAGAACAAAACCCAACCTTTGGTACGACTGCTTTGCTACCGTAATCATGTGGTCGTGGAATGTTAACTTTCGGTCGAATATGTGACCCCCAGGTCTTTCATAGCGACTGTTTTTGTGATGATATTATAACCGAGATGGTATTCGAAATCCAATGGACAGGTCTGTAGTTAAGAGTTATAGGTTAATCGTCCTGTCGGTGAAACCTTTAGTAGCTGGAAAGGGCTGTCGTCGAAAGTGACGCATATGAAAGGTTCTGTCGGCGAAACGTCCATAGGTGAAAGACCCTGCTGGGGAAACGGAAATAAATGAATCGTCCTGTCGACGAACAGTCCAATGACGAATCGGTCGTAGGAGAACGGTTGCCGAATCATAGTTGATTCACAAATACAATAATAAAGAAGCTATTTAGGTACAATGGTTCCAAAAAAATTTGAAATTACAAAAAGTGGTTACAAATTGCACGCTGAAATCCTAAAGAAAACAAGAATAGCCCTGTAATTTTATTTACTTTATTTTAATTTCATCATCGTCATCATCATCATCTACCTAGCCCTTGCCGACTTTTATCAACCCGTGTGGCTGTTATTATCTAGTCACGAGCTTTCTACAACATAACTACATTGTGCTCACATAATAGAAATAACAAGAAAAAACCGGCCAAGAGCGTGTCGGGCCACGCTCAGTATAGGGTTCCGTAGTTTCCCGTCCGTCACAATAAGTGTCCCCAACTTTTCAAAAACTGTTCGTCCCATTAAGTTCAAAATAATTTTCCTAGAAAGTCTTTATAAAGCTCTACTTTCCATATTTTTTTCATATTTTCTAAACTTATGGTTCAAAAGTTAGAGGGGGTGTGTGAATGTGTTCCCCACATTGTTTTTTACTTTTGGAGCGATTATTTCTGGAATTATTGATATTATCAAAAAATGATTTTAGTAAACCCCTATTCATTTCTGAATACCTATCCAAAAATATACCACACGATAAGGTTGAAATTAAAAAAAAATCGCTTTTTACTTTACATGTAGGGGGGCTACCCTAATAAAACATTTTTTTCCAATTTTTATTTTTGCACTTTGTCGGCGTGATTTAACATACATATTGGTACTAAATTTCAGCTTTCTAGAGCTAACGGTCACAGAGATTAAGCGAGGACGGACGGACAGACATGGCGAAACTATAAGGGTTCCGTTTTTGCCAATTGGCTACGGAACCCTAAAATAAGTGTCAATGGAATTTCTTGTACGTTCTTCTCCATAGAGATCTACGCTTTGAAACGTGCAATTTAGTTTCACTTTTTTTACTGACCTACGCGGATGGGAATTAAAAACTCATTATTTTTATACTGTCAAATAGCATTAAAGTACTTTATGTGCTATCCTATTCTACGGTCTATCTAAGTACCAAGTTTCATCGAAACCTATTCAGCCATTTGAGCGTAAGGAAGCAATAGGTACAAATTTACACTTACACGCGCTAAACTGTGTAAACCTTAATATTTTTGTGATTGTGCAAAAATCTTCTAGATTAATCCATACTGATACAAATGAAGAAAGTTCTGCCTTTCTTCGGAACCGTTATTTGTTTTCTCATTTTCTTTTCCAATTAAATGTACCTTAAACTTTTGACAGTTTACGACGCTGTAAAAAGACGATAGTATAAACTAAAATGCTTTGCAAGTAACAACGTAAAATAAATTGAAAGTTAACGACGGCAGGCGTTGCGATAGTTTCACTCTTCGAATAACGGGTTTGGTGACAAAGAGAATAGGGACACGTTGTTATTTATTCTAAAAAAGTTTTCACTAACGTTCTCTTGTTCATAGGTAAACTATCTGTGAAATAAGAGTTCATCGGATCAGAGTAGATACTTAGACTTCGATCCTTTTCGTCATCATCTTCCTGTCCTTGGCCCCGTTTTGTTGAGGTCGGCGCAAACCGTTTTTTTCTTCCATTCTGTCCTGTCACTCGTCACACTGTCACTAACTCCCTTCTTTTTCAAATCACTTCTCACTTTGGCCTTCCTCTACTTCTCCATCCATTCACATGTAAACTCATAACTCTTTTAGTGACATGCGTTTCATCCGTCCTCTTCAAATGACCATACCAACACAAACAATTCCCTTTAAACTTTTCAGTCATTAATTACAGCGCCACTTTCAAACTCCCCCTAATATACTCATTACTCACTTTATCCATTCTCGTCACACCACACATCCATCTTCGACAATATGTACTTCGTTTCTTATCGAATTTAGAAAATCATTCATCCTCTTAATTCTTTTCAAATATCATTGGCCGGAGTTCACCAATTACACTAAACCGACCGTTTAAATAATAAAACGATGGTTTAAGCAATATTTCCTGTTTACGACAGCCTAAACGTCGGTTATTGACATTGACCGGATGGTTGTCTTAACCGAGCCTCAAGACGTCGTTTAAACGTTGGTTATGGTAATTTGTCAGAAGTAGGCAGCAATGAAAGTATTACTGCTGATCGTGGGGTCCCGATTCCCCGGTCGGGCAAAAAGTGTTATTGGGTTTTTTCTTTACGCATTACTCTATAACTGCCCGTAGTTTAGAAGTTTGTGGTGTGATAACCCCGTGCCTCGGAAAGCACATAAAGCCGTTGGTCCTGCGCCTGATTTCTCTCTGATCGTGTCGGATTGCCGTCTCACCGGACTTTAAGAGTAAAGGAACAGAAATTGCACCTGTTTTTGCGCACACACTTGTGCACTATAATATCTCCTGCGAACTCGACTGATCTCTATTGAGATTGGGGACCGTGATCGAAATTGGGTCAGGAGGATTATTTTTTATTTATTTAGTCTTTATGCAACGCAATGTACAAAGGCGGACTTAATGCCATAGGCATTCTCTACCAGTCAAGGGGTGGTGAAGAGATAATATGGTAGGTGCATAAAAAGACAATGTAAATTAGAAAACCCGGTCGGTTTCGGTTACTATTTGTGCTAACTTTCAAGTAAGTATATTGACACACGTAATGCGATTTTGCATACGAACGAAATCTCTTCCTTTTCATCCTCTTAAAGGTTGACTTTTGTGTGGTGGTACTCGCCTTCGTCATAGTAGTTTCGGCTGAGCGTTGTTACGAGTATGTCAGTCAGTTTCACCTTTTATGCATCGTGTGCCAAAATGAAATGGTCAACCCCTCTAGTCAACGATTTCAATTTGGCACACGATGCACCAAACACCCTGCATATTCGACCTATGTTTGTGATGAACCACAATTAAAACTTTTAACAACTTCTATGAACATCATACAACGACGAGAAAACTCCAGCATTTTGCAGCTTCATTAGTTTATTCAACGGAAAGGGTGAAGACCTTTACTTTTTATGCTTTTTTCAGACGCTAATAAATGACTGTTATTACTATCTCTTGAATCGTTAAATTTTCTTTTTACACCACCTGCTCGATGATGCCCTTTTATTAGTTTCATACAACCATCACTTAAAGCAAGTTATCCTGTGCCTAGAGATATATGAAGTACGGGCGATGCCTAGGGAATAATACGTATCGAATTTGATACGTCAAAAACCATTATTTTACGGTTTATAAAATAATTTCTCAAAAAGAATACAATTCACTTACTTAAAATAGAAATACGAGTTATTTTTACTTAGTAGGTATTTAACTCAGTAAGCTGACACAAGAAATATAGCACTTAAATAAACTAAGTAGTAGCTAAACACAAAACTTTAACGGGTAACAAGAAAAAAGTACATATTTGTTGAATCGTTTCTTATAAGTTGATAGCAATTACTATATTTGAATGTAGCTTTTTAACTTTTTTATTTGTGTTTTTTTTCAAGCTTGTTTGTTTAACTAATAAGAGTGTATTTTATTGAAGTTTTTAGTTTTATATCTATGTATTGAATGCCGTAGTTTTACTTAACTCAATGATTTGAAGGTTGTTATGTATGAAAATTTAATTTTAAAAGTGAAAATTAATTTATTCTGTGGAAATTTACGTTAACTACTTTGAAAAATAATTAAAATGTGCGTTCAGTAAAAAAATTAATAAGAAATTAAATCAGCAAAAAAATAAGTTTCGATATTAAGGTAAAATATTTGACAAAACTTTTACATTAATTAACAATTCATTGTAAATTTTGAATTGTCAAAGGACCTAATTTTGTATAGAGAAACATACGTTCAAGCGAGTCAATGCTCTAAATAAATAAAAATAACCTTCGTTCCTGAATTGCTTTTACATTAGCAAATGCATAGTAAGGCGGTAGTGCAGAACATTTAAAATGCGACCGAATGAATTTTCTATTAAAGTACGAGTAGTTCCATTTGCAAGGAACTTTGTTACGAACATGACTGTTTAATAATAATTTGTAATTTGAAATTTTTCCTGAATTTAACTTTGCCTGATTTTACAATTCCAACAAAAAATTGAATACGAGGAACCTGTAATAACAATTTTTACAAGCATCTTCTATTCGTATTTTTGTTGAATAACAAGTTTTTGAAAAGAAAGTTCAATATATGAATTTGATTCGGTAACTTTTGAAGCTCCAAAGTTTAGTGGCAAAGTTGGCGACAACTTAGGTTACCATAATTATTTGACTTTTTTATATTTCGCTTCTGGCTACAAGCGTTTCTTGATATCTGTAAGGATTTTTTCGTTGGAAAAAGCCAAAAACGCTTGCTTTGGTTTCACTGCCATCTTGAGACAGGGTTAGTCGTAACTGTTGATGTACGCCTATTTTCAATAAGCTACCTATCTAAAGTTGCAGCTACTAAAGATAAACAAATCTATCCTTTTGCTTTTACTTGCTTTCCTATAACCTACCGACGGTTAGCATTTTCTAACAAAATTGTGACATTGACAACTAGAATCCGATTTGTTTATCGGAGATAGCTATCTATTTATGAACTGCGGTAGGTTATTGAAAACGGTTGTTAATCAACTGTCAATCCTATTAATTAGTCCAGATCAATTTTCGAACATTATTTAGTTAAATGCGTTTATTATATTAAAAAATACGCAACGTTTTATTTACCTTTAATTACCAAAATGTTTTCTTAAATGTAAAAAATATAACCTTAGTGGTGTTTGAGTAATCGTTAGACTAATTAATATTATATAGGTATAGTTATATAATAAGTATATTTTTTATTAATAATAAACTAGTACTTGCCTACAATTCCGCCTGATGAGCAGAAATGGAATCGTAGATGATGAAGCGCACTAGTTTATTAAGAGCCTATTCACTCTAGCCTTGAAGGCACCTACATTATTATCGAACGGGAAAGCCGCGGCAGGCAAATTGTTTCAGTCCTTCTATGTACACGGTATAAACGACGAGGCGAAACGTTTTGTCCGGACCGTAGAGGTGTTAACAATGTAAGGATGGATACTTGCCGGACGTTGTTCCATAGTAGAAAGGTGATTGCAGAATCAAATCATCCAATTCTCGTGCACACGCTCCGAAACGTATACTGTAAATTACCGAAAGGCTGGCTACGCTACGTCTGTGCTCCAGGCTTTGTAGATTGGACTTAATCGAATCTGGATCACCAATTAGCTTCTTCGCCCGCCTTTCCAATGACTGCCCAAATGTGTTACTTTTGGGTTTGCTCAGAGAGCTCCGGACGTGATAATTAGTCGAAAAGGCTCCTTTCTTAATTCTTTATTGTACACAAAAACATAACATACAACATGGTGATGTAGATAGTTTATGTACAAAGGCGAGCTTAACTCACGTACGGGTCAATCATGAAGGTTAAGCTACGCTTGCCAAGGCAAGTTCGTGGATGGGCGAACATCCATAACATACTTATCTAGACGCCGCTGCTCTTAGTTCCGGTTGTAATTTGTATCTTTGACAGTAAGTTGTTACGTTAAGTCAGAAGCCAGAAAATCGGGCACTAATTTTCCGAATGCAAAATACTCGTATGTCATTCCGATGAATCAAATTAGTTGTCTCAATCACAGTCGGGGAAAAAAAAGTAGGTATAAGTACCTAGTTTTTTAAAATATGAATAATGATTAATGGTCAATCAATGTAAGTACATTGATTGACCATAAATCATTATTCATTTTTAAATACGTAAATGTATATACAAAGTGCAGTTTTAAATCTATAAAAATAATTAGGAGGCAGCTACGTTAGTCATTCTCAACCCAAATCTTTAATACGTATGTTTTTTTTTTACTCAGGTATAAACGGTTAGTAGAGTAAGTGGGCTGAGCCTCATACAGGCTGTCGCACACAGTGACATTGACGTGCGATAAATCACAACGGATGGTTCCGTTTTTTAAGAGGTATATTGATGAGATAGCTCTCCATACCACTCAAAATAAAAGCAAGTACTCGTATTATTGATTATTCCATTGAGCTATTTTAAACATAACTCAAAAATTTGAATAGCTATTATCATTGATAAGGGATTGTATATTTACAAGACTATTTACTAGTAACTCAAACTCGTAAATAATCTTGTAAATAACAACAGGTTTGAAATTTTAAGCACTAGTTTATAACAATTAAAAAAAAAGCCTTACTACGAAAATCTACTTCTATATACCTAAGTTGGGTTTTAGGCTTTTATTTACAGTAGCAAACAGAATATTTGATTTTTTGAATGCTGCAGCTACTATCAACTCATGGCATACTATAATTACTACTGTCAGTAATGAAAATGCCGATCATAGTCATAACACTATTAGCGTCGGCACTTTCCGCTCAACTTGCACGAAATCAACGCGGTGAAACGCAATTAGTAGACTGTACTGGCTTTTGGGTGCAACCACAGAATAGATAATGGCCACAGAGCACGAATTGTACAGAGTTGGCGTCCAATAGAAACAGCATTACTAATATTCTTTTAGTGATGCCCTGGCACAAATGTATGCTGTCAGAGACGCAAAATTTTCACGCAATTTCCATTGGCTATATATACCATATTTTCCACTGGTTATTGAGTGAGTTGTATCAGAATTCTTCACACGCTTAGAATACGATGTACCTACATACATCAATCCAAAAATAACTGTTAAGCATGTTGCTCGGATCATGCATAACACCAGACTAGTAAGAAGATCCTTCCTTTTCAATAAGGATTTGAGGAACTTGTTCCGCATACTTTTATAATTTGATCATGCATTATTTTGGAAGTGTATGTCAAACCCATAATTATATTTTGACAATCTATCTTTAGCAGCGTCAGGTGAAGAGTGTTCTATATTCTGTAGTCTGTGGATAATTATAATAGCACTATGGTGTAACTTCAGCCACACTGTAAAACTATTCAAATAGTTTTCAGATAGCTCAATGCTACGCTTTGAAGATTTAATTGTATAGATTTGCATCTTTATTGCCTTCATTTGATGTTTTCAATGTTAACTATTTTAGATTTCAATTAATTTTGCCTTTGCAAAGTAATAAGTTATTTTAATAAAGTTAATCTTCTTAGAGCTTAGTTTGTATTGTATCGAGGCACCATTGAAAGAAATGTCTGAACTAATAAATTTATTAAAACAGATATAATAATCGCCCATAACTTAATTAGTTTTAATGGGTTTGTTTTAATGTTTTCATTGAAATAGTGCTAAAATAAACTTAAATCTCGTATTGACGATCCATAAGTAGAATTATAGATATAGAATTTAGCTAAATTATTAGTAGTAATATAGGCACAATGTTTAATATAGCCACATCACATCGGATTCTTAATTTTAATACGAAAAAGTTCTTTAAATAAAACCAAAAAAAATATACGTAGTTCATAATGAAAACCGGTTTAGTTTACTTGAGGCAGAATTACAGACGCATCATGGAAATTAAAAATACGAATGGGAGAATATTGCACCTAAGCGGCACGGATATTACTCTCGAACAACTTATAACAAGAGAATTATGAAAAGTAGCTGTCATAAAATTTTCTTGGGTCTGGTAAACCATATTTTCATATTCAGATCCAATGTTCACACAGTGTACTTACACTGTGTGAACAGCTGCATTCAAATCTATGTTCCAAACACATACGATGATATTGATAATTAAAAAAAGAAAATGTAATAAAACATGACCAACAACTGAAAATACAGCAAAAATCCATTAGGTTCAAATTTTAATACTTAATGTATCTGTACCTACATCATTAAAGTTAATACACATCCTAACTAGGTACTCGTACATTATACAGAACACATTTTAAAGCTTTGCGTTCACTAAATGAACCTTAACTATGACGTATAATAGTAGCAGTTAACCGACCCTTGAGATTACTCGACAACTGGCGGATAAAATTACATTTAACTTTCCAACTACATACAGCTTTTTCTGGCCAGGAGCCTCTATTTTTATTAGCATTATATCAGCCTTGTAATGAAGTCTTGCCATGAAGTACCGTGTTATCCCAGTTAATGGGTTGTGGAGGTCTGGTAGGCAGCCGCTCCTCGTAAAATACTGGTATTCAGCTAAATCCGGCTTGACTGGAAGCCGACCCCAATATAGTTGGGAAAAGGCTAGGCAGATGATGATGATATCAGCCTTGTAATATTCCCACTGTTGGGACTAAGGCCTCCTCTCTCGGAGAGGAAATGGGCCGTAATCCACCACGCGGGCCTAATGCAGATTGTTGGATGTCACATGTCTTCGAATTTTTGGTTCTAGGATATGCCGGTTTCCTCACGCTGTATTCCTTCACTGTTTTTGAGAGTAGTGGTGATGAAATAAATTACACAAAGTAATGCACCTGGGGTTTGATCCACGACCTACAACTTGCAAGTCGGGCAGTTACCTATAGTGGTGAGAGTCTCTTTAATATTCTATAATTTCTGTATATTATAAGATGTAGCCATAAATATGGGATTCTGTCTAATACAATTCAAGTCTCAAAATTTTACGAGGTTTAGAAGTCTATATTTTCTATTCTGCATTTGAGTGATGATTACTTAGACTGTACTGAAGTATTTTAGGGCAGTTATTCAGTAAGCCACCTAATTCAAATTACGCGATAACTCATTTTACGGTCTGATTAGCTTTAGAGTCGTATCTACTCGAATCCGATTCGCTATCGAAATGTACTGAGGCAGGACACGATAATTCTCAAATCTGGTTACCTGCTCTATTTTCACGAAGATGAGCAGCAATCCCGAATCCACAAGTCCTTTATGAACGATGTAGTGAAGATAAGAGTTTTTTGCCGGTTCTTTTTCATAGGAAATACTAATTGGACGCACTAGCTTCTAACGTAAGTTAATGTAAATGTAAGCTCATGTATGCCTATGTGAAATAAAATCATTATCAATTTTTTTTTTGCTTGTTTCGACTAGGTACTTTATACTCAGAACGTCACCAAAATAGTCGCATACAGATTTCCGTCCCGACCTCGATGCAACCTGATGAAGAAGTAGAGACGATGTATGCGGATGTATTCTGAGTCATGCATGGATAAAAGATTCATTTTCATACTGGTCATCGGACTTTAACGTGAAACTGGGCAAACGAGATAATTTTGGACGCCGTCGCCGGCGACACTTACTATATAGTTTTATAAAGAAGGAGGGCTAGAGGAGAAGAGGAGGATGAATTCCTTCTTCAAAAAGCGTGAGCATGTGAAGTGGACCTGGCAAAACCCCGATAATGCAACTAGGAATAGGCTTGTCTTCATCCTGTCCACCATGAAGCAAATATTTAATGATGTCTCTGTGATCAACACAGTGAAAACTGGAAGTGATCACTGTATGGTAAAAGGCACATTCATTGAGTATCAATATCAAGCTTGAAAGCTCTCGATTGGTGAAGTCTACGGTCAGTTCAGCACAGATTTAAATCCAAAACTCCGAGAACTTTCACTTCAGTTTCCAGTTTCCTCGGTGAACGAGTACAATGATGGATTCATGGAAACTGTCGATGCGATCGGATCTAAAGTGTCTCGCTCCGTACATTAAAAACAAGAGGCTCCCTGATCCAACTATCGAGCTCATGAAAAAAGATGATTCTATATTCTTCAGATGATACTTGCACATATCGGCAGCTCAATAGATGGATCTTAGAATCCTTAGAAATGCGATCTCCGCTTTAGGAGGCCTCTTCCCCGCTCATCTATTGACAACGTGAGCATGATTTAAATGCTGGTTGTTCCATTTCATAAAATCTACGCAAATTTTCATGAAAGATACGCGAAAAAAGAAAGAGAACGCTCTGTTGGCATTTACCAAAAAAACCTTGATACAATTATTTTTTTTAATATTTCCGTACCCAAATCAAGACAAAAAAAAACGATTTCCTATTCACCTTTTTTGTTTCTAAAAACGCTTTCACTATAACAAATCTGTTCTTCGCAATTTAAATAAACACTGTAGACCTGACCTATCACACCCAAAGGGTAATTATGACAAAAGCTAGTTCAAGGTCAGCGAAGCCGGGGGAATTTTAGTAATTTAATAATTAAGGAAGGTAAAGTTAGGGTATTATGTCACACTATGAAAGTTTAGTCCCTCAGGTGATTATTTTAGCACAGGTCATTTGCCCTACTTTTCTAAAATGAAAGTTTGATGCCACCAACTCTGTTCACAAATTATGAATGGATATTGTATTCAAAAATTGAATATTCTTAGCTCATTCAAAATTATTTGAGCATTTTTTTTATTCTCAATAACTTAAAATAAACCATAATAAATCAATCATTATCTGTTGTCAAAATTAAACTCTTTTTTTCTAAATAAGGATGGGTTTAATTTATTTATACATTTTCAATAGGTCGTCTATAGAAATAGGCTTTCAGCCTTCTAGTGTCCTTTAGAGTGGTTAAGTTTAGCAGGTGTATGAAACCGAGAATGTTCTCAGCGCTTCGAGAATAGGTTTATCGATTAAACTCAAACTCAAAGCATTCACAGGCAATTTAGAAGTCGGTCAGTCAGAATAATGAAACACATTTCAAAGAAGCGTATATCTCTATGGAGAACGTACTTCAATGAAACTTCATGGATACTCTTTTAAATCGTTGCATTAATTGGTTATACATTTTTTGTTGCTATTATTTGATAGCCAATAGATTTAAAAAAATAATTAAGTCAAGATATGGAAATTAAATTAAGCCGTTTGAAGAAATGAGATGACCAGTCAAGCAATAAATATCATCAATACAATTTTTATAATCCCCTAAATTGTTCTATTGGGGGTAGTTCTGAAAGAAAACAATTAATTCAAAACGGTTGTAACTATTTTATCGCACTAGTGCGTAATGCTTATCAAAATGTCTCAATTTCATTACAAGTGCCTATACCTGAATGTGCGTGCAAGTGCGTTCGCAGCCTCAACTCGAGCGGGTCAGTAGTCTTTGTTTACAATTTCCTTCTATAATTCAAACATTGAAATACAAGTAGTAATCATTCCCCGCGCTACAATTTGCTACTACAACGCACAAAACGAAATAGTAATCATTCCCAGCTTACAACCAGGTGACGCAGAATTGCCTAGCTCTAGTCTAGCCGATGTGTCGGAGATACTGATCCGCTCCATATATGTACATTCGGTACTTTGATGACGAGGTATCTACACGAATTTCCAATTTGATAAGGTGCGATAGAAGCTTACAGCCCACACCTACACCAGGAAGCTTCTATCGGAAATCATTTCGGTTTACTACCTACATACTCGTGCATTGTTGATGCTCGAATTTCACACCTGTGAAGCTTTGCGTAATACTGATGTTGATGACCAAGAAATTCCCATCTCTAGTCTCTAACAATTTCACTAACACCGGTACTAAAGGTATTAAGGCTAAAACCATCATTAAGGTTAACTCCTTTTCCGTAATCCTTCGGGAAATACCAACTAATAAATAATCTAGTTAGGAATTATATTTTGTACTTTCAGTAAACCCCCACTGAAAGTAGGTACATTGGCTTGATTTCTTTGAGTGACTATTTTAATTATTCGTAAATGGATAACTACCTAGTGGATACTGCAATGTAAAATTGATGTAGTTTTGTATCTCAAGTGTCTACGTAACTGGACATTGAAACGCGCGCGATCTCGGTAAAATGAAGCTGAGAATTTTATAGTAGTGTTAACTATCTCAACGAAGTTTGCCGAGAAGGATTACTTTATAAATTATATAAAATACTACAAAAAATATTAGAATATATCCATATTTTAATGATAAATAAATAAATTATTAGATAACAGGTACGTACCCATAGGCTTAATTAAAAAACTTAACAGCCAAAAACGTTAACAAAATAAAGTTGATACTTACTGTTTCTTATAAGTGTCAGAGTAGAGGAGAATGGGCAATGCCAGCAATGCGCTTGCACACCACACGGTGAATAGTGCAGCGCGCGCCACGCGTCGACTCAGTCTGTGTTGTAGAGGCTTCACTATTGCCACGTACCTGCACAAAGAAAAAGAAAAGTTAGGTTAACAAAACGGTCAAATAAAATATAAGTAGGTATATACAGAATCGATCACCACATTAAAAAAAAAACATACAGAATTTCAGAATGAAGGTTTTGATTTTCGTGCATAGGAACAGTTAAGAAAAATTACTTGCTGGAATCAATGTTTCCTAAGAGCAATAAGGTATTTTTGTGAAGAAGATAAAGGTTAGGCAAGCTATGGTAACCGTATCATTGCTTGCCATCAAACACCAGCTTATCAATATTAAAAACAAATCTGACTTTTTATGACACTTTCTAAGATTTATGTATCACTGTCTTGAAAAGTAAGGAGTTGGTGTCCTGCTGAATCCAGATAAAACTTGAATAAATAAAAACATTATTTATTTCATAAGTACTTAAGCCCTGAAAGAAAGCTGACATCACGAGGTATTGTGCCGGATGAAATAACCTTGTTTGGATTCGGTTTTTTTCGCAGTAGATATCATTATTGATTTGTACCTAAGTATATCGCTACCTTTGGGTAGAAAGGTCGTATAAACCATTTTGGCCAAATTGAGTTAAATATACCATTTTTCTCAGAATTTTTTTCTCTATCGATCTGTATATACGAAATGTAGAAATTCGCTCAAAAATGGTTAATACGACCCAGAAATTTTCGGTCATAGCCTCTTAAAAAAGGTAAATTTTCAATGTAAAAGCCAAATATTATTTTTTTGTAATTTTGTTATGACGTAATGACCATAATTTATATTAACGGAGGGTGTAAAAATAGTCGTTAATTGTAAATGGTTTATACGCCCTAAAGTGTTAAATGCATTAATTGTAAATGGTTTATACGACCTAAAGTATTAAATGCATTAATTGTAAATGGTTTATACGCCCTAAACTGTTAAATGCATTACTTAAACCCAGGTTAAAATCGACGTCGTAAATCCAAAGATAGTTCGCAACGTTTGGGGTATAAACCATTATCATTGCAAGTCGCACTTTACTTTAGGATGTTTGTCAAGTAAAATGTGTAAGGAATGAACCTGGACTGGTTCTATCAGATGATGAAAAAATCAAAGAGAGGTGGAAGAAATATTTTGAAAGACTAATGAATAAGGAAAATTATTGGAGTGGGATTTTAGAAAGTAAACCAGAAAATGTGGGTTTAGTGAGAATGGTTAGTATGGTAGAAGTCAGAATAGCAGTAAATGGAATAAAGAATGGTAAGGCCATTGGCCCAGTTTGGAATACCAGTTGAAGTGTGGAAGTTACTGCGAGTGGATGGACGGATGTAGTTAGCGATGTTCTTCAATAAGTTGTTGAAAGAAGAATTCATACCTGATGATTGGTGCAAAAGTTCTTTAGTGCCCATCTTTAAAAACAAAGGTGATGTTCTTGAGTGCAACAATTATAGAGGAATAAAGCTAATGAAACTAACTAACTACTATGAAAGTCTGGGAGGAAGAAGTATTGAAAGGCGGTTGAGATATAAGAGTGAAATTTCACAGAAGCAATTCGGTTTTATGCCTGTTCGGGGTACAACGGATGCCATTTTCGCTATACGCCAGCTGTACGAGAAATACAGAGGTGCACATAAAAACTTGCACATGGTATTAATTGACCTCGAAAAGGCATATGACCAGGCACATCGTGAGGTTCTGTTGTGGGCCCTTAAGGAGAAAGGTGTGCCTGGGAAGTATGTGCAGTTGATCCGAGTGATGTACAGTCGGTGTAGTACCCATGTCCGGTCTACAGTAGGCACCAGTGGCAGTTTGAATGAGGCGGTCGGCCTACATCAGGGGTCGGCTCTCAGCCCTTAACTTTCCCTGCTGATAATGGATGCTTTGACGTTAGACATTCAGGAAGAGGCCCCCTGGTGTATGCTGTTTGCCGATGATATTGTGCTGGTTGCCGAGAGTGACCTAGAGGTCCAGAGCAAATTGGAGGTGTAGTGGCATAGACTGGAGAGTGTTGGAGTGAAATTGATTAGAACCAAAACAGAGTACTTGTTCTTCGATTTCGGCGGTCCCTAAAATCCTTCGCCTTTTGCCCTCGCTAGGACATTCATACCGATTTAGAAATGGTGAGGTAGACCGGGACATAACACATCCGATCAACGCAGGATGGATGAAATGGCGACAGGTCACGGGAACAACTTATTATCCACGGATCCCCCTCAAGTTGAAGGATGCAATCTACAAGTCCGTGATAAGACCTGTCATACTGTATGGATCAGAATGTTGGGCTGTGAAAAAGATGGATGAAAAAAGATTGCATGTAGCGGAGATGAGAATCTTGAGATGGATGTGTGGTGTGACAAGAATGGACACAGTGAGAAATAAGTATATTAGGGGAAGTTTCAAAGTGGCGCCAGTAACTGAAAAGGTGGAAGGAAATCGTTTGTTTTGGTATGGTCATGTGAAGAAGAGGGATGAAACGCATGTTACTAAAAGAGTTCTGAATTTACATGTGGATGGATGGAGAGGGAGAGGGAGGACAAAGAAAAGATGGATGGATTGCGTAAGGACCGATAAGAAAGAAAAGGAAGTTATGGTCTATCGATTTAGGTAGTTAACTTAAGGTAAACAATCTTGGCATGTCTTTTCATCTAAAAGTTGTCTATAAATTGTATGTAAAAATCTTTGCAACTAGGTATTTACCTAAATCGATGTTAGCTGATAAACTAAATTTAAATAATCTTTGTGTATATTATATACGACCTCTTAAATATAAAAAGACATACCAAGATTGTTTACCCATTGTTTACTACCTAAACCGATAGACCATAGTGATAGTGTGACGGAAGACAGGACCGAATGGAAGAAGAAAACGTGTTGCACCGACCCCAAGTAATATGGGATAAGGGCAAGAAAAACTTTACGACCAACACTCAAGGCTCGCATTTTGCGCGTAGCGATAAGCAGAAGAACGAGCGCGATAGACAGGTACCGGACAGCTATACCATTGATTAGAAGGTTTTATAATACGTAATAAATGTTGGTTCAGGTAGTTTTATTTTATTTGAATCGACCATTATTGGGTATTAGAATAATAATAATTGAGTTCCTACTAATTCTATGAGTAACAGGATTATTTATTAGTCAGAATTCAATTGATCTATGATTATAAATGTTTTTTAATACAAAAAAATTACATAAATCTGGGTTTTTACGACATTAAATGTGACCTTAAGCTTACCAAAAATGGATATACGACCCACACAGTTTTTTCAAAGCACATTTTCATGGGGTGTATAAACCAAGAATCGATTTTTTCTTAGACGTAAATGCAAGCTAACTTTGAAACTAAAGAAGATAGACAGGTTTTGATGATTTAACCTTTTTCATTTGCAAAATGTAAGAACCTTTCTCATAGATAGTTTTTTTATAACTTCAAAAGCAAAAAAGTTATGAATTTTTTTGTAAAAAAAAAATAGTTTTTCGGCTCTACTGAAAAGTCGGGTTTTGGTTTATACGACCTTTCTACCCAAAGGTATCGATATATTTGTTGTTGTACTTTATTTTTGTTTGTCTTCTATTAAGTTGCATCTACTATGTTAGGGCTCTGCACCACAGACCGACTCATAAAAATGCCTAAGTCATTAAGTCCACCATTGTACAGTGTTTCATTGATGAATAAAGTTTTTCTCATAGTGTATATGTCGCAGGTTTTTCATCAAATTAGGTTTTTGATCAAAAACCTAGGTTTTTGATGAAAAACCGGAAGATGACAAATTTTAAACTCAATTTCATCATAAACCTGTACCTATCAATCTAGATTTTTGATCAAAAACCTGAACTAGTTTGGGTTTATGATAAAGTTGTTGTCAAAACCACGGGTTAGCTTTGCTTTATGACAAATAAATCAATTTAAATGAAATAAATAAAACAATCCATCATCATTTGCAACTTACTAGAAAGAAAACAATTTAAATTGTCACTTACGGGATATCTTCCGTGATTTTTAATTATTTTGAGTTCCCGATATTTCGACGCTGTTGCAAGCGCCATGATCGCGGGATGTCAGTCATCCGGAAAAAATCACGGAAGATATCCCGTAAGTGACAATTTAAATTGTGAAACAAACCGTGATAGCCTAAAACAGTGTTTAAGAAAACAATTATTTATTTATCAAAATTTTATATCCATGATTAATTCATGAATCCCCGACCGGTCTCATTGGGCCGCGCTGTTATTGTCTTACTATTGTGTCTCGTTTCGCGGGTATTGATAGGTTAAATCAATATTCTCTTCCTTCAATCCAATTATAAAATGAAATGTTTCAATTTTACGTAAGTATTATAGCATCCAAAAGAGAAATCCAAAAAATGCTATTTCGTAACCATTTTAGACGACTAAACTGAAACAAAATGAAAAAACCAGGCAAGTGCGAGTCGGACTCGCGCACTGTGGGTTCCGTACCAACTTACACATAAAAACAGTTGAATTCTCGAAGCGAGTCTTGGAGATTTTTCAATCTTTTTTTCTAGCGATGTAACTATTTTTTTTTAGTTTTCAGAGATTTCCCTATATTTGTACTGTAAGACCTTGCACGTGCTTGCTTTTTATAAATCTGCAGGTATGCTTTATTTATTATGACAGTTTGTTGACATCTAGAGTTGCATAAAACATATTTTTTTAGATGCATATCGATTTGTCTTGCAGCGAGATTTTTCGCACGAGCATTTCTTAAAACTTTGGCCTCCAAATTAAGACATCTTTGAAACAATTTCACGCAAACTCAGTTCATTTGTCAATACAGGTTCGTTAAAGGAGCTGTCAACGGAAATGTTTATTAGATTGATCATAAACCCAAACTAGTTCAGGTTTTTGATCAAAAATCTAGATTGATACAGGTTTATGATGAAATTGAGTTTAAAATTTGTCATCTTCCGGTTTTTCATCAAAAACCTAGGTTTTTGATCAAAAACCTAATTTGATGAAAAACCTGCGACATATATACTAGTGCTTAACTGTGATCCCAACTGATGGTAAGCAGTAGTGATACAATCGTTCATGTTGTAGTGAGGCGCACAAGTTTATTAAGAGCCTATTCACTCTAGCCTTGAAGACACCCAAAATTATAATACGCCGGTATGAAAGCAGCAGACAAATTATTCCAAATCCTCGTTTTTTCTAGAAAAGTAGATTCTAATATTTCAGAAACATATTCTTGTTTTTAATCCACTATATTAAAAGCATAAAAAGTTTTTTAGGTCGACAAAATTGGCTGAGTACCAAAAAACTTAGCTTACAAATTACCTACACTTAGCAATATTAGGAACATAGAATTTTCTATCTATCTTTAACTTGTTGACTTAAGTTCAAACTTTCCGCACTATGTTTGTGGATTTTTTCTTGTTTTGTGTAGCGTGCAGTTTTCTACCTATGCGTCATCTTTTTCCCACCATAGGTCGTAAATCGACTAATGGATTACATTAGGGATCGACAGTAGTATTAAAACAACTGCAAT
This sequence comes from Mythimna separata, assembly GCA_030763345.1. Classification (NCBI taxonomy): domain Eukaryota; kingdom Metazoa; phylum Arthropoda; class Insecta; order Lepidoptera; family Noctuidae; genus Mythimna; species Mythimna separata. The sequence goes on from CM061168.1 coordinate 19,383,266, forward strand.
ATTGTTAAGTGTAGTGATTATGTCACACCTTAAAATATCCCTCTTGGGCAGTATAGAAATAATCAGCTTAGTAAACTAGCCCATAACTCATTCTCATTCAGATAGAAGAAGGGCTATAGGTTATCTCATCAAGAGGCTTCTACAAAGTATTAGTCGTCATCATTTCAGGCGAACGATGTCCATTGCTGGAAGTAACCGTAACCTTTTGGGGAGCAAAGGTCAACAACGATTGATCCTGAGCGTCCAGCGTCCCTCGGATTTCCGAGACTGTTACCAGATCATTTTCATCAAAAAATTTACTTTTGTTGCGTGTGATGCATGTCAGCATTAAAGTACAATCATTGGGTATTGGAGCCCTTTTGACTGCAAAGAATATTTTTTTTGCTTTGTTAATCTATTCTGTTCCATTCCTGGGTAAAGGGCTCCCTATACATATTCCATCTTTTGCGAGTCCACGATTCCATTCATCACAGAGTGTTACTTGAGAAACTTAATAAACAGTTCTCTTTCTCCTGGTATACCTACTCGTATATGGTACATGGAAAAAATCAGATTAAAATTGTCAAAAAATAAAAGCCCTGTTCTGACATTTGGGAAAACCTAGAATGTAACTTGGAACGAAACTGAAAAATAAGTAAAAAAATATTTTTTTACATAAAGTGTTTTAAAAATATATATAGGTATACATTTTTTGACGCGTAAAATTATATGATGGAATATATTGCGAGTATTTTAGTATTCTATTTCTTCACTAAAGTCTTTTTTTTAATCCCTGAGACTAAATTGACACAGGCAAATGTCAAACTTACAATTATAATAATTATGCAAGTATCTTTGTGCCGTGACAAGTGTGACAACTCACGTTATGTCATTTTAGTCTCAGATGACAAATGTGAAAGCGGGCCTTTTATTTTTTGACAACTTTAGGGCGTCAAAGAGCATTGATATCATTTATATCGGAAAGACTTCGATAGACGGACATGTTGTCAGAATCAGACAATGACATTTAAAGAAACAAAATGAAGTTATCGATGATAAAAATAAGGGGCTGTTACGTCAATGTGACTGATGTCATAATGTTGAAATTGAAGCCAGAAATTAAGCAATACTATCTATGTATTATGAAGGTTTTATGCAAACAATTTTGAGTTATGTGTACCTATGTTGGATAGATTTTTTTAAAAAGAACTTTGCCCCTGACTAGGAATTACTCCTGTATCGTGAGTGCGTTCACAAACATGTAAACTCGCATACACATGACACCCAGACCTGGAACAACTATCTGTAGGTCATACAAATATTTTGTTCTTAAAATCGCGAAAACGTGTAAATGAAACTTATTGTAAAGAAAACTTTTCCCCATACAAGAAACTCTTGTATCGCTGGTGCGTTAACATGTAAACTCACATATATACAAGACAGCCAAACACGCTACGTATCGTTAAATTATTTGTAAGTAAAGGCTTATGTGGGAAACAACTACATTTTCTGGTTATTTGGGTGCCGATGGAATTACATTCGCTTGAGAGGAACCCTTTGGTCTTGCTGATGTCCATTAACGCGGCGTCAAAATGTTTGGAATCAATGAGCGGTCACCGCCACCCGATCTGTTTACCAACCTTTTATATGAGAGAGTATCTTTTTTTAAAAAGCTTTCAAAGCTTTTAGCCCAAGAACATTTTGACGTTCGTTAGAGTTGGGAATTATACAACAGGGAAGCGAATTTCGTGACATTAGTCACAAAATTCGCTTGTGCTGTATATCTAACATTTTTAATGCATTTTCAACAAAAATTTTTTTAGCGGATATCCTAGTAGGTATAATTTGAACAAATTCAGTCATATTTCAAACATGGTATTGTGTAAAAAAAAAACAAAAACTACGAAACACGTAGGCCTTTCACCAGGAAAAAAGTAAAATACCCTAGCATCAAGCTAACAATATAAAAAACGAAATGATGCTAAAAGCACCGCCGTCGGACTTAAACTAACCGCCAACATTCCTTGGATAGACTGATGGTCAGACTTTCCAATGACTAGCCAGTCACCAAATTAGATCTTTATCATAGTTATTTCTTTGACAGTCTTTGCTGTTAGCTACCAGTAAGTACGCGATCACATCAGAAATGAAGATATCCGCAAGAGAACTAGAGTTACCGACATAGCCCGAAGAATCGCCAAACTTAAGTAGCAGTGGGCAGGGCACATTGCTCGTAGAACAGATGGTCGATGGGGACGGAAGGTTCTAGAGTGGTGGCCACGTACCGGAAGACGCAGCGTTGGAAGGCCTCCCACAAGGTGGACTGACGACCTGGCGAGGGTCGCGGGAATCCGATGGATGCGAGACCGGTCGCTGTGGCGACGCTTGGGGGAGGCCTATGTCCAGCAGTGGACGTCTTTCAGCTGAGATGATGATGACCAGTAAGGACTAATAAAGATCTACGAATTCAACCAGACCACCGGATTTACGTGCTTTCCGAGGCACGGGGTGTCAGTAAAGTTATAGATAAACTTAAAAAGTATAATAGACATGAATTTAAAAATTCACATTGATACTTGTCTGATTTCGAAACCGCAACAAACTTTACGAAACAAAATGAAATAAACATGACTACTGTAATATTTTGAATATTTGGGAAAAAAACAACAGCAATGATGATTTATTTCATTAAGTTAATTACGTCTTTATTGTAGACAGGAGTCTAGATTATAGGGCCCTAACTACTTATAATAATTATTAATACCAAGAAATGTGTATTTGAAACCTAGTTGCCTATTCATGTAGCCCAAGGCCAACAGAATAATGAGCATTATATCAATTAATAAATAGATCACGAGATACGTATTTTCTCGAAAATTATTCATACGTTTGTGTGAAACGAGACGGAAAAATTTCAGTAAGAGCTTTAATGAAATTCCTCTGCGTATTCAGAGCATTAATTAAAATGACTCACATATTAAAAATTAGAATGTTAGTCGTCGACGGCGCGTAGTATTTCACGCGCGCTTCAAGGTTTCAGTAAAATCATAGGGGCCTAGCAGGGTCAAAGTTTACTGGGGCCATGGGTTCGCTTTTGAAACGAAAACTGCCAACAAGTCCTGGAACGCAAGGCAAAGAAGCAGCATAGGAGTGATAAAAAAAACTTCTCACTATACACGACGTGTCTGCAATAATATCGTCTTTAGATTTTGATAATGAAACGTTTTTCTATCTCAAAATCCCACTCTTTTTTACTATCGAACATCCCGACGTACGGCGAATATCCAGTCCTACGTTATTGAAACCGCTACGGTCCGAATTGAGCGTTTCGCCTCGTTATTTATACGGCGTACATCGAAGGACTTAAACAATTTGCCAGCTGCGGTCTTTCCGTGAAATTATAATTTGGGTGTCTTCAAGGTTAGAGTGAATAGGCTCTTTAGGCCTCACCGTCAACGATTGCATTACTGCTTGTCAGGTGGGCATGCACTCAAGTAGGTACTAGTTTATATTAGTTAGCTAGGCTATTTTTCCCATTGTAGGGTGTCCAATCTTCCTCGTCATCTTAATCAAACACTTCTTAGTTTAATCATCATCCGTACAATTCGTTCGTTTCTTAGGTCTTTTTCTTCTTGAAAAGCTATTCTTATCCAAAACTTTTCTTCTCGCGACATTTTTCTCATTCTTCAGCATCGCATGTCCATATCATGCTAACCGATTTTTGTTTTATCTGTCAATTTGTTTCTTATAACCTAAGAAACACCGGATGAATGAAGAGGGTGTCGGAGCCCAAAGAAAAAATGAATGGATTATGTGAAGAGCGGTATGAAAGAAAAGGGAATAAGTGATATTAGTGGGAGTTGGACTGACGCACGAGTGATCCGTACCATCCGTGGCAAAAACGACACAAAAATCACGAGGGTAAAACGGGACTTATGTTTATTTTATTCTAATTTTTAGTATTTGATGTTAAAGTGGCATCAAGAATACGTCATCCGAGAATATTTCAATTGTCTACCTATACGGTACATAAGATCCAATACAGACAGACAGGCAGTGGAATCTTAGTAATAGTAGATCCCATTTTTACCCCTTGGATACGGAACCCTAAAAAATCTGTTGCCCGACCCCAAATAATGCGGATTATACTTTTACTAATCCGATTAACGTTGCCTAAAAGAAATATTGGCAGGTTGCTTGTATGAAATTAGGAAACGCAAGTTTCTGAAAGAAACCAGAAAGAAAATCAAGTTGGCTTCGGGATTTTTTCTTGAAATTACAGTCCCACTAGCTTTCACATAGATAAGTACTTGACAAACTATTAAAAATAAGAATTTATTGATTATTTTACATGGAATATCCAAACTTGAAGTCAATTTCATATTTATCATTCATTGTCAGCATTGCAGGGCCAACACAGGAAGAAATCAATCAAGCCTATCAAATGGCCGAGGTCAATACAGTTCACCATTTACTAAGGTTCAGCGTGAATAGCTCAGAGTAGGTCACGACCTAACAAACAATGTTGTTATTCTTCTGTTTCATTATGGAAAAATTTGATTTTTTTCAACTTCAAGGATTTGATGTAAAGTTTAGTCAAATGAAAAAAAATATTCAATACACTTAGTCGATAACTCACTCGTATCCCAGCGGTTTTAGACACGCAATTTTCTGTTTTTCACACTAGTGCGAATAAGTGCTCACCATCGTCACAATTATATTACATTTATCGGTAACCCCCGTTTATTTATGTCTTCGTAAGTGAATCAAAAACTTTGTTTGATATACGTGAAACTTTATCATTGCAGCCCTTGGCTCCATAATACCCTCGCCAAGGCTCAGGTGAATGCCGCCTCGGTCGCAATGACAAACTTTCTCCACTTGTATCAAAATGAGCTATATCCGTCAAGCAATAAGGTTGATGTAATAAAAAAACTGTTCACAGTAGCATCGTCGATATCTGAATCTGTGATCATAGAGGCCATTGTTTGCAAACCAGAATGCTATAAACTGTTTCCAGATTTTTTTATGAAAGTTATTTTTTTGGTTGGCAATATTTTCTTTAGCAAACATTTCGCAAAAAAAAAACATAAAAAACCAATCGTATTGATTCACTTAATCGCTAATTCTAGCTATTTCTGAAAGTCATTTCTACCGAGGACTTTCCTTTTAAGCTGGATAAATAAACTGTCTAGATACCCGGAACCTCTTCGAAAGAATCTAAAAAGAAAAAGTCAATACCATCAACTGCATTAGCAGTCTATTTCACGTAGATCTCTTCAAAAATTTTCGATTAAGCTTTCGTTTTAAAAATCAATATACTCGAGTCTAGACTGTTCCTAAAAATCTATCACAGTTCAAGGCACATAATTTGTTTTTAAGTAGATGAGGGAGCTAATCTCTAATTAGGTCGATACTTTGATATTCCGGCTAAGACAGCTTCTGTGAAAGTTTAAAGAATTTTTTCCACGTATCTCCTAAGTACTTATGAAAAGTTATCAGAAATTTTTAATGCAAAACAGTTTCCAAACCGAACTTTTCTTGCTCCTCTAAAAAATGAATCTCAGAATTCGTAGAAATTTTAACTTGGATATAATTTTAACGAAGGCAATAATAGTAGATTATGTGACTAGAAGATAAAGCAGTGTCTGGCGGCATGTTGAATTCCTAACGAAACGAAGGTTGCTCTTAATTTTTATCCCGAACGTTAGTGAGGGATTTATATAATTAATATAGAAACCTGAGTGAAGTTCAAGAATTTCAAGTCACGCAAGACCTATACAACTTTATACCCGTGTTGAATACTCTACTTTTTACACCATGACATAATTAAAAGTCAATTTATTGAAACAAATTATAAATCAGAGTATTATTTAGAAATTAATCTTCGTCATCTCTTGAGATTTGAATTAAACAAAATTCACTACTCTTTTTATTGCCCTTTCATTAGCCTTATTTTATGTTTTTTTTTTGTTAGTGGCCCGTTTGATTTTTTAATAAACTTAACTGATGTCTTGTCGAACGGTTTTTGATGCTCTAAATTCAAATCTCATTTTTCCCTAGGGATCGCTAATAATACAATACATCCCTAGGGACAGAATGGCTTGCTTTAAGTGATGTTTGTATTACTCATAATAAGGCACTATCAAGCAAATGGTGTAAAAAATATAATTTACAATAAATTACACTGCAAAAAGATGTGTAAGTAACTTTGCTCTCTAAAAACATACTCGTATCACTTTATAAAGTGTTCAAGATCAAAATGTTTTATTTAAATTATTCGGTTTGAACTACAATACAATTTGTCTGCACTAAGATACACTTCAAAGAAAAATATATATTCGTTTCAAATATTTTTAGTGCGTTTTCGTGGAATATTAAATATTTTTACTTAGGTGCCATTGGGCTTATACAGATCACCGACCTGAAATAAATCGACTAATAGAATGTCTTAAATTGAATAATAAAAGAGAGCAATAAACTTGACAGTTTATGATCTTAGCTCTTAAACAGTAATTGTATCAAGTCTAAATTTTGAGGTTATATTAATAGGTACCTATATATAGCTAGACATTTTATTTAACGCAGCCTGAACATAAGATAAACAGTAGTAAAAAAATCGGCTAAGTGAGAGTCGGACTCGCACACGAAAAAACCGTACTGACCGTAGCAAAAACCGTTAAAAAAAATCACGCGATGTATGGGAGCCCCACTTGAATAATTATTTTATTATTTTTATAGCATTTGTTATTTTAGCGGTAACAGAAATAAAATATGTGCCTTCTTTCTTAAAATCTTTTGACTACGGACCCCAAAAAAAGGTAATAGAACCTATACAATAGCAGCTTCTACACTTTAGAATAATTGTCTTTTCCTTTTCAAAAATATTCATAAAACTGCATATCAATGATTGATTACCCCCTGTCAAGTTATTATTCACGACATTACCATGCGTCATTTTAAATCATATCAATCATTCCTTAAAACCTCCTTTTATACCACAAGCCATAAACTATTCAATATGAAGCAGCTCACTTTGTAAAGCTATATACATCACAATATATTATGGAGTTCGAAATGTGGAGAGATAAAATTTAAATCGGTTTCCGAATCCCTCTTTTACACGATCTTTATATGACTTACTTTACAATTCAATTCTACTCGTATTGCCAATGGACGTTTCTCCAAGAGTCAGCACACACTGAGACGCGACGCGACGCGACGCTGCACGCACATTTTAATAGACTGACTCAAAATAGAACTTTATTTACTACGGGCAAAGATACACATTTCATTGTGAGAATTTAGAATTTGTTGCTGCAGCGCTGCGCCTCGTGACGCCGCGTGGTGTCGCGCTGCGCAGCGGAACGTTTTTACATTCGCGACGTCGTGTTGCCGACGATAAATTACTATGTATCTCGCAACGTTGCGATGCGTCCCGCGAAGGCGCGCAGCACAGCACGAAGTTACTGGCCTCTTCCTGCATCGTCGCGTCGCATCGCGTCTTGGTGTGAACTCACCCTAAGCTTTTAAGTTCACATTGCTTTTGAAGCACAAATCTTGGGAATGAGCATCTCAATTCTAATGCCTGACAATTTATAGCGTACAATTTATTCTTATGAGCACTATAGCTACTCGTTTGGCAGATCTGTGAGAACAAGGGTCGTTGATAATGGTTTGCTCTAAAACAAATAAAGCTATATCGTGAAAAATGTAAAGTAAGTTGTATTTCAGAGAACCCAAGAGAATCGCATTTATTGGCTTTTGAAACAACGTTGGTTTATTGTAAAAAGCGCGTTATTGGTAAAAAGATAACTATCACATCTTTCAGCGAAAAGTTGCAAGCACAGTAAATGAGTATCTCACTGCGATGTAATTGTCCTTCCTTAAAGTGGAAATCCATGAAACCCTGCTCTAGGTACAGTGAGAGAAAGTGTGAGACTTTTACTGACACCCACTTGTGTACCTTCAATGGCCCTTTGCGTTCCAAGGCCGCAGTAACTCCTCAGAGTAAGAAATACTCTTGTATGATTGGTGCGTTAACAGACATGTAAATTCACATGCAGAACTAAATCACCTACACCCGAAATAATTACTAGTAGGTTATACAAATAATTATTTTATGCAGGAATCGAACATGCAACGCGGCAACCAATTACTCAACTACTACGCCAACTATGTCTTACGTATCTCCATACGGCAATATTATTGCAACAATTGGACTCTTTACACTTTGCGCGCAACTGATGAGAATTTCAACCACTGAACGCGCGGTCTTTCTTAACCCTTTCAACATCTTCAAGACTGTTTAACCTATCACATACCCACAAAACGAGACACAGTAGTAAAACAATAACACCGCGGTCTCATAGGACCGGTCGGGGATTCATGAACTAAAGTCCCGGTAGCAGTGCCGTAACTAGCCTATTATGCGCCCGGTGCGAGCTTTCAAAACTGCGCCCCTAAAAATGCTCTAACTAGGCTCTGAAAATAAAATGGACAAATGTGAATACAAATAAATCTACCGAAGGGGAATCATCAGAATGACTTCTCTCGCTCTTGGGCGGAGCGGGAGGGTGTGTCAGACTCTTACTGACTAAACCCCTACCCCGTTCCTTCGTTGCCTTCGATCTGGGAGGGGACTCGGTGTCAACCTTTCGGAATACCCATGTTCTCCAGAGGCTTCGGCCCTGCTGGGGCCCGGGGAGCTCCCCTACAGGTTGCTGACATCTCCTTGAGGCGCGCGTGGAACAGAATGCGCCGTTGACGACTGAGCTCGGTCCGGATTATTTCTAGACTGCCGGACGGCGAGCAACCCAGTGCTCGCCGTCCGCGAACCCGCGCCTACGGTGGTCGGAAATTGGGATCGGGATCTCGGCGGGGGCGGCGTGAGGACCGTTCCCTCACGCGCTCAGCAGCCTCCTTCACTAACATTATTGCTTCGCAGAAGGAGGCGACCGCCCGCCACCCCTCCTCGCTCCGGACCATTTCCTGAACCAGGGCCCGGCGCGAGAGGTCACCGCCGCCGATAGCCTCCACAAAGACACAGCGGTGTTCCGCCCAAGCGGCCACACCTCTTCCGTGTGCTCCACCGTGTCCTCCGGGCGGTCCACACAGTAGCGACACCCAGGCGTCCTTTCCTGCTTGATCCGATGCAGGAACCTCTCGAACTTACCGTGTCCAGTGAGGACCTGCGTCATACGGAACGTGACCTCTTTCCAAACACTCCTCATAGAGGGGACTTACCGCCTCAATGACGGCGTGCCCAGCACTGGGTTGCGACAGTCGCAGTTGCCATGCTACCCTGAGATCCCGCCCAAACTCTGTCCGCCATACTGCGATTTGTCGTGGCAGCGGAGTTTCGCCCCGGCGTTGCATCTCCACGCGCAAATCGTGCATGCATGCAGGGACTGTTGCCTCCAGATCCCACGGTGGCAGGCCAGCAAGGAGGCTCGCCGCTTCGTGGGAGATCGTGCGGTATCCCCGCACCATCCGGATGGCCATGACCCTCTGGCAAGCGTTCAGTTTGGCCGCCGGTCGCTTACCTAGCGATGGCGCCCAAACCGGCGCCCCGTAAAGGACCATGGACCGAATGATCCCCGCGTAGAGCCTCCGGCAGGGGGCGTCTGGACCCCCTAGGTTGGTAAGGAGCCGCTTCAGAGCGGCCCCAAACCTGTCCTGTTTGGGGGCCAAACGTCGGAGATGCTCCTCGAAAGTCCACCGGCTGTCGAGGACGAGTCCCAGGTACTTCATCGTCGACCCGACGCCGATGTGGACCCCCCCTACCGTTATTTGGAAACCAGGTGTTGGCGCGGTCCGAGGGCCATGAAAGCACATAGCCTCGGACTTGTGCAATGCCACCTTGAGTCCTAGTTGCTGGATCCTGTCCACGACTGTCGCAACCCCGCGTGTCGCTGTTTCGGCCGCCGCCTGGTGCGACTCTCCCCGCGCCAGGACCAGCGTGTCGTCTGCGTAGCAGACCACGCTGACCCCGTCGGGGAGGTCGCCGCGCCGCACGTAGTCGTATCCGATGTTCCACAGGGACGGTCCTAGTACCGATCCCTGCAGAACACCGCACGACATCTCTCGCCGTCTCCACTCTCCCTGGTGACCGGGATAGATGATGAACCTATCCGACAGGTATGTCTCGATCACACGACGGAGGTAGGCGGGCATGTCATGGTACCGAAGTGCCACCCCGTTGCAACTCCAGGGCAGGGAGTTGAAGACATTGGCGATGTCCAAAGACACCGCCAAGACGACCCTGCCCCGAATCACCGCATCCCCCGTCGTGAGGGCCCTCACGCGCGTGATGGCGTCCACCGTGGAACGCCCCCTGCGAAAGCCGAACTGACCGTTCGCGAGATCCGGCCCCACCCGCGCCAGATGCCCGAATGAGGCGGTCTGTAATTACTCTTTCAAAGAGTTTGCCCACCTCGTCGAGCAGCACGATGGGCCGGTACGCGGACGGAGAGTCCGCGGGGCGCGGGCGCCCCGGCTTCGCGATGAGGACCAGTTTCCCGTTCTTCCAGCGAAGGCGGAACTGGCCTCTCTCCATGCAAGCGCTAAAGAGCCCTCGCAATCGAGACCCGAAAGCCTCCATGGCCAGGACCCATACCCTTCCGGGCACACCGTCAGGTCCTGAGGCGGTGTTCTTGACACTGAGTCTTCGTACCACCGCCCTCATCTCTACCTCTGTCACCTCTGGAGCGTCGTCCTCGTCGTCGCTGGTGAGCGGGGGAGAGTGCTCCCCTCGCTCAGGGAACAGATTGGCCACCACACCCTTCACAGCCTGGGGCCGGAGACTCTGAGTCAGCGGGGGAGCCCACGGGCGGAGCTTGTTTCGCATCACCTGGTAAGGGCGTCCCCATGGGTCCCAGTTCAGGGTCCCCAGCCACACATTGCGGGCCTCCAACTTGGCCCGCTTTATCTCCGTTCGGAGGGTGCGCCTTGCCGCTCTGTACCCTTCCTACAGCTCCGCCTCCCTGGCCTCCGCATCCGGCGGGCGGGTGCGGCGCCTGCGGAACCTGGTGTACCGGCGCTGCGCGGCGGTGCACGCCTCGCGCAGAGCCGCAATCTCCGGCAACCACCAGTACACCTGGCGCCGAGCACGTCCTGGATACCTTTACATGTGTTGTTGTTTCAAGATTGCTTGAAAAATGCGATATAGATATAACTATATCGCTGCTTACCATCAGGTGGGATCGCAGTCAAGCACTAGTTTATAACAATAAAAAAAAATATATATATATCTTAATATATATAAATCTCGTGTCCCAATGTTTGTCCTCAATGGACTCCTTAACCACTTAACCGATTATAATAAAATTCGCACACCATGTGCAGTTCGATCCAACTTGAGAGATAGGATAGTTTAAATCTAAAAAAAAAAAAGTTAGGTAAAGTAGGGTAGTGTAGGGTTGTGTAGGGTAGTGTAGGGTAGTGTAGGGTAGTGTAGGGTAGTGTAGGGTAGTGTAGGGTAGTGTAGGGTAGTGTAGGGTAGTGTAGGGTAGTGTAGGGTAGTGTAGGGTAGTGTAGGGTAGTGTAGGGTAGTGTAGGGTAGTGTAGGGTAGTGTAGGGTAGTGTAGGATATGTAGGGTAGTCATTTGACGGGAAAAATTCCAAAAATAAATAATTGTCTACCCCGTGCGAAGCCGGGACGGGCTGCTAGTATATATATAGTACAGTAGGGCGCGTCTACACCATGTTCGCAATAAAACAAAATGTACCTACTAGCTACCATGCATGAGGTCATTTCTGCGCCCCTCCAGGGTCTGCGCCCTGTGCCGGGGCACCGCTCGCACCGCCCTAGTTACGGCACTGCCCGGTAGTTAGCACAAATCTCTTTAAGTTCGAACCCACGACTCAGGCAATAGAAATACTTAATAGCGTATCCATAGGTATTTACTTGCCCATTGGCAGAATTCCAGCGGGTGACGCTAAGTTACATACGTTACGTTACAAGATACTCTACGTAACTAGTGCCGGTTCTCCAAGGCATTGCTTAAGGCTGATCATCGATTATGTATGTACATATGTTGCCTGCAATAATACCCAGGTATGTGATAAGTCTGTGCGTGGTGCTATTTTGCAACTAGATTAATTTGTTACCTTAAGTCTATATCTGTCAAAACGTACTTATGTAGTATTATTAACAACAAATAAATAAATCTTCACAAGCGTGCGTTTCATGCGCGAAATAGTTACTGTATAAAATCGACTATTCGTCAATAGTGGGTTTGGAATTTTATCACGTATTGCACGTCAGCAAATCGTAAAGTCGCAGCGATCCACAGGCTTGAGGAGAAGGTACTAATAGATGCGAATGTGTGAATAACCTATCACATATCAACAAAACGAGACACAATAGTAAAACAATAACAGCGCGGCCTCATAGGACCGGTCGGGGATTCATGAAATAATAGCTGAAGACTAAAATATGATGCTTTAGAACGACGATCTAGTGAAAGCATTTAAACCAATTACAAATTTCATCTTTCATAAACATTACATTTTACGTTCACACATTCTGTATATTTATACAAGGCTATGAACTACAAAAACAATATCGTAGAGCAATTTAATTTAAAATTATTTCAAACGACTGCATTATTTGAGAAGGTAATTTAGCCTCTCTTATAAATGCAGTTTCATAATGGACACTTCATTTTTATGAGTGGAATATACTTATGTATACAAGGCAATATTATTATGAGTTTTTATTGTTCTTGCTCTAGAAATGCATTTAGTTATTTAGGTCGTAAAGTAGTACACGCAATATTATACTTTTTTTGTTTCACAATAGTTTGTAATAAGTCCTATTTTGTATATTTTTATTGTGGGTAGGCTCGTGTTTGACAACCATTTCAATTGATGGTAAGTAATGATATGGATGTGATACTTGCCCTGTAGTAACATATTCACTCTTGACTTAAAGATTCCTGGTTGTAGTTGACAGGAAAAAAAGATTCTGGTAGGAAGTTCTACTCTTTAGCTGTACGCTATACATCTCAAAATCTGGACCTTTACAAGAAGCCGTAGCCAACTCACAGAGGAATCGATTGGTACTACGCTCAATAAAAAGCTAACATAGTTTCCTTGGAGTGTGGTACCAATCGACTATTCCTCTGCGAGTTGGTTTTGGCCTCTCGACGAATCGACGATTTTTTCCTTGCGCGTGTTATACAACCGCATACAAGGACAACCCTCGGCTGGTGGGAAACTAATGTGATTTATGGGAAACAAAGAGAACTTTTGAGAGTGGTTTTGGGAGGCTTAAGTAAACTGGTTACCAAGAAATACTCGTATGCAGGTAAAGGCTATGGCTCCTACCTGGACAAAGTTATTAGGTAATTAAGGATTATGATATTGTGAACTGAATAATTTTCTACGGTTTTTGTTTTATTAATTCAATTTTCTATGCACATAAAAGTACAGAGCCGAACTTAACGACTTAAGGTAAAAGCAAAGCCCTTTTTTATTATATTGGGTAGGCAACTCATAAGAAAGTACAGTATTTGAACGATAACTTTAAGAAAATGGTTGAGGTTTTTAGACTCAGCTTGAAATCAGTGTTGAATAATACGAAAAAATACCTTCAGTAGGCAGGAAAACGTCGAAACTACTTTCAATCAATTTTGAACACAGTAGTCTAGTAAAATTAGTATACTAGTTAATTTACACGTGGCTCTCATTTTCCTTTGACAATGCGACAGAGCGAGAAATTACACTAAGTTTACCGCACGTGTTAACATTTAAACTACTTTAACGTCTGGAGGACCATTAGCAAAATTACTGTGAATCTCAAATAAATTTCCTGTGTGACTTGGATGGATTCGTTCTCCTTGACTGTAACAATAACTGTCAACACAATCAACACAACTTAATCACCGATGATGGATAAGTCTTGCCATGAAGTACCGTGTTATCCCAGTTAATGGGTTGTGGAGGTCTGGTAGGAAGCTGCTCCTCGTAAAATATTAGTATTCAGCTAAATCCGGCTTGACTGGAAGCTGACCCCAATATAGTTGGGAAAAGGCTAGGTAGATGATGATGATGATAATGATGGATAAGATTGTAAGAACCCCAAGAGAACCAAAGTAACCGATATTTCCTACGGTATACTAGTATAATGCATCACACTTATATTATATCTCACACTAATATTAAGAACGGCGGTAGTTTATAAGTAGATATGTGTGTATTTTTGTAACTTCTTAGTGCTCAAATAGCTGAACGGATCCAGACGAGTTTTTTTTTTAGATGAGGGTAGATTATAGGTAGTTGAGGGACTATAGGTAGACTATATTCTGGTTAAACGGACTAAATTTCTCTTTTCAGATGGTGGAAGCCTGGCGTTTGTTGAAGCCAGTTAAAAATAATTTTGTCTAAATATATTATTCTTCGGAACCGCTAAACACAAAAGAGAGTGGACTTGACCCAAAGCTCTTAGAACTGATAGCCGATGGGAATGAAAGGTTTTAGAGTGGCAATTGCGCCCTCAAACGTTGTATCGGTACGCCTCACACAAATGGATCGATACAATTCGATTATTAACCTGGTCACCAACGTGATACTCCGTTGACTGCAAAAAACACTGGACCAGACGAGATGTGGGGACGCTTGGGTCTATTTCTAGAAGTGAACGTGTTTCGGCAGCGATAAAGTTCAAGGGCGTCGTTAAGGCTAAAGTGAATAGGCTTTTAATAAACTATAGCGTGCCTCACTATCAACGATTGCATCGCAGCTTACCATCAAGTGGGATCGCAGTCAAGCACTAATTTAAGTTACATAAAAAAATAGTATTGATGTTGGTACACATGAACATTTACAAATGTATCTACGTCTATCACCGTAATTAATCCGATTTCACAAAGCCTATTTAACAATCTATTATCAATTTTAGACACAAATATCAGCTAAGTTTGATTGGCTGTTGCTATTTTGGTAAATTAATCACAACTGCAAACAAGAGACTTGACTGCATAATTAGGCTTTCATCAAAGCTCGGGTTTTGATTTGAGCAGTGATTACATTTAACTGGCCATTAGATACGTAGTTATTGGTAGAAGAGCAAATAATATTTAATTATTTAATACCAGAGCATAGCATTACAACTAAATTGCAAAAAAAACGGACTGTGGCTTTAGTGAAAAAGGGTGTTTCCCAATTTTGTTGAAAATTAGTTAAGTATACCAAAGTGATAAAAAAATGGTTCACCATCAGGTCAAACAGTCAAACAGGACTAAACCATCTCTAAAAAATTAAGTAACTTTGTGTTTAACAAGGGTCTAACCTGACACAAAAAAAAACAATACAAAAGTCGTTTAAAGTATGTACTTTTATGTTCTTTGAAATATATTTTTTATTTTGTGTTTTTTAGCCTGAATTAACATACATTAATAACTTTTTAATTTGGTTCATGTTTATTAAACAAACCAAGACTAGTTCTTAAAATGATTTAGTAAGCAATGATATTACTAGACAAAATATTCATTATTTCATTGCATTGCTAGTTTTATTAGAAATTATTCTAAATGTGCAATTTTGTCCACTTCACATAAGCACATTCACAGCTCCAGTAGTAAAATAACATTTAACTTAGGAGAGAAAATAAAGATTTCTGTAGTTGTTCCTTGCTTTAACAGTTGACTAAAAGCAAAACCAAAAAAAAAAAAAACAAAATACCTGACTTCAGTAGAAAGTCAGGTATTTTGTTTTATCGGTGTTTACGACGGCGACGTAGCCAGTTGTTGACAATGATACATCTTGTTTGCGCAGCTTTAAATGCCTCATCCCATGTATCGGCAAAAAAAAGAGAGCTGTGGCGTCAGCATTCGATATTATATCGCCTGTAAGGCAAGCTCATTAATGGAAATGGGCAATAGGGTTGGGCACAACATACTACCCTGGAGGATGCCTAAAGAAATCGTAAGGTCAGTTCTTACAATATAATCCCCTATTCGATCACATTTGAATCCGCCCGATGGCCTAACTCTCAAAAAGTCGAGTGTTTTACTAATACCAAATTTTTTAGGTTTGGAAATTAAGACGGGCATAGGCATTGTACTGAAAGCTTTTTTAAGGTTCAGATAAATCCATCCATTATCCCAAATGGAACTTATAAGATTAGGTAAAGTATAAACTGCTTTGTCTGTAGATTTTCCAATTCTGAACCGTTTATCTGCTTTAAGTTTTTTTTTCCTAAGTATCTAATAATATAATACTTGCAATGAATAAATCATTTAGTATTTTCGATATAGTGGGACGATCTAATGATAATTATTTAGTGTTTATCGTCGCCCTTAAAAATTGGACGAGCTTTTTAATTTGACTTTTTATTCAATTTGGAAGGATGGTACCTACATTAATTGCAAAATAACACCACAGTACATTCATATATTAACAGTTATATTTAAGTTGCACGTAATAGGCGGTCAGATAATTGAGATCATCTAGAAAAAACCCAGATGGATTAACCCAATAACACATGATGAAGAAATGAGAGAGTACTAGTAATGTACTTACATAAAGCACGCCTATCTAATTAAGTAATAAATGCATTTCACAAACTTAATGCAAATTATAATAATATAATATGTGGACAAACGACCGCGAGAACGCGCTTCATTTCGATTGATTGCACATTATATTCTATTGAGTATCAATGAGTAAATTAGATTAACTATTATTACCTAATTAACTATTACTTTATAGTTCACTAATTAGCACTTGGAATAGCGTTTTAAATATTGCCTGTGACAGTGATATACCTATCTAACACAACGTAACTCGAAAATACTATATTATGTACATCATTATACTTTTATCCCTTTGTTTTCTTAGTATCTGTACACAGACATACTTAATGCCTTAGGCATTTTCTACCAGTCGACCTTAGGGTGGTGCAGAAACCAGAAACATGACATAGTAATATTCTTTCTTTTATGCACTACCATGTAACACGTAAGGCAAAGAAGGATCATAAACATGAGTTTTAGTCAGTAAAAGTCTGACACGCCCTTTCGCTCAGCCCAAGATCAGGAGAAGTTGTTAGATGATTTCCCACCTATAAAAAAATCTTTTCACGAAGTTTGGTTGACTGGTAGGCCTAGTTCCTTTGTGTAGTATGAAGTTTTAATAAATAAAATTGTTTGAAATTTATCTACAAAATTCAATATCAGTAACATGAATGCACTGGAACCAATAAGGCCTACAATCTCAGCAAATACTGGGCCTCAAGTCTGCTATTAGAATTGTAACTGAACTGTCGATCATTGGCTTCATAACTGTTGTTTTTTAAAAGTTTGGTATTGTTAACTTGTCCCAGTTAATGGGTTGTGAAGGTTTGGTATTCAGGTAAATCCGGCTTGACTGGAAGCCGACCCCAATATAGTTGGAAAAAGGTTAGGTAGATGATGATGGTATTGTTAACCAAGTACTGAGTCAATGATCGACAATTCAGATACAATTCTAATAGCAGACATGAGGCCCAGCTATCTTGTCGGCTCAGTACTTCTCCCCCAAACACAAACGGCCTACCTATGTCACGTACAAAGCGGCCGAGCTTAAGTGAGTCTGGGCCGGACACGGACATGTTTGCCGCTTGTCTGTCGCAGACTCACAGATACACCACAAAGGTGCTCGGAAAACGTCCTACGGCACCGTGCCAAATCTAGGCGCAAATAACCGGACGACAATGAAGCAAGAATGAACAAGATCTTTTCTAAAAATATATGAACAAGATAGTTATCATGATACACGTGCAGAGTTAAATAAAACAACCGATTTTCATATTATACTCGTAAATGGTAAACCAGGCATACATGCTCCATTCGGTAATGTGCCCCACTTGAGAAGAGAAGTTAAGAACAACTATTTCAAAATATTGGTGCTTATTTGAGCCGATCTCGTTAGTTTCTAAGTATGACGGCGATGTACTTGCGTTGTACAGTTTATGTAGTTAGTTTCACAAGTGGGGCATGTTAACAACTGGCTGGTTTACCCTACAGGCCTAGACTTAGTTCAGACACCAGATCTCCCACAAATTACATTCTATTTCTTGTAAAACTGCCTGTCAACTATAAATTGTATTATAACTACAATAACACTACAAAAATGCAAAATAACTTTAATTTTGGATTCGGTGTCCCTATAAATGTGCCTATAGTCCACAAAATCAGGTGGGATTGCAGTCAAGCGCTGGTTTATGTTATATAAAAAAAAGTCAAGACAAGCCATATTACTATTCTAGTAAATTCAAACATGACTAAAATACATGCGTATAAAATTTATATGTCGAGTGTGTATCCTACATTTCACACACCTGTTCTAATCGAAAATAGAAATTTAAAGATAGATTAAACAACGGTTTCAATAACAAAAAAAAAAAACAACCAGGCACATAAATACTAAAGTACCTACGTATTAAACAAATACCATTAGTTAAAAAGAAAAAAATTAAAACCTAAACTGCACGTCGCCGTCGTGCACACTTGTCGAGCTGTCAGTATTGGCATTGGCACATACGTAGGAACCCTTACTGCTAGCACATGCATGACGTTAATCTGCACGTGTAAATGACAAACACGCAGCCCTATTTTGTCAGTAAAACCTCAGGTACATTAGGGGACAGAATATTCTCCAACGTAAAGCACCTTACTGTCAAATTATTCAAAAACTTGTCGCGCGTCACATGCGTCACAAGCGGGAATTGAAGATCACTGAGTAAAATTGCAGCGTCACGTGGATTTAGCGTTGTGTTTCAGTTTGGAGACATTTTGGCTCCTAGTGTATCTCTGAGACTTTAGTGTCTAAGGCGCTTGTTATCCCAAATTGCTATTTTCCCATCAATTTTTCTCTTTGAGTGCTGCAGTTGTGAACGAAATATTGTAGTTCAGATTTAGAACTTATGCTGTCATTTTCTTCGAAATTTGGTGTAAACTCTTGATTAATAAAATTGTGTGGCATTACTTTTTTGCATATCGTTTTTAAATGGTACATAGGTACATAGGAAAATAAAACGAAATCAGCAATGTCCTAGTGATGAGTAGTATTGTCAAATAGTGTAAAAATTTGAATATATTAATTAAATTTACAATTCTACTCCAGATTTTCACTCAAAGACAAAAAAAGTCCTCAAATTGAGTATTGTTCTTGAAAAAGGAAAGATCGCAATCAAAAACTTTTTCAAGAGCTACCAATCTTGTGTACATAGGATTTTTGAATAGCTACCTACCCTAGCCTTATTGCTCAAACATTTGGAAATATCTTATTTTCACCGAACTTGGGTTACGTCAATATGTATTTCAGAGGCTTGCTTAGGCACTACAAAAGGGACAAAGAAGAATTTGAATCACCAGACCGTTTTTTGGTACACAGGCATATGTAAAATGCCTATTCAAATATTCAACATCACAGAATACTACTACTATATAACGTTAGTTATCGTCACAGTTTATAAAAAATACGTGCTATATTTTATGGAAACTGTGTGCCAACTTGGTAGATAAGATCTAATAAATAACAAGTTCAAACTATAGCTCAAAACATATATTTTTCAAGAAATCTTGGCAAGAAACTCTTTTTAATACGGTCTGCACTAAAAGTAGGTTTACCTACCTGTATACCATAAAAGATATCTAACACAATTAATCAATCCACCTAGCCAAATGTTTTGTACGAAATAACCTATCTGATCTCTTTACCGTAACTGGTTCATAGAAGAAGAATGAAGAGTGGTATCAGTACTAGACTCCATGGTTTCTTATCTACCCATGACGAAAAAAGGTGATTAGCAAACCTTTTCCCAATTATATTTGGGTCGACACCTAGTTCATCCATCCATCCATTCGTCCATTTGATTAGATGCAGCTGGATACCATTTTTTCACATAGAGCGACTGCCTACTTGATGTCTACAAAACAGTTATAACATTCAGATTTCCTAGCTTCTAGCGACAATTTGTAACGACTGTCAAAGGTCTTCAAATGACAGCCGGGAACAACGACTGTGATATAATTACCCAATCCATAAAACCACCTCGGCAAGCAATCACCTCGGCAAGCAATCACCTCAGCAAAAGCTTGCTTAGTCTTGTAGATCGACTGATGTAATCGTCATAATTTCAGTTACGAGGTTCTACCACAACGCGTAAATAGACCCAATTACTGGGTTTATTATCCACCCAGATTCACACAATGAGTCTTGGTTTTGACAGGTAATTAAAATAATGACATTTTGTTTACCGAGGCGAGTATGTAATTTACAACCCACGTTACGGTTTTCAATGGTCCTGAAACGGAATACCGTAAACAAACTTTTACGTAACTTCTATTCATAAGTTTTCGCGTAGGATGTGGGCACAAACAATATAATTTCAGTCGTTTGGAATAAAATTGCTTTGTAAGCCCACAAGTGCCAAAGACTGAGCAAAATCTTCAAATTTGTATGCTCATTTTTACTGATATTTTCACAAGTCTTATGAAAAAGAGTAGACTATTAAAATGTTACTTAAGAAATAATATCTTGGATAAAATCCAAGAAATATTTTGTGAAATATATGTTACTAAAGTTACTCTGCCGAAAACCCTTGTTTAACTATGGCCTAACTTCAGTACTAATGAATATATTTGAGGAATTATTTTAACATTTCAAGTGTTTTTAAAGAAATGGAAAGTTCCTTTATTTATTGATGTATAGCCCCATTCCTCTTTCTCACTAGCGGTCCATGATTTACGCATGGTACCAGTCTTACCGTATCATACAAACCATTAATAAAATTGGAAATATCAGATAGATGGTCACTATCTATAACATAATTGTACTCAGAAACATAGCCAGTCCGAGATTATAAATAGCGCCCTTATTATAGTCTAGAACTATTCCCGGTATACAATACATACACATGAATACTAAATTCTAAACGGAGTTTTCAGAATAATAGAGTTTCTATTGCAGACTGAATAACGCCTAGGGTCATATACTCGTACAGTCGCTCCGCAATATGAAGTTTACAAGCTTCGCCTATATATAAGTGTTATTAGAAACTAGTTTTATCTTTTGTGATTTTACAACAAACTGAACACTAGAACTTTGTTATCGAACACCTACCCTATTGGTAACTCTAAAGGTCATACGTGTTATTACAATAAATATCTAGAAATAGGTTAACGTCCATTCGATAAAATCCTCTAAAGTTGTATTTAACTGTGTGCCCATATATTATCACCAAAAACAAATGTGAATTACGGGTCTCCCTTGTTTTACCAAAAAGAAATTGTACAATTGTCACTTCCCAAACAATTTTTCGCATTATTTCATTTGCCAAATTATTACTTAGCAAATAAACTCTTCACAAATAAGTATTACGCAAACCTAATGTTTGGTAAGTTAACGTTTCAGCAATAATTTGCTTACCAAATAGTTCTTTTACCAATTTTTATGTAGTCAAATATTTAAATAAAATTTAAGGCTAAATAATAACAGCCGCACAGGTCGATCTTCAAGGTTAAGCAACGCTTGCCTAGGTTGGTCTGTGGATGGGTGACCATCTTAACATAACGAGTTTCCTCCGTGCCTCGGAAAGCACGTTAAGCCGTTGGTCCCGGCTGTCATTTGTAGATCTTTGGCAGTCGTTACGGATAGTCAGAAGCCAGTAAATCTGACTCCAGTCTTGCCATGAAGTACCGTGTTACCCCAGTTAATGGGTTGTGGAGGTCTGGTAGGCAGCCGCTCCTCGTAAAATACTGGTATTCAGCTAAATCCGGCTTGACTGGAAGCCGACCCCAATATAGTTGGGAAAAGGCTAGGCAGGCAGGCAGGCAAATATTTAAATTTTACCCAAAATAAAATTAGTCAAATATTTGGTAAGTATCTTCAGTTTTCTGTTTCTGGTTTTACATATAAAAATATGCTTCTTCGTTGTTTGGTCGCTACTCTAACCTAACCTATCCTACTGTTCTGGTAGCAGTTCGTTTTTCATTCGTCGTTTGCAACCGTCTTTATTTATTTTTTTCATAACAATCAATTTGATGAAATGTTCATTGTCTAAAGATTTTTTGCCTTAATAAATCATTTGATTTAAGACCAAATGCCTTAATGACATTATTCTAGGTAATATTCTACCGAAGTAAAAATTTGACTAAATGAAAATTTTCGAACTAAAATTTTATTATTCCAAATATTGCATTGGTAAAATAAAAGGTTTCGAAAATTGCTTTGGGTAATGAAAATTTGGCAAATTCTTTTCGGCAAAACGGCAGGCTCCCGTGAATTACATACGGAAGACTAATCCATTTTCTTTCTTTCTTTCTAATCCAATATGATATGTTGTTATTGCCAACTTCATTGACAAATAATTTAGATCTTGCCAAGTTCTGATAACAATCCTGTTTATAAGTTCGAATAACATTTTAAAACGCATTTTTTTTTGCTACAGCAGTGTTTACTACAAATACGACTTTTTAACTTTAAATTATTTAGACAAAGCAAATAAAACTATGACCTGTTGATCCACAACATTTAAGCGATCTAAACTAGTGCAGTGAGTGCTAGTGGTTTTTACGTTTTATTAGTTATGAACTTGAGCAGGCTAATCCGAGCACCAAACGTCATAAACGTATCGAGCGCGTTACCGTAAAATAAACTCGCTCTAGACATTAAGATCACTTTCGTATTTATCTGTAGGATCTTACTCTTTTATTGCGTCATGAATTTGGATGCAATTTTCACCAGTTTTATTTTTAATTCTGTCAAGAAGGCAGTCATAAAAAGATACTAATTGCACATTCCAAATCGTAGACGTTATGAAAAAGAACGTACAAGAAACTCTATGGACTCTCTTGTCTTCCTCTTATGTTGTTCTCTCATGTAATGAAAGTCCACTTTCATGATTGACACGCTTCTACGATATGTTGATTCAGGTCAGGCATTTACCTCCATCAGATTATTCCTCACTTAGTATGCAGGATACACCCCGTACTTTATTTATTAGGTATTTATACAAAGTTTCTTACAAGGGACGGGACGTGATGACTTGATTGATGAAATTCGCACCTAAACGTAACTTCTGGACTGTTAACCGAACTAAACTTTTCTGTCGTAAGCAAAAACAGGATAAATAAGAAAATTATTAGAACGTAAAACGGGAAGAAAGTATCTTGTTGGCGGAATTGGTCTCCGGCTGTTTTAGAAGGGATAGTGGCCCCAAGTTTACGACAATGAAGGTGCTGCCTTTGAGAAAGACATCACAGAAACCGGGCGTTTGTCCCTAATAAAACAATACGACTCTCTTAATATAAATTTAGACGCCGTTACATTGAGCCCAACTTTATTTTTCACTGCCAAAAAAAATGTTTGTACTCAGTTTTGTCTAAACAACTGTTCTGTAAGCTTTTAACAGTAAATAGATATTTCAAACAAACAAAAATAAGAGAAAGTAACAAAAGCGACTAAAACTTTTTTATTATTTAAAGGTTTTAAGGCGAAACACGTCAGATCAAAACATTTTCAGAAACCATTCATTTTAATTTTACGGGATGTTAAACGAGTCGAATTAAAACTTAAGAAAGATCAAAATTCAATTACCTAAGTATCTTCAAAATTCTCAAGAAAGAAATATGAAGAAGCAATCTAATTCATGTTTTCATTCAAACTTTCGTGAGATAATAAAACAGACTGAACTTATTATTATACAATTTATTATACAATCTTCTTCGCTTGTATAATGTATGTGAATCAGAATCAGAATCAGAATCATTTATTCGTAAACATAGGTGATAAACATATACAGAATCTTAAAAATTAGGTAGTGCGCTATGTTTTGAATGCGCTATGTTTTAAATCTAATAATCTATAAAAAAGTGTGAATTCCTTATTCTGTTTTATGTTAATTCCAGTTATTGGCTATGCAGTATAATGATTAGGTAATTGAACCAAAACTAATTTATTATGCGTCACGACCGGATTTCGATCACGGCGACCGGATTAGCCTTGTACATAGTAGATATTATAGTGCACAAGCGTGTGCGAAAACACAGGTGCCCTAAATGTTTCTCTGTTGGCACGGCAATTCGACACGACCACCGAGGAAAATCAGGCGTTTAGCAACGGCTTTACACGCTTTCTTAGGTGCATAGGCACCATCAATACCATCTCCCAAACTCCAGGTGGCAACATGGTAATTCCTAATGGAAAACTTAGCAATTATACTCAATCCCCCGGAGGACACGGTGGAGCAAACGGTGGCGGTGTACCGCTTGGGTGGAGCACCTCCGTGTACTCGTTGGGACGATCGTCGGCAATGGCCTCTTGCGACGGGTTCTAATACAGGCCGTGGTCCGGAGCGAGGAGAAGTAGGAGGCAGTCGCCTCCTTTTACGAAGCAGTAATGCTAGCGAAGGAGAAGGCTGCACGGCGAGGGAAATGACCCTAAAACCTAGAGTTCTTTTTAATAGTGCTATAACATCGATCATACTTTCTGCAACTAAACTTAACTGAAAGATTGCCTGGTGGTACAACTACAACCAAGTCTCAACTTAAAAGTAACTCCTTTAAACTATTCAAGTCTCATAATAGTCAAGCTTGTTTGGTGTTGACCAAGAGTTCTTGCTTATAAATCGTTCCGGTTTGTAAGACAGTACCAACTATTGTCTTGTAGAATCGAAGTGCCTCATGCAACCGGTTTCTGAATTGATAGTTTGTTGTTTGGAACTTGTCAGATTCGAATTAATTGATAAGTCCTCAACTTCAAATTATCTAGTCAAATGTTTGGGTCTTCGGGAATTTATAGCATCAGCCTTATAATGTTCCCACTGCTGGAACTAAGGCCTCCTCTCTAGGAAAGGTAATGGGCCACCACGCTGGTTGGTGGATGACACAGGTCTTCGAATAGGACATCCCGATTTCCTCAAGAAGTGTACCACTGTGCTCTCAAAACGGTGAAGGAAACTTCACCGTTTTGAGAGCACAGTGGTGATGAAATAAGTTACACAAATTAATTCGCCTGGCTGGCCTACGACCCACAACTCGTAAGTTATAACTGGGCCACCACTGCCAAAAAATAAAAACAATAATTGTTGCCTTACCGAACTACAGCAAAAATAACATAATTGATTTATCATTGGAAAACTCTTTGAGACTATTTGGACAAAAACTAAATATTCTACGAAACGATGGAACTCTTTCTAATAATTTTTACAGTATTAATTGTTTCACGGCAATACTGCGTCGAAATTCAGTTTATTACTCCATGGGTATTGGCTATAATCAAAGAGACTATGAGTCTAGTTCCAATACGTGCCATTGACAATCGATTAACTTCGAACCATCCAGTTTGAAACATTCAGTTTAAGTGGTTTAAACTGTTCCATGTTATGAACACCATGGTCTTGACTGATTTACGTTGTATTATTAATTTCAATATGAATCGCTTCCAAAATAAAATATAGTTTTTGAGTTGATTTACGGCCGAACCCAATAACCTATCTCTCTCCAGTTTTGGCATACTGGAGATAGTAAAACAAATAATACTTACAAAAACTTTGACTTTGACTTTGAAAAATCATACATGTTTTCTGTTATTTCATTTTGTTTTTCTATCTCCGATATGTGATAGCTAAGTTATTGGTTTCGGCTGTTAAAATACCTTAAATATCGATAGCATATGTTTTTACGTCAATTACTGATGACAGCTGAAAGATAAGCTTCAATTGCTAGGTCAAATCCTAAAAATATGTGATAGTATGAGCTTAAGGTCAATTCAAAAACTTACTGTGTCTATATTTATACCGAGGTTATTGTTATCTGACCCGATTTCAAAAATAGGTTCTAAACTTAGTTAGTTTGTCACTTATAGAATAACGTTAGTAACAAAAATTATATATTTAGCTCATTTGTGCTAAATGAAACTGACGAGAAAGAGGTCGAACAGTTTTAATTTATTTGAAAATAGATTGTGCCTTAGGCTGTGACAAAATCAACAGTAACTTTCTCAAACAATTTACACAATACTGGTTTATCCTCTTACAAAATTTTTAACCTTTTCAAGGGAGTCAAGACGTACATCCGACCTTAAGCAATCTTAAGGTCGAATTTATTTCCTGTCTCCTTTAAAAAGTCAGAAGTGTGTCCAATTAACAAGGGTGGATACGGAAATCGTATCAATAATTATAGACCAATATCCATTCAACCGAAACTTTCAAAATTACTTGGAAAAATTATGAATAGCCGATTAGTGGACTACCTTAAAAAAAAAATCATTATCCTCAAATTAGTTTGGTTTTAGGCGTGGAAAGTCTACAGAACGAGCTGTGAATAGTCTCATTAGTTTTGCTAGTTGGCGTCTAGGTACTGGAGGGTCATGACCATACATTATTCATGATATTACTTACGTATATGGTACTACCAAAATGTTCTAATGATGAAGCCGGAAAGTAGACGCGGTTTCTGTTATCCATCAATGTACGAGTATCCTAGCCGAGTCATGTGCGCGAATTACAATTGTGAAGAGACGCATTCTGGCATTTAATTACTCAGATACCCGCGAAACGAGACACAATAGTAAAACAATAACAGCGCGGTCTCATAGGACCGGTCGGGGATTCATGAATTAATAATAATAAATCTAATGATTTTGATTTTGTAGGTAGGTATCTTAATATAGAACTTGCCCTCTATTTAGGTTTAGTTGTATCACAACTAAAAAGTAAAAACTTTTAATAAGGGTTTTGTTTCGTTATTGCTAAAACCTAGGTTACTTCCGAAATTAAAGATTTCAGTTTTTTTTTTTGCAATGTTTCTCGCCTTTGCTGTGCCTTAGATTAATAATACTTTTGTCTACAGATATTATTATTGAAAAGTTTATCTATTTGCTTTTAGCCATTGTATAGTGTTATTTAGTAATGCATAAAGTTTTAATAAATAAATAAGCAAGTTCATAAAATAAGCTCATAAACATTTTGAACACGTTGTTCACTTCTTTTTAACACATACAGTAGGTACACGTAATACTTAGCAACAATAATATATCTATCCTTTATCAAAACTGTAGAGGGATCATATCAAATTGCACGTACTTCATTCTAACATTATTTTCTTGTCGTTTGACGTGATCGTATTATCTGAGACATTGAGAATATAGAAGATAAAGAATTCAATGATGACCGCTACTTATTTTTAGAGATTATTTGGAGTTCATTGCTACAAACAAGTAAGAGGGTGGGAGTGTGTTCATAACCGTGCACCTATTCTGCACCATCTCAAACCTGTACCTACGTTGCTAGCAAATAAATCATTCTGATTCTAATTCCATTTCGTGGTTTTGCGGACGGTGAAGCTCGCCATCCTGCCATCCGGTAACTATTGGGACCGAGGTCGAGTTGTCGACAACGCGCGATCCACGTGTCAACAAAACCGTAGGGGACCAGAAAGGTTAAAACCTACTGGGGCGCAAGGCAAAAGAGGAACACAGAAGTAGGTTTTAGTCATTAAAAGTTTGACACACCCTCCTGCTACACCCTAGAGTGGACAAAGTCATTAGATGATTTCCCGAAAACGGGTTCCAGTTTGAGAGGATATTAACATGGCATCCCGCTGGCATTGAGCATGTTATAATCCTAGTGCCCTCGTCGCGTTACAATACTCACTACGTCATTAGTGACGCCTATACCACCACACACACAGGACGATAATGTACTTGTCACATCTGTTCACATTAGAAAATATACGCACTGTGTGTGTGTGTGCCACGCATTGAATCATTGTATAGGTTTATAGCCGGTGGTCACAATTCACCCGAAATTGAATGGTCGATAGTAGTCATGTTTATGCTCAGGTCCAAAGCAGTGTGGTCCGGTCTTTTATTTGATTTAATGGCTGTGGTTTCTCAATACAATGCGTGAATTTGGGTCATTTTTTTCCTTAACAATATCTAATGAATATAAAATACATTGACTGCTTCAGGCAGTCAACGCTTGCATAATAGAAGTGACAAAAAATATAATCCGGTAATCGTCTGGACAGAGCGCGAGTTCTCGACGGTGGGTAGTGTTCCACGCGCGTCTCAAAGAGATGTTAGCAAAACAGTAGGGATCCAGCAGGACCGGAAGCTACATGGGTTAGGGTTGGGTTGCTACATGGGTTTACTTCCAAAAGGGAAAGCAACGTAGTCGAACGCCTCAATTGAACGGAAAAAGTCTGACACGCCCTCCCACTCTACCTTAGAGCCCTAGGTAGTCTTTGGATGATTTTCCACCTTAAAAAAAATAATCTGCTAAATAAAATTGACTTACCTATCAACAGTGATAGCAACCAACGTGAAGACTCCAGCAGACACAGTGAGGTTTGCAGTGAAGTTGCTGGCAGTACAAGTCACTGCGCCGAAGGGCCAGTCAGCAGTGACCAGGAATATGAAGTTTGGAGCTCCGTTCAGGGTCGCCATCAGCAGGTCTGCTACGGCGAGGTTCACGAGGAAGCAGTTCGTCACTGTTCTCATGCGACGGTGAGCTGTGGACAAGAAATAAGATAATTTTAAAAGATGTATAAGAACATAATTATTTACCTTCACTTCCTATATAGGTACGCGTATATACTACATAGGATGACTGGTAATTAGTGACCGATACTTAAACAAGTGATTGTAATCATAATAACATTTTTTTTTTACTATGGGACCAAGCCTGAAATTGCGAGAAAAATCAACAGTTCAATACATTTTAACCAGTTAGTAAGCGAACATAAATGTATTGAATAGCAATTTTTTCCGTAATGGCTGTCGAAAATGGTTCCTAATAGGTTTTTTGATTGTTTTTTTTTAATAATTAAAATCTTTTGTCCGCGACTTCGTTCGCGTAAAAGTTAGAAATATTTATAAAGTCTAAGTACATTAGAAGGCTGTTTTAGGTTCATCACGCTATTATAATTACAAGTGAAAATATAGAACGTTCAGTGAAAGTACTGGGTATTATTAATATTATTATTATGTAGATACTATATTTTTTACAAGTACATATTGATTATATCCGGAACCAGATCTCGACAGGGTGATTTTTTTTGCGTAACTTTACCCTAAACGGTTACGCAGTGGTGCGCAGCGTATGCAACGGAAGCTCTAAAAAAGAATATTTTTTCCCCGTTTTCGTATTACTTTTTCGTCCATACTTCGCTCCTATTGGTAGTGTGATGTTATATAGCTTCCTCGATAAATAGGCTATCTATCATAACACTGAAAGAATTTTCAAATCGGATCAATTGTTCATGAGAGCGCTAATCTCGTTCAACCAAAGAAACAAAAAACTTTTCAGCTTCACAATATTATATTAGTGTAGATAACAGGCGGATTAAATTTCAAATCGTTATGAAAGCAAATTTAATTTTAATATGTATTTCGAAATCTGATTGACGTTTGATTGGTAGTAAATATATTTCTACCTAACCCAGGAATTCAGAGTCTCCTTTTCTTTGTACAAACTCAAGCGTATAAAGAGTTATCTATCTAATCACACTGTCAGTGAGAAATTCGCAACAAAACTTAATTATTACTAGTTACTCAAATCGATTAGTGGTTTCTCTTCATACTTGCACGAAGCAAATCAAAGTTAATTCCGATCCGTAATCAAATTCCGACTACTGCCTACTTGACATGAAATACACATCAACTCAGGTCACTGAATAATCTACGCAAACATCGGTTCAATAAATAAATTAGACTAATGAGAACCTTCATTTCCAGCCATCAACGTTTAATGCTAACATGGCTGGCCTTATTCTTTTCCCTACACTTTGTATTTGCAAATAAATTTACTTGCAAATAAGTTCGTGGTCTGACCGACCTAGATGTACATCGTAAACATCGACCTAATGGCACCACTCTGATGTATCAACTAGTCAGTATAGATCATTCCTCACGAAGACGTTACCGCCCTTTAGTGGGCGCTGGAGCTTTTTACGGGGCCGGTAACGGATCCGAAGTGATAAAAATAATTAGGTAATAATCACGACCCTCAACCTCGACTACGAGTAACATGATTTCAGAGAGAGCGAGAATTATTTTTTATTTGTGATTCTTAAGAGATAATAATAATAAACATTCATAATATTATAACAATGGTGTAATTCAATATTATATAAAGGGTTGGTTTGTTTTCTTGTAAAGGGGCAGTAGTTCATACAAGGTTGGGAAGTTATGGCATAGACTAACTGGCAAAGAATGACGAGCATAGAGCATACCGATCCCAAATAATGAAGAAAAGTTAGAACAATAAAAAGTACACAGCTACTCTAATAGTACCTAATGATTCTTTGAATAAAAATAAATATTCTATTCATAGAAGTGGCTCTACTACACCACTCAACAAACAAACTTCAAATTATCTGAGTCTTTTCCGTTCTTATTATTTTCTTACTGTGAACACAAACCGAGTTAATAAATAAAAGTTTTCCATGACATTTCAATTTTCAGTTAAAACGCTAGGAAAAATAACAATTGTTCTGCAAAATCGTAATTTAAAATTATGATGGTTTAAAGTAAGTTTATTTTTGGTCTGACTGGCTTTTTTTTTGTATCGTGACTTGGAAGATAGCTGACTAAAGAAAAGTAATCTTGAATGTCTTCCTTTAAAAATCGCGATCTTGTCTGAAGGTGACTTTCTTCGACTTATATAAATAAAAATCAATTTCCACAAGAATAACGGAGCATAACATGAAAACAGACCGAACAATTTGATTGTTTTCTTTTTTTGTTGTACCTATTTGAAATTTTGAGGTCGATTTCTTTATGAGAGAGTTTTGGAATTTTTGACCAGAAGTTAAACCAGAACAAAAGGTATGAATATCTTCAGCTTTAAATTGTAACATCGACTTGAACTGGTTGTTATTTTTCATTACTCATTCTGATAACTAAATAATACAAATCACATACTTTTTGTTGCATTTTTTTTTCATGTGTTGAGTAGTCTTATTTGGAAAACCAGAAACATTGCAAGGTCTGTTTTCACTCCAAACACAAAGCTGAACATAATGGTAGTGCTTCCCCTACATTTTCCTCAATTAGTAGATCTCAGTAGATCTGTGTATATAGAATTATGTATGGCTGCTGTATTCCATGCAAGATATTCTCCCGCATAATGTGAGCTAAGTAAAGATAAGGTTGATAAGGCAGTGATTGTGTGGATGTGAACCGAATGTGAATGTGTCACTATGGGCGTAATTCGACAATGAAGGGTCTAGTTGTATGTGAGCGTAATTGTAATCAGGTCGAGTATTGTGTTTTCCTGTATTCCTCGTGGAAAGTTTATTTGCTCTATATCTATATATATAAAATGCGGTAAAGGTTAAGGCAAAGGACTATAAAGGGAGAAATAAAGTTAAGAAAGGATAATAAAATGGTCTTTAATCAACGATCTCTCCTAGAATTACCTAACAATAAAAATTGCTCCTTATGTCATTAGAATGTCAATGCAGTAAGAAGAAGCTCTAGACAAAGATTTGAATATCACTACTATCTTATCTCACAGTAAGCGACGATTGAGTTGACGATTGCCAAGTTTAAGTGAAGAGCGATTAGGTGCTGCCTAGAAGTTAACCTATTTACTGTTAAAAACTAAAATACCTCAGGTTGTAGCTATCAGTCCTTGCACACACTCACAAGCGACGCATGGAGGTGCAACGCCGCGCGCCGGATTAAAACTCCGCTGTCTCGACAATCGCGACACGGCAGACAGTGCTCCGCCCGGATCTCATAAAGCAGCAACAGTCCGGGAGTTGTCTTGCGTCTACCTACCATATTAAATATAATATGGTATGTAGAGGCAAGACAAATCCCGGCCGCCGTAAAGCGAGCAGTGCATAGCTCATCGTCTGGTAAGGACCAGATCCGGGTTAAACGGAGCATTGTGTTCCCACGCACGCCTCAAAGAGATGCCAGATATAATTTACATGACCCCTTAGGACCGATGCCTGCAAAAGCTGCGAGATTTTTCGAAAGAGTGTATCAATAAATTATTTAGCTATTTCACAATACTTTAAACTCCAGTTCGTGATGGCGATTTTACTCTATTTCAAGTTTAATAAAAGATTAAAACTTTTTCGTATTCGTTGGATGACATTAAGATGATCTTTGAATGACATTTAGTTTCTTAACTTAAATTCATTCATAAATTCAGTCCTCGCCCATGATTTTATGGGGAACAACACATGTGAAACAGGTACGGCTACAAAACACCCTGAGGGTCACCCTGATAGCTTTATGATGTTCAGGGTGAAACAAAACCTACATAGCTGAGGAAGTCACGTAACACAAACGAGCTCGCCCTGCATTTTATGTGGTTCACGTTCCAGTTGTTTTACCCGAAATCCGAATTTCCGGGATGAACTTTAAAAATTTCAGTTCGCTATTTTAGCGCGGCATTGAAAATTTGCATTTTTATGCTGACCCATGAAGTCGAAGAATAATTTGGATGTAGAAATGAAGGGGAAAATAAAATTGCTTAAAATAGGTAAGCACATTGGTTTCCACGTATAATAAAACCACATGATATTTTTATACATACAGAAAGACAGTCATATTTAGAATTGATGTGTGTTCTTCTTCCTGCACTTGTCCCATATCACTTACGAGTCGGCGCAACGCGTTTTTTTCTTCCATTCTGTCCTGTCGCCCGTCACACTATTACTAACTCCCTTTTCTTTCATTGCACTCCTCATACAATGGGTGGATTGTGAACTTTTCTTTAGCCTCTTTTCCCTTTTCATCCGTCTACGTGTATACTCAGAACTAGTTTATAGAAGTGAAGTGTAGCTTATAAAAGTAAAGGCAATTTTCAAAACCATCTAGGTGAGAGCAAGAATTGATATTATTCTTTTAAATTATGTTGTGAAGAACACAATCAGTTCTTGCGTAAACATTATAAAAAATAATTACGATCGATTCATAAAAAAAAAACAACAATTGACTGGAATAATATTTTTTTCTCAAAAAGTTGAAATATCGGTTTGATTGAATGGAAGTTCCTGGAATAACAATACATCTCTACCGTATAAAGGCTCCTTATACAAACAATGTTTCAATTTTCAATAACTCCAGATTGATTCGAAACGAATGTTTACAATCAAAATCGCTTACAATCTTCATTTGGAAAAAAGAAACTCTTCAAAATAAC
This sequence comes from Mythimna separata, assembly GCA_030763345.1. Classification (NCBI taxonomy): domain Eukaryota; kingdom Metazoa; phylum Arthropoda; class Insecta; order Lepidoptera; family Noctuidae; genus Mythimna; species Mythimna separata. The sequence continues at coordinate 19,416,399 of CM061168.1, forward strand.
CAGCTCTCGTTCACAAATTCGATTTTCATTCCGACGACTGGGAAGGAACGTAGATTCCTTAATGTATTCTTAACGATATGCATTATGTAGAAGATGAAAGTTTACAGGATTGTTGCAACAATCGGCAGTGGAGCCACAGCAATAAGAGAGCTCGTTAAATGTAAGGACCTAGAATGTAGAAGTGCATTTGTTGTCGGAGATGTATAAAATTAGCCTTACTACACTCTCGAGGTACGGCATAGCGCCGACAATACCACAGGAAATTAAACTGCGTATAACTGCGTATCATGATGTCCCCAGTCTGCATACCAAAAATTATTCGAATATATCCAGCAGTTTAGTCACAGAACATTTTTGGTATTAAAAAAAAAACTTTATTTCGGACAAGTACATCCATAGGGGTGGATGAATTAAAGGTGTGCATTATTTGTTTTACAAAACTACTTCTAAAAAAGATTTAGGGGGGTTAAAAGTTATATGGAAGAATCTTATTCTTTGGGTTCATAAACTTGATAAGTACTTAGCACAAATTATAATCAAAATGAATAATAACAATTGATATTATTTATTTTTCAAAACTACCCTCAAAATAAGGTTTAAGTACTGTTAAAGTTTTTTACAAAAACATTGTCGCGAACGAAATCGCTATTAAAGTGCTAGTCAACTTAAGAGTCGATGGGCAACGGGGATGACTCTTCAGACTTGGTTTGAAGTCGAAATTAATCGACTAAGTTTATGCAACACTTTGTGAACTAAAGATGGAAGTTGTCGCTGTGTAAGCAGCACTTCCTAGAAGCCACCTTTGGCAGACGATTCAACGTAAATGAGTAATAGCTTTTCTATGTGTGAAACATTATCTGCTTCCAGTTTTGTTAGTGTCGTTTAGTTAGTTTGTTGTTCATCAATTAACTAGCTTCTGCCAGCGGCTTCACCCGCGTGTAGAGTTTGTTTAGTTTTAGCGTGATGATATTATAGCCTACAGCCTTCCTTAATAAATAGGCTATCTAACACTGAAATAATTTTTAAATCGGACCAGTAGTTCCTGAGATTAGCGCGCTCAAACAAACAAACTTTTCAGCTTTATAATATTAATATAGATTCTCAACTTTTCTAATGTAAGTGAATTGTAAATTCTTATGGAAATAATATAAATCTTAGACTTCAGTTTGTCAAAACGTAGCCTAGCAGATATTCTAGGGATCGCAAATAATCAAAAACATTATGAAAAACGTAATCATGAAAAATCACTCACGTCTTTTGACATGACAGGCTACTGTACTAAAGCTGTTTGACCTTTGGTTTAAAAGTAGATTAGTGTCAAGTCTCTACAATATTGCTTTCAGCGCTAAGACTACCATGCCCTACATTTTTGACCCATAGATCGAGTAATATTTTTTAATACTAAAAATTAAATTCACCCTTAAAAATATATTCCCTGAAGTGAATTCATTTTTCATTTAATATATTTTACTTTTAATAAAAAATTAATTCACACCAAGCTACGTCCATAAAATTAAAAAAAAAATGTCTATAGCATAAGCTTGTTTCGTGCATTTTTTGGTTTAAAATGTGGAGTATGATACTCGACTGCCAATAGTTGTAGACAGAGAGGAATTAGTCGATCAGTGACAGAATTTTCTGAATGAGATCAATCAATCTAAAAGTAATGTGTATTAGTTTGAAGAGGATAGCTACTTATTGTCCTTCATATAAAGTTATATTTTTGGACGTTTAAATTATGTGTCTTCATCATTTCAGCCGACTGTCCATGACTGTCGAACATAGGCCTACCTAAGCGTCACCACAGTACGATTATTATAGTGACGCAGGTATGGCAGGCCTATGTGCGTACAGGACCGTTGTTGTCCTGTGCGTATCGCATCCAACGTATTCCTGCAACCTTCACCAGGTCTTCGGTTCACCTTGTGTGAGGCCTACAAAAGATAAATAGTCGCCTCTCCACAAACTTTTGCTAGCCTTCAAACTAGTCCTTAATGATATTTTTCTTCAGAATTTTGCAAAGTAATATTAATAATGACAGTATGCCTTTATCCTCATAATCTTCTCGTTATTAGTTAGTATGGTCAAGATTATTAAATATCACAAAGTACCGTCGAGATCTTCAGCTGACGCTGCGTTGCTTGTGGCGTCAGCTGCTGAAGTAATTAATGGTGCGCCTCTACTTTTAATAAATCGAGCACATGGGACTGAGGTTCATTAAAACAGCAATATACACTAAGGCTACGATATATGGCCTTTAAGATACAACACTAAGGACGCTTTTCTCGGGCACGCCTTTCTACATCATTAACACTCGCGACTTCGTCCTCGATACGAAGTCGAAGCCAGCTATAAAGCTTATATTATATTTTCATGGGATTCAAACTTTTGCAGTAGGTACAAAATTTCATTGAAATCGGTTTAGTAGTTTAATCGTGAAAGCGTAACAAAAAGACAGAGGCATTTATAAAATATGTGAAAGTAACTAATATTAATACGGATTTCAGAATTGATAATAGTAACTATGATGATTTTGTAACAAATTATAATTTTTTTAAAAGGAGACAGTCCTCTCTGGAGACAGGGTGTGAAGGTCCTAAACTAGTTTATAAATCAACATTATAAGCAAAACTACATAACAGGACTTACCCAAAACTATCCATATGACGAGGGTATTTCCTATGACAGCAAGTAACAGCATGACGGCGAAGACCATGAACCAGGCGAGCTGACCCCACCATGGTGGACTGAATGGCCTCTCGCCAAGACCCATGCAGTTTCCAAGAGTGATCCTGAAAAGAATAATAGAATTAGTGAATCAATAATTAAATCAACATACTTGGGTTTTATTTTTCGTTTTGGGGTGAAGCCTCAAAGAGGCACTCGGAGTTAGGAGGGAAGGAGTATCTTTTTCGAAAATCCCGTGGCTCTAGCGGACATCCACCCTACAAGCGTAAGGGCCCACTTTATTAATATCTCTTTGAGGCGCGCATCAAACTAAGCGTCTTCCTTCTGAGACGACTCGGACTCGGTCCTTACCAGACAGCCGCATGGAAAGCTACCCATTACTAGGTCCGTAAGCCCACACCTACGGTGTCCGGAGATTTACCCTGCAACTACCGATGCCTGGGGCGTCTCTTGTGGCAGCGGCTGAAGCATGAGGATACCCTTTCTCTCAAGGCAGCGATTACAAGTGTTGTTTTATATATAATTATATATTTTAGAATTTACGTTCTTAATTATTCTCTGTTTTATTTGAAAAAAAAAATACTGACCACTAAATTAGAAAATGTAATTACGTACTTGTGAACGACATTAATAACGATGACATTAATTACGGTTCATCAGAAAACTATCATTTGATATGTGGTAAACATTATGTGAAATGAGCTCTGTATTCGTCATTTCAGTCCACCCACGCCTCAATCGAATAATAATCAAAACATTTACTCATTCAGCGAAGTACAGTTGACGCTTTGACTAATATTTGATGCGAAAAATAATTAATCAACAATAAGCTGAAAACCTGAATGAACTTGGTAACCGCATGATATAATGGTAAATGTTTATTTATTTCTGTGACGTGAAACTTCAAAGGTTTCAATTAATTAAAATACTCGTAATAATCAATCTGCTTTTTACATTATTAATACGAACTGAAACAATAATTTTAAATCAGCTTAATTTTAACGCGTCAATACGCACAATACAGATTGATATTATAAATGCAATTTTACCATGAAATTAATGTTTTGTGTTTTCAGTGGAAACGTTAAAAGGCTGATTATGCTGTTTTCTGTATACCTATTATTAATCTATCACATACCCGCGAAACGAGACACAATAGTAAAACAATAACATCGCGGTCTCATAGGATCGGATGGGGATTCAAACATTAATTACAAAAGCTGAAAACTTTGTAATATAATGCTTCTATTGTTATGTTATCGTATGACCTCCATCGTCTGCGATGACCGCACTAGACTGTCTAGGCATCCCTGCATACATTGATCGTCACACGGTCAAGGTTAGGCCCCACCTGCCATCACCCCATACAACCTTTTATTTATTTTGCACGCGACATTAGTCAAAAGTAGTTAAAAAGCCATCAAACTAAGCTAGTCATTTGGGTAAATTATTTTCTACGACAAGTACTTAGCATAATAATAAATTACACACTCGATACAGTACCTAATCATAATGAAATTATTAAAAAACCGGGGAAGTGCGAGTTGGACTCGCGGACTGAAGGTTCCGTACCAACTTAATAATGGTTTAGGATTGATGATGTATTAAAAAAAAACTACCAACTAGATCTTGTTCAAACCAGTTTTTGGTGGAAGTTTGCATGGTAATGTACTCGTATATCATATAATTTTTTAGATTTTTCATTCTCTTATTTTTGAAGAAGTGTCTCTCGTGTAAACTATTCAGTTAAGAAAAATATGATATTACAAACCTCAATATCATTTCTGAAGACCACCTATCCATAATCCACCTATTTTAAGTATGGGGAACCCTAAAATTTATGGTTTTTTTTCCTATTTTTGTGTGAAAATCTTAATGGGGTTCACAAAATACATCTATGTACTTACCAAGTTTTAACACTATAGGTCTTATAGTTTCGGAAATATGTGGCTGTGACATAGAGACAGATATGACAAATCTATAAGGGTTCTGTTTGTTGCCATATGGCTACGGAACCCTAAATAAAAACAATATCACATAATTCATGAGCAGCCCTTGGATGTCTAGTCATTACTTTCTGAGAGGGTGAGTTTTGTAAGGGAGGTATAATGTGTTGACCGAAGAGGTGCTCAAAACCATAAAAAGAAATCTTTTCAGGGAAATATAAACTAGACTTTTATATCTTTGATATAATCTATGGAGGGGCCAAGTGACCCATTTGGTGGTTGAGCCAGAGTTAATGGAAGAAAATGTTCGTTCTCATATGTCCTGCGAAAAAGAAATCTTGAAGAATGTATGCAGTGATTTTTTTGTGAGACGAAAAATAATATTTTAGCAAGATTTAAGTTAGTTTTATACAGACTGGCCACTTAAATGTGTACAATTTTAAATTAAAATATTTTTAGAACGAAAATAGTGAGACATTTTTTCATAATTTTATTATGCATGCTTCGCATTTTTTTACAAATTTATTAAATTTTAGCCTGTTTACTGGCTTAAAATGTAGCTATAACGTGGTTTTTTGTTAAATCTAATTTTCACATGACGCTTAATTAGTAGGCAATCAAGGTAACAAATATTCTGATTTTAGTGTTTTAGACTGATCCAGACCTACCGAAAAACTCAATTTACTTTAAATCTTGTGAGTTTATTGATCAATAATCGATTCGTAACAAAAAATTGCCGGTTTTTAATTCATGTTTAAAAAAATCTTTGAGCAACCCTTTCATTAATAAATGTGAAAAAATGGCCTGGCATCGAAAATACTCGCAGTAACCCAGTAGTCCTGCAAATATTTTTAATCTATTTTATACAAATACTAGCTGTCCCCTGCGGTTTCACCCGCATATTTCGTTACTGCTCCGCTCCCGAGGGTCGTAGCGTGATGGTATATAGCCTATAGCATTCCTCGATAAATGGGCTATCTAACACTGAAAGAATTTTTCAAATCGGACCAGTAGTTCCAAAGATTACGCCCTACATACAAACTTACAAACTTACAAACATACAAACTTACAAATTTTATCTCTTTATAATATTAGTATAGATGAAAAAAAGCCATATACAAATGTGGTATATTAGAATATGTAGTTACGATTAGTTTTCGGAATATCGACTCGTACCCTTTCTCTTTCGTCTCTCTTTGGGACTTCGTCTAGCGTAGGGTACATAAAGTAGTAGTCAGTTGATGGGAGCAAAGCCGTGGGTAAAAACTAGATAAAAAATCTACTATTGTCTGGTATTTGCTTTAAATAAACTAGAATAAATAAGCTAGCAATAGAATTTACATTTTGCGGAGATAGAAAAACATGAACAGCTATCTGGTCAAAAATAACTGCGTTCATTTTTTACTTTAAATCCTTCAGACAACGGAAAGAGAAACTAAAAGAGGCGAGTGTCGAAGAAAAATGGCCACTTCTTATCGACTGAAACCCGAAGACGTTCCTCTCTCTGTATACATAGATACTGTATAGTTCTACCTCATTGGTGAAATGGAAAACGATAGCTCATGATCCGCTCTAACTTGGACGTTTCCGTTTAGGACGTCAATAGCCTCTTATCGCTGATTAATCTTTGTATTAAACAATGTCGCTTTCCGTATCTGGCTGTCCTTTTGTTTGCGAGCTTGTCCTAAACTTTCAACAACGCAACGCAACGGTTTTTGATGTCGTTTTAACCGTCAGTTAAATATTTTTTCACAAAAAGTTAATTTATAAATAAATATACTTATCTGATATTATTATTATCTTAATAATGTTCTTGGAAAAGAAAAACTGTCGTATATCGTGACGCTTGTGAAATTTCACCGACACACTTGTCGGTAAAATTTTCATAACTTACGCAGGCTTCATCATAAGAGATAGGTGTATCAAAATAATGGATTAGAAAATTGTGTTGGATAACATATCTCGCAGACACGCATTAACTTACCTACTGTAAGACACTTGTAGTAAATTTGAGAATGATAAAAAATTTAGTTACATTTTTAAAAGGACCTCTAAAAGAAAGTTGTTTTACTGATAAACTATTCATAGGTACTTATTTAAATAAATAATTCTACCTGCGGCCGGGGCGGGATACAAGTACCTTTTTAAAATAAAATAGCACCAAGAAAATGTGTATCCAAACAAAACAAATTAAACTTCTAAAAAATACGCGCTTAATAAAGACAATCTTCAAGTTCAAAACGCCATCATAAACAATCACAAAGTTTTCGAGATTGCGTTGGAATTAATTAAACAAAAGTTATACAAAAATACGTTGTCAATTTATAATTGTATTAAAATTTTACAGGTGAGAGCTGGATGAAGTTTGATATCAGCGAAGTTAGAATAAACAGATTATACTGGATAACAATCTACTTAAATGTTAAGTTAATGATCCTCTTGAGATTTAGACGAATTACAGAGAAAGTAAATTAGTGAGAGCAGTAAAGAGTCTGGTAAACAAAAGGTTGTTGTCAAGTTAGATACGATTTCATTAGATTAGATTAATGAGTCAGTCAATCATGTATCCAGAAAATTCTATTATGCTCTTTTTAATTATATAGACACGCCACATCAACGACTTATTTACAAAACGTGTAAAAAAATCACTCATAAATATACACAGTATTTACATTAGGTCTTATTGTCAATTAATCAGGTCAATTAGTTGTTGTAATTAGGTTTAAAATTGAAAATTGACATAACAATATAAAAACTAATACACTATTAAGAATAAACTAAAAGATTTAACAAATTTTGAACTCTTGTCTTTTAGTTTAGCTTTTCTTAGGAAATAGTAGAGAAATTTACGGACCTAACGTTATAGACTAACGCGTAGGTAATCCTACCTTATTACACTTTAAATCTTTAATTTTCTCTGTGGACGTGCAAAGATAAAACACAGCTTAGGTCTAGTATTCCTGACATTTACTGCAAAACTACTTCTTCTGCAGAAAGGATTAATAGTAAATTGAATCTCATAAATCTTCGTTAGGATAGGTTTCCCGTTGAAAACGGAAAAACATAGGTCAGCCTTCATTACTTACAGCCGAATGGAACGAAACTCACTTCGATAAGTTCCTTTTACGAATTGTTTTTTATTACCATATTACTTTAGTGGGTTTGATCTCGGCTTCTTTATAAATTAGTAAGTTTACTAAGTTATTCCAAGGTAAAGGTTGCACAAAAGGTTCAGTGATCCAAATCATAAATGAAAACTTCTAATTTTAGAACGATTCTCAAACAATTGGTCTTAATTTAAATATCACAGAAGTTGTGTAAACCTTGTAATTTATGCTCTAAAGAGATAACGAGACTAAAGTGGACTTAATATCAGTCTTGAACAGCTGTTTAAACTTTATCGAGTGCAATTTCAAATTTCAATCGTATATGGAGTATTGCCCTCATCTTAGAGACGTATATCTGTCAGATCCAAGCTCGATACACTTGAGACAGTTTAGAGACAGGCCAAGAGGATGATTGACAATGATGCACTCGTCGAGTCGAGGTTTCAAAGCCTTGAACATCGACGCCGAGTTACTAGCCCGTCAATTTTCAACCAGTTGCATTTTGCGGAGTGTACGTCGGGATTGCATAACTTTGTCGTCCGAATTTTTAACTGAAAAATTTTACAGGTTTAAGAAACCGCAAACCTGAGTACATGGTTTTAATTTGAACTCCGTACCTCCATCCGTTCCCGAAATAAAGGTTTTTGACAGACAGATAGGCAGCGAATAGACGAACAACAATTAATAAGAGTTCTTTTTTTTTTCTTTTGAGGTACGGAACCTTAAAAATGAATATACATATATGCTAGTATACCAAACTATCATAATATGAATTTGATAAAAAAAACTATGATAAATAACTATAAAAAATAATTCTTTTAAACAATTCCGCAAAGAACGGCTAAAGAGCCGTTCTTCTAAATTAACTTACGTGTTAATTCAACATATTAAATAAGAAATCTCAACGTTGAGTCTTTAGGGCAAACCTTACATAAGACTTTCCATTTCTGTTGGCGTGGGTATGCTAACAAGGAACCCTATTTCTGAAAGCAGTGTTTCATATTTTGGTTCATAACCTTTGACAATGTTTTCCTGGAAGGTCATAGTATTTATTTACGGTCGTTTTACAATTTAATTACAGTCCAGGTTACAAGCCAGGCATTTGTGTACTACCATTCACATAAGGTTCATTTTGGAAAAACATTTGAGGATTTAACTTTGTTTAGGCTTCCTTGTTTTGTATAATTAAACAAGTGTTTTATAAGCAAAATGTCCTACATTCTTTCGGGACAAAAAACAATTTTCCTCTTAGAGAATGTTTCTTTAATGGCCAGTTAAAGATAGAAATTCGTTTTATTAGGCTTTTTAAGGCATTCAATTCCTTCCCTTGCTTCTCCTGCTCTAGGTGGGGCGGGCATCGACCTGCTGGGCCCCTACGGTTTGCTAACATATCTTGAACGAGATTACGAGGCACTGTGGACATCTTAGGCTCGATCCGGTGAATGATCGGATGGCTAGACGGCAAACTACCCATTGTTTGACGGCTGTAAGCCCGCGTCTACCATGGCTGATAGTCGGGATTGGGGTCTCGGTGGCTTCGGCGTGAGGATGTTTATTCTCTTACGCGTGCGGCCTTCTCCCTCGCTAGCATTCCCTACCGCCTACAAAGAATTATCTTTGCTCCAGATCATAGTCTGAACCAGGGCCTGGCGAGAGAGGTCACTGCCCCTGATGCTTCGCCCAAGCTGTGCACAGTATGTGTCCATACAATGATGACACCTGGGCGTTTCTTCTGCCTGCATCCGAGGCAGGGACCTCCCAAACTTACCAGTTTAGTAAGAGCCTGTGTCATGCGGAAGGTGAAGACTCCATGTTACCGCTTCAGCAACTCCTCAAAGACAAGGCTTACGACCATGATAATGGCGTGCCCTTCTTTTATTAGCTACGGTAATATCGCACCAGAAATATATTATCATTTTAATTTGCTTGTGTAAAAGTAACAAGTTCTAACATTATGCAAATCATCCCTATGTTTTCTACTGTGTATTCCACCCTCGTACTTTATACGCAAAGAAAATGGCAAATTTACTCAGTGCAAATAAACTACATAGTACATCAAATAGGACTGAGGCTTCTAACATAATCAGGCATCTGTTGCCGGACATGTGTTTTATCAAGTTAAAAGCTTGTTAAAGGTCAATTCGTTTGCTACAAGTTAACGTAGTTGTTCGTGCTTCATTAACCTAACTGATTGGAAACGTAGTTTGTATTTAGAAGCTTGTGTACTTGACATACGCCCACAATAACACCGTTTACAAATGTGTTTTCTAACTCAATTACATGGATGCTGGGTTCTGAGTTGTATTCTCCGAAATGCTAGGTAGCAATTATTTCAGTCGACTGAAAAAAAACCTAAGCAAGGTAAGTATGCTATGCAGAGAAGACCAGTCTAGTACACAGAACAAATAACTTTCCTTTTTTTTTATTCACAGCCGTTGTACCTAAGATGGATGTAGTACAGAGAAGATGCTTCCAGAGAACAGATAATTGGCTGTTAAATCACAGTATTTGGACTTCAAACCAGAATCGGCAACACATTTAACTTACGAATATTCGAAACCAACCTCATTTAGGCCACACTATTTTAGGCCTCAAGTAACACGTAGTACCTACCGGCAGTAACCCGATAAACCACAGTGGAAGCTCTCGGAATAGTTCTAAACCTATTGAACCAGAAGTAATAGTTAGGCTAACCATTTCGGATAGCAAATTCAGACTAGTTAAACTATTTTTTTTTTTCAATAACCATTTAAAGCTTTTCAAATTGTAAACAACGAAAAATTTTGTATTTTAGTTACACAAAATAGTAGAAACAATAAATTATTGGATATATAAATATCAAAAAATATTTCTGATAAAAAAGTCAAAGGAAGTAAAATATTTACCAACATGTGCGAAGGGTTCTCAGAACTATACATCAATATGTCGAAACAATGGCTAGATAACTTAAAATTTTAAATACGTTCGGAATGCAGCATTTCTCTGTATTTTTATGTTACCTAAAATTAGTATTATGAACATCTAGGTATAACGTTAAGAAAAAAAAAATATTCATCATCCTTATTTTCCAAAACAACAAGTTTAAGTAACTCAAATGAATGATATCTAGCCATCTATACTAATATAATAAAGAAGTAAAGTTTGTTTTTTTTTGTTTGTATGAGGTAATCTGTGGAAGTACTGGTCCGATTGCTAAAATTTTTACACCAATAGAAAGCTGCTGTATTCCTGAGTGACATAGGCTATATTTTATGTACATTACGCGGGCGAAGCTGCGGGCTAAAGCTAGTAAGAAATAACTTTCATCAAACAAATATTTATATGTAAGTACGAAGTCTTAGGAGGGTAGGTCATAGAAGTATTTGTTTGGCGCGGTAATTGAACCCACGTCTTGCCATGAAGTACCGTGTTACCCCAATTAATGGGTTGTGGAAGTCTGGTAGGCAGCCGTTCTTGTTAAAATACTGGTATTCAACTAAATCCGGCTTGACTGGAAGCCGACCCCAACATAGTTGAGAAAAGGCTAGGCAGATGATGATGGTAATTGAACCCACAAATACAGTGCAGAAACTACCAACCGTACGTACCTTCAGAAAAACGGCAACATACTACTACTACACACACAGTACACACAACATCACACACAAACTATAGTTATCGTTATCACAGTACTACTCCTACTGTTTATTATTATTATAACATGTAACTTAGGTGTAAGGGAAGTTAGATTGACAATAATAACACACACTGAAGACTTGTCATAAAACATGATGAGCCACTAAAGATCCAGAGTTACTGCTTCAAAAACATAAGATACAGGGTAAGTACCTATTTCCTAAAGTATGTGACCTAAGTCATTCCCATTCATATACAAAAGGTCTTTCCCTAATAAACTTGGACGAAACATCTTCAGAAGGTTTCCCATAGCGAATATATCGCCGAGCCGCAATGGGACTGTTAAAACACCAGCAAGGGTGGTAGTCCAGATGTATTTGAGTGATATATTTTATTCCGTATTTACCGAAGAAACGTGACAATCCCTAGGGAAGTACGATAAATGTCCGACATTGTTGAATGTTCCATTGAGATTGAGAAGGGTTCTCGTCTTGTTCATTGTTTAAACAAAACTGGTTTGAACCGCAACCTTTTGAACTACTATTTTATTTTGTGAAGTGGGTATTGGAAAGTGTAGTAGTTTTGCTGCATTATTTTTGTACTGTATTTTCTTCAGCTTTATTAATTCCTGGCTTCTTCAACGATATCAATGATAATATTTGTCTTTTTTTATATGGTAAGTATGTGTCGAATTATTAGCATTAGCAGCCTTATAATGATCCCACAGCTGGGACTCAGGCCTGCTCTCTGGGAGAGGAGATGGGCCCGTAATCCACCGCGCGGGCCCAGTGCGAATTGGTCGAATTAATAAATGTTAAACGTATTTCATCATCTCCCTTGCCTATTTCCAACTATCTGGGGGTTGGCTTCCAGTCTAACCGGAGGTGACTGAATACCCGTGTTTCACATGGAGCGACTGCTTATCAGACTTCCACAACCCAAGTACTGGGCAACACGATACTCCTTCAATAGACTGATGTTTTGACTTTCTGGATTGGTATAATAATAATTTTACAAGTCACAATATCTTTCAATTAATTAACCTATCACATACCCGCTAAACGAGACACAACAGTAAAACAATAACAGCGCGGTCTCATAGGACCGGTCGGGGATTCATGAATTAATCAGTTGCGTAAAATATTGCCAGCATTAATTCATCAAATTAATAAAATCATTAATTGAAAACATAAAATGATAGTACCTAATTAATCTTTGAAAACAATCATTCCATCGTTCATAACTACTACAATCGTCAACTAAAATATAATTAATTAAAATATAATAAAAACGTCGGTGGTTACGTACTAATAACTTCGTAATACTACTTAAATGTGTGAACTCATATGCCATGTTTGTGGAGCCTTTATCACACATATTACTTAGAAATCACCCTTTTAATATCCACAAAGCCAAAATTGATCTCTCATTATTGTGTTCTCGGGATTCTAATACATGCCATGATTGTTTTCGCAAATTAATCAAGTGGAAACTCCATCAAATTGTGTTTGGACCCTTGTTTACAACTATCTATTAATTTAATGTAAACAGCGAGGGTACACTAACGAGTTAATAATGGTTCTTAAGAGCGTCCTACCCGAGACACTTTACCATAGGCATACAACCGCTCTTACGACTTCTATACATCTTTCTCCAGGTATTTTGAAGATCTTAGGTTCCTATTGAAATCAAAGCATAAAACTACCTAATTCAGTAAAGACCTTTGAAAATCTGCTATCTTGCGTGAAACCATTAGCCTTTATAATGTACAAAACAATTAAAAATATAAAAAAATACGTCTATAGAAACCTTCTAAGTTTAATATAGATTCTGAATTATGAAATTTTTTCAATTTTTTTTATGTATTTTAAGAAAACACGTATTTCCTGGATCAAGTTATTACTATAAGGCAAAGGCTATTTCTTTAGGAAAGTACTAAGTCACAACACTAAAATATTATAGGCTTTTAATAATAACTCATATGTAAGTGAAATGAATAAATTGATTATGTATCTACCTTACTCACAAAATCTTTGAATTTATTACAATTTTGCATGCCTAATTTGGTAAAACACAATTAACTTAGCATTCACTTGACATGCAGAAATGTATTATTGATTGTATTGTGTTTATGCAATAAAGATTTGACTTTGACTAAGGTTTTAGTTATTATCGATTTGCATCTAAAATGTTTGAGATATTTTTACCAAATATAATACATTTTATGCTGTCAAAAATCAAGACACCCGGAAATAACCTCGGAACAAACGCTGAAGACAATAAAATAATTACTTCCGAAAGGAAACCAACAAAGAGGCATCTACCAATTTTATTGAGCATTCAGGAGATAGATGTGGTTTCTATTCATCGTAGTTTATCCATTGTTACATCAGACATCGCGGAAAAGTCTTTGACCTACGTTGACCCCAGTCCATTTCCCTTTCAAAGACAGGCGACGCCGACACTCCAATTAAAGTCAAAGGAAATTTTCTGTGGGACATAAAGCTAGTAGAGGGAATTTCTAAGTGTACGAGCATATCACGTAGTCTATGTGCGGTAAAAGAAAATGACTGTTTATCAAATTCAGACACTTAGCCAATTTTCCGTACATTATATGTAGCGAGACGCACAGGACCGGTTATTGTGGCGGCGCTTGGTAGAGACTATGTCCAGCTGTGGACATCTTTCGCCTGAAATAATGATGATGATGCTGATATGTAGCGGCACACACAGCTATCAAAAGTTGGGCCCAGGATTTGCATCTTCCTTTACAAACCACTAAAATTTTCTAACTTCAATCAACCTACGCACGTAGAGCTTAGCAATTTTGTACAAGCCTATTAAGTAAACTGTTATAAGGCTTAGAAGTACCACTAGGCCCATTAAGTTGTAAAACAATTAAACCTAACACTAGAACATACTCATAATAGAGCTAGAACGAGCATCAAGGATATAACTAACACAAAGTAAATACCCTACGCGGGCTAGTTAACAGAGACCTAGAATTGTTTTATGTAGGATAATATTCCTTGGCAGGATTTAATCGTAGGCAAAATGTCGCTCGTGAAATATTAAAGGATGGTTTTATTATAGCAATAAATAATTCAAATGAATTCTGACTAAGCCACGAAGTTTAGCAAAAAATTGTTCATCAAGTTTTGCTTTTGATCTACTTCTAATACTGAATTTCTCTCTAATATCTCTAACAGATCAGATCTTTTGAGGTTCAGTACCACCTCATAAACTTAACCTGTTTGCTGACACTAAAATGCATAATATAAAATGCGTTATATGACTATAAATACAATTTCAACCCAAAAACAATCTTTTTCGAACCGTGTTCCAGGTGATAGTATCTTTAAATCCAAATAAATAAGTCCCTTTTTAATGAAGCCCCTTAATTAACGTTGACATTTATTTATCTCTCTGTTTTGGGGGGAACATGGGTTCATCCGGCCGGTGAAACTGAAGGACCGAAGTTTTAGGTGTTCGGAAACAATTCTTGAGTTACCCCAGAATATTGGTTTTCATAAAGTAAATCATAGTAATTGTTATTGAGTCGTTCCGTCTTTAATAACGTACATAATATCGTTATATTTGTCGGATTTACGTTTCAAAATTGTGTATAGGTATATTGAATAAGTAAACATATTAAACGTAGTTAACGTTCGATTCTATAAGCTATCAACATTACACGTGAACGTACACTTAAATATAATCAGCTATTTAGTGGATAATACAGCTTTGTTAACATAAAATTATATAATATTAATAAAATAAATCATAGGTAAGGAAACAGAAACGATGACTGTTTCAGGGAATAAATATAATGAAGAAACTACATACATTTCTTTTTTTTTAATCTTTCCTACATTCTCAGGATTGCGTAGATATACCGAGATTTTCCAAGTAAATGTACCTAGTCTAAGGATAAAAACCGTATGAACACATAAAACATTTTTAATTATAACTTCACAACTTTTCAAAAGGAAGACACCGTGAATAGGGCGCGCAATTCTTAGAACGTCACAGACTGATGATAGTGCGAGTGCGGGGCGATGATACGCGGTGACGTTCGGATGCGACTCATCACTCAACGACTTTTTACTCTAACACTATGTACAATTGTAAATAAAAGACAGGTACAATAAGACTTCCTTCCGATTTAATTTTGTGACAAAAAATAACCGTATTTAGGTCAGGAAACCTGTTCAAAAGTGACCCAAAGCGGACAGGGAAAAAACTCAAAAACCTTTTAAAACACACACACCACAACACATCTAAACTCTATTTTTATAAGATTTAATAATTGTAGTTCTGATATAATTTTAGCTAACTTGCTAATTTGTTTTTACGTTAACAAGATTGACATGTTTATGTCCATGATTGGCCCGCTCCAAGCATTTCGAACACGTCTACGCAAAAACAATTCGCTCTCGGCACTCGCCAAAGTAAACACTGAATTTAAAAAAAAAAATGCAGATATTAATCTGCATTTTTAATTACATAATTTCTAGGTCTAACTTGATTATTTTTTTAATTTTCAAAAAAGATACAAGCTTCTTAATACATAGACAAGACAGCAGCTAATAAGATTCTGGGGAAAATCTTAATAATGCTTGTGTAATTCTGACATGTTTTGCTAAAAAATTACTGTAACATTATTTGCAAAATATTTAATTATAAGGATAATCAACTCTTTTAACTTTGTTCTGAAAGTATTGTCGTTTTCGCTTGTTTCTAAGCTGTCCCGGGAATTCCAAAGCGAAGGTTAACCGCCTAAAATGGAGCAAACGGATTTTGGAGTCGCAAAATTGTTTCAGAGTTTGGCGCTGAAGTTTCACATCAACACGGTAACAAAAGTAAATACAAGTCAAGAATTTCATGTCTCAAATAAATATTAAGCAGTGTTTTTTTTATTATCTATTATGTAATTCAATTGAATAAATATTTATGTAACTTCGCGCACATGTTATATTAGGATGGGCGCTCCTCTGTTTCAGAAAGTCCGAAACTTATATTGTCTAACAGTCTAGTATACAACCTCATGTAACACAAATATAAAGACACTATGCAATAAGTACCATAACCGCACAGGGAACGTGTCAGACAAAGAATATTCTCGGTATTGAAACGCAGACTATGCCCACTAGATCGTCGCGTTACTGTCACCGACCAACTCTGTACTCTGTAGGTACAGGTGAGTATACTTTTGAGAATAATTTTCTCTACGAATATATTCCTGACGGATCTGCTTCACGCAAAAATACAGATGGACTACTGAGTAAAACCAAGGGAACAAAAACAAGACACGCGGATAGTACAGAGTTAATGTCAGGATGATACGCTGTCGATACTCGTTATATGTATTGGACATAACAGACATACAGCTATGTACCTACGTCCAATGGGGCTTTTCAACAGCCGTGCCATAGTTGTAGTCTGTTTCATTGTCATGTAGCTTTCCGTACTTGATAAATTTCTAGTTCGATCATGGTATGATACGTAGCGCGTAGGCAGGATCCTTTAACCTTTGTAAAGCTTTCAAGCGAGTAAAAAATAGAAAACCAGGCCAATTTTATCCCTACAAAAAGATGTGATAGATCAAAACTGTGACGCCACTTATTGAAAAATACAAAAGCAGAGTTACATACGATAGCTGTACATAGCAACATAAATGTGAACGAGCGATGCAAAGGAAGTAATAAATCGTACATTATGAGAAGTCACTGAATCGAATAAAATTGTAGCAGATATTAATAATATTTCTCGATAAAATAATCTAGATGGGCAAATATTCTGCGAAAAGCTAGTGTCTAGATAAGACGTTCACATTATGTTTTATGACTGTATATAATCTGTAGTTATAATTAGTACCTAATTAAGTAAGAACATAACATAATTAAAAGATGTAGTTATGAGTTTGTTATTTGAAGATATCCGCGAGAGAACCAATGTTACCGACATAGCCCAAAGAATCGCCAAACTTAAGTGGCAGTGGGCAGGGCATATTGCTCGTAGAACGAATGGTCGATGCAGACGGAAGGTTCTGGAGTGGCGGCCACAAACCGAAAGATGCAGCGTTGGAAGGCCTCCCACTAGGTGGACCGACGACCTGGCGAGGGTCCTGGGAATCCGATGGATGCGGGACGCACAGGACCAGTTGTTGTGGCGACGCTTTGGGGAGGCCTATGTCCAGCATTAACATAATTATTATCACGCCCGTATATAAGAATAAACAAACGACCTATTTGTCTAGTGTTCGTAGTACTTTTTATAAGTTACGACATAATATTATTTACTTAGTAAGAATCGAATAAGGCAATAATCCAGACTTGGAGCAGCTACTGGAAACTTTCTAGTGGCTAAATCCAATAACATGTTGAAGGTAAAGCCTTGCTTTAACTGGCTGTTTTCTACATTGGCACTAATGCAGTTACCTACCTTCTTTCTAATGCGCGCCTTTGGTTTAAAAATACGTAAACAAAATTTAAAAAAATAGTATACGAATATACCTAAATTATACATGGTATAATCAGCCTTATAATTTCGGGTTGCATGGAAGAAATGTGTGTAGGCCATAATCCACCACAAGAGTCCACTGCGATCATGGATTTCACATGTTTTCGGTTTTTTTTCTTTAAGGACAATTAAAGTTTTCTCTCTATGTTTTTCTATTTTCTTAGTTTTAAGAGCAGTTATGATGAAATACATAATGCAGTAGCTTAAAAATAGTAGGACTTTTAAGTGTCACTAATACGACTCGTAAGTCAAAGTTTTTACTACTGTGTCATCACTTCTTTTACCAACAACAAAATAATCCGTATAACAGAGTTGAAAAAAAAATAGATACGGAGTCAATAATAGGTGTATCTATTATATTATATACTATTACACAATGAGACCCTTTCGGTGCGTCGTATAGAGCATTAACCTTCAGGGTCGGTTGTCATGCGAATATGTCGCAGCCATATTGAATAACACGCCATATTAAAAGTAAGCGCACCGAATTGACAAAAAAATTGCCCTAATATAATTCGGCTACCACATCTACTCGTACAGACAGATCTAAAGCGTATAAAGGAAAAAATAAATAAAACACGTACAGTAAAAAGGATTCTTTATCATTAAAAGATCAAAGTAATAAAAAAAATATTGAACTTTAAGTCGCACTTAAGAATAATTTCGTTTTACGCAGCGCTTCAATGTGTGACGTCAAGCGACCCTCTACCACAGTGGTGAAATAAAAAAAAACTGAATGTGAACCAAAAACAAGTCAGTTTTACGTAAAATCACTAAAAAATTGAGCGAGAGTTTCCCGGTAATTTAAAAACTCATTTGAATGATGACAACACTCTCCAGTGAATGAATACAATGGCTACGCGTAACATTTTAAAATAATTAATTTCTCTGACATTTATTGATAGATCCCAAAATTGTTTTCATATATTTATCAGTGTTGATCTATATTTTAATTCGTTAAATATATTATTAACATCTTGAAACTTCTCCAAAGATACAAAATGAATGAGATTAACGTAAGAAAAAAATGCACACCTTGTGACAATTTACAACATTCCAAAATGAAATTTAGATGCAGATACCTTTACTGGGACCCCGGGATCCTGGAATTAAAGCAAAGAAGGAATCGTAGTGGGTTTTAGTCAGTAGAAGTCTGACACGCGCCTCTCACTTCGCCCAGAGGGGGGAAAGTCATTTTAATGATTTCCTACTATAAAAAAAGATGCGGATACCTTGTATACAATTTTAATGTGAAAAAAATGAGAGAGGCATTACTTATGCACCAGGATATACTCACATCGATATATTTTCGTTACCACTATTAATGATGTAGAGTACAGAGACTTGGCGTAGCTCCAGGGAAATAGACTTCGGATATATTAATAAATGGCATAAGATATACGAATCTAGATTAATATTGCAGTAGCTAAAGATGTGTTAGTATTTATTGATAGTATTTATACTGTTTAGTTGTTAAGGCTGACTGGTAGAGAATGTCTTGATGCATTAAATCAGCCTATATACCACGACTGTACTGTTTAAATAAATAAACAATTATACAAATATTATAAAGGAAATCATTGTTTTTGTGTGCGTTTGTTACTCCTTTACGTTCAAATAAATTTGGATATAATTTGGTACGAGATATAGGTCTTGACTCTATCACTCTTTAAAGAACAAAGAATAGTTTTTTTTATCCTGGCAACATATTCCTTTTGAATAATTTTCTACTTTGACGTGGTTGAAACCACTAGTAGAGGCTAGTACAATGCGTTCCAAATAAGAATAGGAAAATCAATAGCTTCGTTCTGACAAATGTTGATTGAAAAGTACGGTTTGCAAAGAAAATTTATTTGCGTACCAAAAGTTTTTTTTTGTTTAACCTAATCTTAGTTAAATCAAAGTGAAAAAAAAAACCCTTAAAAAATTGTTTTTAACTAATTTTAGGTACTTACTATTTTCTTTGTGAATTTAATATTTGACTAGATTTCACAAAAAAAAGATGGTATGACTATACTGTCATATCACCCATCTTGTTCATCATGCTGCCAAAATGAGAGGTATTCAAGAGCTAAATTCAGATTAATTTTTATCATAAATTTAGGAAACAACGCATCGCAACGCATTTAAAACAACAGTAGAATAGTAAGGCAGACATGAGCGGAGTTAAATAACTGAATTCCCATTTTGAAATTCTTCGTTCATGATTTGTAAATATTATCACAAAAAAAAATGATTTGCTTACCCTACCCCATTTCTTCGATTTGATAGCTATGGCGTCACAAGATGGCATAAAATCGATTTAATTCTTCTTTGAAACGAATATTTAAACAATAGTATCGTATTGTTTGTATTATGTACATGGGATAAGGGCAGAAAGATGAAGAAGAATACGAGTAAGTACAGATATATTAGCCTACGTATGTATGTTTCTATAATTATTTTAAATTAAACTTTCTGAAATGCTCGCCTTTTCGACTATCAGAGAAGAGCCGAACAAGTTCAATACCACAAATACGTTGTATAAAGTTGAACGGCAAGCTTCTACCCACTCAACAAAATGCATGAATAGCTGCAATCGATGCAAGCGTATTTCAGCGCAGTTCACTTCGCCAGGACGGTTCTATAAAACTTTATGAGCTTGTGGTTCTTAAAAGACATAGTTGCTAGTGCCACTTGTTGAATTTGTTAAGGGAATTAGGACTTGTTGAACTATCAGATAATTTTATACCTAGTTTGGTATAAAAGTATCTGTAGTGTAGAGTAAAAGTATCCACTAGAAGCCGCGTGAAAATTATCCCAAGGAAATATAACACAATCAGCTTATAATGCTCTCACTGCTGGGACTGAGGCCTTCTCTCTAGAAGAGGAAGTGGGCCGTAATCCACGACGTGTATGTGTGCAGGTTGGTGGATGTCACATGTCTTCGATTTTTTGTTGAAATACAACACAAGGTAATGCTGGGTTTGAACCCACCACCTATCACTCGTAAGTCGGAGCCATTACCAATGGATCACCATGCTACTCTCAAGAAAATATACACTGTGTCTATTGTAGGACATGCTCTACTAGTGTGTCAAATTTCATCCAAATCTGTTCAGCAGTCTCAGACGGCTTCATTCAGATCGTGAAGCAGTTCCAAACTTACTCATACACACACGGTTTCAAAAAAACTTTCGCGTTTCTACTTCTATTACATACAATTTATTATATAAAATTATTCACAAAAGACAAAAAGGGTCGAGTTTAAGAAATTTTCGAGGATTTCCGGATCCGGTTCACCCTGTTTAAATATAACTGAAACAACGGATGTTATTCAAAACAAGAGCGCGGTTATTCAAGTGTTTTCCTCTGTAGGGATTAACGATTTGTTGAGCGCTGTTCATACATTCTTTCGAGTATGCTTGCGGATGAATAAAATAATACGAGTACTACCGCATTCTCGGCGAGGAGTGACGAAACACATGTTAGTAAAAGAGTTATGAGTATTTATGTGGATGGAAGGAGAGGGGATGACCAAAAAAGGATGGTTGGGTTGTGTGAGGAGTGATGTGGTAGCTAAAAGGGAGTTAGTGGTATCGAGACGCATGACAGTACGGAATGGAAGAAAAAAATATAATACGCTAACCCTAAATAAGACAGGAGAAGGGCAGGAAGACACTGCATTATGATTCTACAGTATGATTTCCAGAAATCAAGTAAATGTAATTTGTATTTGTCCTTATATTTTTAGTTAATTAACATTTCTCTGAAAATCCTAGTTTTAAGTTCAAAACTTTGTCTCCCAAGATATGAATTCCAGGACTTCACAATTCGCGGAAGATGGTTTGAAAAGTCACCGCGGCCTTGGATCGTAAAGGTTAACTGAGGGAACACGGGTAGCTTTGAGTCGATAAAAATCTGACCCTCTGTCTCGCTTCACCCAGACTAGGAGAATTCCCATCCTCAAAAAAGGACCTCACACTGAAAAGCAAAACGAGCGATGTATTTTTACCCCAGTAGCAGTTGCAGGCACTTGAGAACGGTAAGTAGAAAACGCAATTTAAATAAATGTCAACAATTCGAGCTCGAAGCATAGAATTACTTTCCATAGAAACCGCAATATCCATGCATATAAAATGAGATATATTTCTTATTCAAAACAGTACCTATAAGAATATGCTTCAGGTTATCATATAATACTACACTTCTGCATGGCTCTCGTATGATTTGACTATCACATAATTATTTTGTGTGGTCTTTAAAAGGTACTGAGTTTGTTTCGGTGTTTCGGCCTCATCTAGTAGACGTACAACTCGGTCACATTAACTTGACGTTTGGCAAGGCGTGCCTAGGCCAAATTATCGACGAGCGTATTTTATTTTATTTTTATTTATTTATTAAGGTAAAACCAACAGCTTCTATGTACAGCATTTTTTGGGTACAAATAACACATGCTGACCAAAACTGACACTTGCCGGGTGAGCTAAGAGAATGCGGTGAGAAGCAGGGGGATTCTCGCATTTTAGAGATGCGTCAAGTTAATGTGACTGGATTGTATAAATTTACGAAAAATGTGTTTTGTAAAAACCTATTTGCAAAATAGATATCATTTATCGTTTATACTCACTTAAGATTGATGTCCTCAAGGATCCTCGTCGGGAGCAAGTCCAGGATCTGCGTGACATTCAGGTGATCCCAGGACTGCTGCCGCCCTAGTATCTGCTGGGTGCAGTTTATGAACAACAGGATATCTATTTCGGAGTCCATGGCGACATCATTCACTTGCACTGAAAGTCATACATTACGACGAACAAACAACACTGTAATCAGTTTATATTGAAAGTCACTTCAATATGTACTTCACTTGATTGCCCTTGTTTTTACACAGTTTAGCCTTCAGAGCTTCAATTATCTCTATAACACGTAGTTATTATATCACAACACATTTAAGGTTTATCGATTTAAATGGGTCAAGGAAAAAACCTCCCACTGTACCTACATAAATCACAAAGAATTAGGCATGTTCAAGTATTTATTACTCGACACCAGATATTAATATCAATTATCCCAAAGAACTTTTCCAACACTTAATAAAGTACTTATAGCTTAATTAAGATCTCTTTGTTATTCCCCAATTTTATGGCACGGTCAACAATGAAACCGGTAATTTAGAAAGCCATTATAATAGAGAGCTTGATTGACCACTTCATTTTGAATACGCAATGAATTTTCTTATAAATGGTCCCCCTATATTTAATGTTCTGGAAAACTTTCAAAAATTAAGGGTGGAAAAGAAAGAAAAACACCGTATTTTACGAGATCATCTTTTATCACAAAGGCCCCATTCAAATTGCTATAAAGAAAGGTATTATTGCCGAATTTCCGGTAAGTTTCGGTTCAAGCGTTAGGGATCGTCTGAGACAATAATGTAATACAAACGCCGCATTTTGGGTTAGGTAGGTACTAGTATTCTTTACCAATCGATCGATTTACAATGACCTTTAAAACATCTAAATTTAGAATACCTATCTGTCTAGTACAAGCAATAACATAGGCAAGTAGAAAACAAAACAAATCAAAATATCATTCATATTGAAATAACGACCAACGCAAGTAAAACGGATCTATAAAAGCCAGTTCCGAAACCACTAGCCTTTAACTATGATCAAACGTTCACTGTCTATTTTCAGCTAAATGAAAATAAACCAGAGAACGTCGTAAAACATGGATCATAATAATATTAAATTCTCATGCAAACATGGCTCCATATCAACTTGCTTTTATTGAATTGAAAATAAAAGAAAACTCAATAGCCAAAACTATCATGTCACATGAAAATAATATTGGATAAAATGCGATGCTTTCTATTTGAAAATTTTATTATGTTGATTTGTCTGCAAACACTCGACCGACAGCGTCTCTGCCATTTTACCTTGCTCAAAATTGAAAATATGAGTCTTATGCAAATATTTGTCTATAGACATCTTTCATCCATTAACATTCATATTTTCTGAACTCGTTAAAACTTCCATAGGAATTATATCATCGGTCTTATTTCTTTTATTATATTATGCAATACATATAATACTTCTGCAATATTATTGACATTGCATTTATCGAATACCCAACCAATCCTAGAAGTTGAAATATCTAAAGAACCTACGTAACATCATCAATCTATATTTCATACTTCAAACTGGAAAGAAAGTTATACAAGTATATCAGAAATAGATTTGGTAGGAATACTTTTCCCGGACAAGCTTTTTGACAATGAAGATTTTATACTAAGGCCTGCCATATTACTTTGGGATTGAAGCCCTGTTTTATAGCCTTACTACTATTGACTAAAATATGCAGCCAGTCTCTTTTGTACTACCAATTTAGAGGGTATTCAGAAAGTACTCGTATTTTTAAGAAACGTTCACATTCGAATCACAGTCGCAATCCATCAAATGCGCGTTCAATTTCCCTATATTTTAACAAGTTTTTGACATTGATAGACACTGAGATGAAATTGCGACTTGAATTCTAACAAATTTATTTTTAAGTACTTACTGTTATAAATAACACATCATTTGAAAAAAGAGACGGTATGAACAAAGAACAGGTAACACAGAATCAAGGGTTAAAGGAAAGTCGTTCTTATCAAAGAGACGTTTGCAGAATTCAAAAACATTTTAATGATACACGTGACTGACATTGAAGTGAACGGAAAGAACAGCCATAATACCTCGACAACAACATGAACCATTCATTTCAATTAGCGAAATTGCTCAAACGTTACAGAGGAATAAGACGATCATTCTGTATCGTTACATTTAACTAGGACCTATAACTGAGTACTTGTAAATACACCCAATATGAGTTTTTACGACGGCAAAATGAACAGTACCTACGTATACACACTAATGGTTGGAGTTTGTTTCATTACCAAAAGGAGTGAATGATGCTATGAAGCTTGAGTGCAATGGCAAATGCTCATGTGTATCAAATGACGACTTCTAACCACAGGAGAACAAAAAAAATAACTAAACATTAAGTATTATTTTATTAACTTTTCTAAATTGTGTTCGATCAACCAGCCTATTATTTAAAGTAACCATAATTATTTACTGAAAATTGAAAGTAAATACGAATACTAAAATAGACATGAAAGCTATACATTTGGTGGATCCCAAAAATAGGGTAATAAATGCTAGTTTTTGAGCAAGTACAAAAAAGATACAAAGAGCCATAAAGTAACCAAGCGGAAAATAGGGTAGAGTAGAAAAAGTAAGAATTGAATTTATTCCGAACCGAAATTGGACAGCAAGAGGCGTGGTGAATTGGTGATAAAGTGTTACAT
This sequence comes from Mythimna separata, assembly GCA_030763345.1. NCBI lineage: Eukaryota > Metazoa > Arthropoda > Insecta > Lepidoptera > Noctuidae > Mythimna > Mythimna separata. Next base: position 19,441,604 of record CM061168.1, read on the forward strand.
GAGCTGGAAAACCTAATGGGATAAATTAATTTTCTTGAGTCAAATTCATTGGGGATTGGATAAAATTATTTCCCGTAATATTTCAAAGTTAATAAATTAAAACAAACTCTCTCCTTCGTTTGCCATGGTAATTGGTTCCCGATCTTCAGCGTTAATTCGTTCGGGGTCGACTTATCAATATTTTTTTAAGGTGAGAAATCATTAAATAATTCCGCTGCTGTTGCAGAAAGAATCTGTTTTTTACTGACTGTAACCTACTTGTACTTCATTTGCCCTTTGCGTTCCAGGGCCACGGGAACTCTTTTGAACAAAACCGCACCCTGGAGTCGCTTGATTAAGGTTGTTAATTCTATGTATCACTTTCAGTTATAATCTTGCTTCTCATCTTTCTATACATCCTTCGCGTGCGTGATCCTTTACACAATTTGTCTATTGTATTGTTACCTTCGCTACTCTATAGAATTCATACTCAAAACCGTCCCTCGCAACGACGTTTTCCTCAATCTTCCGCACCATGCGTCCAAATTGCCAATACAATGCCTATACAATTTATTACCAATTTCTAACCCAATTTATTTTCCCAAATAGCTCAAAACAAAACAAATGAAACGCAATCACGCCAAGACAAATTCTCCGAAATTAGATACCGCAGACGTGAAAAAAGGCAAATGGATTTCGAAGGACGTAATTTGTATAGCAACAGCCATAGAGCTAGGAAGATTGCGTCGTCAGTAACAATATAGTAGCGATTTTAATATTGTGTCTTGGGCACGTACGACTCCGCCACATTAACTTGACGCTTGGCGTCGATGAAATAATATTCAAAAACAATATAACGACAGAAAACTAGCCAAATTATCAACGCGCGTATCGATAACAAAGATGCTGACCATACCCGACACTTGCCGGGCGAGCTAAGTGAATGCGGTGGGAAACAGGGGGATTCTCGCATTTCAGAGATGCGGTAAGTTAATGTGACCGGATTGCATGTAATTGCGCTAAGCAGAAGTTTCGCCTGTCATAGCCATAGGTGGCAAAAATCAAAAGCGGCTATCAATTTCAACAAGTAACTATATGGTGACACTCATGGGTTGTTTAAGTAATGGTTGCCAAGGTTAGTCAATAAATTGGTAAGACCATTTTAAAGTACTGATTTCCATGCCTCGGAAAGCACATCCAGCTGTCTGTTCAATGTGTCATTTATAGATGTTTGAGAGTCGATACTCAATGTTAAAGGTCAGAAAATCTGATACCAGTCTTGCCAGGTGCATCGTGTGAGGAAGTCGAATAGAAAATCGCTTCACGTAAAGCACTGGTAGGTATTCAACTGCATGTAATCTGACATCAAACTAAACCCAACGTAGTTTGCCAAACTGATTAATTGGCTGACACTTATGCTTGGTTTGTCTCTTTGTCTTTTCTAGTTAATTGTTAAATCTGTAAATATTCTCTGTTCAGTGGGTACCGACGCTAATTGCAGCGTACTTCAACGTTTGTTTAACAGGGCTACGAAGTTATTCGAAATAGTTACCGCGGCCATGGAACGCAAAGAGCAATAGAGGGAATACAGATAGGTTTATTCAGTAAGTCAGTATTTGATGAATTCCCACCTCAAAAAAAAACCGCAAACATTTTTTGTATCCACAACTTTCACACATCGTCATCTAGTTCCAAGCTAAGCAGAGTTTACAAAAAACAAGGGTTCAATGGAGAATTTAATCTGTTGAGCCCCAAGCGGACGCTGGCGTCCGCACACCTATAGTCTTTCTATTATGACTCTAATTACGGTACTCAAAAGATTAAAGTGGACTAAACAGAAAAAATAGATTAGGGTTTATGTCAAAGAACACACTAGCATGCAAGTAAAATTTTAATTTGTTTCGTATAAAAATATTTGACAATGCCGTCTCTAGAAATGGCCGCCGCACCAAGGTATCGCACAGCTCTGAGATAGCAACTAATATTCATACAATATGTATGAACACTGTACCTATATTGTATAGTTATACAGTACATATGTATAGTTATATTGTGAGAACATCCGGGATGCGAATGGGATTGCCTAATTCAAATTTTATCTCCGCAAAACGTATTCGATAACAAGAATAACGGAAATATTAGTGCGCGAGGGTTTTCATTTCGTGAGAGCTTTTCACTTAAGTAGGGGTCTGGTAAAAGGGTTTTATTTGCTACTAAGTAGTTTTACCTATGCAATACGGACTTAGAAAGGATTAATACTATTTTTTTTTTATTTAAAAAGATATGTAAAATTGAATTTATTATTATATACAACTACTATTGTCACTAAAGTAGGTTTATGATTTTTTGTGTGCAATAAAAAAATGATAATGTATAAAATCTGCTCACATACCTTCATACACTTAAGATATTCAAGCCTTAGTGCCTAAGTAGATTTATGCATTTAAATAAAATATATGAAAAATTCATATCGTATCTGCGATTCTATTCAATTTGAAATCGATTTAAAAATATTTTAGAGCTTGAATATTATTCAAGTGCTTAAATAAATTCATAAAATCCATGTTAATTGAACGCCGATCCGTGCTTCGGTTTCCTATGTATATAGAATCAGAAATTTTAAGCCTATAAAGGTTCACTAGTGCAAATAAATCGGTTTGTATTTGTTTAGGCTCAAGAAATGTACACCTCTGGTACTATGCAAAGAATCTTGTACACAATTTCTAGTACCTTCATTCCTCCAACTTCTTGTACATAGATCTCAAAACCACACACAATTTTAGGTGTTTATTTACCTAGGTGATACCAATATAAATAAAATATTATTTACCTAAAAGAATATGTATAATACCTGTATATAATCAAGCCAAAGTCTAAACACATTTAATAAAATCTTTTAATACCGCCAAATATTTTTATTTTAATCACGTAATAGGAAAATACAACTTGCTAAACCTTGATTACTTCGCTTGATTGCTAAAAGCCTCTAACGAACCTACCCTTGCATGCCTTTCAAAGCCAGAAAATAAAAACTCTTCCTTTTCCGCCTTTTCTTTATATTGATATTGCCTTACCGTTGTTGATTAGAAATGTGCACAATAAAGAAGAATAAAAGCCTGAGCTTTACTCATCTCCACCAACATGATTAGTTATTAACAAAAAAAAATATTATTGTACCTAAAAACTATTTTTTGAGATCGCAAAAACTTTTCTGTAACTTTCTTGAACAAGTTTTTTACAACACTAAAAATTATAAAAAAAATATTTAAATAGTTTTTTGGAATTACTGTTATTATGCTGAAATAATTTGTTTTATTTGTTTAGTATTTCACATTAATGATGGTTAGTTTGGCCGCATGATTCTCAACTCGCGTCGCAGTGCGCGTGCAAACGGATCCGCGATCGGGACTCGACTGAACTCGACCACCCTTACAAGTTAAAGCGTGTTTCCACTAAATAAAATTTAGTAAACTGCATCAGACAGGTGTTAAGATTCGTTGATTGGACAATGCTGCGGAGGTCACGTACTAACGAGCGACCGAAATCTTTCACGGAATCGCGATCGCGTTTTTAATTTACGATAGCACGATAAAGGACGATAACTTTTTTCAAAGCCGAGAAAAACGATACTTTTTATCTTTTCTCGAAGAAAAGAATATCTATCTGAAAGGTTATAAATCTGTTACTTGCCGTGCTGCTGATAATATTCACGGCTGAATAATTTCATCGTTGGTATCGTCAGGTGTAGGTCGAAATATCTGATACACTTCGTTAATTAGTTGTAGTTCATATTACTGACTACACTAATTATTATAATAATTAGGGCCTGTTTCACCACCTATGATTAAGTTTCGAGTATCTTACTTGACAGATAATTTCATACAAATTCTGTCACATTTTTGAATTTATTCAGTGAGTAGTGCCTACTCAGACATTGTGAAACAGGCCCTTAGCTATTTAGTATACAGTTTCATCACGCAATATGCTTTACGTTAAAAATATTTTTATTGAAAAGTACAATAAAACGTTTTATGGCACATACATTTCAATAAAAATAAAAGTATTTTCCTTATTGGTCCCTAAGGAAGTAAGGACCAATTAGGTATGTATAACTTTATGTCAGTTGATGACGTGAAGAAAACTTAACATGAGAACCTAATTAAAGTTTATTATTATTGTTTTACCTTAGTTTGTTTTTTAGAACCCTAGGCCAGAATAATAATAGCCGCACGCATTTTGCCAGGTTAAGCAACGCTTGGCGAGGTCGGTCTGCGGATGGGCAACATCTTTAACATCATCAACATCCCATCCCGGAAATTCGTCCTTCCCTTGAAAAGTATGTTATGTTGTAAGTCTCGGCTGTCATTTGTAGACAGTCGTCACGGTTAGTCGTAAGCCAAGGAGTACCTATTGCCTACCTACTGTTACCCAATTACTAAGCTGTGTGGTCAGATAGGCCGTCGCTTCTCGTAAAATACTGACATTAAGAATCATCTGAATTGAAAAGCTGATCTCAACTCGTACTACTTTTGGTGTACAATAAAGTTTATTCTATTCTATTCTATTCTCAACATACTCGTTATGTGTACAGTTAGCACCAAAAGTCGATGAACAGAATCAACATAACAAAACACCTGTTCGCAATAAAATGTGTTTCATCTGTTCACAATAAAATGTTTTGTTATGTTGATTCTGTTCATCGACTTTTGGTGCTGACTGTACTTGGAACCATTGGGCATGTATTTTTAAGGTAAATAACCAAAATTAGTTGTTAATAAATTATTACGGCTTATTGGTACGTGTTGCAAGCATCGTGCCTTGCCCTCTGTCAGTTAAGCTTGGGAAGTTAAGTGGCGGCTACAACATCGGAAGGATTCACCAAAGATGTACCATCAGTACATTACTTGGTGAGGGTCACGAGAATCTATTGGATCCATTATGTGACGCATAAGAGTAGCTTTATATCCAGTTCGGTGTTTCAAGTCGATGCCAAAATTACCGTAAAATTATTGGATAGCTATGTCATTCCATGCATTTCCGTAATATGATTGGTGCAGATGTAGGGTATTATATACCTAATCTACATAATGATATTATATTACCTACTAGCTTCTGCCAGCGGCTTCACCCGCGTCAAAGTAGGTTTCTCCATACAAATTTTTGACCTTAGTGTTTATTTATTTATTTAGTCTTCATGCAACTCAATGTACAAAGGCGGACTTAATGCCATGGGCATTCTCTACCAGTCAACCTAGTGTTAATTTTGGAAAATCCTCTCTTAGTCCCTACTTGCTTAATTCTTAAAAGGAGACCTTGCAAAATGTCACGCTCCTAGGCCCTGTTTTTTCTGTTAGGTGATATGTCAATCAGTTTCTCCTTTTATATTTATAGATCTACGAAAGCAGGGGTTTGCGATCTTCTTCGAATTCTATAAACAAAACACTTACGTGACAATCTGACTGAATGACTGAATGACAGGTCAACACAACACATACAGCCTGAAAGCCAACTCTTGAATAATAAATGTTACTTACATACGAGTAAGTATGTTCCTTAACCAATTCAAAGGTTTGCTAAAAAAGGATTTGTCAAAACATCTCCTGTGCGGACAAATGGGGTTTGAAGTATATACATAGTAGCGTAGAGGAAAAATATTTACTTTCAATCACATCACACCTACCTATAGGTGTGATTCTCCAGAGGTATAGGGAAAGATAATGTAGCACACCTCTTTCTTATCACTATGATTTCGAAGTTCCCTGTAATCGGTGTCATGATTACTGCCATTTAATTGCCGAGCAAACCTTGCTCTTGCGGGAAATAGCATTTTGCTGACCTTAGAGATGGATTGCCGTACACTACTAGGCAATCATCTCTACACAGTTTAACGTTTGAATCCCCAACCGGTCCTATGAGACCGCGCTGTTATTGTTTTACTATTGTGTCTCGTTTCGCGGGTATCTGAGTAATTAAAACAAAAGTCGCTTTCTGGATCCCTCTGTTTATCTAGGTACTATCTCATAAACAAGCATCCAATTTTAAAGCGGTTTTTTTTTTATTTACGGCATTGCACTATTCGTTTTTATGGCTATTGACAATATTTTATTTGGAAATAACAAAACGTAAGAATTGATTAGGTACTCGTGAAATTATTAAATTATTAAACAAAGAAAATTTTTAAAATGGAAAGGAGATTCGTTTTTATTAGATTAAAATAATAAATAGCAACTAATATTCTGTATGGCATATTTATAATGCAACAGAGAGCTAACGCAAACAGCTGATCCAACAAGAAACCTAACTTAGTGAGTCTTTATATTAATTAAAGCGGTTTCCAAGAATACAGAAGGAATTATCAACGAGAAACTTAAACCCACGGCGAGGGTCCACCCTTACATTGTTGACACTTCTACGGTCTAGACTAAGCGTTTCGCCTCGTCATTTATACCGCTTACATTGAAGGACTGGAACAATTTGCCTGATGCGGTCTGCCCCTCCGATTGTAATTTAGGTGTCTTCAAAGCTAGAATGAATAGGCTCATAATAAACTAGTGCGCTGCATTATCAACGATTGTATCACTGCTAACCATCAGATGGGATCACAGTCAAACACAAGCTTACATCATTAAAAAAATCATCCTCATCTCAATTGTGTATATTTTGCAACCGTGCATAGCCGGGACTACTAGTGATATCTATAAAAAGTTTTTACTTGAGCATATTTTTAACGGAAAGTTTTGTCAATACAATCTGTATCAATGCCAAGTGTCTTTATAGCGGATGTATCAAATATAAGAACAGTTTCTCTAATTGAACCAAATAAAGGTCCAGAATTGCTGACTTGTCTCTATATTATTATATTCTCCGAAATTGTTGCGATATATCATGATTTTGTTACATATGTAGGTAACGCTGCTTTTTGTTACCCAATTAACGTCCATCATTTTCTTTCGTGTGGATCTTGTAATAATTACAAAGAAATTGAGATAAAAATCGTTTACTTTCCTATTAACAAAAGTTTTGGTTCTTTCGTTAGGAAGAAAAAAGTATTGAATAAACTTTTTGAGAAAGTTACATCCTACAATATAATTATGTAGATCGAAAATAATTATGACTAGGAAATTACTGTTAAAATACTGACTTAAAATAAGTTAAAAAAAGGTTTGTTTTGGAAATAAATAAAATAAGAATATAGACAAAATACAACTATAATACAACATCTTCATCATCATATAATACAACAATAATAAAAACGCCACTAAATAATTCAGTAGATCTATGTACTAGTCGTCATACTATTGCGTGTCGCAACCTAAGTGTGTATTATGTAAGTGTAACACTTATGATATGAGCGGTTGACTGTTGAACAAAATTTCACGTATCCCGCGGTTTGGTTTTTGTCTGATAAATGCCCTAAATTAATGAGGAGAGTGCTGTGATAATTAGTACTTGTGACCTTCCAAATTATTTTGTAGCCTTTAGTACATTATTTAAGCTTTCATGGTTAAACTATTGAGCAGATTTTGCTGAACTTTTATTACGGAGCAAGCTTGAACTCCAAGAGCAGACATAGACTACTTTTTATGTCTTCGACTTCGATTTTGCGTCAGCAATAATCAACATGAACAAACATGCAGACGAAGCGGCTGGCAGAAGCTATATGTATAATAATGCCATGGTTGGTTATTACCAAAGTTCTGATCCTTAAAGCTTTCGAAAATTCTTCATGAACAAAGAATATTATCCTATATGCTAATGGAGTTTTATGTCACAAAGAGTGCTACTTGGGATTACTGCCTCCCCGACTTTTATGGGCTTTATACAACCCTTATATTGTACGCTGATTTCTACATTAATTTCTTTAAGCATATTATTTTGGTTTAAATCTTTTTAAGTGACTTCAATTCAGTCGTTGGTTGTTTCAATGAATTTCGTTTGATTGATATTTTTATTCTCAAATTGTCTCGTTGATTTCTGCGGTTCTTTCTAAATTGATTTATAAATTTAAGTAGAAAACGCTATTCTAATTCAATTGAAACGTTATTACTGACAAAGCTTTACGAACCCTTGGAAAATAATAAAATATAATAAACTAACATTATAATTTACAAACAAATTTTCTTTGGTCAAATGTCTGGTATTAGATCGCTTCATTATAATATCTAAATAGCCCATCTGCACCATTTAGAGAGCTATAAATTATCGCGATCCCAAACAGAGAATTGAAAGATAATCTCGTCGTTAAACCAATGAAATAATGGAGCCATATACATCGAGATTAATGTACGCAGTTTGCTACGATTCGAACAATTATAATGATGAATTGTTTTGATCGAAAGTCACATCAAATTTTATACTACATTAAAAGTGGACGGCAGATTCTGTATGCATAATTTTGTTGTTTTTTTTAGAATTTGTACCACTTATTAATTCATGAATCCCCGACCGGTCTCATAGGACCGCGCTGCTATTGTCTTACTATTGTGTCTCGTTTCGCGGGTATTGATAGGCTAAGGCAACAAAGTCATTTATTGGCTTGTAAATAAACTATTTTGAGAACTTTGGATAAAATAATAAACTTAGGTAATAGAACTGTAAACTAAACGCAGTTATTATTTTAGAAATCGCCGTTGTGAAATAAAACAAATATCAAAATGTTAATTAATTATTTAGAAATAACATTAAAATACAATTAAACATTTAAATATTATACTAAATATGTACAAAGCAATCAGAGTCAGGTAGAAATAAATAATAAAACTAAAACTAACTTACTCGTAAGTTCATAATTGATTTGAAATTCTACGAAACTTCTACAAAATTCAACAATGCTTTATAAATCATTCTGTTTCCCTTCTGTTACATAATATTATCTGCACCGTTTTATTTGTTCCCATTAAAGGAAAAAAACTCCCCATTCGTAATCAGCTCGATGGGTCCCTTTTTTGTTCGAGCTTATATTGGCATGAAAGCCCATTATTCAATAGAACTTTTAGCCTAACTGATGAAATTGTCAAAGCTTTGATTGTTTGATTAGATACAAGATTTATGTGAACCCTGCATTACACATTATTTACATACTGTCTAACAAACTCGCCGCAATATGCCCCGTATATGTGTGAGCACGCTTCACCCGGCTTTGTATAAAAAGACAAATATTTATTCAGAATGTAAGTGTGCAATTTTCCGGAAAAGGGCCGCGACCTCGGAGTGTGAGTATAAAATCTAAATTAGGTCTATTCAGGCGACGGGAAGCGAGTTATTTGGAAAGTTTAGAATTAATAGTACTTGCTCAGTGGTCCTGCGGTAATGTTTTATGTGCAGCCAAACGCTCGACTTTACAAATGGAAAATATCTTGGCACGCCTTAGCGCTACAAATTACTGTTATCCCCACATTTCGGTTTCCGCTCCGTAGCCTTACAATGGAGGCTATATTTCAATGCCTTACTCAACTCGAAACAAGGACAATCTTAGCCCGTAAGGTTTTTCAATACAGAAGGCTTCGACCCTTATAATATAGGTAATAACATGATATCAGTGAGTCTTGCAATATGTTTTCTTCAGCTGGTTGGGATTAAATTAAACTTCTGTAATTTGTTTTAGCTTCCGAGTGACGAAACAAAGAGGAAGAGCTTTATAACAAGTTAGATGACTTTTGTTTTGTTGTGCATTTGTTTTTAGGTATTTTGATGAGATTATTTTGCTGGAGATTAATAAAAACCCAAAACGATGGGGTTAGCAACATTTATGAATATAATTTTTATACAATATTATACTTTATTTAACACCTTAAAGGAAAGGATTTCTCAATACTTTGGACTACACTTCCATTTCCTTACGAGATGAATTTTGGAAAATCTCTCGTAGTGCTAGCCAACGTGGTAAAGAGAATCCTTGATGGAAAATTTCACGCTCCTAGGCCCTGAAGTGGATATGCTTTGATATTTCAGATAGTCAGTATCTCCTTTTATACATAGATATAAAAAGTACTGTATGATATTTTACTTTTACACCCATTATAATGATACTTTCTTTTTTAGTTTATTCATTTGGAAAATTATAAAAAGAATTTAGAACGCGCGGCTCAAATAGATATCAGCAAACTGTAGGGGCCCAGCCGGGTCGAAGTCTACTGGGGCCCTAGTTTGTACGAAAGAGAATTCCGGGACTTTGAATTACTCCACTTAATTTATTCTTAAAAATATTTTCAATTTTTTCAATAATGAAGACAAAAATATATTATTGAAAAAAAAAAAAAGTCATTTAAAAGAATTGATTCTCTAAGTTGTTTCAATTTTATATGGCTGTATAGAAAGATGATTTAATAGAAATGAGAAGATAGAACTCGTTTTTTTTAAGAATTTTACAAATTGATGTGAAGAATTTGGCAACGCCTGAGTTGTATATTAGAACCGCGTCGCGTGGCATCGCGTGGCTCGGTTCTAATGTAGCTCTGAAAGTCTAGTTGCTATATAAAATTAATTGAGACGACGCGTCAAGATTGCCATACGCGACCTACGTGGGCGTATGTAGTTTTACTAGTAATGGTGTCAAATAAAAAAAATGTGGATAATAGAAATTGTAGAACTTTAAAGGGACTTTATTCAAATAGTCTGTCTACATCTAGTCACTTCATGGCTGATTTGAAAATAACTTGTACCCTTTTGGATAGATTCCATCCCACAATTGACAGTAAGCCAGGTAGGTACTATGGAATTTTCTAATATTGTCCAGGCGAGTTGAGTACAGTTATGTAATTAATTCATCGGAATTTATTCAAAGGGAATCGTATAAACAGAAGTCTATTCATTTTTCAAAGCATTTACAGCAGTCCAATCCATTTAAATAATTTCCTGAGACTAACTTTGAGAAAGTCAAGAAAATTTGCATTAGGAACCGATTAAAACAGACAGTTGTATTTTAGGGAGAATATGCGGTCAAATGGTACAGTTATGTAGAAATAAGTAATGAAGTAATGGAAACAGAGTTGCCATTATTGAGTTACCGCCAGTAGATATATTACCTAAATGTCATCATTATGAGCAGCAAGTTACATTAAACGTATTATTTACTAATAAGTAGAAAAAAAATATGCAAATTCTTGTGAGAATTGATGAGTTTGATTGGCAGTAAGAAAAGAAGAAAATGTATTTTTTTCACACAGGCAACAAATCGAGTTGTAAGTTAACCAAAAGAAAACAAACTAAAAGAAAAATTGTGAACCCAAAAGTACTTTAAAAAACAAAATCAACCAAAAAACCTGTAAGCCCTATAAGCAGACGAAGTCGCGATCAAGCTAGTCTACAAATAAAATTAAAACCACAGTGACATGCCAATCTATTCTGGGGGCCTAAATCTCCTAGTAAAATGGGCCTGTCCTTTTATGCTTCTAGATCAAACAGGTTAGCCTTTGAGTAGTCTGTCAGATTCCCAGTTTATATTAAAAAGTTTTAACCTTTTCAAAAATATTATTTTTAGATAAAGTGACCTTCAAGTAGATAAAGGTGCTACTAACATTTTAATTAAAGTTTTAATATTTTCCCAAACCTCTTTCTTGATCTTGTTTTGACAGTGTTGACGTGCTCTCATCTTTATCTGACACTAACCTTAATTAAGTTTGTATGATGAAAATGCTTTAAATCTTTATGATAAATACCCTTTGGCACGTGTAACTCAACAGGTACTCCAGAAAATTTATAACCTTGTATTTTAAATTATTTACTGCCGTACTCAGAGAGAGTTAATGATTCATTAGCGTCCCTTTATGTCCATTAAAGTTAAGCATTGGCAAACCTTCACTTAACTTCTAAACGGTCCATTAAGAAATTGTCACATTGACAGTTTCACAATGTAAAAACTGTTTAAAGCTGTCAATGTGACAATTTTTACTGTCAATGTGACAAGTTTAACTTTAGTGGACATAAAAGGACGCTAATGAATCATTAACTGTCTCTGAGTGCGGGTGTAACGCACGTGTGGGAAACCCTTCGCTTGGCTGATGATGTAAGAGAAATTATAGGAGTTCATCTCGACACAGACATTGCACAAAATTGTTCTCAAGGAAAATTACGACGAGGAAGACCGACCCCAACTAAATGGGATAGAGTGTAGCCTGAAGAAAAAGGGCAACTGACTAGGTACTTAACTATGATACTTATCTCCTGTTAAAGGACAAGCTAAACAGTTTGCCAATTTAAATAAAAATGGTGTAAAGTTTTTTATTGAAAACTATTTTTTTTACTTGTCATTTATTTCATCGCAAATGAAAACATAAAGGCTCTTTCTAAAATTACTAACTAAAATACTTAGATCAAAAAGGGATATGACAGTATATGTTCAAATAAAAATATTGGCGGAAAAGGCCACACATACAAGCTTGTGAAGTAGACTACATTATGCCCAGCCGTGAGATAATAAACGTTGATTGATAAAAAAACATATACCTACATATTTATACAGTCATTAATAATAATTAGGATTACTTGGATTGATGGAACTCGAAACATCCGGTATAGCCAATGATTTTATTAATATAAATTGACAGATGAACGCTTCACCGAAAATACGAAAGCGTTACGGAAATCTGTCGACTGTAATTTGTCCAATATCAATATTAAACAGGATATTTTGCTGGGAAATTCTGTCGGAATTAGGCAAATAATAATTTTATTCACAAAATTGGCATAATGTCTCGAAATTACTCGACCAGTTACGGACTGAAACGCAAGAAATTTTTGAGAAGTAAATTCATCAAATAACTTCTCCCACTCTAAGTGGAGCGGGAGGGAGTCAGTCTTTTACTATTACCCACCCATGCTCCTTCATTATTCCTTGTCAATCTCAACAAACAATAAACTTTAAAACAATAAAGAATTTAGTTATTAACTATTAACATTATCACCCCTAGTTGGCAAATGACGTGTAGGCTTACTAATATGGCAGCTTTACAAAATTTTCCACCGACTGATACTGTTCCAAAACACTATCAATTCCAGAAATTTCACAATCAGGTTGCTGAACGCAGTGTGACGGATGTCACCTCCTATCATATTATTTATTAAACCAATGGCTCCATATTATATTTTAGGAGCAGTAAACAACGTGGTTAAATCCCCTATATTTATTTGTCCCCAGTATGGCACAGATGTCAGTATATTCTACAATCCCATTTTGCCACAAAAGCGCTAGAAACAAGATAAAAGCGTATCACTGAGACTGCTTCGCCTCTCAACAGAAATGTAGGCACGTATTCCTTCTGTACTTCTAAGGCAGTCTTAAAAGCAAGATTGAAAGCTCACGCCAGTACTCCAGCACTTTGTCTCAAAGAACCGTTGAATCTTTTTCTGAGAAAGGAAAATTAAAATTCTTAGCATTGTCTGCGATCGAAGTATGACATGTATAAGTAGGACCTCGTTCTAGGACCATATTATCTGAAAAAGGGGAATGAATATGTGCCAAAACAACAGGGTATTTAAGATATTTTAACCACGAACGCTGTTACTTTAATTATTCTAAGATTCTGCGTAATGTTATATTACGTCCTTGATATATTCAAATTAGTAAACAATTTTCACAACGATGTGTTGTTTTTGTGCCTGAATTTTAGTCAAAACAATTTTAGATAAATTGGTATTATCGGTACGACGAGGACTAAGCATAAAAACAAAAAAATAAAAACTACTTACATAAGATAAACGATTGTACGGAACAGGATTTTTAATTGCATAATATGTGAAGAAATAATTTATCAAAAAGTATATACATAACTATGCAAAGAAACTATACAGAAATCCAATAAATTCAACTATCTTTTTGTCAACTTAATAAAAGGGTAGAATATGTATTACGCAGTTTATAAAGAAGGGAATACAATTCAATTAGATTTCTGTGTCGCTTGCAATTTTGTTCGATAAGATTCCCTTTGTTGCGACGGATCACAATTACGCAGGGTCTGATGGTGGATCTCATTTTCCGTCTTTGATTGGACTGTAGAAACCAGGATTTTTAAATAGTTTTTGATTCGAGAGATGTGATGTGATATGATAATTTTCTAAAAAACTCAGGACTTGGCTACCATTTACATTCTAGAATATCCAATGAGTTGGATATTTCAGAATGTAACACGCTTCATAATAATTCACGTTGAAGTATAAAACAAAGTCGCTATCCACATCTTTCTGTTTATCTGCTAACTCTTTCTAAACCACACAAAGGTTCTTGATGCGATTTTTACTAAAAAGAAGAACAATAAACATATGAACTACATACCTTATGCGACGGCAAAAACGTCTTTGGCCTCATTAAGCACCTCTCTGTCATAGGAGTTACAGATAGCTAACTCTGCAGAGCCTGCATGTAGGAGGACGAGACAAGTAGTAACAAGTATTACATAAATTGAGTGCCTATACTATGGGCCTACCTCTGTCTTACCTTTTGGAGAATGTTGACGTGATGTTTTATGTATGAGCTTCTTTCAGTCGCTTGATATTATGGAAACGCCTATAATGACCAGGTTCAGGAAGATATACGATAGTTTTATGGCTTGTCCTTTTGTTACCCAGGAGTAATAATTTATGGTGAATTGTAATATTGGAAGTGGCTACTAGGAATGCATAGGTAGCATTAACCTATTCAGCGATCCTTCAACGTCTGTATGATTTGGGTGACAAAACATGAACGAAGCAATTTTTGATGAAATTATTAAGCTACATTATATCACCATGATAGATACCAAAGAAATAATTTACTTAGTTTTATTAGGTATATCAAATTAATTCATGAATCCCCGACCGGTCTCCTTGGACCGCGCTGTTATTGTTTTACTATTGTGTCTCGTTTTGTGGGTATGTGATAGATTAAATCAAATTAATGGCCATTCAAGGTTTCCCAAAAAAATTGTCATAATTATAAAATTAATTGAATAGATTTATTATGATAATAAATACCTAACCATGGCTTAGTTTCTTTTCTTTCTGGCTTATGTTTCTTTCTTTTCTTCTTTCTTTTCTAAACTTTTAATGTTGCCACTAATAGCGTTGTAGTGCGTGGGGTATGTTTACAGAAGAACACACGGAAGGCTTTCACGCCATCATGCGTAAGAAAGCGACTTCTTTATTTATTCATTTATTTTATGCACAACTTAACGTACAAAACAAACGCTTGCGTAAAACTCGTAACAGTATTCTGAAAATGATTGCTAGTAGGCCCGATTGCCCCATCCAAATGCAGTGGGTTAATTTAGCTATACGTTTAAAAAGTTAAGTAGTACTAATAACACTCATACAGTAGGTATATAAGCACATTTTGTTTAAAACTTTATATTATAACAATTTATGGGTTCTACTGGGTCTAAAAATAAAGAACTTTGTTTATAGGTACGCTAAAAAAATATGCCAAAAAACAATTGTTTAAAAAATTACTCTCAAGAACACGTGTAAAAATTATTCTGATATTATTCCGTGTTACATTATAATTTAATTTCGACATTAACACGTGGTGACGCTGCCTGGTAGCAAAATTATTTTTTTCATTTAAGAATAATCGTATAATTTGAACGCCTGAGGGCGAAAGGGTGAAACGAGTCACATAACCCTAAAAACTGAGTGGGCTGCCTTAATTGAAATAGATCGCGTAAATCAAAAAAACATGGCCGGTATAAAAGCTAGCCTTTGCGTCACAGACATCATAATGTTAGCCAAGCCTGCATGACTAATTGGTAAGATGACCAGCGAAACGTTATACTCAGTCGTAAATTTAGAGGCTATCGATAAATATAGCACTTAAAATACGTGTTATTTTTTGAGCCGAGTTCGATGGATTGCCTTTTTTGGATGCAAAATAATTTTATAACATCTCCTGTTCTGAGTGGAGTGAGAGGGACGGTTAAACTTTTACTGACTAAAATTCACCTGTGCCTCTTTTAGTTACCATTTGCGTTCACATTTTCGAACAATGTTACCACCCGTAGCAGCCGTCCGACGAGGTGGCTTGCGGACTTTTCGAAAAGCTTGCCCAGGCCGATCTCGTCGAGCAACACGATGGACTGGTAAGCGAACGGAGCAGACCATAGTTTCCGTCAAATTGTTAATTCAGAAACCAGTGCCAATAACTAAGGGTCCCATTATGTATAACAAGCTATTATCCGTGACATCGCTAACGACACTCATCGCACCAGAATCGTACTTATTTTGGGGTAAAGGGAGCCCATGATACTTAACGATTATTAAAATTTTGTATTTCACCTCTCTCTCTCTCTCTTCCTGCCCTTGACCCTTTATTATTCGGGGTCGGCGCAACATGTTTTTGATAAAACAAAAATTGTACTCCATATCGGTTATTATAAAATATCTCCAAGTATTAGATACCTTCAAACCAAAACTTCGTAGAATATTGTTTTAACTAAGTATCAACACTTTGACGAACGTAACGACGGACTTTGAAGTTTCTAAAATCGCAGAACGAATGAACAACTCGATAACATAACATGAACAAATGTAATCACATTCGTGAACAAACTTTCTGAGAAAGACACATATCGAAATAGGTACTTTAAATACTCATGAGTAAATACCACGAAAACGTCGGTGTATGCCATATTATTACTTATTCAACCCGTCAATCTTCGTAACGTATGACAGTTTCTTTAATATATCGCCGCCTTAGAATGAAATGGTTTTGGTAATTTTATTTTATTACATATTTAAAAAGAAAACCAGGAGACGCATGTCCTAATTTCATTCCTGCAAAAAAAAAAGTTCAGAAACCTGTATCCATAATTATAGTAGGTATCTGCCATATGCCAATCGATGGGCCCTGAAGTCGCATGATGCGGTCGCGGTAGACCACAAAGATGATGGCGAGATGACTTTGAGGTCTCCCTTAGGAATTGGCAAGACGTGGCACAGAGCCAGAAACAGAGGAAGGAATGGAAGGAAGCCTTTATTTATTTCTTTGGGAAAACCAACAATTATATAAAGTTTCTTATTTATTAAACCTTTGCCCAGCAATTGGATAGCATAAGCTTCTTATTTCAAACGCATAGTAACTTACGAAAATCTTCATTTGAAACACGTAACCGAATTGCAAGCTAAAATAGACTTAATAGAAATAAGTTGTATAAAGAAATACATGGCGTATTTTCTTCTTGCTCCTTAGAAATCACAACTGTTAAAAAAATTTCCCTCTGAAGCGTCAATATCAACTCAGTAAACATTATTGGTTAAATGTGAATTATTAATCAAGGGATACCCACGAAATCGCATCACCATCGTTACGCCATTGAGTAGTTTGACCTTTAATAGTTTGTAGGGGAAAACAACAAATCCTATAAGTTTATAGAATATTAACTACTGAAAATTTCATGAAAACAAACATGTTTTCATATAGACCAGACCGGTGCCGGTTCCTGTAAACAACGATTAATTAATACAACAAAAACAAATATGTTACAAAAACAAATTATACCTTTAGTTACTTCCTCTATCTCTAGGTGGAGTGAGAGGAAGTGTAAGGCTTTTACTGGCTAAAACACACCAGTGTGCCTTCCGTTGCACTTTGCATTCCAGAGACACGGAAACGCTTTTAAACAATCAATTAGGACAGCATGTCACGCCAAATTTGGGGGCTCGGTATAGAAGATCTTATTGCATTCCAATCTAATTATTTTTGTGTTACAAACAGCTGTTGTCGGTTACAATTTGTAACTATAGTTTTTTGTAAATGGAAAACTAATACATAGAATCAGTTTTTCATCAATCCTATCATTTGACATTCGTTTAACCACGATATTGTTTTTTTTCAAGTCTAATGGCGCATTTTCATTAGTCGATAGGGCCCGCATGCGGGGTGCGGAAGATTTCTGGAACGCATGCCACAGCGCCCGCATTCGGGGAACCGTTTTCATTAGTCGATAGGGCCCGCATGCCGGGTGCGAGAGATTACTGGAACGCGTGTCACATGGCCCGCATTCGGGGAACCGCAGACGGTATAACGAACATGTTACTTTCATTGGTTGTTATCCCACATGCGGGGACTCCCCGCATGCTGTATACCGAACGAGTTAACGACTAATGAAAATGCGCCATTAGGCAGACTAAAAATAATGTTGCTAAAATAATGTTTCATTTTGATCTGTAAATAAAACAAACTGAAAATACAAACTGTAACCGGCAACAGCTGTTTGCAATACAAAAATAATAAGATTAGAATAGGAGAAGACCTTATATTTCTAACCAGCAATATCGGCGTGACAAGCCGTCCTAATTGCATTATCTTTTCAAATAGTATTTTAGTCTACCGTGATAAAGAGATATTGAAGATTCTTATTTTGATTTAGATTTGCGCGAATCTGTTAGATTAAAACAAAGCTCTCTTAGTTAACAGCTTTAGAACAGAACCCTAAAAACATAACAAGATCTCCTACAATATAATAATGTAGTTGAAATTCTTAAATCATGCTATTGATTATACAATTTAACTCTGTTTCCAGATGGGAAATCATTAAATGACTTCTGCAACTTTAGAAAGGATCGGGACGTGCTTTGACAGTGCGTCTCAGACTTTTCCTGATTGAAACCCACTTCTACATTCCTTCTTTGCCTTGCCTTCCTTCCAGGTCCCGAGATTTTCCAATCAAAAGTCAACCCAAAAACCCAGCAGGCTTTGGCCCTGCTGGGTCCTAGGTTTTGCTGACATCTTTTTGAGGCACGCGTGGCACACTACGCGTCGTGGAAGACTCAGCGTCGGTCCGGACAGTTTTCGGACAACCAGACGGCGAGCTACCCATTGCTCGCAATTCGCAATCCCATGCTCACGGTGGCTGGAAATCAGGATCGAGATACCAGCGAAGGGGGCGTGAGGGCCATGCCCTCTTGCCTGCGCCCACTTCCTTCGCTAGCATTACTGCTTCGTAGATGGACTTTGACCCAAATGTCATATTTATGATTCCAGGATTTTAGAGGAGGTTATCAACTCTATATTGCTTACTTCCCAGAACTTACCTGTTCTGACCTATGATTAGAAGACATTGCTTCTTTGAAAATTTCATGTTTCCAAGACAACAGAAAGAACCCCACATATAACTTACAGGTTTCAAAATAAGCGCCATAAACGGTCGTATGTTCAAGTGTGTCTTGTTGTAGTTACTCAGATACCCGCGAAACGAGACACAATAGTAAAACAATAACAGCGCGGTCTCATAGGACCGGTTGGGGATTCAAACGTTAAAATCTATAAGTTCTTGACACAGTTTTCATAAAGTTTTCCAGTTTTTAATTCCATTTTCCTACACCGACGAAAAGTGACGCATCTTCAAATTTATGCTAGCTATGCGTGGCTGCATAAGCAGACTTTTAAAGTGGCTCAGCATGAGCTCAACTTGTTTACTCAATAAACTGTAACTTAGGTATCTGTTAAGTCAAAAAATATTCATGTATAATGAACTAAAGCATCGTAAATTCTTAATTAATCTAACTGAATAAATTGTTGTGGGAGAAAAGTTGAAAAAATAAAATTACGTGAAGCTGTACTTTTCGTGGAAATCTATGTCTTATTAGCATTTCTATTGAACGAAAACGGAACGTTAATTAAGTAAAATGTCATATTATTTCTGTGAGTAAAGGAAGATTGATTCACGCCTACGTCACTTTTATAGTCTCCTTCCTACAACTCATAATATAGAATAACCAATTTACCGCGTTCAATTCCGTACTAAAGCTTTATAGGTATGTCGATTCAGGATACCGATCACAATAGGAATCCTTTTCAGAGACCCTATTTTGTGGGTGATGATTGTGTAACGAACACTAAACAAACTTCTATTATGATGTAGGCTTTAGGTATTCACTTGACAACAAGCGGTGAGATAGTCTCTAGAGTCTAGAGTAATTGTTGTTCACACGGCTGCCGACAGGGTAAGCGTGTCCTGCATTTGGAACGTCGCGTTGGGTGTTCGGCTCGCGCGAACGCTAGCCCTGATTCTGTCAACGTGTTCCGTCAGCATCACTTCGACTCGTTTATTCGTTTTAAAGCTTTCTCATTATTGACTTCATTGAAAGGTTTTTTTTTTTGCTTTATAAGACTTTTCGCTTCACTTATTTTGTGCATCTATCCAGTGTCAATTTTAGAATGTTGTGACTTTTTGATAAAGAACAATTTCACTTTGTTTCTCATTATAATGATGTAATACACTCGGTTTTTAGCATTATTTCAGTTTTAGTTTGCCGTATTTGGCAACAAATCTATCAATATATTAAAATTTTCAGCTTCATTTTACACTCTTTTTTTGCACTCTTGTGTTCCAGAACGAAAAGGGTAATGAACATGGGCGAGTTTTTGTTTTCATTCAAGTTTTGACTCTCACTTCATTCAGAGCGGGAGAAATAATTTGACAATAGGTACGTAATAAAAATCTAAAATCATTCGGGAAACATTGTTTGTTGTACAAATATGGGATCATGATTTTTTTTTATCAATTCACCCTAGATACAAAATAGTCTACATCATTTACATAATACTCGTACTTAATAATCATACATACGGGTAGAAAATATAGAG
Organism: Mythimna separata; assembly: GCA_030763345.1. Lineage (NCBI taxonomy): Eukaryota > Metazoa > Arthropoda > Insecta > Lepidoptera > Noctuidae > Mythimna > Mythimna separata. The sequence continues at coordinate 19,462,137 of CM061168.1, forward strand.
TAAATAATACATCTAGAGTAGGTAATTTTGACTGATAGCAACACCGCTACTAATGAGTTACCAAGCTTATTGTTGTTTGCGTATCTAGTAATAGATAATGGTTGTGCCTACCTTGTTGAAGTCTTAATACACTAGTCGATACGTCGACCCCGGTTTTGTTGTCGGAATTACGAGTAAGACATTCTTACCCTTCTACACTACGCGACATAGACTAAGACCGTTCGTAAAAACGAGTGGTGTAATAGGCCTTTAGGGAGTGCCTAATAACACTAGATGGCATAATTCACAGCTATCATACATAATACAGTATGTTAACAAAGATGTAACATAGATAGCTACTCTATGTGAACAAATAAATACGCCTGATTAACGAAATCGTCGTAATTTACTAACACTATTATGTTTATTTTCTACGTGTTAGTTTATTATCTGTAATTCGGTACAAACTTTTTGTATGTCTGTTACACTCATATTTCTTTGGATTCTTATAATAATCACTGCTTCATTACTTATTTTTCTTATGTTTCTTAGCTATCTGTTGTAATGACTGTACAGGCGCTTATAAAAAACCACACGACCAACTTTTACTAAGGATTATTTCACACTCTGATAGACGTCCACTGCTGGACATAGGCCTCTCCCAAGCGTCGTCACAACGACCGGTCCGGTCCTGTGCGTCTCGCATCCATCGGATTCCCATGACCCTCGGACCACCTTGTAGGAGGCCTTCCAATGCTCTGTCTTCCGGTAGGTGGCCGCTACTCCAGAACCTTTCGTCCCCGTTAACCATCCGTTCTACGAGCAATGTATGTAGCAATGTATCACCTAAACTATATTCCACAGAGCATTGCCTCTCTAGGGCAACATTTGACACGGAAGTGTACCATACAGATGATTTAAGAGTTTAACACCAATTTGAGTTTTAAAACAGAGGAGGTCAGAGACATTTAGGAAAGCTATTAGGCTAAAAGGTTGATTTTTATTTTTTATAATAATATGAGTAACTAGCACTTTGCCAACAACTTTGGTCGCATTAGAGTTGTCATAAAAATACCTTTAAAATCGAATTTTGAAGCTAGTTTTGAAAAATAATACTGATAAGCTTTATTAATTATTCATTTAGGTGGTTATTTGTACCAAGTTTCAAGTTTATTAACTCAACAAGTAATAATCCTCCGTACAATCTTTAAAACCCTCTCATCATCATCATCTGCCTAGCCTTTTCCCAACTACATTGGGGTCGGCTTCCAGGCAAGCCGGATTTAGCTGAGTACCAGTATTTTACGAGGAGCGGCTGCCTACCAGACCTCCACAACCCATTAACTGGGGTAACACGGTACTTCATGACAAGACTGGAGTGATGAATGACACCAAATGACAGCCGGGACCAACGGCTTAACGTGCTTTCCGAGGCACGGAGGAAACTCGTTATGTTAAGATGGTCACCCATCCACAGACCAACCTAGGCAAGCGTTGCTTAACCTTGAAGATCGACCTGTGCGGCTGTTATTATCTAGCCACGAGCTGGTTATTTGTACCAAGTTTCAAGTTTATTAACTCAACAAGTAATAATCCTCCGTACAATCTTTAAAACCCTCTAAAGTGGTTTATTGCCAGTATTTTGAAAACAAATAATGACCGCCCTTATTATTTACTTGGGTTACTGTTTGTGCTTACTTTGAAGAACGAGTATATTGGTTTACAGAATGAGATATTGTATACAAACGAAATTCCCCGTTTTCACTCCATTGAAGGTTGGATTTTCAAAAACCCTTTCTTAGAGCTCATCTCTAATTAATAATTAATAAAGCTTATCAGTATTATTTTTCAAAACTAGCTTCAAAATTCGATTTAAAAGGTATTTTTATGACAACTCTAATGCGACCAAAGTTGTTGGCAAAGTGCTAGTTACTCATATTATTATAAAAAATAAAAATCAACCTTTTAGCCTAATAGCTTTCCTAAATGTCTCTGACCTCCTCTGTTTTAAAACTCAAATTGGTGTTAAACTCTTAAATCATCTGTCTGGTACACTTCCGTGTCAAATGTTGCCCTAGAGAGGCAATGCTCTGTGGAATATAGTTTAGGTGATACATTGCTACATACATTGCTCGTAGAACGGATGGTTAACGGGGACGAAAGGTTCTGGAGTAGCGGCCACCTACCGGAAGACAGAGCATTGGAAGGCCTCCTACAAGGTGGTCCGAGGGTCATGGGAATCCGATGGATGCGAGACGCACAGGACCGGACCGGTCGTTGTGACGACGCTTGGGAGAGGCCTATGTCCAGCAGTGGACGTCTATCAGAGTGTGAAATAATCCTTAGTAAAAGTTGGTCGTGTGGTTTTTTATAAGCGCCTGTACAGTCATTACAACAGATAGCTAAGAAACATAAGAAAAATAAGTAATGAAGCAGTGATTATTATAAGAATCCAAAGAAATATGAGTGTAACAGACATACAAAAAGTTTGTACTGAATTACAGATAATAAACTAACACGTAGAAAATAAACATAATAGTGTTAGTAAATTACGACGATTTCGTTAATCAGGCGTATTTATTTGTTCACATAGAGTAGCTATCTATGTTACATCTTTGTTAACATACTGTATTATGTATGATAGCTGTGAATTATGCCATCTAGTGTTATTAGGCACTCCCTAAAGGCCTATTACACCACTCGTTTTTACGAACGGTCTTAGTCTATGTCGCGTAGTGTAGAAGGGTAAGAATGTCTTACTCGTAATTCCGACAACAAAACCGGGGTCGACGTATCGACTAGTGTATTAAGACTTCAACAAGGTAGGCACAACCATTATCTATTACTAGATACGCAAACAACAATAAGCTTGGTAACTCATTAGTAGCGGTGTTGCTATCAGTCAAAATTACCTACTCTAGATGTATTATTTACTCTATATTTTCTACCCGTATGTATGATTATTAAGTACGAGTATTATGTAAATGATGTAGACTATTTTGTATCCAGGGTGAATTGATAAAAAAAAATCATGACCCCATATTTGTACAACAAACAATGTTTCCCGAATGATTTTAGATTTTTATTACGTACCTATTGTCAAATTATTTCTCCCGCTCTGAATGAAGTGAGAGTCAAAACTTGAATGAAAACAAAAACTCGCCCATGTTCATTACCCTTTTCGTTCTGGAACGCAAGAGTGCAAAAAAAGAGTGTAAAATGAAGCTGAAAATTTTACTATATTGATAGATTTGTTGCCAAATACGGCAAACTAAAACTGAAATAATGCTAAAAACCGAGTGTATTACATCCGCATTATAATGAGAAACAAAGTGAAATTGTTCTTTATCAAAAAGTCACAACATTCTAAAATTGACACTGGATAGATGCACAAAATAAGTGAAGCGAAAAGTCTTATAAAGCAAAAAAAAAACCTTTCAATGAAGTCAATAATGAGAAAGCTTTAAAACGAATAAACGAGTCGAAGTGATGCTGACGGAACACGTTGACAGAATCAGGGCTAGGGCTATAAAAGGAGAAACTGACTGACTGACATACTGACTGACTGACTGTGTATTTATACATATACTCTATGTATAAATATAGAAGATATAAAAGAGTAATTTCATAGGAATAAATCCTAAATCCAAATGTGTATAAGCCTTTTAATCATCTACGGTCCCCAAATTATCTACCAAATTTCATCAGGTCACCAACAAATCGTGACCTAGTTGCTAGGTCACGATTTGCTTTTCTTGAAACAAACAATGAAAAAGAGAACTTTTCTCACGAATTAGGATAAGACCGGAAGTGAAAATCTAAAAAATTGCTGAACATAAAAACAGCAAATGGTGTCAATTTATCTCATGGTTTTCAGCTTCATTTTCCGCCATCAACGCTTGGAACCGATCCGGAGATTGGAAGGAAAGTACCTACATAGCCAATTTTATTATAGGCTCATACATCTTATGACTGCGTTGATAAAATACTTACTTTATATCCAACAATATTTTGGAGTGCAAAATAAGAATTTCAGGGAAAAGAGTCCTGGAGACGTTTATAAGCCATAAATCTAACGTTGTATACTTGGGCATACTAAATTATTAAGACATAAAATAGGTACGGAAATTGATTAGGACATGCTAAGGCTGTAAAAGAATATTTGGGCGTAAAATTATTCCTGGTTTCATGGCCAACTAAAAATTTTGTTTTGAAAATAATAGATATGCAATACGAGTATATAACTGGAATAGTGCACTTTCTTCGGGTCAGAGCCCATTCGTCCCCTAAAATTCGTCCCCCAGCATAAAAGTTGTGGATTCGGCCCCTATATAGGTTTTTTTTTTTTTTTTTTTTTTTTCTGGTAGGGGAATCATCAGAATGACTTCCCCCGCTCTTGGGCGGAGCGGGAGGGCGTGTCAGACTTTTACTGACTAAACCCCTACCCCGTTCCTTCGTTGCCTTCGTTCTGGGGGGGACTCGGTATCAACCGTTAGGAATACCACATGTTCCCCCCAGAGGCTTCGGCCCTACCGGGCCCCTACAGTTTGCTGACATCTCCTTGAGGCGCGCGTGGAACAGAACGCGCCGTTGACGACTGGGCTCGGTCCAGATTATTTCCAGACTGCCGGACGGCGAGCTACCCAGTGCTCGCCGTCCGCGAACCCGCGCCTACGGTGGTCGGAAATCGGGATCGGGATCTCGGCGGCGGCGGCGTGAGGACCGTTCCCTCACGCGCTCGCGGTCAGCAGCCTCCTTCACGAGCATCACTGCTTCGCAGAAGGAGGCGACCGCATGCCAACCCTCCTCGCTCCGGACCATGGCCTGAACCAGGGCCCGGCGCGAGAGGTCGCCGCTCCCGATAGTCTCCACGAGGACACGGCGGTGCTCCGCCCAAGCGGGGCACACTTCTACCGTGTGCTCCACCGTGTCCTCCGGGCGGTCCACACAGTGGCGACACCCGGGCGTCCTCTCCTGCTTGATTCGATGCAGGAACCTCCCGAACTTACCGTGTCCGGTGAGGACCTGCGTCACACGGAAAGAGAGGACGCCGTGACCTCTTTCCAACCACTCCTCAAAGAGGGGCCTAACCGCCTCAATGACGGCGTGCCCAGCACTGGGTTGCGACAGTCGCAGTCGCCATGCCACCCTGAGATCCCGCCGGAACTCTGTCCGCCATGCCGCGACTTGTCGCGGCAGCGGAGTTTCGCCCCGGCGTTGCATCTCCACGCGCAAATCGTGCATGCGTGCAAGGACTGTTGCCTCCAGATCCCACGGTGGCAGGCCAGCGAGGAGGCTCGCCGCTTCGCGGGAGATCGTGCGGTATCCCCGCACCATCCGGATGGCCATGACCCTCTGGCAAGCGTTCAGCTTGGCCGCCGGTCGCTTACCTAGCGACGGCGCCCAAACCGGCGCCCCGTAAAGGGCCATGGACCGAACGATCCCCGCGTAGAGCCTCCGGCAGGGGGCGTCTGGACCCCCTAGGTTGGGCAGGAGCCGCTTCAGAGCGGCCCCAGACCTGTCCAGTTTGGGGGCCAAACGTCGGAAATGCTCCTCGAAAGTCCACCGGCTGTCGAGGACGAGTCCCAGGTACTTCATCGCCGACCCGACGCCGATGTGGAACCCCCCTACCGTTATTTGGGAACCCGGAGGTGGCGCGTACCGAGGGCCATGAAAGCACATGGCCTCGGACTTGTGCAATGCCACCTTGAGTCCCAGTTGCTGGATCCTCTCCACGACTGTCGCAACCCCGCGTGTCGCTGTTTCGGCCGCCGCCTGGTACGACTCTCCCCGCGCCAGGACCAGCGTGTCGTCTGCGTAGCAGACCACGCTGACCCCGTCGGGGAGGTCGCCGCGCAGCACGTAGTCGTATCCGATGTTCCACAGGGGCGGTCCTAGTACCGATCCCTGCGGAACACCGCACGACATCTCTCGCCGTCTCCACTCTCCCTGGTGACCGGGATAGATGATGAACCTATCCGACAGGTAGGCCTCGATCACACGACGGAGGTAGGCGGGCACCTCATGGTACCGAAGTGCCGCCCCGATGCAACTCCAGGGCAGGGAGTTGAAGGCATTGGCGATGTCCAAAGACACCGCCAAGACGACCCTGCCCCGAGACACCGCATCCCCCGTCGTGAGAGCCCTCACGCGCATGATGGCGTCCACCGTGGAACGCCCCCTGCGAAAGCCGAACTGACCGTCCGAAAGGTCCGGCCCCACCCGCGCAAGATGCCCGACGAGGCGGTCTGCAATTACTCTTTCAAAGAGTTTGCCCACCTCGTCGAGCAGCACAATGGGCCGGTACGCGGACGGAGAGTCCGCGGGGCGCCCCGGCTTCGCAATGAGGACCAGTTTCCCGGTCTTCCAGCGACGGGGAAACTGTCCTCTCTCCATGCATGCGCTAAAGAGCCCTCGCAATCGAGACCCGAGAGCCTCCATGGCCAGGACCCATACCCTGCCGTGCACGCCGTCGGGTCCTGGGGCGGTGTTCTTGAAACTTAGTCTTCGTACCACCGCCCTCATCTCTACCTCGGTCACCTCTGGAGCGTCGTCCTCGTCGTCGCTGGTGTGGTCCGCTACGGGTACCGCAGGTGGCGGAGCCATGAGCGGGGGAGAGTGTTCCCCTCGCTCAGGGAACAGATTGGCCACCACACCCTCCACAACTTGGGGCCCCTATATAGGTGCCCATTGGTCTCCTGGTAGGGGACCAATTAATATTTAATAAAACATATTATTTTTAAGGTACCCATTCGTCCCCTCTAATATAATACAATATAAGTTAAAGATTCGGCACCTATTCAGGTGCCTATTGGTCCCCTGAGATAAAATAAGCTAAATTTTACACAAGAAACGGTTAACATAGTACACTTGTGAACAGTTTATTAACGGAATTAGTTTAATAAATCATAACAGATCATTGAAAAAAGAGCTATGATGATTGATAATCCGTCATGATAATGTTACGAACGTGAGTAATTAAATGCCGGTTTACTAGCAGACAACTTTATTAACCACAAAACAATGACAAATTAGTCCAATCAACAAATAACCAATCACTATAAACACTCAAGAGTTCCGTTTAGTATCGCTTAGGTCGCTAGGTATCACTTCAAGCACTTAGGTAGTTCGCTCTGTATCGCTGACGAAATCAAACTAAACTGCTTCTAGCCGGGGACCCGTATTTATATGCGAAGCCATCGAAAGTTCTCGATACCGACGTTTCAAGGACATTCTAGCACAAAATAGTCGCATCGGGAGGCCATAAATCATTATTATTACTCTCGTAAGTAGGTACTTATCTACCACCTTACATGCGAATTTCGACTCTATTGCTAATACCGGAAGGTACAAATTCCCTTATCCGCCCACATAACTACCTACTGAATTTCATCTAATAATAATAGTACATGTCGGACTTTTCTGGAATTTGCCAGGCCTGAGTATGTACTCCTATTCTCGAAGCTTCGCACAGCAATGCGTTTTAATTACTTGATGCTACCCTTGGTTCCGTCGAAGATATAGCGTACTCAACTTTCACGGCGTAACAGTGCCCCCCTCTTAGTCATGCTCGTCCCGAGCATTATTGGATCCGTGATACGGCGCCAATCTATCCACGTGGACTACCTTAGGTTTCCCTCGTAACCCTTTCTTGATGCGGTAGGTAACGTCGTTGATCCTTTTTATCACGGTGTAGGGTCCCTCCCATCGAGCTTGAAGCTTCGGCGACTTCCCTTTTCGTCGAAGTGGGTTGTGGAGCCAAACCAGTGCACCTTCCTCAAATCCCTTGGCGTTGGCATTGCGGTCGTATCGAGTTTTCATTTTAACGCTGGTGTGCAGGCTATTCTCACGCACTCGTTTATGCACTTCATCCAATTGATCTTGGAGGTCACTTACGAAGTCCGTAACTGGCTTAGTCTTGTCAGGTGGCACGCCGGTTATGGTATCGACTGGAAGTCTCATCTCCCTGCCGAAATTCACTCTTGCTGGGGTATGGCCCGTGCTATCATGCACTGCTGATCGATAAGACATCAGAAATAGTGGAATATACCGGTCCCAATCTTTCTGATGGTCATCGACAACCTTAGCCAGGTGATTCTCCAGGGTCTGGTTAAACCTCTCCACCATTCCGTCCGACTGTGGGTGCGCAGGTGTTGTGCGTGTCTTGTAAATCCCCAGAAGAGTGCACATTTCCTGGAATAGTGCAGATTCGAAGTTGCGGCCTTGATCGGAATGGATCTCCAAAGGTGCGCCATACCGACATACTACTTCTTCGACCACCTTTTTCGCCACTGTCGTCGCTTCCTGATTGGGTATGGCGAAAACTTCAGGCCACTTTGTGAAATAGTCCTGTATCACCACTATGTATTTGTTTCCGTCATCTGTCACTGGGAAAGGTCCAGCAACGTCGATGGCAATGCGTTCCCATGGGGCTCCTACATTGTACAACTGAAGTTTGCCCCTGCTCCTAGTCTGTGGTCCTTTCACGGATGCGCACGCTGTACATTTCCGACACCATTGCTCTATGTCTTCTCTACAATTGAGCCAGTAATACCGCTGTCTCACTTTCAGTAGAGTTTTCTTGATTCCCAGGTGTCCACCAGAAGCGCCATCGTGTATCTCCTGAAGCAGGGGGACCACTTCACGTCGTGGTACTATCACTTGTGTAGTCACCTCCTTGCCATCGTTCGATTCCCATTTCCTACAAAGCACGTCATTTTCTAGGACTAGACTGTCCCACTGTGCCCAGTAGCTCTTTGTGACAGGACTATGTGACGATACTTCATTCCACTGAGGCCTAGTTCCACTACGCTTCCAGTCCAGTATAGGTCGAATATCGTCATCTTCTTCCTGGGACTTCTTAAAGTTGCCTTCAGCCCTAATTAAGTTCACGTGTTCCCGGGCTTCATTTTGCTGGCAATGTCTACAGTCCTCATTACATGGACGTCGCGACAGGGCGTCAGCATTGTTATGCCCTTTTCCACTACGATGTTCCGTCACAAAGTTGAACTCCTGCAGCTGCTCTAGCCATCTTGCAACTTGACCCTCAGGGTTTTTGAATTGTAGAAGCCATTTCAATGCAGCGTGGTCCGTCCTCAACGTAAACTGTCTCCCTATGAGGTACTTGTGGAAATGTTGCAAAGTTTTTACAACAGCCAGTAGTTCTCGTCGAGTCACGCAGTAGTTCCTTTCTGGTTTTGAAAGTGCCTTACTGAAGTAAGCGATCACGACTTGCCTATCTTCTTGCACCTGCGACAGCACTCCACCAATTCCTGTGTTGCTGGCGTCGGTATCGACGACAAATCTTCCATCTCTGCTCGGATACCCCAGTATAGGCGCTTCGCATAGCCGTTGCTTTAGTTCGTTGAATGCTGACTCGCAGTTCTTGTCCCAGATAAAATCTCGTTTATCCTCAGTCAGCTGATGTAGAGGTTTTGCAATGTCCGAAAAACTCATAACAAACCGTCTGTAGTATGTGCACAACCCTAGAAATGCACGTACTTCTGTTTTGTTCTTTGGAGCCGGCCACTGTTGGACAGCCTTTATCTTCTCAGGATCCGTTCTCACTCCATCGGCGCAGATAACATGTCCTAGGTAGCTGACCTCCTTCTTGAACAGGGCACACTTCTTTGGGCTTAGTTTTAGGTTAGCCCCCCGTATCCTGGTGAATACTTTCTCCATATTCCTCAGGTGTTCCTTAAAAGTGCGGCCCATTATAATGACGTCATCCAAATATACCAGACAGACGTCACCAAGAAGGCCCACCATGACTCTATCCATGAGGCGTTCAAACGTCGCTGGAGCGTTGCACAACCCAAAAGGCATGACGTTAAATTGCCACAGGCCGTTGCCAATTCCTGTACTGAACGCTGTCTTTTCCTTATCTTTCTCGCTAATTTCCACTTGCCAGTAGCCACTTTTCAAGTCAATGGTTGAAAACCACTTCATACCACTGAGCATATCCAGTGTGTCGTCTATCCTAGGCAAGGGATAACTGTCCTTCTTCGTTACATCATTCAGCATTCTGTAGTCTACACAGAATCTGGTACTGCCGTCCTTCTTCTTCACCAGAACGACAGGAGAAGACCATGGGCTCGTAGAAGGTTCAATTATTCCGCTATCAGCCATATCCTTTACCATTTCTGCTACCTCAGTTTCTTTAGCCCAGGGTATGCGGCGCGGTCTCTGTTTAATTGGTCTAGCATCACCTGTATCTATCTCATGCTTGACGAGACCTGTTCTTCCGCAATCTTTTCCCGTTGCAAAGATATCCCGGAACCGTAGCAGAAATTCCTTGGCTTGCTGTAGTTCCGAAACTGATAAATTGCTCTTAGAATTTTCCAGAAGTTGCTGGATGTGATCAGGTTCACTTTTTATTGCATCTTGTTTTACTGAAGATGTGTTGATTTGGCGGAGATACTTCACTTCTTCACATCTTCCAACAACACTGTTTTTCTTCAACTGGATCTCCTTTTTCCCAAGATTTACAATCCTGACCTTGGATCTTCCTTTCGTCATAACTAATGTCCTCGCGGTGATAAGTTCCGGGTGCCGGCCAATGTCTTCAACCATAACACATCTGCGTTGCCTAATTTTCTTAGGAAATTTAACTTCGACTAAGGTTTCCGTTCTTGGAGCCAATGTGGTATCCTTTAAGCAATAGAGGTTGCATGTGTTAATTCCTTGCAGGAAGACTTCTTGGTCTGGGAATTTCAATACTCCTTTATCGATATCTAAAACACATCGGTAATTCCGCAGGAAGTCGAGACCCAGTATGCAATCGTCGGTAATATTCGCAATTAACGCTGAATGGGTGTACACTTGATCACCGATTTTAAACTCGATTTCTGTATCACCGAGGACGGAGACTGGCTGGCCGGTGGCTGTCTGAAGTCGGTAGGCTGGGGTTTGTGTTTGCCACAAGATGGTGCGTTTCAGCAGCTCAGGTCTTATAATAGTCCGTGACGCCCCGGTGTCAACGGTGAAGTTGCAAGCACGTTGATTCAGCGTTCCCTCGATGATCAAACTATTTCCGTTGTGGACTTGATTGATGGTGATGGTTGGGGCCTTCAGTTGACCAGCCAGCACCCGCCCCGCGGCCCTGTTTAACGACTCCTCGTTAACTTGAGTTCCGGAGTCCACACTTCCCCTCTTCCTCTTGGGGCAATCGGTACGAATGTGCCCTTTTTCTCCACATCCATAACACGTCGGAATATAGCGGGACTTTGCCGACGAAGCCATTTCTCGGTGACGTGGTTGCACTGAAGGTGAGACCACCACTTCCCGAACTCTGTGCGTACGTGAGTCTTGTCGTACGGTTTCCACTTCCAAAGCGTGGGCCATCGCACTCTTCAGAGTTTGGTGGTGTCCGAGTCGCACCGTAGCCCTGACTTCAGTATCCCGTAGACCGTCGATGAATGCTTGCACCAGATTTACTTCCACCATCTCCGGTGTCATCGACATGTATGCCCGACGGACCAGCCGTTCAACCTCTACTCCCCACTGCTGAAGGCTCTCGTTCGACCTCTGCGTTCTCTCACGAAGTTGCGCGCGGAAAACATGTTCGAGGTGCTTGTCACCATAGCGAGTGTCTAGTCCCTCCATTAGACGCTCCAACGTCCTGCCGTCTGAAGGAAGGTTCTCTAGGACCAGCAGAGCGTCCCCTCGTAGGGCCAAAGTTAACGCCGCGAAAGACTGGTCATCATCCCAGCGGTTCGTCTTGACCAGTGTTTGGAATTGGTACTTAAAAGCCGTCCAGGATGACGTGCCATCAAAACGCGGCATATCAAGTTTTGCGGCTGATGCTTGAACAGCAACGGGTTCGCGTGCTTCGAGCTTGACAATTCTGGTTTCGAGGCTATCAGCTCGGGCGGAAACCTCCTTGACCTCTAAGGTGAGATTTTTCACTTTCCCGCCCAACGTGACGAGGCCGTGATCGATTTTTTCGAGGATCAGGTTCTGCTTAGCCTCTTGATCCCGGCGGGCTTCCTCCTGTTCGCGGCGGGCAGCTTCCTGTTCGCGGCGGGCAGCTTCCTGTTCGCGGCGGGCAGCTTCCTGTTCGCGGCGGGCTTCTTCCTGGTTAGCCGCGATTAGATCCTGGAGCTTACGCTGGTTAGCCTCTTGTTCGCGGCGGGCTTCCTCCTGGTTAGCCGCGATTAGGTCCTGGAGCTTACGTTGGTTAGCCTCTTGTTCGCGGCGGGCAGCTTCCTGTTCGCGGCGGGCAGCTTCCATACTAGCTTGCATGGCGGCCAACACTGCGGCGAGGTTCATTTCCGAGGATGGCCCTGTTGGCGCCTCAGCAGCTGCCGTTGCTCCCATACCAGCCCGATCTTCCGCTTCCAGACGTTGACGTGCAGCATCCATCTCCACTTGCCTCCTTGTTCGTGGTCCCTGTTCGTCGTCCCTCTGTAGTAATGGCATCTCACTTCTGACACCAGTTGTTACGAACGTGAGTAATTAAATGCCGGTTTACTAGCAGACAACTTTATTAACCACAAAACAATGACAAATTAGTCCAATCAACAAATAACCAATCACTATAAACACTCAAGAGTTCCGTTTAGTATCGCTTAGGTCGCTAGGTATCACTTCAAGCACTTAGGTAGTTCGCTCTGTATCGCTGACGAAATCAAACTAAACTGCTTCTAGCCGGGGACCCGTATTTATATGCGAAGCCATCGAAAGTTCTCGATACCGACGTTTCAAGGACATTCTAGCACAAAATAGTCGCATCGGGAGGCCATAAATCATTATTATTACTCTCGTAAGTAGGTACTTATCTACCACCTTACATGCGAATTTCGACTCTATTGCTAATACCGGAAGGTACAAATTCCCTTATCCGCCCACATAACTACCTACTGAATTTCATCTAATAATAATAGTACATGTCGGACTTTTCTGGAATTTGCCAGGCCTGAGTATGTACTCCTATTCTCGAAGCTTCGCACAGCAATGCGTTTTAATTACTTGATGCTACCCTTGGTTCCGTCGAAGATATAGCGTACTCAACTTTCACGGCGTAACAATAATAATATAACCTGTCGATAGGCTTACGATGTAATATTGTCTCTCTACGAATGGCTTTTTAAAAAACGGGGTACAAAATAGATAAGGTGTTTTGTTTGTATGTTATGGCTGCCTCGGTGACATATTGGTTCTTGAAAGTGACTGCGAATACGAGACTTCAATGTGTCTTTTTTATATTAAATGATGTTCGCCTAACGAAATAAACAATATTGTTAATATTATAATAATAATATTTTTAACATAATTGAATCGAATTATCTCATTTGAATCCTGAAATCGAAATTCAGTTTCAATTATTTAATAAAATCCCAATAATAATTGGGATTTTATTTAAATAGTTACACAGTTTTATTTTACTGCATAAAGATATTATAGTTGTCACATATTTTGCTAAATATTTACAAATGTACAAGACACCAAAAACTGATAACTTATTTTGTAGAGCCTAGAGGTTATTTATTAAACTTAATCTTAATTGAAATAAACATGATATCTACCAAATTACTATATTTTTTATTTTACCCTTTTCTGCGCGACTGTACTAGGATACCAAGCTGCAGTATACACATATACATGTACTTATATTAGAAGAACGAATAAAAATAAATATTCTTCAGGGGACGAATAGGCCCCTCAAAAGTTCCAGGGGACGAGTGGACACAGGGTGCGAATCTTGGGGGACGAATGGGCTCTGACCCCTTTCTGGGTCAGAGCCCATTCGTCCCCTAAAATTCGTCCCCCAGCATAAAAGTTGTGGATTCGGCCCCTATATAGGTGCCCATTGGTCTCCTGGTAGGGGACCAATTAATATTTAATAAAACATATTATTTTTAAGGTACCCATTCGTCCCCTCTAATATAATACAATATAAGTTAAAGATTCGGCGCCTATTCAGGTGCCTATTGGTCCCCTGAGATAAAATAAGCTAAATTTTACACAAGAAACGGTTAACATAGTACACTTGTGAACAGTTTATTAACGGAATTAGTTTAATAAATCATAACAGATCATTGAAAAAAGAGCTATGATGATTGATAATCCGTCATGATAATAATATAACCTGTCGATAGGCTTACGATGTAATATTGTCTCTCTACGAATGGCTTTTTAAAAAACGGGGTACAAAATAGATAAGGTGTTTTGTTTGTATGTTATGGCTGCCTCGGTGACATATTGGTTCTTGAAAGTGACTGCGAATACGAGACTTCAATGTGTCTTTTTTATATTAAATGATGTTCGCCTAACGAAATAAACAATATTGTTAATATTATAATAATAATATTTTTAACATAATTGAATCGAATTATCTCATTTGAATCCTGAAATCGAAATTCAGTTTCAATTATTTAATAAAATCCCAATAATAATTGGGATTTTATTTAAATAGTTACACAGTTTTATTTTACTGCATAAAGATATTATAGTTGTCACATATTTTGCTAAATATTTACAAATGTACAAGACACCAAAAACTGATAACTTATTTTGTAGAGCCTAGAGGTTATTTATTAAACTTAATCTTAATTGAAATAAACATGATATCTACCAAATTACTATATTTTTTATTTTACCCTTTTCTGCGCGACTGTACTAGGATACCAAGCTGCAGTATACACATATACATGTACTTATATTAGAAGAACGAATAAAAATAAATATTCTTCAGGGGACGAATAGGCCCCTCAAAAGTTCCAGGGGACGAGTGGACACAGGGTGCGAATCTTGGGGGACGAATGGGCTCTGACCCCTTTCTTCTACACCCAAGTTAGAAAATTAAATTACAGTCATAATTAATGCTCTGAAATTTTACTTAAAGCAGGTAGTGTTTGTCCAAGTGTGATCTTTATACTTAGTAGGCAAATAGTACGGGCGTCGGCGCACTATATTAGTAGTACATACATCGGAATTGTTATATACGTAGCAAAATCATAAAAAAAATATCTTTTGTCCTGAAATAACTACCTATTGATAAGGTAAAACAGAATCTATTTTAAAAATAGCATCAATTGATTCATTATACAGAAGATACTACTTTTAGAATGTGTTTTTATTATGTTAATTGTTGTGGAATATTCTTTTTTAGTAGGGCGAGCAGATCTTTGTTGTGATAGATAGTACATTCACGTGCATATTGACTTTGAGTGCGTATATTTTTTTTGTAAAATCGAATTCCAAACGCTCGGAGCTTGCGTTCACAAAAAAAAAGTGTATTCAGTGCACACATCCTTCTATCAGTATTTTTGTTTACTTTTTTAAAATCATTGTCACACACCGTTTCACGCCAGCCAACACTTACATTCATGGACGATTAATTCAGCCAATTTCAAGGCTCATTATTGAGTAAGTGATCCGTTAAAATGGATATTTTTCACATGAAAAATGAGAATAAAACAAAGCAGTATAAGGGGAAATTGGGAGCCAAGTCACGGAAAGTTAGCCTGTGATTAGCAGTTCTAAAGTAGTAAACATGTGAGAAGTCAAACATGTTTTCGAAATTCCGTGTACGTATGGAAAACGATAATCAAGGAATTTATAGGAACGTTTCCAATTGTTGCCAAGGTACAAGCGCTGCCCTCGGTAACTCGCCATCCGATAAAGATCAGGTTCAAGACGGTATAGCGTTGCGTTCCAGATGCACCTCAAAGGAAGTCAGCATATTTGACGAAGGCCGTCAGGCCTGATACCTGCCAGGGCTCCACGATTGTTCAAAAAAACCCCAATCCTATAACGTAAAGGGCAGGTGGAAGTACATGTGTGGTTTTAAATCAGTAAAAATTTAACACAAGGGACGGTCTCACACCACCAAAAAAGCAATGTAATGAATATCCTAAAAGAAAGATATACGAGTATGTGCGCCCAGTTTGCGGACCGTTGCAAGAAAAGAAAAGAAAGAAAGAAAATTTGCATTTATTAGCTTTACAGCTACAGAAAACTAAAGACTAAATTATTATGAATTCGTAGTTGCAGACCGACAAAAAATTAAGTTAATTTTAACAACTAATTTTGACTAACATTAGAATTAGATTAACGTACTAGATTTTATCTTAAATATTTTTTTGCAACTGCATAACCAACAAATTCTATAAGCAAAAACTTTCCCAATGATTTTATAAACACGAAAATCAGGATGAACGTTCGTTACTCAATCACGAGGAAAGAGCTTAACGGATTTGGAAAAAACATAGAGCTGAGATATACTTAGGTACCCTAGATTAGATGAGCTATGCCCCAAGAAAATGAGGTAGTAAGTCATGTAGACAACAGGACTTAGTGCTCCGAGAAAAACTAGTTTTCTGTTTTTATTCATGTGAGGAATAGATAGATTTTTTGTGGAGACATGCCAAAACAAAATACTTCACAAGGTAGTATTAATTCATATGTTGTTGTTATCTTAATCATATTCTTTTTAACAATATTATTTGGATTACTAAGATCTATATCTCAGTAAGCAAAAGAAATATTATATTCCTTTATCCTATGATTGAGTTGATCTTTTATATTAGTGCTATTCATCTACAAATTCCCAGTTTTGTCTAAACTATACCTAACGATATTATTTATACAAATTCTTCAAAGTGTCAACTTCCTAAATTATAATTTATCACTTACTCAAACTCGTTATCCACAAACGGTAGTTGGAACTTAAGTATCGAAATTACATAGGTAACCCCTACATATCATATGGAAGTCATTTAAGTTTATAAATCTAGTTATAATCCGGGTCAATGGTAATGGCCTGCCACCCTCTAGCCACAATCACCGACCCGGGACGGTTCCATGATAGAAATTGATAGCAATTTGCCGAAAGTGGATTGTGAGAACAAAATATTTCATTTAGGTTTATATCTTCGTACCCGGAAAGTAATGACTTGAACTTGACACTTTGTTCTTAGATAATGTTAAAGTTACTAAGCCAACGAAGTATTTTGTCAGTCTTACGCTATAGTTTGTTCTGACAGTATGTTATACCACTTCATTCTCATAATCGCAGCTGTTTTTGTTGAGTGTACATAATAATAAATTAGTTATTAGTATTTCAGGCTAGATGGTAATCGATTATGTAGAAATTTGTTCTAAATAAAGTATAAAAAAAAACTATAAAACCTTGTAAGTAAAGTTTTGAACTTTGATCCCGATTTCCAGCCACCGCAGGCGTGACCTTGCGGACGACGAGCAATGGGTAGCATGCCGTCCAGTATTCTTGTAACCGTCAGGGCCCAACCCGACTCATAGGCGGCATGTGGTATTCCACACGCACCTCAGAGGTGTCAGTAAACTTGAGCGGCCCAGCAGGACCAATTGGGGTCTTGTGTTGGCTTCGGAAAGGGAAACCCGGGGTCCTGGAACGCAAAGCAAAGAAGGAACATAAGAATGGGTTTTAGTCAGTAAAAGTCTGACACTCCACTCAACTTCCACTCCGCCTTAGAGCGGCACAAGGCATTTGATGATTTACCACCTTAATAACAACGACATACAAAAGGCAATTAGCTGCTAACATCTGTCTGCAGAGGTACAATATGGTGCTCATAATATTTTCTTAAACTCTTCAAATTGAGCCACTAACTTCACTCGAATAAAGTTTACTCAATTTTCTCCCAATGGATTCGAATTAGGCCTCTCTGCAGAAGTTTTCGTAACTTGTAAAATCTACTTATTTACAAACCCTTTACTGGGGAATCGATTCTTATGAGTATTTGTACAATGGAAAGGGGCATGAACTCTTCACAATCATCGTCTAAGCTATATATAGTTAGGTTCCGTCTTATATTTTTCGGGAACTAACACGTTTCTGACGGATAAAA
The DNA here is from genome assembly GCA_030763345.1 of Mythimna separata. NCBI lineage: Eukaryota > Metazoa > Arthropoda > Insecta > Lepidoptera > Noctuidae > Mythimna > Mythimna separata. Next base: position 19,479,947 of record CM061168.1, read on the forward strand.
TTCTAAAAAAAGAAAGTGCTTGAATATCATTTCGTATATTTTAGTAGAAATTCAAAAGTCGCATACATATTCGGTTTTCTGAAGTGATTACGCATTTCTAAACATAAGTGATAAATAATCGAAATCTAAGTGTTAAATAATATCATATCATTGAGCATCATAAATAGAAATATATTATTCTTTGGTACCTACAATCGTCATTGAAGGTTTTACATTACTGTATAAAATAGATACCAACCCTTTGAATATCAAAAACCTATCTAGCCCACCTATTATTTACCTACCATTGTATCTGAAAACTAATTTAGTAGAAATTGTTATTTTGTGAAAAGGAAATCAACAAAAAGAATCACCACAATCTCTTGATAGTGGCTGATAAGGCTCTGCGGTAACAGCAGCCCTTTTGTAGGCTCTGATATTATTGTACATAAAGATTACATATCAAAACATAACTTTTACGTTCAAGCTATAAAATAAACCAAACGCTAAAATGGAAATCGTATCAAAGAAATTTCGCAATATTATGTTACCAAACTTATACAAACGCCGACCACTTCGTGTGTGAAAGTATTTCAGGGCATCTTATTCTTAAGTACACAAACTGTCTTGATACTTTTTGCTAATGTAGAAGTAAGTAATTAGTTACCTAACAGGTCAAGTTTACCTGAGCAACCTACATCGACGCTAAAATACTCATCAAAACGCAACAGCAATTTCCCGGCCTTACTCTTGGAAAAAATTTCGTGTGATATTATGTAACACACGACCAAACTCATTCCAACAAAATCCAAGTAGGTAGGCTCGGCAGCCAATCTATCATTTATAAACCAAAGTCACCATGGGAGGACAGCGTGTAATGAAGGTGACCCTACTCCAAAGTTTGCTCATCATTGGTTGTGTTATTAGTAGGCAAGTGTGTCCAATGTGGACATCCCTAGGGTACACCAATAAGGGGTCACAGGTCAAGGGCAGCCGTATTCTGCATCTGTCGGAGTGAATTCGTATCTTGATTAACTTTTCTGCATTTGTGGTCGGATTTATTTTATTTTAGATGAAAATGCTCGTGATTTACAAATGGGGTTGTTAGTGAGGTGAAGTTGGAATCTAAAAATTAAGAAAGTTCGAGAAATGAATAAGATTTTAGCCTTTACTTAAGATAAGTAAGGCTTTCAAGAAGATAAACGCCGATCGAAAACAAATCAATTTCAATCAAAATGAAGTTATTGAACAAAAGATGTTTTGTTATCTACGAGAAGCCTGGAAATTCGTCATATTTATTTCGCTCATATCCCAAAAAATATAACCTATTTCACATCACTTCGCCACCCAATTCCAAATAAAAAAAAACTATAATAATTGTAGGATTATCCGAGTTTATGTGCGTCTGTTACGAGCAACACGATAACCGCCTTTTAGCCGCTATATGAAGGGATATAAATTTCCGCAAACTCACGGTTCTGCGTCACTTAGGGGGATGTATATGTCGCCTCTTCGGCTTTGTTTACTATCAATTAACTAAAACAGTCTCGTCATTCATTCACAATGTTTCTTGTGTAAATAATGAAGATCATTACAGACAGACAACCAAGAGAAGATAGGGTATGTACGCCTAGAATTAGTTTGAAAATGGTTTAACGGGTTTACTACGGAATTTATCGTTTTATACGATTTAAAGTCAGCAGTGCATCTCAAGACCTCTGGATACCTATATATTTACTAAAGACCCGAGCACCTTTCCCTAGAAGTGTCTAAGATATTTCCCACAGTACCTACGTAGGTACTATGAATATTAGGAACCTATTGGTACCAATCAGTGGCGACGGGTACACTTACGTGCGAGTGAATCCGCTGCTTGTACTTGTACCAAAAATTATTATAAACCTGACCTAATTAAGCGACGGAAAATCTTAACTGCGAGATTCAGAAACCGTCGCTCAACTAACAACGCCATCTAGTGACCGCGTTTCCAACTTTTTTCACAAATTCACAATTTCCTCAAAAGATGACGCAGTGAAACAATATTTATGTAAACACAATTTTAAAAATAGTATGTAAAATATATTATTAAAGTTCACTCACCAAATGCCGTTCGCTCAATGATGCAATAAATCCAAACCGGCGTTTTTATTAATTGTCGAAAAACTACAAACTAAAACCATTATATTATTCTTACCATAGGTACCTATTCAAGTACGATTACAAAACAATACAACTGAACTGATCTTGTTCTTGCTGCACTATCACTACGCAAAACTATCACTAGACTACACTTACATATAAACCGATTTCAATCATAAAACTCTAAGATTCTAAATTATGATACGAATATACATATATCAAATAAAATGCAAATGAACAGGTGAAATATGACACATGAATAAGCGCGAACCAAAACTGTCAAACTAAATACTAAATAAATTAAAAAGTTCAGTATCATTCCATCTCGTTCTAGCGGACGCATTTTATGATTTAACTCGATAAATACCGGGTTGCCTGCAAACGCTATTTAGCCGTATTATACTGGCTTGTCGCTTGTATAACACCGCTAGATGTCGCTAGAAACTATGAATTAAAATGTATGAAATTCCCGTTTATAAGACCGGGTTACAGACCTGTTTTGCGTAAGTTGTGAGTGATTGCTCCGAAAAAACTTGCAGGCGTTTATTTATTGTTGATTGTTATTTTCACAAGCAAGTATTATGCAGTTATAAGATTTGATTAATACATAATTAATTTGTTAAGGTTTGTTGTTGTGTTTGTAAAGGAAAGCCGGCAGGAATGGAGTTGTTTACAGGCCGCGCTACTGGTACCAATATAAAGGTTCCGAAAAACTCATAGTTTCGAGTTAGAGTCCTTAGTTTCAGTCATCCCACCTGCGCACAAAGAACACTTATAGGTACTGCACCAGCTCATAAGTATTTGTAAGTGTTATTCAACGAAAATTTTAAAGCTCTTAGGGCCCTCACCCACGGCGACTTTTTGAAGCGATGCAGTCGCTAGCGGCCAGCCCACGCCAGGATACTCAATCGCGATGCAAACGCGCGCCAGCAGCGCTACTAGCGATGCAGTAGCACATTGTATGTAGATTATTTTTGTTTCTCTTTAGGAGAGGGTGGCGTCCGTCCTCTCCACGCTGTCGTCTGACACGGTCGCGCGTTAGCATCGCTGCTGACGCGCATTTCAGATGCTACTGTAGCGCGCGTCAGCAGCGCCGTGGGCGAGGGCTCTTATTAATAACACGGAAACTCATTTGTACCATGAATAACGTCAGTTACGTGACTTTAATTCAGGTTTTTAGAAAATGATAAATCGAACAGTTGCAGGAAATTCCTACTTTCATTATTAAATGCATTATTGCGTATTTTTCGATACAAAACTTTCCAAATAGAAACGAAAAATTACTTTTGCTGAAAGTTAATTGCCTTTAACGAAAGCCCACTTAATTTTATTCTAACTACCTTCCTGAATTTGCATTCTAGCAAACATTAACTCATAAAGAAACAATTAATAAACATTTACTATGTATACAATATTTAATAAGGAGAATAATTTACCATACTTAATTCTTAACTAATCAAATTTCATTTTTTTATAAGAGAAATTAAATATTAAAGAGTATGAATAAGTAGACCTTCCACAAGAAACTAAAATAATTTAAAAATATTAAACAACTAGTTTCTGTCATCAACATGTAATTCGAAAATTATCCTAAGGGAAGTTACTATTCTATAGAAGAAAATACACTGACTTCTAGCTAAACATGCTTTTTTCACTTTTCCAGATTTCTTTGTAATTAATTTTATTATAATGCTTATAAGACAGCCAGCATCTTTGACATATCTTGGGTTTAGGGACTCCGGAAGGAGTCCAGTTTTAGTAGGCGTACGAGGTTTTTTTTTCTGGTAGTGGAATCATCAGAATGACTTCTCCCGCTCTTGGGCGGAGCGGGAGGGCGTGTCAGACTCTTATTGACTAAACTCCTACCCCGTTCCTTCGTTGCCTTCGATCTGTGGAGGACTCGGTGTCAACCTTTCGGAATACCACGTGTTCCCCAGAGGCTTCGGCCCTGCCGGGCCCCTACAGTTTGCTGACATCTCCTTGAGGCGCGCGTGGAACGGAACGCGCCGTTGACGACTGGGCTCGGTCCAGATTATTTCAGGCGTACGAGGTGGTGAAACCAACTCGCTGTGCACTCATTAGACTTTTCAGAAAGCAATGTATCAACCGATAAGTACACCTGTTTAAGACACAGTGTTGAGAATGTCGCCATTATCATTACTGTGTAATTACTAGATTTATCACAAGATTATAGATCCAAAAGCAATACTAGAAAACCACGCCACAAAGAACGTCTAAGAAAAATTACCTAAGACAAGCCATAAAGAGAAGAACCCACAAAAAAATCTGTAAAAATTAAATCAGAACCGTTTCTTGTAATATAAAACGTAAAGTAAGTAAGCAAGACGAATGTGCCACTTTTTGTTTCATTAGCATCTGCGGGGGCGAGCTTTGGTGCTGAGTAATCTTGTTAAGTCGGTATAATTATGTACATGCCGCTTAACGTAACTTAATAAAGATTTAAGAAGTCAACTAATTCGGTTTATTTAGGGTTAATTACTAACGTTAGGTTATTTTACAAAATCTAGACTTAACCGTTGTTGATTTTTAAATCCTCAGGAATATAAATGTAATTAGCGATTTATCGAGCAAGTCAACAAATCTGGATACGCGAAAAAATTCAACAGTAAATAAATATGTGTAGTAAATGTTGACCAGTTAACACGTTTTTTCACGTTTTCAGTTTTGGTCCCGTAGTAAAAATTAATTGTTATCAAAGTGTACAATCATGTGTTTAGGTATCAGTCACTAGTTAACAGTCACTTCTATAAGTGGAAAACAAAGTGACTGAAAGTTGGATATTTAATTATACTAGGTGACCATGTCCTGGGACAGGACATAATTTAAAAACTTTCTACTTACACGCGGGTAAAGCCGTCGTTTGAAGTTAATTAGGACTTCAGAAGCAAAGTAGATATGAACTTTTTGATCCCGCATACGGCTAATAAAACTAGAGGCATACTCACTTTAGGGACAACATATTAATTTAAAGTAGGTAAAGTTTATAGCCCGTATACTCGTCGTATCTCCTTAACACATAGTATTGAATTTTATGTAAACAAATTTCCGGGAATCTGATGAATCTTTCGAATTACAAGAAATTATTTGTTGCTAATTAGTTTTATATATATCGTAATATAATATTAATAAATGTTAAATAATTTCTGAAATATAAGGCACTTTCTGACAACGTACATAATTAAAGTTTACATCCGTTGACCTTCTTTCTCATTAATTAAATCATTACGTTTACCTATAGATACGAAATTAGAAACACGGTAGTAATTAATTTTCTAATAACAACATTATTCTATTTTCAAATATTTTCTTCTGGCTTGTATTGGCTGTATATTGATATAACAAAAGGACTACGTAATAAATGTGATATGGGTAGATGAATATCAAATTTTTCTGTAATAAAGAATTTCTAGGAATACGAAATAATAATAAGTTTTTGGGAAACATTCGACGATATACCTTTTTTATAATTAATAAAATTATTGGACTAGATACCATTTCGAAATTGTAATATCGACGAATGACAGGCTATTTGTATTAAACGTCACCAAGGGCGAAATTGAATTTATACTTATCGAGTTAGAATGCTTACCTATCGACTTTTATTTTGTGGGTGATGAGTGCGTCTGGCTATCGAGCATAAAACAAAACTATTTCAGATCACGCAACTGAGTCATTATAACGTAGGCTATAGATATTCAATTGACAATGAGCCGAAAGACTTAAAATTTCTAGGCAATATTGTTCACACGAAGTCCAAAAATCAAGATGAAGAGAGCTCTTGGGGTATCGATCACTTCTTTTATAGCCTGACTCGCTGCGAACGTCATGCCAGATTCAGAATCTTTCAAAAGGGTTTATACATCGCATGACGCTACTTTTTGCTGTCGGACTGGCTTCCGTACTATTGACTTCACCGACATATTTAAACAGAATCAGCGAATTTTTCGGCGGCGTCGCTTGAACTGTTTTTTTCCTTAACTATTCGACTAGTTTTTAGGGCACCGTTACACCGTACCTCAAAAGGAAAAAATGAAACCCTTATAGGATCGTTAGATTTGTTGTCCGTGAGTCTGTAGGTCTGTCTGTTTTTGATGCTCGATAAAAATAAATTTAGGCAACAATCAAGAATTTCGCTGAAAGCGTCATAAAACTATTTTTCGCTGTGACTGCATTTGAGCCATATTTTTTCGAACTCCGCTTAACAAGCAAACATTTTCCTTCCTACTTACTACACCTTACGAGCAGCGTCGCTTCAAACATTTTACTTATGTCAAAAAATACTAAGTAAAAAGGGAAAGAATACACTTATTACACTTAGATTATTTAGCATGCGTCTATTTGGCTTTCTTTGTTGTATGTTTACATTATTAATTTATAAAAATATTTTTTTCACAATACATCTAGCTAAAAGTAAACAATCTTGGCATGTCTTTTTATCTAAAAGTTGTCTAAAAATTGTATGTAAAAATCTTTGCAACTAGGTATTTACCTAAATCGATGTTAGCTAATAAACTAAATTTACCTATATTATACCAATATTTTATAAGACCTCTTTTATATAAAAAGACATAAGTACCAAGATTGTTTACCTTTAGTTAACTACCTAAACTGACAGACCATAGACTATCTTCTGCCAATGGCGTCGCCCGCGTGAAAATTAATTAATGACCGATACTTAGGTACACGTGATTGTACTCATGATAACAAAGAACTTTGAACGTGTATTTTCCCTACAGGGAAAATATTTACGGAAAACGGGAATCGCTAATCACAATCAACAATAATTAATCAGATAAGCTACAAAAGATGGCTAATTATAAATACATTGTATTAAAGATTTTAACGTTATGAATAAAATCATGTTAGTCCACCCACTTGAGGAAGGTAGATGAGAATATTTTGCATATTTTATACTATTTTTTAAGGTGGTCAGTCATCAAAATAACTTCTCTCTTCGAGAGCGTGTCAGACTTCTACTAACTAAAACTCACTCCTGTTCTAGGGTCCCGAGGTACTCTTTCGTTAAACCCAGGGCCCCAGTAGGCTTCGACTCTGCCGAAAGAGTGATGCTGTGTTGACTGTACGATAATATATAGAATCTTTACTTTATTAACCATTCAGTAATAATTTCGAATGGTTTAAACATCGAACATCACATGGTGATGTGTTCGATCAATACGTATTTGGCATTCGATTTGATACAGTAGGTACGCTACGACCAATAGAAGCGAAATATTATTATGAGGAAATATGCAACTTACTGGTTCATATCTTTCGATTCGAATGTTGAACGCGAGTGAAACAGCGGGTGGAAAAGCAAGTAGATATTTTTTCCAACTACCCTTGTGATAACGGATTTTTTAAATCTTTCTTCAGTTAACATCTCCCTTTGTGGCTTCTTTTTAAACGTAATTGGCCCTTTAGCCGTTAACTTAATGAATATGTTAATCGTAATAAACATAAAGCCCCGTTTCTAAGTCCGGTTGTTGTAATGAGCCACTACGGAACCCTACAATGCGCGTGGCCTGTCTGACACGAACATGGCCAGTTTTATTTGTAAGTATAAGTAGTAAGTTCCACCAAGACTTTATTCACCATTTGCTCTGCAAGGTTCGGGAAATGGAGTGATCCCATTGGTCGATGTTTTCCTCGTGCACTGCCTAGCTACTTCACACATTTCTCGTGGAAATCTGCCCGTAGGGAAAGCCAGCGGTACACCGCAGCCACTGAAGAAACACGGATGGGTTTTAGACAAAGCTGTCACTCTTCTTTCCCTTTGTTCAGAATGGGAGGAATTATTCGGTATCTAATTAAGTAAACTCATTTTTGCGTTACTTATAGTCTTTCTTATCAACAAGTGTTTTGGTTTGCGGAACTTCGGTTGAATGGTTTCAAAGTCACTAACGGACATATTTTGTGTTTTACCTGTGTAAGTAATGTAGATGTAACTAAGTATGTATGACGTAATTATGTAATGTAATTATAATTATAATTAATCCTCCTGAGCGCAATTCGATCATGGTCGCCAATTTCAAAGGAGATTAGCCAGGCACACTGGAGGTATTATAGTAGGTACTTAAGCGTGTGCCTAAACACAGGTGCACTCTCTGTTTCTTTACTCTCATAGTCCGGCAACGTAATAAATTACATGGCACTTGGTTCACACCACTAACTCCTGGTAGCTACAAAGTAATTCCTGAAAGAAAAAGCCAATAGTGCCTTTTTTGCCTGGCCATGGCACCACAAGCCGCCGTAGGCGCATGCTTGGGCTCCGGGCGTCTGTTAACAATCCGGACCAAGCCCATGTCGTCAACGGCGCGTATTGTTCCACGCGCGCCTCAAGGAGATGTCAGCAAACTGTAGGGGCCCGGTAGGGCTGAAACCTTCTGGGGCCTGGGTTGACTAAAGAGAGCCCCGGGACCCCGGAATTAAGGCAAAGAAGGAACAGGAGTGAGTTTTAGTTAGTAAAAGTCTGACACGCCCTCCCGCTCCGCCCAGAGCGGGATAAGTCATTTTGATGATTCCCCACCTAAAAAAAAATCCTCCCGAGCGCATTTCGATCATGGTCGCCAATTTCAAAGGAGATTAGCCAGGTACATTGGAGATATTTTAGTAGGTACTTAACGTTTGAATCCCCCTTTGAGACCGCACTGTTATTGTTTTACTATTGTGTCTCGTTTCGCGGGTATCTGAGTAACTACGCGTGTGCATAAACACACGTGCACTTTCTATTTCTTTATTCTCATAGTCCGGCAACGTTATAAATTACATGGCACTTGGTTCACACCACTAACTCCGGGTAGCTACAAAGTAATTCCTGAAAGAAAAAGCCAATAGTGCCTTTTTTGCCTGGCCTTGGGAGCCCAACTCTAGACCCTAAGCTCAGCTATCGCGCTTACTACCATGGGATCAACAAAATAAATGATTTAGTTAAGCTACTAGCTACAGCTTAGGTACTAGCTACTGCCAATAATGCGATGGATCCGAAACGCTCACGACCGTTCGTTGCAGCGACACTTGAGGGAGGCCTATGTCCAACATTGGACATCCTGCGACTGAAATGATGAGGATGATGATGATAAAGCAAGTGAGAAGTCAAGTCAAACAAGATTAGTTAAACAACATGGTATAACAATACCCGAAGAGCAAATAGGTTTATTTTGTGTACTGTGACTCCCAAACATGGCACTGTCCTTTATTTACAACCGTTTGTTATTATGTTTGCGTCTGTCTGTCCTCTGTACGTATCAGTTGGTAACCAAAACTATTGGATATCAGTTCCCCGAACCGGACGTAACACCCTAATGGTTAGAGGCGCTTACCTTTTCAACGGATGTTTGCGGGACTTTCCACTCTGTTTCGCATACCTCTAAACAACAAGTCGTAAGTAAGTACTAAAAAACTTAGGTACTTAGGTACTAGATTTTTCTAGATAATTATATTTTTTAATTCACAATAAGTAATAACAAAAGCTCATAGCATTGAAAAACTCTTCCACATCGCTGCTGTTTTGTAATGTGCCTAAAAGGCAGAAATAAATTAGCGACAAAATAAACCAAATTAAAAATTTAATCATTTTAAAGTTAATAGGTATAAATATTTTACCGTCAATAAATTTATATTTGTACGGCCTGCATATAATTGTTATGGGTCTGGTTGTTTTTGTTTATTGGAGTTTATGTAATTGTTTTATGACCACAGCGTAATTTTTAGAGTGAGCCAACATTAAAAAAAAAGTCATCAGTGATCGAATTCCTATCTGAAACTAATGGATCATCAAATGTAATTTCATTTCCGAAATTCAGTCTGAAACCTGGTATAAAATTATTCCTACATCCGTAGGTATCTAGATCCGAAATAACTCCAATTCAATCTATAACTTCACTGGCTGCCACTTTACTTGACTTTACGTATCTACCCATTTGTTTGCGACCATATCTATCGTCACATGTAACTGCTGAACTCAACAACTTTTACATTGAAAAACAGGTTTACAACTGCTAGTTTCTCAGAAATAAATACTGCCCCACAATGTATCAAGTGCCAGCATCAGTTTTAGAATGCTAAGTTCAGAAACTGTTACAACGGAGCGAGGGAACTCCAGGAACTGCATTCGTTGGACTCTTTGAATGAATATGAATAAGTCACTTTCATAAATAGGTATATATTACTTACATACTTACGTGGAACTGTTGTGAGGAACTCACTCTTAGTTTTCTACCACTCAAACTACGTGAAAGGATTTAAACACTACCTATTCACTCAGATATACAACATTCAGGCATTTTTTTTAAAATTTATTTATTTAAACTTAATGTACAGTGGTGGTACAGTCAGCATCAAAAGTCGATGAACAGAATCAACATTACAAAACACCTGTTCACAATAAAATGCCATAAGTTATAGTCGCAACTAGGAAACAAAATAGCCTGTACACCAGAAATTTACAAAAGTCGTTAAACACGAGTATTTCAAAAGTACATGTGCACTAGTATTCCTAAAGTCGCTGTACACCATCAATCCAAATGTCGCTGAACATCATTGTATCAAAGTCACTAAACAGCTAATTTCACCTAACTAAACTAACTACTACTAAATATAGAAACTGCTGATATTGTTATTATAGAACAACATCATTGTATTAAAAGTCACTAAACAGCAGTAAAGACAAAATTAGGTTAACAAAGTATATTTTTAATGTTGCCGTGTGTTAATATACTTTTGATGCTTATGTTGTTCAGCTACTTTTGGGACAGTGCTTGCTTGATCTTAATAATGTATGATAACACGTTACTCGTTAGTATCTATTTCAATACTTATTTACAAAGCAATTATATTTTATTGTCAGTATTCATCTGTAATATGAAATAACATAAACATGACTCTAATGATCTACGAAGCGATTATTGTGATATTGTGATTATGGTACTTGTAATTTACTTTGCGCAAATCTTACAAAACCTACCTTCCTTTAATTTTTACTTTATTATTTCTATTCACATGACTTGTGATAATTTTAGTCTAGCGTATGATTGTCGTAGTCTGAAGTAATTGAAACGTCGTGTAAGTGCATAATTGTTATATTATTGAGATACATCAATCGATAAATACACAATAATGCCGTATAATGTGCATATTACGGAGCATGAACGTCACAAAATTGTTCTCTTGAGAGAACAAGAATACAATGTATCAGAAACTGCTGCAGAATTAGGAGTTTCGGTAAGTAATAAAACGTATAATATTATATCATATTTGTATTCATGTTTCACAATAATTGTAAGTAGGTATTAAGATTGCTGTTATTAATAAAAACAAATAAAGTGTGCATTATTTCTAAAACATTTTAAGAATTAAACAGTTTTAATTTAAATAAATAACATTTATTTATTTTTAAATAAATAACATTTATTTATTTGATATTTTTACATAAAATCGATCAAAAAGTCTAGGAATCGATTGCCAGGACGTGTCAGTGTTATATATTTATTATTTGGTAATATTCAAGCACATATTGATAAGTATGGGTAAGCACATATTGATAACCACTTTCTTACATAATCAACTCATCCTTAGAGCAAGGCTGCTTTCCAACAAAACTCAAGGTCTTAATAATAAAACCACTTCACAAAAAAGGCTCAAAAACAGATAAAAATAATTACCGTCCCGTTGCGTTAATACCGATCTTATTGAAAGTTTTTGAAAGAATTATGTACAAAAGAATTGTCTCTTTCTTTGACAAATATAACATTTTAGCTAAGGAGCAATATGGGTTTAGGAAGAATAGATCAACTTCGCTAGCAGCTTTTAACCTAATTAAATCGATTTTGAATAACATTAACGCTAAAGTTCCAACATCAGCTCTGTTTTTAGACTTAAGCAAAGCTTTCGATTTTGTTCGCCATTCAACACTCATCGAAAAATTGAATAAAATCGGAATAAGAGGTCCAGCATTAGAATGGTTCAAATCCTATTTATCGAATAGAAGTCAAATCACAAGAATAACTAAATTCGATGACAAAATGAATAGTATCGTCAATTTTGATTCACAATCCCGACATAATTACTTCGGAGTACCGCAAGGTAGCATCTTAGGACCACCGTTATTTCTTGTTTGTGTCAACGATCTTCCAGAAGCAATTGACCAAGATTGCGTCCTTTTTGCTGAGGACACGACGGTAATTCTAAATTGTAAAGACATTGAAACTTACGAGTCAGATATTAATAACACCTTTCACAAAATTGTCATATGGTTAGAAAATAACGATTTAAAACTTAATGTAGGAAAATATTACATTTCAAAACGCAGAAAAGCAAAGACATCAAACTTAAAATATCTCACAAGAACCAATTAGTAGAACAAGTACGTAAAATAAAATTTCTTGGGATAACAGTGGATGAACACTTAACTTGGAAAGATCATATTGACGAAATATGTATGAAAATTAACACATTTGTTTTTGCCTTGAAAAAAGTTAAAGAAAAGATATCTAAAGCAACTGCTATTATGGTGTATCACGCTTACATATGTTCCATTATTCGGCATGGTATCATTGTTTGGGGAAATTCCTCTGAAATATCTAGAATACTGATAGCACAAAAAAAATGTATTCGCGCTATTTTTAAGATGGACTGGACAGAATCATGCAGACCAATATTTAAATCTCACAAGCTTCTTACCGCTCCATGTATTTACATTTATGAAATAGCAAAATTTGTTAAAACTAATTTCTCTCTATTTGAAGCAAATAATAATTTCAACAAGCGAACGGTTACACAGTACTTATTAAAAATTCCTGTACCTAGAATAAAAATGTTCAGACGTAGCTGCGTTTATATGGCACCACTTATATTTAACTCGTTACCCAGCTGGATTACTAAATTGCCTTTCAAAAAATTCTGTGTTGTTTTAAAAAAATGGTTGATATCGCATAGTTTTTATTCAATAGGCGAATTTCTTAATAAAAAGACATGCCATTCCTACCACTTCAGGAATGCCTTGTAGCCAGTGTTGAAACAAGTGTTTTTTAGTATGTACCTAAATCTTTGGAACTTTGTTACCTTAATATATAAATAATAAGTAAATAATTTAAGTGTAGACTGTTTATATTAACTCTACATAGATTTGAGTTATTTTATGTTACTCAAACACTATCGACCAAATATTTGCATGCCATCACTAAATGGCGGAATGTGTCTTTGCACTTATAATCTTATTATAACATCTTTTGTACCAACCACATTTTACGCAAATAAACGATATTATTATTTCTTTATTTACTTTTTAAATACATATTAAATGCATTTTTAAATATTTCTTACGAAAACAATAACAAAAAACATTTAAAAATTTAAATATTATTATTATTATTATCTATTACTTACCCGATAAGTACTCAGTCGAATCATTGTAAGAAAGAATAGTAGATTGTATCATAAGGGAGCAAAGTAATATTTTGACGGCGAGGGCGTTTTTTGAATCCAGAGCGAAGTGAAGGATTCTAGAGTAGAATCCCGAGCGTAGCGAGGGGTTCTTTAGTAGAATCCTGAATGTAGTGAGGGATTCAAAGTACGTCGCCCGAGGCAAAAATGTATTTTTAATACAGATGATCAATAAGTGGCGTAGGCGTGGCAGGGACGTATAGCGTTCGGGAAGTGGGCTATTACACACTCGTGCTTTTTCTTTACCATTCTCGAACTCGTGCTTTTTCTTTCCCAACTGTCAAAATAATGTCTATTAAAAAGAAAAAAACCAACCACGAAGTTTTTACTAAAAAAAGTTTTTAGTGCAAATATTTCTAAAAAGAAGCTACTAATTTGTTTCAATATCAGATTTAATGATTTGATTCAATGAGTTAGGTTAGGTTTCATTTAATTTCATGTCATTAATTTTAATTTTCATTTCATATCAATAAAAAAATCTACTGAAGATTTGGCTGTATGGGCTTAGTTCCCTGGCCTACCCAGTACGGGTGAAGAAAACAAGAAAATCTCTGCTTATATTTTTTGACGGTTGGCGCCATTTTGATTATGTAGGTACTTGAGTTTATTGAGTTTTTATTATTTTATTAAATTGCTTCATTTTTTCGCAACTGTATTAAAAATAGTTGTTCAGTACACGTGCGGAACTGTCATCGCAACTTGTTCCGACTGTCAACCCTCACCTTCGGTTGCGCCTCGGCTCGGGAGACATTTGTCGGAACTCTTTGCAATGACAGGCTTTCCGCACTTGTAATGAAATATACTATTGCGCCCGAGTCATACACTCTATTTTTTATCACCCTCTATGAGCAAATATTTATTTTTTATTTAAATCTTTGTCACATTGTCACAAATGTGACAAAGATTTAAAATTAAAACTGTTTAATTCTTAAAATGTTTTAGAAATAATGCACACTTTATTTGTTTTTATTAATAACAGCAATCTTAATACCTACTTACAATTATTGTGAAACATGAATACAAATATGATATAATATTATACGTTTTATTACTTACCGAAACTCCTAATTCTGCAGCAGTTTCTGATACATTGTATTCTTGTTCTCTCAAGAGAACAATTTTGTGACGTTCATGCTCCGTAATATGCACATTATACGGCATTATTGTGTATTTATCGATTGATGTATCTCAATAATATAACAATTATGCACTTACACGACGTTTCAATTACTTCAGACTACGACAATCATACGCTAGACTAAAATTATCACAAGTCATGTGAATAGAAATAATAAAGTAAAAATTAAAGGAAGGTAGGTTTTGTAAGATTTGCGCAAAGTAAATTACAAGTACCATAATCACAATATCACAATAATCGCTTCGTAGATCATTAGAGTCATGTTTATGTTATTTCATATTACAGATGAATACTGACAATAAAATATAATTGCTTTGTAAATAAGTATTGAAATAGATACTAACGAGTAACGTGTTATCATACATTATTAAGATCAAGCAAGCACTGTCCCAAAAGTAGCTGAACAACATAAGCATCAAAAGTATATTAACACACGGCAACATTAAAAATATACTTTGTTAACCTAATTTTGTCTTTACTGCTGTTTAGTGACTTTTGATACAATGATGTTGTTCTATAATAACAATATCAGCAGTTTCTATATTTAGTAGTAGTTAGTTTAGTTAGGTGAAATTAGCTGTTTAGTGACTTTGATACAATGATGTTCAGCGACATTTGGATTGATGGTGTACAGCGACTTTAGGAATACTAGTGCACATGTACTTTTGAAATACTCGTGTTTAACGACTTTTGTAAATTTCTGGTGTACAGGCTATTTTGTTTCCTAGTTGCGACTATAACTTATGGCATTTTATTGTGAACAGGTGTTTTGTAATGTTGATTCTGTTCATCGACTTTTGATGCTGACTGTACATCAAGGCATTCTCTACCAGTCAACCTTTGGGTTTAAAAAAACAACATGTGGTAGGTTAGCATAATAAATAAATAACAACCAAAATAAATAAGTAATGAGTGGGTCTTTTCGTGTTAAAATAACCTTAACTCTATTACAGGAACACCTTTTTATTCGGTGGGAAATGCTCTAAATTGGAAGATTCTGTGGAGTTTTACAAGCTTTTGTAAAAAGGTTTTTGTTCATTTAGGTACCCACGTAGGAAAATCTTGGATCAAGCTTTTATATCGCATAAATTGTATTATGTATATTAACCTATCAC
Source organism: Mythimna separata (assembly GCA_030763345.1). NCBI lineage: Eukaryota > Metazoa > Arthropoda > Insecta > Lepidoptera > Noctuidae > Mythimna > Mythimna separata. The sequence continues at coordinate 19,495,781 of CM061168.1, forward strand.
ATACTTACCCACAAAACGAGACACAATAGGTAGTAAAACAATAACACCGCGGTCTCATAGGACCGGTCGGGGATTCATGAACTAAGTTGAGTTTGATTTAATTTAAAGTTTATATTCTTTGCAAAGCTTGGTTTTAAAAATGATAGAATGGAGTGCTGCAATAGACATCAACTTGGATGATCGATAGAAAGGTTAGAAACGCAAAATGTTATTAGGAAAATTAAAATAAACGATTGCGTTTTAAAAATCCATTGTTTTAAAAATTTAAAACCATTTTTATATTAGTTGTTACTTCATTAGGTGCACCCTGGGCGCCGGTAATAGGTACTAAAACCACCTATTGTAAATTGAGGTAAATTATTACACTAATTTACTAGCCCTTAGTACCTACGCTTCGTCAAACAAACTGCTGCACAAGTGAACAATTTCTGCAATTTCGTTTGTACCTAAGTACTTACCAACCAAAGAGAGTGGTTATATCGTCGTTGTTACCAACCCACAAAGCGCGGCCCCGCAGAATCATTACGGCCATGGTACCCGTAAATCTTGACGTGTGCGGTCATTTGTAATGCCCGTAGTAAGCCCATTAAAATTACAGAAGCAGTCGGAAGCACAAGGTTAAATACAAATGGCTTTAATAGAAAACATTTTTATCTTAAGACGACACAAGTCATGGGTTCAAACCTGGGCAAGTTCCTTTGTGGCTTTTTCAAGACATATAAGCTTTTTAAGTTTGTCCTAGACTTTTATGGCATGAAAGTCATCGCGACAAAACAAGAATTTAAAGTCTGAAAAAAGTCCCGTAAACAAATAACGTTTCATTGACTTAGATAAGTATACCTATCTGCTAACATACGAGTAATACATTTCCGTAACCAAACCACGTTGAGGTCAGCTTCCAGTCCAGTTAACCGGATTCAGTTGGATCTCGTATTTCAATCCGTAACCTTCTCTTGACTCTCTTTTTTGAGGTGGGAAATCATTAAATGCTCTCGTCTTCTTCAATTTATGTTCTCTCATTTCACGTTGGCACAAAAAAGCTGCCAGTCAAACACTTAACTACTCGTGTCATTCGTGCTAACCCACCCCAAACCTTACAAAAAATATCCCAGGAAGTAGGGTAGGCACATTAATAAATTCAGCTGTAACAGCGGAAAACTCTGTCAATAATTGACGATGGTGGCGGTGGCTCGTCAACATTATCAACGTAAATAACTCTACACAAATAGGTTAGGTACCTATAGCCAAACACTTCGTAACAATCATGGTGATAAATGGATCCGATGACCCAATTTTGTCCGGATATGAAAATACCAATCTATGAATCTACCTATCTACCACCAACCTACTAGAGGGGACCCAATTTGATTTTGTAAATACACCCTTCCTTTACAGTCAGTATTATAACAAAGTCAGCTTAAATTGAATCCACATGGAATCTATTAAGCATCAGGTACATTTCCTTCAACCTATGATTTGGAAACAATGTGTACGAATCTTTGAGAATACGAGAATCCTGCGGGTTTCATGACCTCTTATTTATGTCCCTTTGATATATAAAAATTGAATTATTTCGAATAAACTTTAGTACCTCTCGACTCTTTTATGTTGCTCTCAGCAAGTTTTGTTTGCTTCCCCGAAGTGATGGGGGATCTTTCCTTTGTCATTGTTGCTAAAGATAACTTATTGAATCAAATAAGGATTAAACTGAACAATGTTTTTTCTAGGAATGTACCTAAGAGGCATGAAGAATTTTATTCATTAAGAAAAAATACCGCAAGAATAAAGAAATTTTAAGTACCTACTTAGATAGGCATTTTTCATGGCTTGAATGAAGGGCTTAACAATCGCTCCATTAGACAGTTTCAATGTAAACGTTCAATTGAATTCAAGAGCCCAACGTAAGTATAATTTCAATGAAGTTTTATAAATGTATCCACTTGGATAGTTAAGTACCTATCTTCAGCACTGGATACTTTTGGATATCTTGGAAGATTCCTATCTAGGTATAAAGGTTTCCAACTTCTCCGACCAGACGGCACCTAGACTGCCGATCGGCCTACAACTGTTTATTTCGCACCAAAATTTTGTGTCGAGTAACGTCAACACTTCCAAAGTAGGCAAACCGAAAATAATCTACACTGAGGTAGGTAGGGTAGGTATCTAAGTAAATATCCAGATTCGATTATTGAGTTTCGTTTTGCGTAGGTACCTATTTGACCACCGGGTGGCGGGTGGTTCTTAGACTGGATGGCCGTCATTTCATCTAAGGATATGTCCCGTACCACCGCCATAGCATGCGACTTTTTTCAGCTTTCCGGTAAAAATCCTCACTTTTATATATCAAAGGGACATAAGTAGGTATTTGTTTCGCACTTTGTCCAGCCAGCCACACCTCCAGCCTCCAGCCCATCAGATTTGTTCGTGTCTTTTTCATTCTCATTTTTTTGGCGTTTGGCGGGAACCCTAAACAGCAGTCATTAGACCTGTTCAGCCCTTGCTCTATGAAGACGAAGTACCGTAAAATGGGGTGAATAGGGACAAAATCGAACTTGTCACTGAAATTAATCGATGTTGTAGGACGAATGCAATATTGATAACTCTTTCCAAGGGTTTCCGGCAGTTAATACTTTTCGTAAATGTTAAAAATACCCCCAGAATTTGTCAAAATTTAGATATTTTAACAAAAATATAGGCTGTCCCTATTCATACTTGAAGTGGGGTGACCTGGGACGAGACAGGGGTAACTTGGGATAAACTAGTAGGGTTGTCTCACGATAATTACGGAGTAATAGCGCCACATACAAAACAAACAAAAAACTTTTTTAAATCATACAAGTTCGTACCTATGTATCTCTTATTAGTTCGCCTTGTGCGCATGCTTGTATATAAGTTTAAAATAAATAAAATGAAAAGCCTTATTTTAATAAAAAGTGAAATCCTGCAAAACAATGCGATAAAATGTTCAATTCATGTTGTAGCAGCCCTGACCCTATTCAAACTTTACCGTTCCTAATCAACTTTCATTCGTCCCTATTTACCAAGTATAGGCGATTCTATTTGTACTTTAGCCGTCCCTTGTCACCCCGTTACCGTATTTATTCACCTCGAAAAAAATAAACAATCCCAGAGGTTCTAAAGAAAACGATTTAAACAAAAACTATGTAAAATCTAGACTTACCTCTTTTTGTGTAGCTTCGTAGAGATATTATATCGTCGCTGGCTAACTCCACACGTTGTCAAAAAAACTAGAATTTCCAAAAACTGACAACTTAAGGGACAATACCGCAACCTCACATCTACAGTCTTATTTGAAAGAAGATTTTTGACACCTTTTACTAACTTCACAACGCTTCGGTGTTGTCAGTTAGAAGATAATATATTCTACTTTTAGAAGAAAAAAAAGGTAGCAATTGGAAGTTCTTGCTTTTTTATTTTGTGGCTTCGAAACTAGATTCCTCGATTTGACCCTTTTCACCCCTGAGTCCTTATTCACCCCGTTTTACGGTATATTTTACGCCCCTAGTGCCATCTAGGAGTTCAACGGGATCAACCTGAAGACAACAAAGGAATGAGGAACATTGCCATCATACAAACACCGGAGGCCTGCAAACTTCTTATCGTGTAAGATAGAGGGCGTTAAACTATGTCGTAGGTACAATAATCCATCAAAAATATCTAGAGCAATTAGGTAAAATATAGTAAAAAGTAAAATATATGCGGACGAAATATCGAGACGTTTAATAGAAAATGAATAGATACTCAGAATTACTTGTGTTATATAATTTGAGTTTGGCAATAATAAACGGGTAAACTGATGGGCCCCACAAGACTGACGACTTGGTTAGATTCGCGGGAATACGATAAGATGCTAAATACACAGAGGGCCATGCGTTATGGCGACACTTGGCGGAAGCCTATGTCCAACTGTAAACTTCTATCGACTAGAATGCAATACTGCAAACCAAAAGGATTTTCAAAAATACGTTCTGAAGACTCGGATTCCGAGGCAATTATCATCTACATTCCACTATTATGATTCAAAACCACACTTTTAAATACGTTAATTGATATTTCGCACCCGCCGTCACCACCTCGTCCTACTAGGTACGCTAATTTTGTCAAAGACCTTAGAATCAAATTAAACAATCAACTGTGTTTTTCGAACTTTATTATAAATACAAAGTGAAATAAATTAGTCTAATCTTAAACTAGTCCTTAGAGGACACGATTTATAAGAACATTAATTAATTACATCGTTAAATAAAATAAAATCGCGTTGCTTTAAAACATGTAACAGAACAAATCAAAGTTCAAACTGTTTTAATACTCATTATATTAATAGATAATACTTAACTTCTATATTGCTACTATTCACAACCGGAACCAAAACAGAAATCGAAATATAATTGAGAATTCTACGCTATCACGAATTTAAAACGTGATTATGAAGCCTCTACCCGTTCAAGGTAAACAAAAATTGCGCAACATTGTTGTGTTGCTAGCAACGTTCTTCTCGCACAATATGAGCTGATACACACGAGCGGCATGTTGCCAAAGGCAGAGGTAACTACAATGACACTTGTAAGACACGACGGCTGACGCTGATCTTCATTTATTGGAATGTCAACAGACGTCGTCGAGCATCAACAACTGCCGCCCACACTGCGACAGCTGCCGCCGACGTGTCAACGGCTGCAGTTATCTCGGCCGTTAGCAACATGCCGCTTGTGTGTTTGAGCTCTAAGTAGTATTGCAAACGACACTTACAGGTAATATCGCAAGACGGTTATGCGTTTTGATAGTAAATTTAGGTTCACACAGTTATCCCGTGGTCACACAATAATCGCGTATTCGGGTAATGATCGTGTACTCTCACAATATTCTTAGCTTTTGAACGCCTTACGCCTTAGTATGTAGGGTTACGCTATGGCACGGACTTTGCACCAAAGCCAACACCAAAACGAAAACCGAACTGCACACTTTGTCTAGTCTAGCTATACCAAGAAACGTAGCGTCAACAATATTGAGCCATTATTATTTACCATGAAAAATTTTGGCATGCGACATTTATTTACACAATTTACACAAATATTATTGTTTTCGAACATCGAGTGCATAAGTAGCATTACATCTATTTCCACGGAGTTTATTATATGCCATAATTATTAGGTTTGTAACATTAATTTGTTTCAATTATAATTAAAACTACAAATTATGTCCGCTAATAAAGAGTAAAATGCCAGAAATATAATAAATACAGAAATGTTTAATTACCTGTGGAAGCCTTTCCTTACTAACAAAGATACCTTTACAAGTTTGAAAATAATATAAAATCTACAATGGATTTTATTAGATACTGTCATCCCTACTATTAAAGTTGACGAAAATGTAGCAGTCTAAAACTGATATCAGGATCAAATACAATAAACCTCATACATTGCATGGCATTGAATGTAACCTGCGCATATTCAAAATTTAATCTAAGTGCTTCACACAAACTCCGAGATCTATAAACATCACGATTTGAGAGACATATTGCCGTCTCTTTCTTACACGTTAGTTTTACAAATATGTGAGAGTGACAGAAATAACACCGATTCACAACTCGTGCGAACATTCATAGATCTCTTCTTTAGAGCTCATACACACCAGAGGCATATTTCCAACGGCAGAGGTAGGTAACTGCGGCCATCGATACGGGACGGCGGCAGCCGATGTCCTATAGTGACACTTGACACTCACGACGGCTGCCGCTGATCTTCATTAAATTTGTTGAAATGACGAGGGCCGCCGTCGAGCAACAAAAGATGCCGCTGATGCGTCGACGGCTGCCGACGACCCGTGTCGAAGGCTGTAGTTCTCTACAGTTGGCAATATGCCGCTCGTGTGTTTGAGCTTTTAGTGTTGTTGGCCTTTAATATGTAGTTGAATTTAGTATTGGTACCAAATTTTACCTTGTTCTTTTCGGTTCTGAGTGCGCAGAATACATACCAAAACCAGCAGCCTCAATATTAATAAGATATTTAAACATATTGAGATCTAATACCAACAATTTAACATTTATGCTAAGTAACGTTTGAATTGATGTCTACTATCCATCATCAAAATATTAGCAACTAACTAAAAATAAGTAAAAAAGAGGAATTAATTTCATTTTTAACTTTCATAATTTTCGGAATAGTAATTAACAATTAAATAATTCTCAATCACAGTCTACATAAAATCATAATTATAATGGTTACAAGATTTTGTTAGTATTTGTATATTATTTTTCTTCAATTACTCTATCCTAGCGTTGTACTTGTCACCTTTATCGAAGCTGCTTAGAAGATATAATAATGCCTTTATATAAGACAGGCACTTGGTGCACATTTTTTTAGCATAGGTACTAATATTTGTGGTACAAAGGGCAATGGCCTCGCTGCCCAAATTACATCATTTGAACAAATCACTTCTATCGGAATGAGACCACGAACCCACTACCGCGGTTTTGAGATCTATAGTCGTAAAGTCGTACATAAAACGAATAGACCAACAAGGATCTTTGACATTTGTGAAAATGTCTGTGGTAAAGCAAGATGGCGGGATTAGTACCGACTTTAGCCACGCGCCAGAAGCTCTTATGGCAATGCACCATTTTGTATCAAACGATAATTTGAAATTGGAAGTTGGTAATGACAACGCAGCCTCTAATTTATCAATTTATATTTGTTTTGAAATAAAAAGGTGTGACTGTTTAACCAAAAAAATTTCCAGAGTAAGAAAGCTCTGCCGAAATATACAATGACGCTAAAAGGGGAATGTCAGTGGTGTAGTTACTTTGTGAATATAATAAAGAAAAAGGCGCCTTTACAGGAAAACGAAAAAATAGGCAAGGAACTATATATATATATATATGGCCTTATTTGATTTATGGGAACATAAATAAAAAAGGCGAAATTGTTTTTTTGTTTTAATAACTAAAAAGACTTCACCCATGTCAAACTTCTCAGCTGATTGATTACTCGTTATTATTATTCGCTAGTTAAATGAACAAAAATGAATGTATGGCTTCTAAATAACTAAATATTATAATGTTTATTTTGTCATTAGTCTGTCAAATATATAAAAACTATGGCGGCTATCAGATGGCTACATTTCGTTCCCAATTTTTTTTTTTTGACACTGGTGCATTTATTGGACCTAGCATTGCACTTTTTTCTTACTCCTTAACTTTTGGAGATGAATAGTATAGTACTGGCCATTTCTCTATCTAAAATAAGGCAGGAAAACCAAAGACAAAAGGAACAAAAATTTGGATATAAAAGCACCCGCTTTTCATCGCGAGGGACACAAAGACTAGATAAAAATAATTGAAAACTATGAAATAAATTAAATAACGAATGAAAATGGGGGAACTACACCACCATAAACGAAGAACCTGTAATTGAATCTAAACGCACGTGTATTCCTAATTTTAAATAAAGAATAAAAGATGCGACGACTGGATATAGCAATACTCTATATTTAAAAAAAAAAGATTCACTGGGTCATCGCGTGATTCATAATTAGAATGTAAGTTCAGTGCCTATCACGACCTCTTTTCTGCGTACATGCTGCTTTCAAGCGAACTGTATCACGCGCTATTAGAGCAATATAAAATTAACCTTATTACCATTTAAATAAAGTTAATTTTATATTAGCTAAATAACTCGAATATTTAAACAGAATCCTTAACGCATATAGCGCCGGCATCGATCATAAGCATTACGTTATAGCGGCTTACGTAAACTCAACAGTTTTTCGCAAATCATTGAGCGTCAACAAAGACATAAAATGCAGTTCGCTTGATCGCAGTCAGGGTGTTACCACACCAATCGATCGATTATCAATCGATGTCCAACACTGGCACTCAGATACAGATTATAATGATTCATTAGCGTCCCTTAATGTCCATTAAAGATAAGTATTGCCAAACCTTCACTTAACTTCTTAACGGTTCATTAAGAAATTATCACATTGACAGTTTTTCATTTTAATACTGTGTAAAACTGCCAATGTGACAATTTCTTAATGGACCGTTTAGAAGTTAAGTGATGCTTAACTTTAATGGACATTAAGGGACGCTAATTAATTATTATCTATCTCTGAGTGCCAGTGATAGACCTATAGTAGAATGGGATCTGTCAACATCGATTGACAATTCGTCCTACACCTAATCAAAGCTAAAGCTACCGCACCAATCAACCAATCAACCTTGGACCAATTGGTGTGGCAACACCCTCACACTTCTTCATAAGCGAATGATTATTTTACCTAAGTATAAAGTAATGTTTTAGTAGATTATCTTGCTTGGGGGCGCGGCCGTGTTGGCGCTCATGGCTTGTTCTAGCGTGTCCAGGCGACGGTAGGCGTGGCCGCGGCTGTTGCGACGGCGACCGCTTTGGCGACCTTCTAGTATTAAGCCAAAGAACTGGAAAAGAACGAATTTGTTGTTAAAATATTTCTGCAACTCGCAGGTCGTTTATATCGTGTCAACTGGCACCAAGAGACTCTTAACCTGATAAAATTAAAGCCTAACTAATTGGTTTTCTGACTTTTCATACCTAAATATTAGGATAGGATAGGATATATTCCATAGGATTATTTTTTATTTGTTTTCAAATTTCTTGAGTAAATTCGGGATTCGCTCTCAAACAAACTAACCTATTAGATGTTAAATATTTTATTTTAAGAACTCGTAGAAAGTGCTTATTTGAGGCTAACCTCTGTCGGTAGTTACGCTCAAGTGAAAATAGAAAATTATCCCAAAGGCACATACTTACTCCCGGGATAAAATTATTCCTAGGACATTAATCTACCCGTGTGTCAAAAGTCATTCATATCCAATCAAGTAACAAACACACACACTTGCATACACATATAATAAAAACAAACTTTCACCTTTCTAATATGTTAATATTATGTGTTAATTAGATTAAGTGAAATCTCGACTTGATTTCAGAAACAACTAAACTGTGGCCACACAGGCAGAGTACCAGTGTAGGTATGCGATATCATAAACAAATGAGGATGTAACCATATAGTTTTTTTGCCTACTGCCTACAATTGATATTAATATAAATAATTCGTACTCACCACTTTGCTAACTTTGCTCTTGTTGTGGTAGAGGACGTAAAGCAGCACCATCAGTATCACCGAAGTCATGAAGAAGGGGAAGAAGTGGTCGTTGTCTTCATCTGAGAAGTCGTCGGGCATCGAGTTGGGGAAGAATTCTGAAAATATTATAAACAGTTTTTATATTAGAAAGTTTGCAAATGAAGTTGTTTCGTAATGATAAACGCCTATTGTAAGTATAGGTCGTAAGTGCTTTAGTGGCACTATTATATAATTGTACTAGCTTTTACCCGCGGCTTCGCTCCCGTCAAATGACTACCCTACATATCCTACGCTACCCTACCCTACCTTCCCTACACTACCCTACCTACCCCACACTACACTACCCTACATTACACTACACTACACTACCTTACACTACCCTATACTACCCTACACTACCCTACACTACCCTTCACTACCCTACACTACCCTACACTACCCTACACTACCCTACACTACCCTACACTACCCTACCTACCCTACTTTACATAACTTTTTTGAATTTTTCTCTCCGTAAAAACCATCATTGAACTTCAAGGAACATTTTAAAAAAAGAATCAGCCAAATCGGTCAAGCCGTTTTCATGTGATGTCGTGACAACGAAAAACGGGTTTCATTTTTATATATATAGATTACTGATGTTTTGAAGATGAATAAAAGCATTTATTCGATTCATTTAACCAGAATTAAGTTTTTGGGTTTTAAAAATTGGGTGCACTACGCGCCGACGATGGCTCAGGCTCAGTTACCGGACGGTTTCCGGACGGCAGGACGGCGAGCTACCGATTGCTTGACGTTGGCAAGCCCACGCCTACGGTAGCTCAAAATCGAGGTCGGGATCCCGGCCACAGTGGCATGAAGAAGTCCGCTCCCTCACGCTTGAGGCCGCCACCTTCGCTTGCATTACTGCTTCGCAGATGGAGACGACCGGCTGCCATTCATCCTAGCTCCGGACCACGGCCTTTACCAGAGTCCGACGCGAGAGGTCATTACCCCCACGAGAACACTCGTGAAAGTGAAATTATGCTACAAATATTTCGATTCAATAATATTATAATAATTTAAACATTACCTATTTCATATTCATGAATATTATTCAAATAGGTAGGTATAGTGCACAAGAACAAATTAAGACTAGGTTAAGCCGACGCAAAGAAATCTATTTGAGCATGTTGTTCGCACCTGAATAAACAGCCACGATCTTTTATAGTTAGCATGACCGAGTGAGCAAATAAACTACACACGAAGTAATAAGTTCATCAGAATAATATTTGTTAGAATTTTTGGTTAAGAAATCTTAGGAAAACAAGTGCTCCTAATCTTTCTTCCAACTATACATTTTAGGGTCAGTTTCCAGTCTAAACGGATGCAGCTCAATGCCAGTACTTTAAATGAAGCTACTGCCGTTTGTCTTCCTGGGTAACACATAAAGTTACATTTAAATAAGAAATACATGTATCTTTTTTGAAAATGAAAATTAATGGAACTTATTAGGAACATACTATAGGTGTGGTTGAACTCCACCTTAGAACGAGAGAAGTCATTAATTAATAATTGTATAATATGTAGCACCACCCTCAATCAGCTTATAGTTCGATGCTCTTTCTTTCGTTTCTTTATAAATACCACCTTGCGAAATTTGTCACAGTACGAATGTATGATATAAGACAAGTATTACGATGCTATTGTGTTGTAGGTAAATACATAGTAGTAAACAAGGTGGTGTTTAACAAACAAGCATCATAAGGCAGGTCACATTCGCACTAGTTTGCACAATTGTTGTTTTTTACACGACATTACCTACTAATCGCTAGCTTCTGACGTTTTATAAGTGCCCATGTAGACCTACTTATATGAAATAAAAAATTTGTTTTTTTTTTTGTATAATATACGCATTTCTGTGCTTAAATATCCAGCTTTTGCTATTACCAATATCGTCGCGTTGACCATAGCTAGGGAACGCAATCGCGGGCCAATTAAAAAAGTGGGCCAATTTTCCATATACTTAACTCTTGACTTTTTTGTACAATTTGTGCTAATAAATATAACATCGTCTTATAGTTTTAGTTTGAGTTTGCATTATCTTCACAAAATAGGTTCCTCAGTAACCTTTTTATCTAAATAAATAATTTAACCCTTCAAAGCGTTCCAAGAAATAATACTAGATTGAGACTAACTGTATAGTAGGTATTATTTCTTGCAACGGTCACCTAATACAATATACTCGCCTACTAACTACTGATACCGGTAGTTAGTAGGCAAACGGATCTTATATATAGTCTAAGTTCATTAACAATTTGAATCATGGAATTCTACAGGTATTGCATGCTAAGTATTATTATTGGAAGTCTTGAATGAGCATGAGCACTACCAAAATCGAAGAATCTGATATGCATTGCATATGACATGCAAATACCTACATTGTTTTACATAAACTTGCCTTGAACTCAAGGAGACAATCGAAACTAAAAGATTAATTTAAATAACCTAAAGTAAAACCTGGTGATAAGATGGTATGTGCTACTGATAATTTACAAAGAGTTAACAACAATACTGCATTTAAATACCTCTTTTACTTGATAAACCTTAATGGCTGTTATATAGTTTTGTTTTTCTCGGCAAGTGAGACAATTAATGAATAAATTAAGCATTTAAGTTCTCCAAACAGGTTGCAACATAATTGTTTGAAAATATTCCAATGTATTAGCAAGGCCCTCTGTAAATGGGACAATATCACTTTAAGCCTGCCTATTTGGGAAACTGTTAATGAAAGGCTTCTATAAGTGATAAATAATCTTAAAGTCCCTTGAGGCCCCAGTTATCGAGGTTTCACTGTGTTCATAAATTCTTATATTTGGTCAGTTTAAAAGTCTTAATAATGAAAACCATTTCGAAACTAGGTTTATATTATAATCGCATTTTAACTATAATAATTTATTACCAAGTTCACTTTCATTATTTTCACTAATACAATGAAAATATTATCGTAATTCAGAACAAAAAAAATCGGTAGGTCAAGGTATTGGAACAGAATTCATACAATTCACAACCCGTTTGAATCCCCAACCGGTCATATGAGACCGCGCTGTTATTGTTTTACTATTGTGTCTCGTTTTGCGGGTATCTGAGTAACTACTTAAGTCAAAAATATTACAAAATCTATTTAGTTTACCACTTATAGTGGTCTGATCTTTTACATGTAATATCATCCGAATAACAAAGTTACGTGGATAATTGCCACTTCCTTCATGCTTCTGTGTCAACTAGCTTTTTCCTGCAGTTTGCATTTAGGCTTGCTGAAACGCTTGCTCAATTTAGGCCATGGACTGCACATCACCTATCCAACTATTTTTTGTATAAAAAGAACTTCTGGGACTCAACGATGATAATATAGATAGATAGAGTGCGTCTAATGAAAGCGCGACCTGGAGTTTTTTTTAATTTAATTGGCAACATTATTCAGCCGCAATTGTAGGAAATAAAAAAAATTGTGTGTCAAGACATGATTCTCCTACTAGTTAGTAATACCACATACAAAATTTTTGTACAGTTCGTCCGCTATAAGTTGGCGAGTGTGAAGTTAGGCTCTGCGAATTTTGGCGCTTGAAATATCGTACAAAAATAAAGGTTTTAAAAAAATAAATGCAATTTGCAGTTCTTATTGCTGTTAAAAACAGTTATTGGCATTAATTGTCAAAATTCGCAGAGCCTAACTTCACACTCGCCAACTTATAACGGACGAATTGTATTTAACCTCTTTTTCTCTGGTCGCGCTTTCATTAGACGAACTATAGAAGTATTGTCGTGATCAGATCATTACGAATCAGGTAGATGAAGCTGCAGCTTTGAAGATATTTTACTGACGCAGATATTTTTTTTACCGCCGCGGTAACACTAATTCCGAAGTCCTTGTTTTTTTTTAATAGATATAAACTAGTGCTTGACTGCGATCTCACCTAATGATAATCAGTGATGCAACGTAATATCCGAGGTATTTAGTTTTTTATGCATACACGAAACTTTACTATCAAATCTTACAAACACCTTCACATTTGACCTCCACAATTAGTTAATCAAGAAGAGCCTTGTAAAGCTGCACGTTTTTGTTGAATCTATGGATATCTACTATTTAGTTTTAATTAACAAGTACCCACAAATCGATACATACCTTCACCTTTGCCACATCAAAATTGTAAGTACTTCTAATCCTTTGGTTGAATTTTAAGGCCTTGCTCTTGACTTAAGGTCAGTACAGAACAGTAGTATATGATTAAGACATTGCATTTTACACTTTATAATCTAAGCCACAAGGTACTTACTAAATATTTAGATGACTGAAATAACTGCATAATCTAGAATTCCCACCACCTATTGTTTGTATAGACAATGGTAATTCTGTATGTAATATTGTTACCTTTTTGTGAAACCTCAGCTTCGTGGGCAACCGGAACAACCAATTTATTCCTATTGAAAGTCTGTTGGTTTACGGGCTCCTGTTCTGGTTTGACCTCCATTGCAGGGTCTTCATTTTCGTCATCGCCGTCACCATCTGAGTCTGAAATAATAAATAAATACTGAGAATGGCAAAAAGAGCTACTGAATAGGTCCCATTATGTGCCACACTGATACACCATTGCAGCAGACGAAAGCAAAGACTATCAAAAGGAATAGCCCACACTACCAAGACAGAATTGTGTTGAAAACGGGGAGGGTCACCCTTCGCTTCGAATGACATCCACTACTGCCTCTCCAATTTTGTTCCTTCCTTTGCTCAAGATGAAGATTACTAAAGAGTACATTAACAAATTACCAACAAATATGATAAACACCTAGACCTTGTAATATCCTGTTTTATTAAGTAATCTGATAAAATCTTAGACACAGTAAAACTAAAAACTACTATTAGCAATAACCATCAACTTGATAAAAACTAATGTGTACTTAATGAAAAATTATTAACCAGTTTTGATCAAACCTATAATATTGTTATCTAATCTCTATAAGTAGTCATGTTGAAAATTAAATTAAGCATTTGATGACTAATCAAGGACAAAATTAATGTTATGCGATTAGTAACACTAACACAGCTTTAATAACCATATGAATGTCAATTATCCGAATTAAAGATTATTTTATTTTAGTTTTTTAATAAATAATCAAAATGCCTTTTTATTTATGAGTCTTTTTAAACACATTATAATTTTAAGCACAACTTCCAACCAAAATTAATCAGCCAATAATGTTTTCAATGTTTTCTGGCAGAGGCCAGGAGCTCAACATTGGTAATCTCACTCACTAAGCAGAGGTACTACTGTGAGTAAACACTTACAATGGTAAATTGTAGTAAAACTGGTATATTAATCCTTTGAGTACCGTAATTAGAGACATAATAGAAAAACAATAGGTATGCGGTCGCCAGTTACCGCTTGGGGCGCAACAGATTAAATAAAATCATGTAGTTAGCAGTTTCCGTCAGAATCACGCATATGAGTTGTACAATTATTGAAAAATCGAATTTATACTAAGCAGACTTAACAGTTGGGTTATCACAAGCATGACTCCACAAAAGTTCTACATAACAACAACTTGGGAGGTGGATTGTTACTGCACAAACAAATTATTTTACGTTCTTGGCACCAAAAGTGTTAAACAAGAAGTTGAAATAAGTTCATTGAGTTCAAGTCTTTGAGTTTGAAATATAAACAAACACTAAATTAATTGCATACCCAGGTAGGCCGCAGCTTTGCATAAAACCTAACGGTTTTACAGACCTATTGGATACTCAATGTGGCAGCCCTATTTAAAAATTGAGCCACACCGATTGTCTAAGTGCCCATACACCTGCACTTTAGAGGATATTATAAGTGCCACCGATGATGCATTTAACCTAGCTACCTATTAGGCCCAAACCGATTATCGAGTTTACCATAAATATGAAAAGATGAAGTAATTCTGTATAAGAGTTGTGTAATTTTTAGGATTTTTTTTCACATTATACCAAAATTTTCCTCAAATTGAACATTAATAATCTAAAAGCAAATAAAAACAGTATTTACCTCCGTAATCTTCAGCATCACCAACAATTCCTTTTGGTTTAGGGTTTTCTAGCACAGCAGGCTGCTTTGGCTCAACATCAGCTTGTACTGACAAGTCAGGGAGCACTGCATCATTTACAACTGCCGGTTTCTCGGCCTGGACTACGCTTGTCTTGTTAACCTGGATAGGAGCTTCTGGTGCAGGCACTACTGGATCCTCAACTCTGACATTGACATCTGTGTCATCAGCATTCTCAGCCTCATCAGCACTCGGAGTTTGTTTAGAAGTTGCCTGCGCCGCTGTCTCAGACTTTGCCACTGCATCATCAACAACTTCTTCAACCTTCTGCGGAGTTGTTTTAGCTACAGCCGGTACTGTTTGCTTAATTTGCCCATTACTTACTTTTGTATCTTCAGGTTTAACTGGGTTGCTATTAGCAGACACAGGGATGTCTGCCTTAGCACTGAAGTCAGGTTCTGGGCCCACCTGTGCAACAGCTGCATTGTTGTTCGCATTATTTACTGTTGTGGTTGCCAGTTGATTCTTCAATATTTCTAAGCCCGCCTTGTAGTATTTGCAGTAGTAATTAGCCTCAGTCATCGTGTCTTCGGCGCCACATACTTCCCCGCATGTAGCTTGCCCTCTAAAGACGTCTTCCGCAGTCTCTTTGTACTTCGGGAATGTGGAAATATTGGTAAAAACCCAGTCCTTAGCCAGAGTGCAAACTGCGTTGACATTCTGTTTCTCGTCTACGTTTGCGAACAAATCTTCGCTTACTGTTAATTTTAACGACGCGAAAGCTAAGCACAACTGCTGACTAATATCATAGAATATCAAACACTGTAACTGCTTTTTACTATAAGGTGGTACTAATACGGTGCAATCTTTTATTTGCTTTCTAAGACGGCTAGACAAAACACTACTACTTTTGCATTGATCTGCTAGGGCCGTGAGTGATGTTGATAATAATTGACTTGGAGCACTTGGTGGAATAGGATTACCCAAACTTTGGTAACACGTATTTATCAACAAAAAGGCAAGAAAATAGCGAAACATTTTGAAAGGGGAATACTACTCCGACCTCCCACAAAATATTAGAAACTAATAAAATATCGCACAACACGCTGTCGTCAGAATAGAATAGATAGAACAATCAACAATGTCAACGTCAACGTCACGTCAAGTTATCAACCAGTAACGTCAAACTAAAGTGTAAGGTAGTAAAATATCGATAAGAATAATGCGCAAATATTATTTGATATAAATAATTCTACCCGTAATAAAATATAAGTAATGACTAAACAAGTAAGTAAGTAAAATAAAAAAAATCTTTATTAATTTTTTTTTTGTTTTTGTGTATGTAATTTCGATCTTGTTTTGTTGGTCTCGCGGTCGCGCGAGTGCGATTACTGGGAGTTAGGTGTTATTGGCTTTTCTATTATCAATTTCCTAGTGGCTCGGAGATATAAAGTCGGCAGTGTGATCCTCGAGTTTCAAAATACACGTGTAGCCTTTCCTGCACCTTATTTTTCTGCGGACTATGATAATGAAGTGAAAATGAAAATGTGTTATGTGTACGTTGCAGATTATTGTATTTGATGCTTTGTACCGCCACTGTGGTAGAAACTCGATCTCAACGATTTATAGTCCTCCTTATTCCTTTGGAAAATCATAAAATAATAAACAGAGGTATAATTTTCTCAAATAATGTATTTAATAACTAAAAAGTATTGATTTTGGTTTTCTTTTTCAAAACTAAAAAGGAATAAAATAAGTTGGGTGCTGGTTATTTCAATAGTGAAATATCACATACGAATATCGATATTTTGTATTTTGCAATGCGGATACACCACTATCAGGTAAAGTCTATGGTCACGATGCGTCATAAATGGCAACGTTTTATTTGAGTGCAACCGAAACACAAGGCTTTCTAGCCTGCCATATAGGCATAAATTCGTTAATTTATGTATTTTTGTTTTACTAGAAAATGGCTGAGATTCTATGGACAGAAAACCTGAAATCGATTAATAGAACTGTGTACTTACCAATCAGTTAGCTGATTACGTATAATATCTAAATATTTAGCATCGTCAAAAGAACAAAAAAAATCCAAAACCCAGACCCTAAGGTAAACAACAATATTGAAGAACTAAGATTCTCATAATAAAATTATGTGATTATTTTTGTTTTTTATTAGAAAAATAAGTGTTGTCCTTCCTTATAGGTGATTGAATTGAGTGGGTAACGTCAGCCACATTCATAACAACCGCTACGTAAAAGTCTCCATGCAGTGGGTTCCTGAAGATGGAAAGCGGTATCAACACCAGCTCAAAGATATTATATTATACAGCGTATTAATAATTAGCCTAGTAGGTAGGTATTTACCACAAGGACTACTTCGAGACGGCGAAAGAGAAAAATGTCCGGGTCTCGGGGAAGCTTTTGCCCAGAAGAGGAACAGCAACGGTTAGACAAAAAGAATAATTACACAATATGAAGTCTACTTATGCTGGTGCTTAGTCTCTAATCCGATTAAATATGAGTTCTAACTTCCACAACTCGGTCACCGACCCATCCAAAGATACCCCTTAATAATATTAGTGCATTTGAACTAGGTACCTACAGAGTGTCTACTGACTATGGCGTAACAAATGTCGATCTTAGGAGTTGGGACTGCGAGTAGGATTTCTTGAGTACCTAGGTACGAAGGAGTCTTGGTCCGAAATGGATAGCCACCGATCCAAGTAGGTATCAACTCTACCCGTGTGTCTGGAACTATAGTCTTTTTTACATAGCATGGATTGGGTGACAGCAGGGCGAAAATTTGCATCTTATGCCGCGGCCACACACTCGACGAGTAGCATGGGAAGTAACGAGGAAAGGAGGCAGAGACATAGTGTGGCCACGTTACTCGTCATGCTCCTCGTCCTGCCCACTGCTCCCTATCTTGTCGGTCTTTGCGCGCGAGAGAGAGAGAGCAACATCGCGGCAAATCACGGCAGCGCGAGGAGCAGAGCGATGAGCAGCGCGAGGAGCATAGTCTGGCCGCAGCATTAGATGAGAAAAAAGGTTAGATAGCTACATTGTATGAATCTGACATCTGTCACCGAAATCATCCTATTATATAACTTTAGTTTAGTCTCAATTAGGTATTTCACCTTGCCCGCGCCCCATCAATAGGTACTGATAGGTACTGATAGGTACCTATTGATGGAAGACGCAGCGTCGGAAGGCTTCCCACAAGGTGGACCGACGACCTGGCGAGGGTCGCGGGAATCCGATGGATGCGAGACGCGCAGGACCGGTCGCTGTGGCGACGCTTGGGGGAGGCCTATGTCCAGCAATGGACGTCTTTCGGCTGAGATGATGAGATAGGTACCTATTAGATGCTCGTATATTTTATTACTTATCTGTGCTATTAGCAACATTATCGTTATAGAAATCCAAATTAAATTAAACCCTAATATATCTACTGTATCTATATTTTTTTTTTGTTTAACTTCAGAAACTGCATGGATACAATGATATAAAATGCGAAGAGTTGACCTACTCCCGGATTTTTTTCCAACCACGTCTTTTAGGCTCATTTTTAGGTTTCCGTAGCCAATTGGCAAAAACGGAACCCTTATAGTTTCGCCATGTCTGTCTGTCCGTCCTCGCTTAATCTCTGTGATCGTTAGCTCTAGAAAGCTGAAATTTGGTACTAAATGTATGTCAATCACGCCGACAAAGTGCAAAAATAAAAATTGAAAACAATATGTTTTATTAGCTTAGCTCCCCTTCATGTAAAGTAAAAAGCGATTTTTTTTTAAATTTCAACCCTAACGTGTGGTATATTTTTGGATAGGTATTCAAAAATGAATAGGGGTTTACTAAAATCATTTTTTGATAATATCAATAATTTCGGAAATAATCGCTCCCAAAGGAAAAAACAATGCGTCCCCGGGTCAATCAACTTTTATTTGTCCTGTAAGAACTATGTTATGTCCCTGACCAATAATCGCAGTTCTAAAGAAAATTAAGTGGTTTGTTGGCATATGTCGCATTTATCGTATTATTAAGCAAATATACGAGTAAATTATTTTAAAGAAATCACTATTATACTGGAATTTTAATGGTTGTCCGGTTAACAAAACATCTGATGAAGTGTTTTATTGTTTGTCCCCCAGTAGGTTAGTACAACGAAACATTACTTTATATAAAAAATATTGTATGGCAATTAATTACACTTTTACATAATTATTTATTACAATATCTACTATGATGCTAGCATATAGATTTTTGTTCGATTTAAAATTTTAACGATATTTTGGCATGTTCATTTTGGTCCCTAATAATATTTTAATATCTTGACTTCCACCGGGCAACGGCAAAAAAGTTCCGCAACCAAAACACAGATGGCGTGATTAGTGCCTTGAGAACAAGTCGATTAATTTGTTGACATCACTCATCTAGCCGCCATTTTGAATTCATCTTTCCCGCAGCGCCAGTCGGCCGAGTGTGTTTTGAAAAAATGGGTGGCTTTATTGTGTGTCTACCGGACAACCGGGACAATAACGTAAGTATTTGATATATCGTAGTAAATTAAAGTGAAAATATTCTATTTAGTCTATATTTTTCATTACGCGTTAGGACCTAATTCAAAATATCATTATTATTACCAGGGAGCGCAAATACTGATAAATGTCACTCGGACAACCGGTCACTTGGACAACCAAAACCGTTGTCCGTGGGGCATTTTGGTTGTTCTTAGGACAATAATAATAGAATCAGTATAAAGCAATACTTTTTCTTTCAATAATAATTAGTCACTGAAGAGCCTAGCCTAGCCTTACAAGGGCTAGAGCATTTATTATTGTTTAATATAAACAATATTGATATTTTGACCAATTTCAACTTAGTACTTCTTGACGTGTGTTAGCATACTTACCTAACACATTTTTATAGTCCTCTATTCTATTTTTTATTATTATTTTTAGATAATGGGTTTGACGGAAAAAGAAAAATCAAGACGCTATAGAAAAAGACGTAAAGCGGACCCGGAGAAATTAGCTGAGCGAAAGAGAAAAAAAGGGAAAGCTACCATACCTGAATAAAAAACTAGTTTCAAGTATGCTGCTAGAAGATAAGAAAACTGCAGGATTATATGGAAGCTGCGAAAACGTCACAGAGAAATTGCCAAAGAGCTGATATTAATTATTAAAGAGCTGATAGTATTACATTTTTAGATCTGTTCATTATTGAATACTTTTATGATCATGTTGATTCTTTCATAAAAAAAATATATAATAAAACTGATAATTATTGTCATATTGTTGTTTGTTTTACATAAAAAGAACAAATACAGGCGATTTCAATCCTAGTATCTCCTTCGGACTCCCAAGTGACGTGCGACTCCCCACTGGACAACCATTTTGTCCCTGTCTCCGAAAGATACATTATCGTCATAAATACTTAAAAAAAACAGAAAGGTATACAAAATTTTCAAATATAAATGTAAAAATTAAAAGTGAATTCATAAACTGTTAAATATTACGCTATAAATTATTATTTTATTAGTTAAATGTAAAGTTTGTTACATTTAAAGTTTGTCGTTGTCCAGGTGACAATATTATTGGGAATAACTTATAAATTAAAAGCCACATCATTTATTTATGAATAATAAATTGGAATCTATCCTATATTCAGTGGAAATAAAGTGACGGTTTACAATTTGACTGAATTTTAATGGTTCAGAAGCCTATTTAGTTCAGTTGTCCAAGGAACTGTTTTAACTAGGGTCATGTGGATTTCGGAGGCAAAATTGCTATTTTATTTAAATAAATCTTTCTGCTCTATGTGTTTTCTTAAAATATAAATAATTATCTACTGCAAACATGTTAAAAAAAATTAATTCACAAATAAAATTTAAAAAATCAAATTTATTATTGATGGACACTTAAAAGTTGATTGACCCCCCCCTCCCTCTAACTTTTGAACCATAAGTTTAGAAAATATGAAAACAAATCTGGGAAATAGAACTTTATAAAGACTTTGTAGGAAAATTATTTTGAACTTGATGGGACGAACAGTTCTTGAAAAGTTGGGGATACTTAGTTTGACGGACGGGAAACTACGGAACCCTACACTGGGCATGGCCCGACACGCTCTTGGCCGGTTTTTGGATATAGGTAATGTATCGATCTACCTACTTATACCTACTTATGAAGTTTTAGAAAGATAAAGTACCTAAAATAAAAAGTACCTAAGTGCAATTCTGTAGGTATCTACTTTATTGCTATCTCATAGATTACTTAGGTAATAGTTAGATACAACATTAGAATACCACCTACTTCGATTTTTCGGTAAGGCCATAAGGTATGTATACCTAAGCACCTAGGTTATCAGAAACTGGCAAACGATATATGAAAATATTGAAAAATTAATCTTTTATTTAAGTAACCATTTATTATGTTTCCTTCATAGGAAACGATCAAATTGTAGGTACACTATATTAGTTCCACAGGACGTAGGCTATGTGAAAAATATTGTGAATTGAAATGAATTCATGATCCTGAAAATTGACTTCTTCTCTTTCAATTAGTTACTGTTCTTTAAAAATGCATAAAACGTGTAGGAACTCCGCACAACCTGAAAATCATAATGAAATGCAATTAAATCAGCTGAAAATATAATATGTACTTATGCTTTGTACTGTAGGTAATGCACCTAGGTATATAAAAATGGGAAATTACCGAAACAAAAGTACTATTCGAAATTGGAATCAAATTTCCTGCCACAAGATTGATGTTGCGTTTGATTCTTTCCATAAATAATAAAAGAGCACGCCTATATTTTATTGGCATTACCAGCCAGTCCATTGCGTACGCGGACTCCATTAACTTTTCACTCTGAAAACCAAATAATAAAAACATCTGTTAACTGGGTAATCTAGAACTAAAGACACTATAGACCGGTACTCATTATTTTATATTATATGGTGATGTTACTTCATGTTACGACTTACGACCAATAGAATTAAACATCCTATGGATGTAACCACGGGGGACAGATAGTTGCTAATAAATTGAACGTAGTCAAATGGTATCTACAATCGAAACACAATTACGTCAAACCTACTAGAGTTGACATACGCTCGAACTTGGTACTAAGGATTTGGTCCGTCCGTAGAAGTACCACTCGACTTTGGTATGGGCGGGCCAAATCCGTCGGACCGATTACGACTTAGCTACAGGGCAATTGGAGAAACCCAGGGATAATATTATTATTAAATAAAATCTATGATGGGATGATACGAGTGTATAATAAGTTACCTCATAAGTGACCTCGTTGCCATAATAACAGTACATGAACACCTCAATGAGAATACAAAACATGTACATCACCATGGACGCGAATTCCACTGACATTGGTTTCATCTGCAATAGAAAACATGTCAATTTTATATGAATTAGGAACAGATCATTAGGAATTGGTGTAACCGCATCGATGCATATCAAGGCTGCGTAGTAATAGGTACGGCATACACAGCGGTTGGCATATTGTTTTTTATTAGAACGCGAATATAAAACATTCTAATGGTGCTATTCATATCTTGGCTGCAGGCAGCACATGCGGCAGCCACAAGTGCAGCCGCAGCCGTTCGAAATATTTTCAGAGAAATCCATACTACTACATAAAAAACCATCAGGCAACTGCAGCCGGCTTCGTGTAGCCATCGTATATGCTGCCTGCATCCACAGCCACCGTATATGCTGCCTGCAGCCGAGGTTCAAACATGACGCAGTTCCTCACCGAACGTGGTTAGTTCGGAATATTTGTGCGAAAGAAACGCCCTGGGCGTTGCTATGTCCAGTCACCATTGTATGGATCGCCTGGAGGACCCGGTGGAACATACGATAGAGGTGTGCCCCGCTTGGATGGGGCACCATCGTGTCCTCGTGGGAGTGATCGGTGATAACGCGCTGGACCCTGGCACAGGCCATGGTCCGGAGCGAGTTCGCCTCCTCCTGCTAAGAAGTAATGTCAGTGAAGGAAGAGCACGCGCGCGGGAACTGCCCTCACACACCAGTCGCCGAGATCCCTTTCCCGATATCTAGCCACCGTAGGTGAGGGCTTGCAGAGCTTGACGGCGAGCAATGGGTTGTTCGCTAAAAGGAGAAAATCCGCTCCTAAGACGACCCACTGACCGGAGATGTCAGCAAAACAGCATGAGCCCTGCAGGTTTGAAGCCTACTGGAGTCATGAGTTCGCGTCGAAAAGGAAAATCTAATGCAAAGAAGGACCATGGGACTAGGTTTTAGCTAGGGCATCGGAACCGGTTTTTCCCGGTTCTAAAAGAACCGGGAGTTCCCGGTTCTGAGGGACCCTGAAAGAACCGGTTCTGTAAAATGGAGAACCGGGTCTTTCGGTTCTCTCTTAAAATAAATTTAGAAATAATATTATCTCTATACTTAATACCTACACTTTATGCTAAATATCAAGTTATAATCCAAACAAAATAAATACTATTATTTCACTATATTAATAAATAACCTTATGATTTTAATATTATTGCTGAATCTTTAGCAAGCTTTCGGCAACATTAAGGTAGAATATCCCGCGACATGAAATTTTTGGACATTTAATTTGTAGCTCAGTGTCAGATAGAAAATTATGGTGGGTTACGTTACGGCATCGTAGACACTTTCAAATTGTAGATCATAGAATCTTAGAAAAAATGTATTTAGATTCATATTAGAAAAAAAAAATCACAATGTCAAATCATTCGCTCGCTCTTACTTTCTCTCCCGCCACTCGGCGATAGGTACATCATTTGTAGATCCTTTTTCACTTTATTCAATGAAAACATTCAAATCATACACATTTCTTATCTTCACATCAAGAATACAATTTTTCAATAGTCTATCACTTTAGTCACCAAACGACGTCAGTCGAAGTTGACTTGGTATAGAAATCCACCTTAGGGCGACGGGTTTCTAGTACAATCGCGAAAACTCATTTTCTAGAAGGGTTATTTTGGTGCGGTGTTTTACGCTAGCGACCTAAAATAGGCTAGTTCCTATTATATTTGACGAGAAATACTAGTTCCCGCAGCGCAATTTTCCCCTCCCGGTACATTTTGAATTTTCACCAAAATTTATTCAAAATTTTTATCTCTAAAACCTTTAGTCTTCTTCGATTTCTTTTTTCAGCCTAACTTTCCAACACACTGGACCTACATTCTGACTATCATTACGCGAACCCAAATTTAGGTTCAGTTTTCCAAATTAGTTTATTTTTCACCAAAAATTCTGGTTTTTTTTTTCAATCAATTTTAGCGCGACTGGCTAGGGCTCGCGGAGACGCGTCTATTGACACCTCGCTCGTGAGTCTAGCCCAGCTACAACGCGTGAAAATTTACGGAAAAAAAAACCGAAAAAACCGGGTACTCGGTTCTGGCTTGAGTTTGGAACCGAAAGAACCGGTTCTCAAAATAGGGCCGGTTCTCGATGCCCTAGTTTTAGCCAGTAAAAGTCTTACACGCTCTCCTGCTCCGCCCAAGAACGGAAGAAATTACTAGATGATAAATACAACTTAAAAAAAAATATGGTATGGTTGACAATGGCTGTCAATCTTTAATTAAAACTCACGTGTTATAATACACGAGTGTTTTGTGTGTAGGTACGTACATAGATAAAAGTTATTTATATTTTGTATTGTTCCCACGTGCATATGGAGAGAAAAACCCGGCCAAGTGCGAGTCGGACTCGCGCACCGAGGGTTCCGTACAAACCTGCAAGGTTTACAAAGTTCGTTCATTACGACAATCGAGTCGAGTGTGGTGGTGGGGTGGTGGGTGTGGTGGTGGTGGTGGTGGTGGTGGTGTTCTAAGTATTTGATATGTATTTCTATTTGATAGCTCTACGCGTTCATGAGGAAAAAAGAAATAAGTTTATATTTATTAAAAAATAAATATGTATTTTGTGATGTAACTGAAAATTTAAGGTTTTCGGAATTTTTCCTTTATGTTTGCTATAAAACGTTGCTTCATGCCAAATTTCAAGATTCTAGGTCGACTGGAAGTACCCTTTAGGTTTTGATTCCCTTGCGAGTACTTGCGAGTTTCAAAATATGCAGTTTAAATTGCTGTTTCTTTTGATTGCGTTGACATAGAAGTTTGATTTTGTTACAACTTAAAGATAATATAGACCTGAGTATTTGGTATGAATTTTAATTTAATACCTCTACGCGTTTATGAGGAAATGGGTAGTAAGTTTAAAATTATTTAAAAAAAATATATTATGTGATGTAACTAAAAATTTATGGTTTTCGTAATTTTTCCTTTATCTATGCTATAAGACGTTGCTTCGTACCAAATTTCAAGATTCTGAGTTCACGGGAAGCACCCTGTAGGTTTTGATTCCCTTGCAAGTGTCGAAAATTTGCGGCATAAACGGCTGTATCTTTTGATTGCGTTGGCTTAGAAGTTTGATTTTTTCACAGCTTCAAGGGACAGTAGACCTGAGTAATTGATATAAATTTCAGCTTCATACCTCCACGCGTTCCTGAGAAAAAGGGTCTTGACAGACGGACGGACAGACGGACAACAAAGTGATCCTATAAGGGTTCCGTTTTTTCCTTTTGAGGTACGGAACCCTAAAAAGTAAGATAGGTAGGAATTTTTTTCCTTATCACATTACATAAAGTAGAATATTACATTTCTGTTTGTCGTATGTGAATTCATTTTAACAAAAGTACGTAATTATATTTTTATGTTGTCTGCTAATAGAGGTACTTGTAAGTAGTTGTAAGAATATTTTAATGGGTAAGTATGTAGATTAATAAACTTACGCTAACTAATCTGTAAGCTGTAGTGCACATTATCCAACCGCTGATCGTAAATAGATACATGACAGCCCCCCCAAATATTTCCTGAGTAAGATTAGAAAATCTGAAACGAATAATTTTTTGAAAGCTTTCTAACATCTCTTCAATGTTCATAAATTCAGCGTATTAGAAGGACTCACTTGATAATCTCGTTGTAATGCAATAAGATGATTTTTAATCGTCGTTCCAAGATATCTCTGAAATCCCCCGACGTCTCTACCGCTTCCTCCCTGCTCTTTTCAACAACGTGTTCTAAATCCAACCTGAAAAGTGTAAACATTCGTTCTTAGCATTTATTTGCTGCTATAGCCTATAAAGCATGTCTGGAAAATCGTTCACCTGAGGATAGAGAGCTGTGCCTTGGATTGTACGAGGAAAGATGTTGCAAAAGCGTCCATTGAAGTGTTACTGAAGGCAAGCCATGAAGTTTGTACCCACACGTAAAAAATTGCGAAGTAAAATCTGTAAAAAAGAACGTTATTGGAACAGCTGATAGTGACATTGCTAAATTTAGTTAAAATCACGTGTTAGTGTGTGGGTGGCACAGGAACCTGTGCGGATAGGCAGAATAAAAAACATGCCTTTTTTACGTGGACGTATCAGATTTTTATGACTAACACAGTGTTTGAGTGTTCCTTCATTTATCTTTTTCGCGAGAGCTATGGTATCTAGTCCATTTTTTTTTAGGTGGGTATCATCAAAATGACTATTCCCGCTCTGGGCGGAGCGGGAGGGCGTATCAGACTTTTACTGACTAATACCCACTCCTGTTCCTTCTTTGCCCTAATTCCGGGGTCTCGGGGATCTCCAGAAGGCTTCGGCCCTACCGGGCCCCTACAGTTTGCTGACATCTCTTAGAGGCGTGCGTGGAACAATACGCGCCGTCGACGACATGGGCTTGGTACGGACTGTTACCAGACGTCCGGACGGCGAGCTACCCATTGCTCGCCGTCCGCAAATGGTATCTAGTCCTGGTAGGACTCAGCCCTAACTGACCCTGGCATCTTTGCTTACATCTCATTGAGATACACAATGCACCATCGACCCGTGATCGGTTCTTAGCGGACTGGAGAGCTACCTATTGCTCGCCGTCCGCAAGTCGCACCTACGGAGGCGGGAAATTATCCGGCGATTCTCGAGTCGGGTCTCCCTTATGGGGGTCAGGGCATATACTTATCCTGCCTCACAGTTTGGGCCGTCTCCAAAAAAACAGGCTTAAGCCCAGCTATGAGTGCAGCCCTGCTATGGATGATGATGATGAATTACCGATAACTTTATACAGGGTTGGGCAAGTAAGAAACTTCCATTATAGCCTTATTAGCGTCGGGTGTTCCAAACAGGACATTACACTATGTAGACCGCATCAATGAACGGACATAACGCGGTAGATACCGCCACTGAAGAGCACTTTGTCGATCGCATTTCGGCGATAAGGCCAATACTGCACCTTGCTAAAATCATTATTGGCTCGTTTTCGGGCATAATAATAAGTTACATGGTTAGTACATATGGCAAGATGGTGTTTTTTGTCAGGAATAGGTATGTACTGTCATGCTAATGGAAAAAGCAGTATGGCAGAAAAGCAGGTTTCGAAAAACAGCGTTTATAATCATTATATTATATCCCTCTTCTAGAGAGAGGCGGCCTAAGTCACAGCAGTAGGAAAATAGCAAAGGCCGATAATGCTAATAATAATACTTAATATTTTTTCCGTATCGTTTTTGTCTAGTAAATAAAATTCTCAATTCAAATGTTTGTAACAAAACTCCTCTGAAATGGCTTGACCGGTTCTCATGAAATTTTGTATCTTTGGGGGGGATGTGGAACAAAGAGTAAATTTCCACAAACCTCCATTGAAAAGGAAGAATTCGACCAGACGTATAAGTAATATGTCTGGTTGCCTGATAAATGATTTCGGGCTTTTGTATCGCGGAGAACTTTGATTGCGCGATGCAGAATTCGTAGTTCTTATGTGACGTCATAGATGTCGCTACATGTATATATTCAGTAGGTCTGCGAATAGGACTTGAAACTATTTTTTTGCCGTTTGCGTAACGTTTGCCGAGTTGATTAGTTGTTATACTCGTTTAAAAAATTTGCACTCGGTTCGTATTGAAACGACTATTATAGTATACTATATCTTCTTTACATAATAATTAATTCAAGGCTATACTACTATACCTGCTAGTGTCCCGAAACCGCCTTTTCTGGCTTAAGTCCTGCTCGACATAGCAGCCGAGGTGTGTTGTTATTGCTAATAATTAAGTTTGACTGAAACAGCAGTCTTTTGGTTACAGTTTCAAATTATATCATTAGCATTAACGGCCTTGTAATGTTCCCGCCGTTGGGACTCAGGCCTCCTCGTTAGGTTAGGAGAGGGAATGGGCCTTAATCCACCCTGCAGACCTGTTGCGGATTGGTACATGTCACGTCAGATCCCGATCCCGATTTCCGACCACCGTAGGCACAGGCTTGCGGACGGCGAGCACTGGGTAGCTTTCCGTCTCGCAGTCCGGTAATAACCCGGACCGAGACCAAGTCGCCAACGGCGGCGGCGCGTTCTGATCCACGCGTGCCTCAAGGAGATGTCAGCAAACTGTAGAGGCCCAGCAGGGTCGAAGCCTCTGGGGCCATGGATCGAATTCCGAAAGTGAAGCTCTGTGACCCCAGATCGAAGGCAACGAAGAATAGGTGTAGTCAGTAAATGTCTGACATGGCCTCCCGCTCCGCTCAAGAGCGGGAGAAGTAATTCTGATGATTCCCTATTTGAAAAAATTCATGCCCTCCAATTATTGGTTCTAGAACATGCCGGTTTCCTCACGATATTTTCCTTCACCTTTTTTAAAGCTGCGGTGATGAAATAAATTAAACAAAGTTATGCTCCTGGTTAGGTTTGAACCCGGAACCTAAAACTCGCAAGTCGAAGTAGTAACACACTGGGCACCACAGCTGTTTCAAATAAGTTATGCAAATTTAGTCTACAATATTAGGTAAACCAGTAGACAAAATTGTGATAATCTTAATCTGCTGTACCACGTTTCGGTCGGTATTACGTAATGACTAGCTATAGGTATAAAATGTACGTTTTACGTGCAAATTCGGACTCACTGCGGACTTAGGTTGGCGTCAAAGGGTAGCCATATTGCAAATTCGACGGGTTTTCTCTGCACATATAGGATGACTGGGTATAGAACCCAGAGCAAGCAGGTGAATACAGCCGCTATATTGAATCCACGTAGCAGTAATCTCGCTTGTCTGATCGCTTCTTTCAGAAATTCTTGGTGCTCCGGTTTTTTCTGATTAAATAGTGGACCTGAGGAGAAATATTGTAGGCTTGTATTTATTGTTTACTGTGTACATAAACACTTAGTAACAAAAAATAATAAATTAAGTAAGGCGTTTGTATATTATCAATATTATTTTCTAACTTTATTAGGTCGGTAGGTCCTAGCGACCTGCCCCAGCTTTGCACGGGTGCAAAATTATCAGTGTTTCTCTACTATGTTATGCAGCATATATTATACACATAAACCTTCCTCTTGAGTCACTCTATCTATTAAAAAACCGCCTTAAAAAACCGTTGCGCTGTTTTAAATATGTACCTAAGTGTAAATAGGGACAGATAGCCAGACATCGGGAAGCGACTTTGTTTTACAATATGTAGTGATGATGATGATAGTAATTTATGGTGTACATAAACACTTGGTAACAAAAAATATCAAATTCAGATAGGGGAAGACAAAGGTGCTGCTTACTTCTAACGAAATTGCTATTGAAATACTTGTTTCTACATTATCAAAATTATTTTCTAGCTGTATTAAGTATCCAGGCTAATTTATCTGTATGTTACTAAGTGGATTAAATACAGATTTGCTGATGTTTTGATATCGTGATTTTGGTATTGCTATATAAATTAAAATATAGTTTCGCTCGCCTGAAAGCAGAAAATATTATAGAATAGAATAGAATAGAATAGAATATTTTTATTTCAGACCAGAGTCCATAGGGTTAGTAACAATTTTAACTTAAATTCTAGTGTTAGTAGGTTACAGACACAAAAATATACAATAACAATTAAATTAAATTTCGGCATGGAGCCGCATCCACCTCCGCAACATTGGGGAATCCCACCGATCCACGAATACACTGAGAATACTGTTGGTGCCGCCGCGAACGCGAGACATCAGGGATGCAATTCTTTTCCTAATAATAGCGGCAAAACCATCAATATTATTGTCTGTAAACATCCCTGATGCACTACATCGCCACGGCAGCCGCAGCAGCACTCTCAGTGCATTATTGTACTGAACGCGTAGGTCGCTGTATGCCCTCTGAGTGAAGTTGACCCACAGGCTGCACGTGTAGAAAGACTGACAGTATGATTTAAAAAGCGTTAATTTAACTGGTTTCGTACAACGTGCAAACCTGCGGGCCAGCATGTTACAGCGGACAGCCAGCGACCTACGTTCCCTTTCGATGTCACAATTATCTATTATATATATATATTATATATATATATATAATAGATAATTGATATTATATATATAATATATTATATATATAATAGATAATTGATATAATAGATATTATTATATATATATATATTATATATATATATAATTATCATATTATAGGTATAGCCTATGTCATTTAGTGATAAAGAGCTTTTACTGATGAAAGAATTTTAAAATCAGTTCTACTAACTGATTTGATATTTAAGTTTATTCATTACAAACATAAATACTGTTTAGATATAAAATATATATTAGACAGAAAGACTATCTAATTATAAGATTATCTAAGCATGATTGGCTGGTTTCAATAGGTTTAATAACAAACATTCTGAAAACCTACACTAATATAATAAAGAGGTAAAGTTTGTTTTTTTGTTTGTATGAGGTAATCTGAGGAAGTACTGGTCCGATTGCTAAAATTTTTTCACCAATCGAAAGCTGTTGTATTCCTGAGTGACATAGACTATATTTTATTTACGCGGGCAAAGCTGCGGGCTAAAGCTAGTATCTTATATTTTATATCTAAGATAAGTAAAGATGTTACCTTTCAGTATATTTAGAAGCTCTTCGATTTGACCAGCCCTTTTCCAAAACACAATTTCTTTGTAGATACAATCAGAATTAGTGAGCATCAGAAACATCGTGTCTATTACTTTATTTAGATCGGCTCTATCCTGAAAGAGTATATTCACAGCTTTCGAAAGTTTCCGCTAAAGTTGGGCTTAAGACTCGGAAAGAAGATTGGAAAGAAAAACGTTGGTAAATAGTCGGGATAACGTTGTTAGCATCAATCTTTCTCTTTCTTAATCTTTTTTTGTGAAGGAAAAAGTCACTGAACTAAATGAAAAATGGCTAAAGAAATATTTTAAATCGGTACTTACTTTGTAAACTTTAATCATTTGCTGGAAAGTGTACAGCAAAACAAAGAAAAAAATTAATCGCATGTAAGCGGAGTGGAGGATTCTTTTCATCTTCGGAGAATCGAAACCTAATTGGTAGAAGCCACAGCAACGTAAACTCTTAAGATGTGGTGTTATACTCAAATACGGTAAATTGTCTGCCATAGTAAAATTATATTAAGAAAACGTTCGCCGCTGACTAGATTTCGAGGGAGACTTCTTTGTGGTCTGCACAAGTGCTCATTTATAATAGCTATCGAAGCCGCCATTCCTACGAAATATTTAATTAACAGTGACGGTTTTCATTTGCAACCTATACTTACGTAAATAGCTAGTCATTCGAAACATAGTGCGCCGTATAATTAATTTTAAACAATAGCTTGTTTTATACTGGCTCGTTTAATACACCCCACAACTTGACACGTTTCATAATTTTGGAGATCATCTCATCTTGGAGGCATCCGACCAGTTTTAATATTTATGTCAAATTTTACAAAGATGGAGAAAAATAAGAGGCCTAATCGGTGGCAATTAGAAGTCAATTATAAACTCTTTAAAACAATTACATCATTTTAAAATTTTTACATTTTCCTGATAGCCATGGATTTGCATTATTCAAATCACAACTTTCTTAACCGTTCAGATAAAATAAACACGACGACAATCTACAGTATACTAACCGCTATGATAAGATAATTCATCATCATATTTCTGCTCCTGTTCCATGTAACTTATGATCGGCACAACACTTTTATTTCTTCTATTCTGTCCTGTCTTTTCAGTTTCCAGTTTTATCCGTTTTATTCTCTACATTCTTCGCACAATCTATTTATCTTACCTTTAGCTTTTTCCTCCTTCTTTATGTGTTTGTGAAAACACAAATTGAATTTGAAATATATATTAGCGGTAAAAATTCAAAATATCTAAATTTCTATACGAAACTGAAAATAACTCCTTTCAGATACTTGCCGAAGTAAACCTCCCAGCAGACTGTTGCTACTGGACAATGCAACAATGACGCGACGACGCGTTATCATAAAAATTGTTCCATCTGAAGAGCCATTTTAGAACAGTTTCTATAAAACGTGGTGTTGCATCGTTGATGCATTCTCGTCGCACCTGTCTGGGAAAACCATTTACAGTTACAGCCAATAAAAATCTGCTTGGAACTAAACGACTTTTACGGATTGCAACCTACCTATATTTTAATTTTCTTTCAGGTAAAATATTTTCTTAGTGTTACATACAGTATTACATATCCAGCACTGTTTTATCCAAAACTTTGGATCCATAAATTATAATTACAAGTAAACAATCCGCCCGTAACTGGATAGTAGATTATGAGTTAATTTTTAATTAGGGAATTCTGTTTTGGGTTTCTGTGTGAATATAACAGTATGACATATTTTAATATCGTCGCACATACCTACTACAACATGTAACATAATAAACGCACATCCTGAAAGTTATATGTTCAGAATCAGTTACTGAATCGATTTTAGCTGTTTTTAAAGCAGGTAATTTAAAAAAATCTTGATTTAAGACAAAATGTGGTCCATTTTTTGATAAATTCTATAAAAATCATGATTCCTTCACTAGACAGTTTTTATGTGCGTGCATAGATTCAAATTCATTTAAGTAGTTTTAAAGTTTGAATTATGATTGTAACTTTATTTTTTCATTGGGGTATATGAGGGTTTGCGTTGTTTCAGTTACATGTTTTATATACCTACCTACAGACGTTACCTTTGTCCTGAAAAATGGGAGCCAACTAAAAGGTACCTACAAAAAATAATACGATGAGAAGAAAATACGGTGGCATGATTTCAAGCTGTTTCTGAACAGTGTTAACTCTGTGATGTCAAAACTTTTTCAATTGTTTATTTCGTGACGAGCTTCTGACCTTGATTCTGACCTTGATCGTGGCGGGTGCTAAGCGCTATGAGGTCTACGTTGGCACAAGTTAGTACACAATATGCTTGTTCAGTCTTGCTTTAAAGGCTGACGGGTTACATAAATGTGGTGACACAGGCGCTGGCTGAGAATTTTACACTTTGGCTGTGCTTATCATAAATGAGACAGAGAAGCACTTAGTACTTACGACTAGTTGGGGTAACAACTAAGAGCGAAGCATACCGGAACATGTTAAAAAGTTCCCGTGGCCCTGGAAAGCAAAGGCAACGGGTTGGCTTTAGTCAGTAAAAGTCGTGACACTTTTACTGACTAAAGCCAATCCGTTTCCTTCTGCGCCCTCTTTTCACCCTCAAGCGGGATCATCAAATGACTTTCATTTGAAACTTGACTTTCATTTGATGATTTCCCACCACCAGGAAAAAAATCCCTGCCATAATTACGCCATGTAAGTTTACAGAGCATACTCACTGCAGGGTCTTTTTCGCATAACGTTTAATTTTTAGTTAAAACTTTTGTAAAAACCGAAATAAGGGTGCCGTCTAAATTGAATCAGTTATTTAGACCAGCTAAATGGTACACTGTTGATAAAACAGTTCCCGACAATACATGGAACAACTATTAATTTGTGTCCCGAGCCTGAGCCGGCGCGGTTGCTCCAAACTTCGAGTTTAAGAACTTGAAACTCCTAAGACTGCCTCAAGCTGCGTTTATAAATAAATATTAGGTAAGTACTGTAAAAGTTTAAATGCTTAATGTTATGTAAGTAATTTAATACTCGCGGTAATTTAAATGATTTCTAAAACAAATTGGGTTGGGAAATAAAAGAGAATTGCTTATTTTTTTTCGTTTACTGTTGAACTTTTTCTTGTATTATCGAGACATTACTTATAAGAATAGTGTAGTTAAATACTGTTAAAAAGTTTTAAGTTACTCGCTGAGATATATGAGTGGAAACCACGAATCAGTGTTATAATATGTGCCCTCAGAGTGGCTGGTGGCTGGTGGCAGCTGGGTTAGAGTTGCTACGAATTTAGATTTCTTAGTATATGATTCATCATCTCAGCCGAAAGACGACCACTGCTGGACATAGGCCTCCCCCAAGCGTCGCCACAGCGACCGGTCCTGTGAGTCTCGCATCCATCAGATTCCCGCGACCCTCGCCAGGTCGTCGGTCCACCTCGTGGGAGGCCTTCCAACGCTGTGTCTTCCGGTACGTGGCCGCCACTCTAGTACCTTCAGTCCCCATCGACCATCTGTTCTTCGAGCAATGTGCCCTGCCTTCGAGCAATGTGCCCTGCCCATTCTTCGGGCTATGTCGGTAACCTTAGTTCTTTTGCGGATATCTTCATTTCTGATGTGAGCGCGCAAGGAAACTCCGAGCATAGCCCTTTCCATTGCTCTTTGGGTGACTTTAAGCCTTCTGAGCCCATTGTGAGCGACCACGTTTCCGAGCCATATGTCATCACTGGCAACGCACACTGGACTTTTGTCTTGAGACACTGCGGTAAGTTGGACGAGAAGATACCGTGCAGCTTCCTGAACGCTGCCCAGCCGAGTCGGATTCGAGTATATGATTAAAGAAGTCTATATCAACAGTAGGAGCTGTAAGGTGGTTAAGGATAGGCTGGGAAGGCACCACGGCGTCCTTACCTTCCGCTTGACACAGTCCTTACCGGACATGGTAAGTTCCAGGGGTTCCTGCTCCGGATTCAGGCGGCTCAGGTGTTATTGACATTGTGACGAATATATAGGAGAGCACGGTGCGGGAGCATACGGTAGAGGGGTGTTCCACTTGAGCAGAACAGCGCCGTGTTTCTGCAGAGGCGATCAGCGGCAGTAACCTCTTGCGCTGGGTTCTGGTTCAGACCATGGTCAGGAGTAAAGGACGCAGCTGCATGCGTGAGGGAATGCACATCCTCATGCCCCAGTCACCCTGCCAGGCGTCGGGAGGCGCAGACCGATCTCCGGCCACCGTAGGCCTGGACTTGCGGCTGACCGTGTGGTAAGAACCGAGGCTCGTAGTGTTCCATGTGCGCCTTATTGACATATCAGCATATCCGTAGAAGCCCAGTTGGGCCCAGGCTCGCTAGAGCCATGGGAAATTTCTTAAAAAGAAAGTGTCCTAGAACGCTAAGGGCAACTGAAGACACATAGGTGAGTTTTAGTCAGTATAAATTTGACACCCCCTGTGGCCCTAAAGAGGCCGACTTTTATTTTTACAAACAGGTGCGGCTTTCATTGTTAAAACTGACATAAGACGCGTCCGTAACATATTATGAAGGACTTGCTTCAACTTGTCAACGAGAACACGGTTTTCTATTTTACTACGATCTAATTGGTCAAGAAGCGTGGCTAAGCTGCACTCAGCTTAGCTAACAACGATTATGTAGTAACTAGTCACCATTTTCTTAACTCGAATACACTATGAGTCCTTCTTGTGTCAGAAAATTTACGATGTAATGTCGCAAAGCAGTTGGCTAAAACATCTTCAAACTCCTTACGTAGGATTGCTATGTTTTCCAAGTGATTTTGGAAACTTACTCACGTAGTCGCGTAGATCCATAAACAAAACTGTAGGTACAATTAAGCTAAGTTGAGAAGCTGAGGACTAATTAGAGTGTTAAGCCTTTTAAATCGTATGTTCCTCTTACAAATTTTGAGCAAGTCACCCTCAAAAAAATATGAAGAACAAAAACAGCCTGTTTCAAAAACTGGAATAAATTAACAACTCCAGCAAGCAAAAAACATGTTTATTTTCACACAATGAACAAACAGCATTTGAAAAAAAAAAAAACAACGACAAAGGTAAGTGACGTTCGCTTCGCTTCGCACTGTGGCCCTGAAATGGAAAATGCAACAAAAGAAGGTGAGATTTAGGCAGTTAAAGTCTGACACTCCCTTTTGCTCTACACAGAAAAGAGGTGGAAGAAGTTATTTGATGACTTCCCACCAAAAAGAAAGGTGATATAAAACCAAAAATAGAATGAATAGGTATATAACTTAAATAGCTCCAAAACTTTTAAGATAAGTTAAACAATTCTTATCAAGAAACTGTGATAGGGAGAATAACAAGTGCTCATAAACGCTCTCAGTTTAAGAGGCAGGCAAGCCCTTTGTCACGTCTAGCCCTTACAGTACCGAGCATCGTTAGCAATGTGTTATTGCTCACTTAATTCTTACAGTACTCGTTAGTAGGTACTGTAATTTGCGAGGAGTATTACGTATAAACACGCCTCCGAACATGTGTTCTTTAGATGTGAAAAAACAAAGTACTTAAGCAAGTACAAGTGGCTTTGTGCTTTTTGTTCTACCTATTAAGTTGGAGATGTTGGATGTGTTAATTGCGGAGTAACTTTTTTTAATTTAATGTAGAGTTATTTTGTCAGGTTCAATTTCACTGTTGTAAAGGTGTATTTACTCGGTGCGTATTAAGAGAGATCTCAAGGAAAAAGGAAGATAATTAGCTTTACTTTATAGGCATAATACATAAACAAATTCCTCAGAACTCTCGTGTGTCGGAATTTTGCGTATGTTTACATATTCCTCATTACATTAATCATGTGTGTTTCAATATTCCACCAAAATCCATACATGATACATATACGATAAAGGCTAACAATAAAAATATCAACTAAGAGCAAAGACAAGTTCTCAAACAGCTAAATTATGTTTCAAGTTTGCCCCACTTATGCCATTTTATGGAGACCCGTGTCTCCGTCAGCCGTATTTTTTCCATATTATTGCTCCCGACTTTCAGATAAGCATAAATAAGCGAAAATATAAAAAGCTTTTAAAGAAACATTAAGACGTAAATGTGATAATCGTTATTCGCATTTTTTTCCTGTTATTTATGTAAAGCAATCTTATTTTTGGAAATATAATTTAATTCGGTATTTTTTTTTTCGAAAAAGTAATCGGCTTTTAACGCCGAATTACTTCTTTTGTTCCGCTCATTGTCATTCATTACTTGTTTGATAACTTTGTCGGGGTATAAATAAATATAGTAAACGATTTTTCCGCCCTCTATTTTATGGCAAATGGATTGAAAATATTGGTATAGTCCCTTTTAGTATTCATAACTATGCTAGTTTATATGGACGTAAAGCTCATAGATCCCTTTATTTTTCGCTAAACATGGGTTTAATATAAATATAGACGTACATAAGGAAAAATGGACCATTAGCACACATCTGTGAACACCCTAGAATTTTCTCAATTACTGTAAGAAGCCAATTTGTAAAGTGGTATTTAGTTTTTATTACATTCACTGGCATCTTGAAAAGTTTGCATCAAGGTTTCCAACGAAACTACTTACACTATTGTTATAAGACGTATTGTTACTTGGAATTCAATAGACAGATAAAAATACTGTTTAAACAGAAGCCTCATTTAATTTGAATAGAAGTTATTTTCGGAAAAATACGGAAGACGTTGATTGTCGTGACGTCGGCGTGTCGCGTCGGTGTCGTCTCGGAGGCGCCTGAAGACTCGTCTTTGTTATCATTGCGTGAATTACGCAGGTAATGGGCCGCATTTACAGCGTACGTGCCTCGACATTCATTAAAACGGCTAATTAAACCAGCCGTCGAGATTCCAACGACGAATTCGCCTTTTGAGACGACAGAACTCTACATATTTCTTTGGCGAAAATTTTAAGTGGAGCTCCCAGCATTCATTGTTTCCCCGGGCGAAGTTTTAAAAAGTCTTTTGAAGTTATTAGGAGTGTAAATGATTTCAGAGCAGATATTTAACCGCGTATTTATATGGTCTATGTAGCAGGAAATTCAGGTTTTGCGGATGTTGTGTCCAAATTTATTAGCTATTATGCAAAGTTTAGTGGCGTAATTACTGGGGGACTGTTGATTAGTTTTGCGTGCTGTTTATCGTATAATTGGGGAGTTAGGCGCGTTTACTGACACACGATTGAATATTTTACTTAGATTTAGCCTAAATTTGGACACGATCTGTTAGATTCTATCTAATACAATAGGTACTATTAATACAACTTTAACTATATCAGCATAAAAAAATGTATTACTCGAGGCTACTATCTAAAATATGAGTATAAATAAAGTTACGTGGGAGATTTTTTTTCATAATTTTAACTAAATAACAAAACTCTTTTTATCATTCAGAACACAAGACTAGTTTTAATTCCACACAGAACTTCTGGAGACGTTTCGAGTAACGTGTCCCGTACGTAATACTAAAGCATTGTCGGTTTTATCCAAGCTCGGCCGTATGGTGCCTAGTAATTAACAGAGCTGGCAACTCCCAAAGGGATCGGATGTACCTACATCGAAAACCAAACCATTGCCTTTCATTTGGGTCCCAAATTAACACTAGTTGGAATCAGAATTGCGTACCGATGTGTGTTCGGTTACATCACTAGAGCTATTTTGTTATAACTGGGCACGGAATAGGGAGTAATACTTTTTAGAAAATATATAACATCTTGCTTTTATTCTCGGAAGGGGTAGACGGAGGTCACATTCTGTGGAATACGGGACAATCATGTCTACGGTGTCCGAAAATACAACGTTACCGTCAATGGGGTAAAAAGAATTAGATTAGAGGTAGATTTTTGCGTCATCTAATAACAGTTCGTGTTAAGGAGTTCATTTCGTAAAACTACCAGCGGCTTGGCCTGCATGATAGTAGAAAACTATCCGAAGAAAATTTACTTCCCAGAATAAAAGTGTCGTTTGTTCTATTCTCCGTAAGTTAAAATTTCATCTGAAACGTCTAAACCGTTTGAGAGGGAAAAACAAGCTTATAAACATTTGTTACACGTGTATAATATTAGTAGGTCTCATTTAATATTTTACACAGGGAAACTGATTACAATTAAAATGTAACTCTCAATCCGATGTTATATCAACTCAACTCTGAGTTTCTGTTTACCCTGTTTTACCCGGTAACCTACCTTATATAATAAGATGTGGGATGTGTTACAAGTAATCATTCCTTCGTGTATGTAAAGAAACCTACGGTACATGATAAATAATGCTTTCGGGTAAAAATCTTAAAATAGATTGACATTTTAATCTGCGTAGTTAGCAACGACGTTGGCGGAACATTTGCAACTTTACTTCAAAAAAATTAGATCTAATTTTCGGCCTGTTTTTTTCGGCTCCAGAACAAGATTTCATTACTCTAGCTTTATTTTTAAGTCTTTCAGGTCAGCATTACTTACTTTTTGAGAACATTATCAAAGAACGCTGCCCTTATACGATGGAACGTTTTACAATTCTAGGGTCATTGTGTGTAATGATTTGTAGTGTATTTACGTAGAATGATAAATTATCAAATTACTCACCATTTGATTATCGCCAGCTCTCGGGTGTAATGAGAGGGAGAGACATTCTAAAAAAGTTACCATGGAGTCTCTTCCCGGTTCTTCTCCCTAGGACACGACCAATTAGAACCGTGCACTAGCTTCTGGCATTTTATAACTACTCATATAGGCCCATGAGATATAAAAAAAAATTGTTTTGAAAAGTTCAATAAACTAATACTGACTGAAAGTTATTTGTGTTTCTTCAGTCACCCTTAACTGTCCAGTGCCTAACTGTTTCGAAGAATCCCGCAAACGCAGTTACGCCTGACTGCAATATCAAGACATATTTGTTAGTAAGTACGGCGAATAAATAAAATGATCATCGGAATGGAACGACGTGTGATAAGAGGCTTTTGGGCTCTAGACAAAGTGACATTGTAGCGGTGATAAAGATTGTCGAAATGCCGTTGAATTTAAGAGTAACTAGGTACATATTATACGACATTTCCATCTCAGGGCAGTTTTGCCAGAATTGTTTGAGTGTAGTTGATTCCTTGAGAATATTATGATTTTAAATTGGTGTAGTATTGTGTACAAAACTGAATGTCTGCAATAATTGAAACAGGTGCAATCTCGGTAAAATGGAGCAAACCTGAGTGGCAATTCACTTAACTTTGGCGATTCTTTCCAAAAAATATTTACAATTTAATAGAAAAATCCAATAAAAACATTCCAAAATAGCACTTCTGCTATTGAAGCCACAGTTTAGGTGTTGCAGGATTTATTATATGCAACGTTTGTCCGGAATATATTCGCGTCAGTGACGCTTTTATCAGCATAGGATAAGCCTAGCTGCAAGCCATATCGATATATCTCTTGAATGGCAAACAGGTAGCTACTATGTTATGCATAGTTGGTGATGCGGGCAGCTCGGGTGCTCAAGTCGAGTTTAGATAGATCAGGAATTAATTTAGAACAAGTTTAGTGGGTAACTTACAGACATTTATCATGTTCAAAAAGTAGTTAACTAGTTGTCGCTTTCTCACTGTTGGTTATTTTTAGCCGTCAACTATTTTCAGGGTTCTCTATATCTATAAGTGATCATGTACGGTGCGTACACTTGCAGAGTTGTTGTTGAGACTGTTGTTGAGATTGTTGTTCAGGTTGAAGCGCGTAGAGAAAGATTCATTTAGTTTTCGTAGGGTTTATTACGTATAACTGTGTTTACAATAAAACTGTTGACGATTCCTTCCTCTAATGTTAGTCATTGCGTAGCAGTAATTGCACTCGCCGATTTATTATATTGTATCGGTATTTATAGAAACAAAACAACGCACGTCAGTCATTTTAGGACTGCACAGATCATCTCACCCGAAAGACGTCC
Source organism: Mythimna separata (assembly GCA_030763345.1). Taxonomy (NCBI): domain Eukaryota; kingdom Metazoa; phylum Arthropoda; class Insecta; order Lepidoptera; family Noctuidae; genus Mythimna; species Mythimna separata. The sequence continues at coordinate 19,536,818 of CM061168.1, forward strand.
AATGTTGGACATAGGCCCTAAGGCGTCGCCACAGCGACCGGTCCAATGCTTCTCGCATCCATCGGATTCCCGCAACCCTCACCAGGTCATCGCTTGACTGACCTATTAACACAGCTGAAATTACTGGGATTAGGAGAGTGAAATTTTGTGTAAGGTTTCCTTTTATGACGTACGCGAGCACTAAGAGAAGACTTTCCAAAATTCGGACGAAGCCGCTGGCAGAGGCTAGTCTAATATAAGAGTTCTGGGAGCCAGGTCTACATACTATGATAGGGAGTGGGTTGTATAAGTTGCTACGTTTTTCATTTTTCTGTTACTATGACCTTTAGACATAATGAATACATCGCTGTGTTAAAATATTATGAATAACCTTTTTATCAGACTCCTTGTATGATAAAAAGGTTATTCATATTATCCACGCCACTTGAAAAAATCAGCAACCCATAGTTGTTTTATTTTAGCATAGCAACAGCGATCAATGTTTCTTCTTAGAAAGCCAGACTAGGTATCGTTTTCCTCAGCCGATCTGAATTGCAGAATGGCTTAATGACTTTATTTACATTTTTGAATACAAGAATATTAATATAGGTACTAAGTTGGGTCAATGACCGAAAAAATGTCATGATAAAATTTAACATGCTTAGATGAAATGTTAACTAATAGTACATTATGGACCCCTGAGTTTGTTTCTGTGTTTCTTCTCAGGGTAGTCAGTTAGGAAACACCGGCCTCATATAGTTACAAAAACAAAGTCCAAAAAAAAATTGACGTGTAAAAGAGTTTGGAAAAAACCTATTTGCAAAATAAATATCATTTATCCAAATGTGTAATACTGGTGATTACCGCCGAGGCGGTATTAAGTCTTAAAGAAGCCAAGTAAGGTAATCACCAATTACTCGTGTGTATCATACGACGTTTTTCAATATGTTGCGTATCACTGAAGGCTGCTATCTTCCGCTTTTCTTGGTCCTGAGCTACATCAGGCCAATCCATTAAGTAGGACTAAGTTCTCATACCATATTTTCGCCTCCACCGCTTTACCAGTTTTTGCGATTCGAAATCCAGTCAGAGGCTGCCTTCACTCAATTCTATTGTGACTCGCAGCAAATACGACAACCTACTTTTATTTAAGTTTAACAGAGGAATTGCCTCTATGTGCAATTAGTGTTTTATGAACAAAGTAGACTGTTCCAAAAGCAAAGCACTAAACAAACAAATAGGCATATTTTGTATCGTTTGACTGTAGCGCCAAAGGTTTCAAAACCAAAATAAACTAGAGCTGTGCACTCATATGACACTTGATTCCGTTTATTTTTGAAACTGTGAAAAATAACATTTCACGCAAAGCAAATAAACGCAAGCCGAGATAAAACATTGGAGTTCGTGGCTCGTGGCAAGCCTGTTTGCAACTTCAGTAAGTTGCTAACAATACGCTATTTTATAGTTGTGTTTATACAGTTTCTGAGTTCAAACTCAGACCTGAATGATGTCACGAGCATTTCAAACAATCAGTCTTTGATAAGACTAGCTAAATGGCATTCTATGGCATTTTTTCAAGGGAGATAATCGTCTTATGATTTCTGCCACTTTAGGGCGGATTGGGAAGTGCGTATCATACTTTTACTGACTAAAACTACACCTATGATTCTTCATTATGCGTTTAAGGACCACGGATAGCCTTTTCAGAAGTCGACCCATACATGGACCTGGCTTCGGCCCTGATAGACGTTTTGGTACGACAAGTTCATTGGCTAGCCCATAAATTACTGATAGATTTTTTAAATATATTTACCTATACGACGAACTGGAGAATCAATTATATAAGGACCGGTCGCTGTGGCGACGCTTGGGGGAGGCCTATGTCCAGCAGTGGACGTCTTTCGGCTGAGACGATGATGATGATGAGATCTCGCATGCGTGGTTTTATGCAAAAGACCTGTTTAATCGAAAATAATCTCATCAGAATATACATAGATCGAACAAAGCTGCAGCCAAATATGTCAATTTTCCCACATTTTCTAAATTACTAGGCTTTTAGCTAAAACACTACTTGCGAGGCGCTTGTAACATATGCACCAGCTGCCCAGCTGATGTTTAATATAGTCCACTAAAACGTAGTTGCTCATTTTTGTTTCAAACACTCTGTGCTGTTTTCATAATTTTTTAGGTATAAACTTTTTAAATCCTCCGGACTAAAAGTTAGACGAGTAAGGGACCCTGAGTTTGAAATAAAATCTGACTGAAATAAAATATGTCTGATATCGAATTTCTTTAAACAAGCACACCTATATTCGTATTTTTTTGATAGTCTATTATTTTTTATGAAAAAACTGAGAACATATTGAAAAGAACAGGTTTGATTTTTATCAATTTTCTATCCTGAACAGATGGGTAAGGATTGTCACTCACTGGGTGCCTGAGGAAGATCTACCGCAGCGAAGGTGATGTGACGATTTGATCGTGTTCGCGGAGCAAAATTCGCCAGCGATCGCCTCAGAGAGGTCTGGAATGAGAAAAGGAGGCCTTTGCCCAGCAGTGGGATACAACCTACTATCATTAAATTGATAAAACTTACCGAAAATGTAAATATGTATTTACAACCGTATCAGCTTCTCTCCGCAACAAACTTATCAAACCAGATCAGTTTTAAAATTTTCCTAGGAATAATATTCCTGCAAACATTTCTTGCGAGCCTGTAACAATGACTATTGTGGTCGCCTTCCTAGTTAGAAATCTCCATATCTCCTAAGAGCAGTAGGATTTCTTAGCGAAGATTTGTTACAGTTCATCTGGGGAACATAAGTGCTTCCCAAGATGCACATTCAGTTTCTACATCGGTGGGTCGCATTCACACAAGATATGCAGAGTTCCTGCTTTCCTCTTGTGTACTTACGAGTACATTCAAATATATGAGAACCTTAATAGATATAAAAGAGTAATGTGGAATTCTTTGCTTATACCTCTTCATGGAAAAGACGTTTTACAAGACGTAAACTTTAGCGTACATTAATAATATATCTATGATATCTATACTTAATATTATAAAGCTGAAGAGTTTGTTTGTTTGAACGCGCTAATCTCAGGAATTACTGTCCGATTTGAAAAATTCTTTCAGTGTTAGATAGTCCGTTTATTGAGGAAGGCTATAGGCTATAAATATCATCACGCTAAGAATAGGAGCGGAGCACCAAGGGCGGAAGCTGGTAATAAAATAAAGGTATACTTTAAAAGACAGAAGGCATGACTCACTGGCTCATCAACGCTTAGTCTAAACATTTAGCTAAACCTAGAAAGCTGTTTTTTTTACAATAAAGATGACGAATAACATCAGTTTTTTCGAAATTCAACCCGGAAAACCTAATTTCTGAATCTTTGTTTTTAAGCTAACAACAAAAGATAAACACGTATTTTAACGTTCTTTAAAATTATTCCCCTGAAAGTTTAAAACAGAGGTTTACACTTAGTACTAGGACAAATAAAAATACTAAAGGATTGTGAAACGTATGCAGATGCATATTGCCCCAAATTAACACGAACTAAGCAGCCATAATAACCATCCTTACGACATAAACTGCACAGGTATATAAAGGGAGAATTAGCATTGGTCTCCGTAGACATGTCGAGACGTTGACTAATACTGTTATTGCGGTAACGTAAGCTAAAGCGTTATGCATTTACTGAACCGAAACGTCAACCGCATGCAAGATGCTCAAAGTTGACAGCCAAAGGACTATTCAAACATTCAAACTATAATATTTGACCTCTGCAATCAAGAATATGCTGAACAATAAAATTTCAACTAGAATAATATTATTTGTCCACAGTTTTCAGTCATTGCCCACATATAAAATTAGAATTTTCGACATCAAAGAAATAAGTTCGAGTTCATGGGTCGTTAATGAAAATGAAGCTCAAATAAATTGGCTGGTGTAAAATTAACTCCGACCAGTGAAACGTGTTATTCAGTGTGGTGACATCAGTGCGCACTCAGTTAGATCGTCCATATGTAAACCTCTCTTTATTTATGTAGGCTTGTTGAACAAGCTGCGGTTTGAGTGGCGAATAATACCTAATTAAATGCAATTTTGTGTGGCTGACAGAAATCGTATGTGATTAATTTATTTGCAGGTATTAATTTTATTAAATGTCTAGCTAAGCGGAAACTTAAATGAAATTCTCGAGTTAATTAAGACATGTCTAGCGACGAAAGTAAATATCAGTTAATTTGCTTTCAGCTTTTAAGTTTTCAGCTAAAGTTTTTAAAGATAAGTGGGGGACGTTATTGAAAAAACGTCGGGTGTGAGGATTTAACGGAAAGATTAAAGTGTGACATTCATTAGCAGCAATCAGTCAAGCGAACTAAGCAGGGCAGCCTTCCGACAGCTGACTGCTACTTATCTAAATAAGATCGGCGTCGTGCGTGATGGATTTTAAGACCCTCGTCCCACTTGCCTGCCACCGCTCAGTAATTTAAAATCAGCTTTCGCTTTCAGATTGTTCACAGGGCTTAAAACATTTTAACGTGATTTAAATACAGATACGCTTCACGCTCCCTATGTTCGACGTTTAAAACAATGAATAGTACCAGCCGGTTGTCTGGTTGTAACCGTCATACCTGTTTCTACTTGTACTATTTTTACGTTTGTCTGGAAATTTTTCCTGTTTGGCTAGGTCTCTTGTGAGAGAGTTTACATGCTTTAACAAACATGTAAACTCTCTCACATGTGACCTAGACCCGGTGTAGTGTAATGTAGGTCGCCACATAGGAACTAAATATTTAAAATTCTACTCTCTGGTATTTGAGTTTTCCGCGCGATTAGAACTTACGAGAATCCGAAATCAACAATACTAGCCAAGGCCAATAATCAACAGGCAGTAGCCCAGACCAGATACAACAACCGTCTGGTCTGAGAATCCTGTCTCAAACAATTATCTGTAGACCATACAAATATTTGTGTAGTGCGTGAATCGAAACCACGACACGCAGCGCAGTAGCCAAACGCTCAGCCACTACACCAAACGTTCTTTAATTAAAAGCTTTAATTTGATGGTTGATGCAATTGATACGACAAAGGACGCCCATTTATACGTTGTAGTCGAATCTTTTATGTACGTAAGTCGTAGAAGCAGAGCTTTTACATTCGACTATTGCCCGAAACGTTTTGAATTTATTAGAGTAATTTAATTCTGCATATGTAAGCCGCTTTAGAGCATTCCGTGAAATCTCGCATGTACAGCACAAAGTAGCTATACTATGAGGAAAATTCAGATTAAACGTGACTGCCAGAGTCCCGGGCGCCGAGTCTTAGGGGTAATTCGCAATAACATAGCGCTAATGACCCAGCATTCACAAGGGAGAATTCTCAGCTAACTGCGACATTAAGACCTTCTTATTTGGCTATTTCACTTCGTTATGGGGCCTTTGTGGGAGCTTGTGGAAAAATATAAAATTTACAGTCCTGAAATGATTATAGATATGACCAGCACGTCCGACTATTTCAATAGAAAATCAATCTTTTATTATTTTCGTGCAGCTTCGAATGTCTGACGTGCTTATAATGCTAACTCATGTGTTGATTTTTATTAATAAAAGCTATCGAAAGAATAATGGGCAATTCCAACCCTATTTTCTTCCAGGCAACCTGGAAAAGGCAGATATCGCAGAGATCACGGAATGCGATAAGGCCTGTTTGTTATTATAAGTTTTTAAGTTTATTTAATTAATATTTTAAATCTAGTGTTATCGAGCTTAAAACGGCTTGACCGAAAATAGGTCTGTATTACGTGTGTGTAGGTTTCCGCGCGATTTAGATACAACGGCTCGAAATCATCTAACGGGCAGGTGCCCACCAGACGTAACACCCATCTGGTCGGAGAATTCTCCCTTTACGGAGATATGTGGGGCTTTACTCTCTGTTCCACATACTTTTAAAGGTCGTAGGCTATTTTTTACCCTTCTACCACCACCCCGATTCTTTTCTTTGATAATTTATATGGCAGAGCAGCATTTGCCGAGTGATCTAGTTTTAGTATATAAATAAATCGAGACTTACCGGGAATAAATGTAATAGAAAGCATTATTTATCGAAGAAGTTTTGCAAACTTTTTTAACTTTGAAACCTTCTGCTCTTCCTACGAGTATTTCCCAGATAAGATTACAACGATATTTTTCTGCCAGTTGCAATTCTATCAGTTCATCCAACTGCTCTTTTCTAGCTTCAAGTTATTCGATTCCCCTAGAAACATAGCAGTTTTTATCAAAGTGCATTGACAGTATTGAAAAGTTTTATTTGCAATAACGCGGTACAATACAGCGTAATTAATCGTCGCTCTTGAGAAATAGTGGTTAAATACAGTGAAGTATTTAGACGATTGATAAATACTGTAGCTTGGGTTACTTTGAACGTGAGTAATGATGTTGATACTGTAAATTAGACGGATTAATCAATATCGATAATGTATTCATCGGCTGTTTCAATGCTCACCTTAGGCACCCTCATTGCTGCTCCGTATGGAATAAAAGCCACCCATTACGAGATGAACGGAAAATTCAATTCGCCGAATGTGGTTGAGAACATTTTGATTACATAGCGACTCGCAAATACTATCTGTGTTCTCGTACAGGTAAATAATTGGATATACACAGATCCTATTGCGTCATCTCGGTTCACGCCGATTTTCCCCGGAATGGGATTGTGAAACATTATGATACATCAGCATACCTACTTTTCTTGAGACTCTGGACTTTCTTCATTCCCACTTTTCATTTTATGTACCACTGTTATTTTATGAAAATCAGTGCCTGGATGTTTATTAACAAAGATAGCTGAAATTAAGAAGTTATATAATATTTTTCTTTCATATTGGATTTTTTTTTTTTTTTTTTTTTTTATGAGCCTATTCTGTCCCACTCCTGGGCAAAGGCCTCCCTCCACTCTTTCCATCTTTCGCGAGCCCGCGCTTCCTCCTGCCAGTTCTGACGGAATCTATCCAATTCGTCCCGCCATCTCCTTCGTGGTCTGCCGCGACCCCGCCGTACTGTTTCAGGGCACCAATCCTGTGCTACTTTGGCCCACAGTTTGTCGGGCATTCGGCAGACATGTCCTGCCCAGTCCCACTTCAGTTGGGCAGCCTTTTGAGCCACATCAACTACTTTGGTTTTGGAGCGCAATATTGTGTTTCGAACTCGATCCGTTAATTTAACACTTAGTATACTGCGCTCCATTGCTCGTTGGCAAACCTTGAGTTTGGACTTCTGGATGTTAGTCAAAGACCAAGTCTGTGCGCCATACGTCAACACTGGGAGAATACACATGTCCATGAGTTTCCGTTTTTGTGCCATGGGCAACTCACCTTTAAATAGGTCTTTCATGGACCAGTAGCTCTTCCAGGCGTTTTCCGTTCGTCTTGCGATTTCTTTGTCTTGTCTCGCCTGGAAAGAGACTACTTGGCCCAGGTAAAGGTATTCCTGGACATGTTGTATTGTCTCCCCGTGTACTTTTATAGGTTTTGGCGCTTCGTTGGTCATAACTTTAGTCTTTGACATATTCATCTGCAGTCCAACCTCAAGGCTTGCCGCACTTAGGTCTTGTAGCATGCGTTCGAGCTCGGTAGCTGAAGAAGAAAAGAGAACTATGTCGTCAGCGAAACGGAGATTTGTTAACCTCGTCTCGCCAATGACGATTCCCCTCTCGCTCCAATCGGCTGCCAATCTTCTGAAAATTGGATTAATAAAAATTAAAAAGAAAATCCACCCGTGTCCGGTCAATTTTATCAAAGGACATTACGACAATATAGCGAAGGTGTTTTTCACCGTCTTAGCACAAGGTCAAGCTACCTAGCCCAAACAAGAGATAACGATTAGGTGTAGGTTGTAAGTACGTCGGATAATACACAACTTTGTCACCAAAATCTTTTCCTTAGAAGACCACTGAAAAGGATTTCTAAAAGTCTTTTCTGCGCGGATTAGTGGGAGAAAAACTATTATATAGGTTACTTCTTAAAAAATGTACCTAGCTCCGGCAATTTTTTTCTAGCTCACACAAGAAAACGATTTTTTTTTTTTTTTTTTTTTTTTTTATTTTTTTTTATTTATAAAATACATCGTTTTTACAGTTTTGTCTTATTGTACCATTAAACCATGATTGGTTTGTATTGGTACTCACATTCGCCTTACACTGCTAAACACTAATAGGTACTAACATCACTATCCAATAATGATGACTTAATTCTTAATAGAATTTCATGCAACATTGTGGGTAAAAGATAATCGTACAAGATTAAGAACGCAAACATCTATTAGTATATTGGACTTGTAGGTACGTGAATAATTTGCACGTTACGTATTTACGGAGCATCGCGCTTATTGGAGAACCAGTTCAAGTCGATATGTACAGGTGGCTCGCTTTTTACCAGTAATCATTATTTTTACTATTGTGTGTATTATTGATGTTGTAACTGATGTTAAATGTGTTTTTTTTTTATGCTTTTGTGAATTAATATCGGATTTTGTATAACTTTAATTAGTTTCGCTGTAATTTGCTTTGCATTAGTTGGTCAATTAGTGTTTTTTTTTTTTTTTGTTATTTTGAAATTGTGTTTTGATGCATTAATAGATAAATATTATATTATTGTAAGGTAGTAGGTAAGAAAGTAAAGTATTAGCTGTTTATGCAGTCGTGAAAGTATTTTTTATATTTTTGTTTATAATTTTTAGCATTTATTTCTTTTTTAATGTAATGCGGGATTTCATTAATTAATGTGGGAATCAAATATTTTATAGTTCGCCTACCGTAGTAGTTTCTAGCCCGGGGTACAATTAATGTATTATTGGTGATACTTCTGGTGGTAATTTTATGAGATATGGGTTTTTGAATGCTTTTATTATTAAATTGCTCAGTTAAGAGGACCATGTTGAATCTCGTTTGTACTGGCAAAACTTTGCAGTATTTAAAAAGTTCTATCACATTTTCTTTGCATTTTTGTTTAATTTTTTTAGGTACTATAATTTTCAATAGTCGAACTTGGAGTTTTGAGATTCTTTCAGTATATGATTTAAATGTTCGCCCGTAACTCGTGATTCCGTACGCAATAATTGACTCCGCTAATGCAACGTACATGTTAAGCAGGATTTTGAACGGAATTTTATATTTTAAAATGTAGAACTTTGCCAAAATGGCTCGCAATTTATCACAAACTGAATCCACGTGAAAGCCCCAATTAAACCGATGGTCTACAACTAATCCCAAGTAGGTATGGTGTGTGACTTGCTCGATTGCCTCACATTGACCTGTACACGGAGAAGTGGAGTGGAGGCAGCTATGGCTATGGGCGATTATCCTAACAGGGGCAGTTTGTTTTAGGTGACTAGAGTGGACATGGATTATTTTGGTTTTACTAGCGTTAAGAACCAGTCCAGCGTCGTGTGCCCATTTAGAAAGTTGGGTGAAATCTTCCTGGAGCCATTGAGCAGCCACATTTACGTCTTTATGGGCAGCTACTAGGCAAGTGTCATCCGCATATTGATAGATAGAACAGTAATTGACCACATGTTCCATGTCATTAACGTAAGTTAGGTAGTGTAATGGTCCAAGTACTGAACCTTGGGCCGTTCCTTCAGTGACTTTAATGGAGTGACTGTTTTCATTATCGATCCTAACTTTATATTTCCGATTGCGGAGGTAGTCCCTGCACCATTCAAGTAATGGTCCTCGAATTCCGGTGTCATCCAGTTTTTTCAGCAACGTGTCATGTCTAAGTGTGTCGAAAGCCTTGCTGAAATCAATGAATAGCAATATGACATGATTTTTATCATTAAGAGACTCATTGACTTCGTCCGTGAATTTCGACAACAGCTGCGAAGTTGATTTATTTGGCTGAAAACCATATTGCGTGCTCGACAACACATCGTTTTTTATATAAAAGCCTTGTATCTGATTACAAACATATTTTTCGATTAAAACAGTGAAATAGTAATTTGATTTATTGTCAAGTATTGTAGATTTACAACTTATTTTTTTATTATTGTTCAAAGAACTTCTGAGCGTCAAGACAAAAGTCCGGATTAATAATTACAACCAGGTTATTTGAACCTGTGTTGAACCCTTAAAAATAATCATTACGGCAGAAAACTGTGACTATTCTACTTTCACAGAAGTCAGGCTACAGGGTAACACTAATTTTTAATAGAGTTACCTTGGCTCTGGAACATAAAAGGCAACTAAAGGACAGAAGTGGGTTTTAGTCATTAAAAGACTGACACGACCGAGCGACACAACAGAGCGAGAGAAGGGGCTGAAGGACTGGACGTGGTTTTAGTAGGAGCCTAACAGACCCCTCTGCTTGCCCCAAGACAATCGACATCGGTGAAGATCAACACTTCAAAAAATCGCCTAACTAGCCCCAACCCCAGGCACACGTATAGCGAGTGGGTGAAGGTTGCACGGCACAGCGTAGTAGACACGGATTCAATTACCGAGGAGGTGTGCGCAGCATGTAACACGCTAGTACATGATGTCGTGCCGAAGCGCTTGCGGCTTCCTGCACCCGCAGCACTTAGGACACGTCGACTTAAAGAATGAGCTGAAGCGGTTTGACCAGATCCGGTGTAGAAGGTACTTGTTTGACTAAATTTTGTCTAATTTCGATTTGTTATTAAATAAATCATAGCTTAGAGGTAAAAGCTCAAAACGGTGAAGGAAAACATAGTGAGGAACCCAGCATTTCCTAGAACCAAAAATTCGAAGACATGTGACATCCACCAATCGGCACTGGGCCTGCGTGGTAGATTACGGTCCACTCCCTCTCCTAGAGAAGAGGTTTGAGTCCCAATAGTGGGAATATTACAATACCGCTAATGCTAATGCTAGTTTAGAGGTATTTAGAACAAAGAGTGAAGTCCCACATGTACCTCTATTGATTAATCTGATAATTTTGGGCTGTTGTATCTATTCAAATTGCACCGAAAACTTTAATTCCATGATACAGGATACGTATTTCTTATGTGACGTTATAGATATTGCTACAATATAAACTAGTACTTGACTGCGATCTCATCTGAGGGTAAGCAGTGATGCAACCGTTAATCGGGCTAGTAATCAGGCTCTTAAGAATAACAATAATCCAATACTTACAAGTTCCGTTTTATCTAGGATTAAGTAGATCTACATAATATATTTAACCCATTGTCCCGGAATCTCGTTCGATATTTATTTGGTACAAATAGATACTTCGTCGAACCTGAAATCCTATTAATTCGTATTCCTAGGAATTCAGTAGACCGTAAAAATGTGATATTAATCTACCGATGTCACGTTTATTACGTGGACTTTTTGTTGTGTCAAAATAAAGCCTATTTCTATGAAATCATCATCTACCTAGCCTTTTCCCAACTATTTATATTGGGGTCGGCTTCCAGTCAAGCCGGATTTGGCTGAATACCAGTATTTAACGAGGAGCGGCTGCCTACCAGACCTCCACTACCTCCACAACCCATTAACTGAGGTAACATGGTATTTCATGGCAAGATTGGAGTCAGATTTACTGGCTTATGGTTATCCGTAAAGACTGCCAAAGATCTACAAATGACAGCCTATTTCTATGAAATAAGTACTAAAAATAGAAATAATCCTGTCTGTAAAAATTAATTACTGACGCATTTCTATTTACGTAGTGACGAACATAATTAAAACATGATTTATTTAATGAAAGAGGTCACCGGATGTAAACTTGATTCAGGTAAGTTGTCAGAAACGGCCGTTCATTACAGATATTATATTAATATAAAATAAAATTAATTAGCAATTTTGTTTCATTCAAAAGTTACGTCAGATTCTCGGAAACGGTTAGAAAATGTGTGGAGATCTGTATGCGGGTTGTTAACTTTACCTACTTTAAATTAATTGGTTGTCCGTAAAGTAAGCATACCGCTGGTTTTATTAGCACAAAAACAAAAAGTACTGCTTGCAAATTAATTTTCAAGCGTTAGAAAATAGTTGTCAAAGTATTTTTTTACTACGCCATACCCTAAGGAATCCTGATGACTGACGGCAGGCTATTTTTCTACACCACAAATGAGGCGTCACTAGTATCTAAAATCAACCTTTTCATAATGTTTACAGATTTTCTCTTCGTCTTTATTGTTTGCAACCAATATAATGCTACTTAAGATACCTGCTTTAAGAGTGTATCAAGTTCAGTTAGGCCTTGTGTATTATTACAATGAGGACGTCTGTGACCCACCAACGGGAATGTTAGAAATGGACTATGTTTTTACGCATGGGCAAGAAGAGATAAAGACAACCAAATAACATACTACTTATACCTATTATTTGCACCGTTTCACAATTCCATGCCACTAAGTAGAAATTGAGGTATAGTTTAGCGTTCTAAATTTCTACATAACTGCATAATATGAGATCTCATTGAAATTAGTACGATCTCATGGTAAGTACGAGTAGTAGCTGAGAATATTAGTAGTATTGACTATCTCCAGGAAGTTTGCCGAGAAAGCAAATTCGATCTATTGGCTGCTAAATATTGTAAAAACATTAAGATGTGTAACATCAGTATAAAGTATAATGGAAAAGTCATCAGATTACTCTCTTAATCTGTATCAAAAATTAAATACTTTCTGCACATATTCCTAATAGCTCCAACTTAGGGGTTTTTAAATCAAAATTGAATAGGTTACTTCTAGGCAAGCGCGCTCCATCGTCAGTCACATCATCGCTTACCATCAGGTGAGATAATGGACACACGCGAGCCTATGCTATAATAAAAAAAAAAATATTACAAGCGAGTGCGTCTTCCACCAGCTATCCACTTGTCCCTTACACCACAATCGGAACCGCCTCCAAATTACCTGACTGATGTTCCTCTACTTCCATTCTAATACTAGTTAGTGTACTTTGCCACCAGCATTAGTATCACGTTTTATATCACTTAACTCGTAATCTTATTAATTTACTACACTTCACTAATGTTCCTCCTTTCAAGACGTTAATGGGGACGCTCACTTAAATTACGCTTTAGTAACAGTGTCAAGTGTCAAACTTTGGTAGTTAAGCTATTTTTGGTTTGACCTTCAATTAGTAAGGTGATATTAAGACTGGGATTTGATCTGTAGAGGTCGCTTACAAGATGGCGGTACATATTCATATTCTTTATTGTATACACTATTTTTATAAAACAAATACAATAAGATAGGTGTTGTAGCAGGCGAGTTTAACCATCACTTCGGTATGTAGTCTTAGAACGCAAAGGACAACAGAAGGTCACGGTTGTGGTTTTAGTCAGTAAAAGTCTGTCTTCCCCCGCTTTTTACCCAGACTGAGAGAAGTAATTGGATTATTTCACACCTTAAAAATACCCTGCAATTGGGTTTATTTATAGCAAAACTTATATTTTAAATGAGTGATAAAGCACATGTAAATAGTTATAAATGCATAACAAAACTTAAGCATATTTATTCAATTATTATACTTAAGACTAAGAATACACATAACAAATATGTGTAGAGCACACAATACATAAACAAATTACTTATATCATGAAACATACTATAAAAACAATAAAAACCTATACCAATATCCAACGAAGGTCTCATGCCAACCATGTTCACATACCATCACATCATCATTATCATGATCGGTTTGATCTAAATAACCATTGTCCCACTTCTGGGTAAAGTCCATTCTTTCCATCGCTCCCGGCTTTGTGCCACTTCTTACCAATCCCCAAGAAAGACATCCAAGTCATCCCGCGATAAAATAATGAATATGAAAAATTCCACTTTCTTTAATGTACAGAAACACTCTCTAAGAGGGTCAATAAAACCGTTTAATCAGTATTAAAGGTCCCCGTAATCAACATAAATTTCCAATTACAATAATAACCATTTCCTTGAAAATATTACTAAATATTTTTTCTTAGCATAAGGTAAAGTTTGTTCAAGAGTTTTAAAGACTTCACTGCGGGGTATTGCCAAGATCTTAAATACTCTTATATTGCAAAGTAGACTGAAGTTCTTTCGTAATAAGCTTCAAATGAAATCAAATTACGTAAAATTAATTTTCCATGGCTTCTTACTAACGGAACGTAATTCACCAATTTCTGGTAGCTAGCAATTTAAATCGTATTGCAGTGTAGCGACAAATATTAACGGGCCGGGCCCATTGCTCGCGAAGTAGATACTAAAATATGTATTTCCAATTCACTGTGGAACTGTAATATCTATTCGGCAGTTCATTATTGCTTTCAATTATTATTGTCGCACTAATATTTTAGAGGCGAAAAACTAAACGTTTATGTATGTGTGACTGGATGTTTGTTATTTCCTCACGCTTAAACTGTTTTACTGATTTGATTTAAATTTGGCACACGGGTAGACCGTCTCCTCAAGTAGGACATGGGATACTGTTTATCCTGGGAGTGTGTTCCATTGAGATAGTTTTCAACTTTACCGCAAGTGAAATTTCTGGCTGAAGCTAGTGAAAAATAAATAGCCTTGTAATTTTGTAGATGCTGAGATTTACTATCAAAACGTAAAGAAGGTAGTTTTTTTTCCAGAATGGGAGAAAAAGGGTCTATAGCTTCAATAACTGATGTTTAAACCATCTTTTTTGTGATAACGTATACTCCTTCCTTCACTTTTTCGAGAAAAGGCCTTTACCCAGCAATGGAAAAGTACCAGTCTGATTATAGCTTTAATGGTTATTTATTGATACCGAGAATTATCATCATTCAGAGAACCAAAATTCCTCGGAAAAGGTATACACACCTTTTACAAGGAATGTCTCCCTTCCCTCAGTGAGTGTAAAGAATCATGCAAAAGGCTGAAATATTATTAGGTCAATGCTTAGTAATTTCTCGGAACGAATTTTCGGAACCTCAAACGACGTCCTAATTCGATTTTGACGTCGACTTTGATTTGATACTGAGAGAATGTTTCAAACATTCTCTGAATTACTTTTACGGGTTTCATAACGTTCTATATAAATCCCTGTAAAGTTTTGTACTTAGCTGACCGATATTCATTCACTAGTTTTCCTTCACGGTTTCACCCATGTCTTTGGTTACTGCTCCGCTCTCATTGATCGTAGTCGTAGCGTGTTTATAACCTGTATTGTATTATTTACTGATGAGGAGCTCGTGGCTAAATAATAACAGCCGCACAGGCCGATCTTCAAGGTTAAGCAACGCTTGTCTAGGTTGGTCTGTGGATGGGTGACCATCTTAACATAACGAGTTTCCTCCGTGCCTCGGAAAGCACGTTAAGCCGTTGGTCCCGGCTGTCATTTGGAGATCTTAGGCAGTCGTTACGGATAGTCAGAAGCCAGTAAATCTAACTCCAGTCTTGCCATGAAGTACCGTGTTACCCCAGTTAATGGGTTGTGGACGTCTGGTAGGCAGCCGCTCCTCGTAAAATACTGGTATTCAGCTAAATCCGGCTTGACTGGAAGCCGACCCCAATATAGTTGGGAAAAGGCTAGGCAGATGATGATGATGTATTGTTTACTGTTGTATTTTTATTGTTTTAGCCTATGTTATAACTTTTTTTGCTAAACTATGTAGTTGTGTAATATCAAAATAATTTTTAAATTGCAAACGTTTCAGTGTAAAGAATTTTGTTTTGTGTAAATATATATATGCATGACAATAATAATTAAAAACAAAATTAATTTTTAAATTAGTTCCTATGAACGCTTTCAAACCAACTCTATAATAAACAAACTTTATAATACTACCAACTACTAGCTGCTGCCAACGGCTTGACTCGCATGAAAGTAGAAAATAAATAGCCTATGTTACTCAGTGAAGATCTAGTTTTCTAATAGTAAAAGAATTTTTAAATTGTTGGATTAAATTGTAACATGCAAACAAATAATTAAATCTTTATAATATTCACACTTTTGATCTGTTGGAATTTCAGAGATCTGGAAAAAACAACAAGAGATAACATTTTCGTACTAGAAAATTTCTAAATAATATTTGAGAAAAATAATGCACATAGTAAGTTCATCAGCATTTAAAGAAAATGACTTAAAAATGTATCAGTACTTGGTGAACATCAGTCAGCATACATACCTGCCTGGGAGGCTCCGATATCCCAACATTCATAAAACACCAAAGCCTTTAAAAAATATTTATACGACTTTGCTCCCAGCACATCAATATTTATTCACTTTCAGCATGACAATATTTGTCTACAGTTACGAATATAACTGTTATTAACTTTTATTAAAAAAAAAACATCTTACGAGTATTTATATAAAGCCTTATGTATTTGCAAGAAAGTTAATTCTTAGTTTTAAATAATGTACTCATCGACCTTATTCATGGGTATCGTCGTTGGGATCGTCTAACAATGTCCGAAGATCGAAAGATGGGGTGATAGGTTAGCGGTGTGCTGCTACGATGCCGCTACGAATTGCTACGGTCGTAGCAAAAGCGTAGACCCAACTCTATTAACCAAAATCAAATGCATAGTTCATTTCATACAAACACTTTAAACCGTAGAAGCATGTTTAAACATGAAATGCAATACAAACCGTGCACGATACCATAAAATTCCTTCGATAACAATAGTTTTGAAACTAAAAGCCGTATTATTTATGTGGGAATCGACACCACCGGCGTCACCAATATGATTTATTTAGATCAAAAATATTCAAAACAGTCAACCTTTCGAACTTTTATTTTTACACCATGAGTAACGGGCACAAGTTTTTTCTTTGAAGGGGAGAAAAATTCAAAGTACCGCATCACGTGTGTCAGTGAGTGCTAAGTTAAAGTTCAACGTTAAAAAAGAAAAGTAGCGACTAATGGATTACATGAAGTACACTGCACGGTACTCACGTGTGACGTCACTACGTCAGGAAAACAAAGGATAAAGGAGATTGTGTGGGTTTTAATTACCGATTACTTAGCTGCGAAGAGGGTTGTGATTAGGTAGCTTAGGTTTTAGCGACAAAGGGTAAAATTCTTTTTAAGATTTATATGTCTAGTCTTTCTCAGCTGTGTTGGGATCGGCTTCCAGTCTAACAAGATGCAGGTAACACCAGTATTTTCCATAGAGCGACTGCCTGTCCGACTTCCATACACAACCCAGCTATTGGACAACACAATACGTCAAGGAAAGCCAGTCGGCAATATATAATTGTGTTTGTAAACAGGAAACTAATAAAAAATATACTACTTAACAACGGGCTGCAGGTAACTATATATTTAACCAGTGGTTGCAGGTAACTATATTGGTATTTAACCACAGACTGTAGGAAACTATATTTAACCTTGGGCTACAGGTAACTTTTTTAACCATAATACTATTTTAAACTACGAACTGCGGGTAATTATTTAACTACGGTCATTATCACTTCAGCCGAAAGACGTCCACTGCTGGACAATAGTTGTCCGCAAACCCGGGATTCCGATCCTAATTTCCAGTTACCGTATGTGTCTACGGTAGCTCGAAATCAGGATCGTAGTCCCGTTGTCTGGAGTACGCAGGCTATGCCCTTCCTTCGCTAGCATTACTGCTTCCCAGAATGCTCCAGACCACAGTTTATTGTGATGGGATTCCAGCCACCTCTCTTTGAGGGCTGGAACTCATCGATAATTGATAGTGCTATGTCAATACATATGCTGGTGTATAGTATCAATATACAAAAAAATAACAGTTGCACATTTTCGTGATAAGTGATGTTAAACATAACAGAAAACGTGTGAAAGTAGCTTACATAATTTTAATCTATCACAAGTCGCCTGTCAGTTTTATCCAACAGGGCCAAATAAGACATGAAAAGTTCGTAGTAAAATATGGTTACTTCATCGTTTCAATCGAATTAAATCAGTCTAGTTTAATTTCATTTTTAATTTATTTACATAACAGTTTATAAATTATATTTACATATTAAACTAACTATACAAACCTATATATATACAAAAACAAAAAGGGATTTACTGGGCATCAAAAAACTCATCCACGTCGATGTCAATAGGAATAGTGCCCAGAACGCTGGCAGCATTGCCACGTTGGATGGCAATGCTGATTCGTTGGCCGAAAAACAGCCCAGCCCTCTGGTCACGTGAAGAGTCGACTAGTTGTTTGCTAATTTCGCGAACAACTCGATGAGCACTCGGACCCCAAGGCCCCAGTGTTTCAACCCCAAACGGCTCAAACATATAACTCCCGATAAGGTTATTATATTTGCGCCGCTTGAGGTTTTCTGCGCCTGCAGCAGCAGCCCCAGGACAGCCCGCCGTACTCAGAACATGGGATGGCGCAAGGGTGTCGACACATGTTGCATCCCACACCAAAGGCCTACCCAACTTCCAAGGCATTATGGTCATCCCGTCTGGCCTCTTTCCATCGTCGCGTGCCAAGCCATTAGGTTCTAAAACAGCTGGCACCCCGGCGGTGACAAGAGCTCGACGGATAATGTCATTAATGCTAGCGTGCCTAGCTATCCGACCAGCGCTCCTACTGCAGGATAGGCCATGATGTCCGAGGCGGTCGACTGCTTCACCGCATTGACATCGATGTGGAGCTCCACAAGGAGCACCCAGACGCAAGCATGTAGCGATCCGGAAAGTGGTGTCACTCAACATAGTACCTATGTTGAGCGACGGTAGTGCCTGTAGCCAGAGGCCCGACTCCCATTCACCCACAGCCAGTAGACGGGCACGCTCAGCAGTATTGGTGGACGTATTAATGAGGTTATTCCGTACCAACCTGCAGAGCGGCTCATCCCACTGTCTCTGGGATGATGGATTCTCGGGCAACGCCTTGTCCGGGCAAGCCATTTTCCAGGCGGTCACGGCTTCGGCCAAGCACGGCACCTCACAACCAACCAATGATGGAGTCAGAATTCTATTGGTTAGCTGCTGAGTGCCGTGGACCGAAGACAGGAACGCCGGTAGGCTTACACTAGAAATTTTGCGGATGCCGAGCCCACCAAAACGAATGGGTAGCGTGGCTTGTTGCCACGCTC
Organism: Mythimna separata; assembly: GCA_030763345.1. Classification (NCBI taxonomy): domain Eukaryota; kingdom Metazoa; phylum Arthropoda; class Insecta; order Lepidoptera; family Noctuidae; genus Mythimna; species Mythimna separata. The sequence goes on from CM061168.1 coordinate 19,555,810, forward strand.
GGTCATCCAGAGCCACATTTAGTATGGAAGTCAAAGTATACCGAATTGTCTGATCAATTTTGTCCAAGAGATGTGGCTGCTTCCATAAAGGGGAAGAGCGGAGAAAATACATAAAATTTGGTGCGAAACAGCAATATCGTATGAGGGTGAAAGCCGAATGAAGGTTAATTTTGGAAAGTCTCTCCGAAATATGGTTAAAACGTTCAATTTTGTCGTCAATGAATGAAGGGAAACTGTCTTCTAAAATTGGAGAACCTAGGAGGTGCAGCGAACTTTTATCTAAAATTTTGATGTCTGGAGCTATTGCATAAAAATTTTGTAAAGTCGATTGTCTGTCAGTACTGTCAGAAATGAAGATTTCACATTTCGAGTGATTTAAGGCAAGGCCAATGGATTTAAATTTTTCTTTGAGAATTTTGAAATCCTGAAATACTGTTTCAGCATCACCTCCTAGGGTTCCATCATCTAAATACCATACATTAAATTTATGTCAGTCTAGTAAGTAGATTTGCCTCAAATTTGCTTGCTAGAACAACACGCCAGCAACACGCAATTAAAGATATAGCGCGGAGTAATTCCATTAGCACATCATTCCTCGCCTGTATTCTTAAAACAAGTAAGCATTCCTGAGCATGTTTACTACATACATTAGAACCTCGAATCGAATTTTCTGGCTCCTCAGCCGTGTGGCAGACGTATTCAATTAACTGGAAGTGGGAGAGAGTCTCAGAGAGTAACAGGATTACATGACGCCTCGGCTCCCACCGTCGGCTTCAATACACAGCTTGAGACTGACGGATGACTCCAACAATTTCTCCTGCCTCATAGATTAATTACTTCAAACTAAACTTGGGTTGCACTTGATTCCAAAGTTTAGCTCCGAAGCAATTACTCCATTCTGTTCGGAAGTTGCAAGGTATGGATTCGGGGCTGAAATACCTACGTTTGAGTTGCCAACTAAATCTTAAGCAATGTTTACTGCACTATGTGTGTTTTGGAGTTCGTTGCATTTTAGGAATCTAACTTACAAGTGCAATATGCAAGTGAAATAATTTTTCAATAAGTTCCGTACTTTCTTGAGTTTTATATTCCTTACTTAAATCCATACTAAGTAGTGGGTTGCGGGTCGCGGTTGCGGGTCGCAGTAGCGGTCGCGAGTCGCGGTCAGGCATCGCGGTCATGTGTCTCGGTCGCTAAGAGCCGAATGCTATCTAAATCTTTGACATAAGCACATAGTACTCTTAAATATAACTAAACAGATCATTTGATTGCAATTGTTTGTTTTATTAATAAAAAATCTAAATAAAGTGTTTTCAAATACTTTGTTTCATAGCAAAAAAAAGTGTACAACTAATTTGCATCGGTATGAAAGTTAAATGTAGTACTATAAATTATATTCCACTCCAAAAACCTGAATATTACCCCAAGGACTGGCTCCTGCATGTTACTACAGGTTAAAGCTATTTCATTTCAAAAGCAAATTAATAATTGAAGTTGTTTACTCAAAAAAATTGGAACTGGTATGCTATATACACTTAAATTTTGTCAAACTTCTATATTAAAGTAAATAATGACTGTAATGGTTTTTATAAACGGTATTTGCATATGTACGAGTATAGTAGTTTTTCTTTTGATTTTAACCTATCACATACCCACAAAACGAGACATAATAGTAAAACAATAACAGCGCGGTCTCATAGGACCGGTCGGGGATTCATGAACTAAACTTATACAATTAAGCTCTATTGGGACCTATTTGTTGTGACATACGTTTTGGGAGTAGATAGAGCTCATGACTGAGTTATAATAGCTGCAAGGGTCAATCCTAGGGAGTCGGGATTCGCAGGACGATCCCCGGCCAGTATAGACGCTGACTTACAGACGACTAGCAATAGATAGCTCGCCGTCCGGTTGTGCGCTAAAGACCGAGCACGAGCCATGGGCAGCGTGTAGAACTACTCGCGGACCTCAAAAAGATGTCACTAAAAGCGTAGGTAGGGGTTCAGTAGAGCTGATGCTAGCTAGGGACACGGAAATTTTGAAAGAGATACCAGGACTACGGAAAGGAAAGATAAACTGAAAGACACAGGTGGGTTTTTGTCAGTATAATAAGCCTGATACGCCATCTTGCTCCAAAGTAAAACGGGAGAAAATATTCTTGGTTTTCCAAAACAAAAAAATGAGTCAATCCCAAAGGTTAAGCAACCAACACCTTAGACTACCCAGTAACACTAAGGCTAAGGCTACATTAGACCGCGACACGACTTGCGAATCGTGAGCGATTAAAACAAATAGATAAAATTTACGTTTATGGCTACACTGTTCGCTAAATATTAGTAGAGATATTTGATTCGCTCCTCCAGTCACATCGCAAATCGCTGATCACTGTAGCCTCAGCCTAACTTTGACATAAAAACTACGTACCTATTCATTAATTTTCCATCATAAAAAGCCCCAAAATATTACCACAAACTGTTTCTAAAATCCAATCATTCCAAAGCAAAACTAGGCTCAAAGCAAATCCCATCGACTCGCAGGAAACATCGGACGCACACATATTTCACTGCGAATTACAAGTACGAGTATCATTGCGCATCGACATCGTTACGTCGTAAGCTGTGTAGGCGCGCCCAAACCACGGCCGTGTAAACGCCCAAAGCTTTCAACTAGTTAACCGCTTTGTGTTTTATAACAATTGCCAAGATAAAGGCGGATCTAGTTTTAGTTCCCGTCCATTGTTCACTAATGCAACGTCAAAACACCACCACCTTCCACAAAGGTCATTAAACGTTCTAAAGTCAACGGCGCCCTTCTCATTTCGTTTGTACGCGTGATATCCATTTGTTTAGCTTTTCCCTGTTGATATAAATTGATGTGCCAGTTTTCTTTTGTTTTACAAAGTATTGTTACCGCAACAATTGGCGTTATAAGTACAAAAGCATGTTATGTGTCGTTGTGTAATAACAAAAGTTGAAAGTCATCTTTTTCTTGAGAAACAAACAAAAGACGGAAGCTTCGTTTTGTTTTTATTCTCTGTTTCATAATCAGATACCTTTAAAAAATATATGTATAAACTGGTGCTTGAAAACGATCCCACCCAATGGAAAGCAGTGATGCAAGTTATTTATTGAAACTATGCACAAATCCTACATTGTACAAAGGCGAACTTAATGACTTAAGCATTTTCTTTCAGTCGAGGCGCACTAGTTTATCAAGAGTCTATTCACTCTAGCCTTCACCTTCTACCTAGGTTAAATTCTTATGTTTTGTGAATGTATTTAGCTCAGCAAGCAGACAAACCAATGCAAAGTTTAGAGAGCAAACAACAAGTCCTAACAGAATAATCTCCCTGTTTGAGTTACATCTAATTGAACATGTTACGTAAGTAGGTCCGTGATTTTATCTGAGTAATGAATGAAATATTCCGAGGCGGTGTGGCTCACGAGTGCTGCTAATTGTTTTCTGTGTTGGCCTACAATTAACAAGGGCCTATTCTAGTGGGCGGTGCGGTCGGAGCGGCCCAGTCTCCCCCGGCCAGTCGACGAGACCGACCGACGGCAATTTCCGTTGCAACGCCGCCTGTTAACGCCACCTGGTGCCTACTTAAAATAACGAACAAAGTTACATACAAAAAAGAAATATTCTTACATAAAATTATTATATAAACGACGTATTTCGAGTCTGAAGCGGCAGGTGTAACTGGGACGCAGCAGAACGCTGGCTTTAAAGGAATTACGCTGAGCCGACTGCGGTACAGCATTACAGCTGCTTCAGTCAAGTCTGGATTATCAACAAAAAACTAGTTTATTGAAGATTAGCTTCGTATTATTCTTCTTTCACAAAAAAATCATAGCGGTTTCTATCTGAGTTAACTTATCTTTCAACAGATTATCAGAGAAAGATATAAATCAGTGGAGGACGATGTATATTCTGTGGTACGTTACATAAACAGAGCGTGCTCGTTGGCATCGTGTTAACATTCACAATGAGACAAATCTGTGCAACAGCTGGTGTGTATTAACTAGAAAACAGTAACTCTAGCCAACCGCCCTGCGCCCGCCTGACTATAAGTCAAAACTAACATAAACACCATCTTACTCAGGCTGCCTTATTAAACTAACTACTAAGATATTTCTTAAGGCTTTGAGATTATAAATTCTAGTAGAGTAATAACGGGTAATTACCATCAAATCGTGCACGGTAGTATTTCAGCTAATAGAATTACTTGGCGCCAGAAACGTGATCGTATCACACCACAATATCGTTGTATATTTCTATGAAATCCGGTACAACAGGAATCACAATAAAACCTAACAACCTAACTAAAAATAAAGGAAAAGGCTATATTACTTGGAAAGTAAAACAGTGGTTGTGTTCAAGAATCAGATTCTTGGTACGAAATACTTGGGTTGGTACGTGGTACATGTCTGCGATTTATTATTTATGTTCAGTGCCTTACACAACATTATTGAGACTTTCTGGTAGAACGAAGACACGTATCTCAGTCAGTTATAAATCATGTAGCCGTGACACGAAAAAGCCTAAGAATGAGGCAGAAAGGGGCTATTGGACGTGGCCACGAGCGAAATGTAAACAACGGAAACAAAATTATACCAAAGTCTTGCAGGCAATGTTTGGGCATGGAACATAGTGCTTTCATATTTCCCGGAATTTGGAAGAAACCTCAACCTACTTGAAGTTGCATATCGTCCATGCATTCCTTGTTATTTTTGGGCAATCCACAAACTTCCAACTGTAAAAATAGTCACGATTAACTTCTGTCAGAGGCTTCACCCGCGTAGAACTCAGATAAAGTATTAATAACATTACACTGGTGAAAGTCTTTTTGGAACCAGTTCAGTAGTTTTTGAGATTATATATAAACTAATAAAAAAATACGCATATTTCCTCTTTGTAATATTATGGATATGGATTAGAAATCTATAATCCATAAATGCAGCATGACCAGTGACTAATGTAGATAAATATATTCACTAGTCATGCTGTGATCACCACATTTAGAAATATATTTAATTTAAAAAAAGAACATTTTAATTATACTTTTCGTAATTATAATGGGTGTCGGCTTCTAGTGTAACTAGATGCAGAAAAAACTAGTCGCCTTTCTAATTCTTGTATTTTTTATTATAGTTTACAACATAACGATACACGACCAATTTCATGAAAAACACCTTACACACCTTTTCACTTCAATCTAGGCGGTTTAGTGTGACCCCCGTAACCCTCAAGCAAGCCAGGCTTTCACGGAACGATGTTATCAGTGTACCTACAGGTGGAAGCTTCCCATTCACTTGCCTAATCCCTTAATCGCCAGCTACGACACTCAAGGGAAGATGTTAGATGGCATATTCCGAGCGGCCCACACCGCATGACATGCCACTTTAATTTCCTCGTATTATTATTACAATATACTCGCAGTTACTCAAGTCTTTGTTCAAAATAAAAAAGACAAATATTTAAAAATACAAAATACCCAAACACAAAAACAAAAGTAACGATAGTGTCTGAAAATAAGACGCTGTTCCCAAGCACCAACTTAAAATTCAGTTTACTTGAGTAAAAGCTTCTAAGTTGCGCATCAGCAAACCGTGAAACATTACATTGTATGGGGTGTAGATACATTCGTGTCTTGAGTCGTCGTAGTGTCGACAGTTTCCACTACACTGCCGGTAGTTAGCGCCACCTGCGTTCTACGAGATACATGGCTCGCTTTATGCCATCATAACAATAACATCGCACCGCTTTACCGCCGCCACCCGTAACAGCGTGCAGCCCACGTCTAATAGGATTACCTAATATGAACACCTCGTCATTTCTCAAAACGTTCTAATTAAAACTTTAACTTCCGCCGTTCTCAATGAAACATTGTTACGATTCAGAAATAGCGATGGCCTGATTTTTTCCAATACATTAAACCGATATAAAATGGCAAAAGTACGTCAGGAGGGAAAATTTATTCAATAATACAGAAGACAGGATTAACTGGGCTTGATAACGCTTCGCTTGAGCCAAACTCATCTGCGGCGCTATAGCATTTTTTGAGCCTCTGAATTTCATATACACACAGACTTACCACGTGGATTGGCTTCTAAATTTGTTTTATATAACATTTTGTGTTTGTTTTGTAGATGAGGATATTAATTTCGACCTTGAAGCGAGGTTTAAACAGAAGTACGAATATACTCGTAAGTCTTGTTATATACGTACTCGTACAAGAGTGATAGTAAGCTACAAATGACTAAGTTAAAGCGACGACGCAGAGTTTGTTGCAGTCGAGGTAAACCCAGTTGCGAGGTTTGTTTGTTCTTTAAATTACGTAGGGCTCTACGGCGGCAGACCGCTGTATGTACTGTTGTTCCCGTTAGATTGCTTCCCGTCCAAGTTTCAATCCTGTTTAGGATTCGACGTTGCGGACGGCATACGATTTGTTTTGACGTTGACGTTTCCGGATGTTCTATCAACTACAACATTTAGCTAGACAAGTACTCATTCCGAAATCTGTTTAAAGTGCTTCATTACCGTGTACAGATTCACGTACATTACATGCTTAACAACCTTTGTGAAATTAAAACTCTGTGAGCACGTTTCGGCGTACATGTACATTCAATTGAATAGAACCGTTCATCGGGCACGATCCGTTAAATAAACAACGAGCAAGCACAGTACATACACGTATACCTCATAGCTATGTATGTACAAAGTAAAGAAATAAAGTGCCCCAGTGATGGCGTCGAAAGTATAAAATGCAGATAGTCGCTCCGCTGAACGATAGCTGTTGCACTGAACAGAATTATATTGGCCTCTTTATTTTGTGAACAGAAACGAAACGTCCCGCGGTCCTCTGCTCACTTTGTTTACCCACTCCTTTTTATAATGATAGCGGTTAGAAAAATGTTTTTATTCAAGAAGCTTTCTAGAAACTTCTCAGTATCCAACTGAGACATTGTTTTGACTAGGAGCGAGCAAATGAGAGACGCAGATAATATAAATAGGACTGTAATACAAAATAATAATGAGTCGACGATACAATTACACTTACACAAACAAAAGCGATAAAACTAAACATAGTTTCGAAAGCAGATTGTTTCATAAAACAGCCACTTTTGTGACCAATTGAACGGCACTTGCAGCGAAACAAAGAACACTGACCCGTTGAAGTTTGAAAACTATTACCATAATAACACGTTGGCGGCACCGCCGACTAGCCTGAGGTTAGCTGCATGCAATTATATTTCAATATTAATTCACCCTCGCATTATTTACAAGAAAACAGGCAATTAGAAAAAGGAAAAACAATACTATAAGCCTTATTTTCGCACAGTTATTATTTTGCTATCTTCCTTGAAGGAGTAGCTGCTAACATTTACATAAAATGATAGTAAAAGAATGCATATTGCGAGTGACTATAAATAACAGGTGCGGACAGGATACGGTGTAGTTACCTTTTCTCACGTTCCCACAATATTCTGTAGGTTTTATTTTTACATACCTACTCCCACGTTTCTCACACGCGTGCGTGTTCGCTGCCTTATTGTTTCAATTTTGAATTTTGTTTGAATCAATTACGAAATGATTGCACTGTTTTTGTTTGTTTACTGTTCATTTTCAGAACTATGCCAGTTTGTTTATATAATACTTTTTGTACACAAAGATTTCAATTTACAAAAAGAGACCAAATTATTATAATAAAAAAAAATCACACAATCGGTGGCCTTTACTGTTTATTTTCAGTATTAATTACCGAACTATACCTGGTATTGGCACTTTACTCCGTAAAAATATTTAGTTTGTTTTAAAATTATTAACATTGCTGTGTAACATATAACGTAAAAACATTTTTTGTGAACTAATTTTAATAAGAGGCTTCACCCGCGCCTCGCACGTTTAAAAAATGTCTCTGGCAATGTCATATTAAAACTTCTATGTCTTAATTCAGAGTGCCTAGTGCACTTTTGTTTGACGTTAACGCGATCAACACGTTAACGTTCGACGCTCCGATTGGCCCGCTTCAAGCTCATAACCAATCAGAAAGCCAATCACTATAAACGTTTCTAAAGCCTTAACGTAAAAACAACTCACACTCAGCGTATTAGCCATTGTAAGGATGAAGTTATTAGGGAACCTAATGATACCAGCGGCTGCTCGAATAATACTCTTTCTATTTAGGGATTACACACACAAATGTATAGATTTTATAACATTACATACACATAGATAGATACATGACATTAATTATACTGTAGCCTACCCTATTACCAAATTCGATCCCTGAAGCGCATGACTCGTGATTGATTTAGATATAAGAAAACATCCAGTCCATCAAATTCACAATATAATATTACCTAGTAGGAAGTAAAACACTCGCATTTCTTGTATCATTATTACCCCTTTTATCATATTGTATTTATAGCCCGTCCATGGGTTACGTAGCACAGAAATGAAAGGAAAATAATGTTTGTTTCTTTGTACCACGAATACTTAACCGCAGATGTTTTGTTAAGGGCGGCGTGCGGGCCTCGGTTCTCTATTTGGCTAATGGATATATCAACGAGATTGGTTTCTAACACAAACGAACCGGTCGTCTAGTTAAAAATACCGTTTGTAATTCCACGGTCGCTAAATTCAAAGCGGTATCCGAAGTTAAATATTTGTGCCGTGCGTGGAAACAAGATAGGTTATATACCCTGGACGGCCCATGTACCTGAAACTAAATGGAGACTTTCGAACAGGCTCGACGTTCGATAAATTAAAGTGTCAAGTAAAATCTGTACATCATGTTTAGAACGATAAATCATCAGATTTATGTTTTAATATTATGACTTTAACATACTTAACTATCAAGTATTGAACAGGGACCATGACTTTACAAAATGACAAACATGAGCAAAGTAAAGAGGATTAAAGCTCGAAGAAGAAGAAGTTCAGTTTAGGTCGTCAAATGGATTGCGTTAACAGCTCCTATTAAGGTCTCAGCTGGCTTAGACGAACGCTAAGTACAAAATATATGGCAATGACATTACTTGAAAGAGAAAGTTAGAGAAATCACCTAACAAGTAAATTTTGTAAATTAAAATATATTCTAGATCGTGCTCGACGATTTACAGGATTGTTTGAAAGAGTCACCGCGACTCTGGAACACAAAGGACAACTGAAGGAAAACAGGCGGATCTCAATCTCAGTCTCGCTCAACCCCGAGCGGAAGGAATCATTTCATAATTTCGCATTCGACCTTTTTTGGGTCGACCTCGTTAATCATAAAGCTTATTTCCCTTTATGCAGTTTGAAATTAGTTATAAACAAGCGATACCATTTGCAAAGACCTTGACACAAAGGTCGAAACAGCAATTCTACGAAGGAAAAGTATAATAGAGTTCTGTTGCACAAACTAATTAATGTCACAGAGCAAATAAAGAGTTTAATATCCGCACAAACGACTAGCGACAAACATTCTACAATAACATTTGTCATTTATTACCCGAGTACATAATGTACCTAACTAGTTAGTACGAGGAATTTCTGCTTATATTAAATACTAACTAGGTACATTTCCAATGATACTCATTGTTAAGTGATTATAGGGGCATTTGATCGATTTTATATTTAGGTGAAAATTATGGGCATGGACAAATCCTCGCTAGATGGCACGAAACTCAATTTTTTTAAGTCACGCCAGTATGTACGAGTACCACCGCCATAGTCATGGCAATAACGGACATCGTATTAAGAAGAATCTTTAAGGAATGGCTGGAGAGGCAATACGATGTCCGCACCTTTCGCATGACGCAGGTCCTTACCAGGCATGGCAAGATCGGAAGGCCCTTGCATTGCATTTAGGCGGAAAAAACATCCGGATGACACCATCATGTGAATTACCCAGAGACACGGTGGAGCATACAGTGGAGTTGAGCCCAGCTTGGGCGGAGCACCGCCGTGTCCTCTGCGGCAGTGACCTGTTACGCCTGACTCTGGTTTAAGTTATGTTCCGAAGCAAAGAGGAATGGCTGGCGGCCGCCTGCTTCTGCGAAGCAGTTATGCTAGCAAATAAGGAGGCCGCACGCAAGTGTAAACCAACATCTTCACGCCCCAGCCACCAAGCCCCGACCCAACGTGTGTCAAAGATATGTCAGTAAACCTGAAGGGGCTTATGCCTACTAGTAATTACAGCGGAATCTTTTGAAAGAGTGACCTGGTGGGTTTTAGTTTATAAAAGCATTACTTGCCTTCTCATTCTACCCAAAAGCGGCAGTTAAAAAAAATGGCTGTCGCGCCATATAAAATTTCTACTGGTATTCAGCTGGATCCGGTTAGACGGAAAACCTTCCACATAGTAGATAGCAGGCAATTCTTATTTAATTCACATGACCCCCGTGTATTTGTGGAAGTGACAAAGCCCGATGGATCTGAGTATAACTTACCAGTAAACCTTTGACGGGATTTCTACGAACCGGATTAAGCCAAGCCTATGCAATTCATTTCCAAATATTTATTAATTCACTCACAAACTCACTCACTTTCTATACGAAAACTACACTTCGATCGCAATTTCTCGCATCGTCATCAAACACCCTTTATAAAAGTTCTGATTACTTTATGGACTACTTTGTAGTCGATCCACGATTCCATCTGTTACACTTTTTTGGACTGCATACGTCACTAGTATTATGGATATTAATCTATCACATACTCGCGAAACGAGACTCCATAGTAAAACAATAACAGCGCGGTCTCATAGGACCGGTCGGGAATTCAAACATTAACAAGTATTACGAACGTACTAGTAGCATGGATATTAACAAGTATTACGAAATCCAATAGATACGAAAGCGTATTTCGTGTACAAACGCTAAAGAAATCGATGGAGCCACAACTTAAAACTAATCATACTTTTCATGGTTCTTTGTTTAACCTATTTTATTTCACTAATGTGTTAAAACTTAAAATGTTCAAATAATCGATTTAGGAAGACTATTTAGATTTGATCCTATTTTCAGTACATTTTGAAACCAATAATACCGATGAAGTGAAACTTTTTCTTTAAATTATTTTTCTCCATTAGTGTCCACAAACTAAATGTTTAAATAATCAATTTAAACGCTTTACATTTGATCTCTTTTTTGGTACAATTTGTAATAACATAAACGGAATTAAATAAGCTGTTCGATTTACGTTTTATTCCAGTTACTAAAGCCATTTCAGAGTAAATCCGTAATATAAATATACTGGGCCGCAAAAATAACGGGACACATAGATAAACTGCGATGTCTCCCAAAGTTATGTAGATAGATAACTGGTATAAATAATATGCTATAAGCGGATTTGTAATGCTTTTATAAATCTCGAAAGAGGTTTTGTTTGTACATATTACGGCTTAAAACAAGGTTTATTAATTTTGAAAAATATCATAAATCAAAATTTCGATAAAGACTTTTATTCCTCTTTGTTTCAGACCGAGCTGTCATTATTAACCTTTTCCTGAATTGGTCACAGTTCAGTAACATATTATGTTGCTATCACCTGCATAATGTACAAGAATTATTACATAAGTATTTAATAATAAACGCACACTTTTTATTACCGAGCAAGATTTTTTGCAGCCCAGTATAAATAAACACTTCACACTCACCGCGCCTTTAAAGTCCCAAGATGTTAGCTTTATGATGTTGCCAGTTAGACGCCTACGCTAAAATGACACAAAAAATAACGTGGAGCATATTTCGCAATTTATCCCAAGATCAGAATTTAACCTGAGATATTCTAGCAATAAAATATCGCATAAATCTAGAAACCTAAGCCGTTCCCGTATGAGTAATACGAAACAAAGAGAGAAAGACAAATATTAACACAGAGTATTCGTAGATGTAACATCGGGCTCTCGATTTATAAAACGTTTATTAGTACGAGGCTAAACTGCGATAGGGATGTGAACGGGTGAACGTGACGAATTCAGCTGAAAACGCACGTAGACAATTAACCCAGGGCTGACGTCTGCAGTGATACATGAAGCGAGCCCCCAAAGGACGATGGAAATAAAGCGGACCCGAATAAACACAGAGTTCATACATTTTCTTACCTTTTTCCCCTCGCTTAACGAAATTGGACGGAGATAATGTTCGTATTTGTATCAGAAGTTGTCTTAAGTAAGTTGTCGTTGATCTAAAAGCTTAAGCTCCGGGTTTAAACACAGATGTTTAGGAACTACGCCGCGCCGTAGATATGCGGGATTCATTACACGAGCTTACTATAATAACTTACGACCATTAACTTGTCTTATAAAACATCATTTCCGTACCAAAAACGCCCAAATTTATAATTCTACTTAATTGAAACACTCAACAACATGTAAAAGACATTTAACTGTAAAATATCTGCCACTTAAACTTATTAAAGCAATAAGTTTTTTCCGAGGAAAAGTGTTTTAAGAAGAAGCACGTGTCGCAGCCAAAATTTTAAAAGAATTTAGGAATTTCCGTAACATAAATCTTCGTAGCGTCTAATTACATGGATCCAGCTCTCTCCGCTCTTTTCTGGACAAACTTATGGCGGCCATGCGTCATGACGTTTTTATGAAAAAATAGCGGACCATCCCTTAAAGCTTCTGTTAGAATTATGAAATAGGTTACTCGAAAATCTTGTTCGTATTAGATTAATTTTCTATGAGACGTGAGCGAATAAGGGGAGAGCGTTGAAGTGAAGAGATATTGGTTCAATTTAATGTTTTATCCAGCCTAAAGCCTTTTTAAAGCTGTGCAGTTATTGCTCGCGTTACGGTTGAAAGAATATAGTCCGTCACATACAGTCTATATTAGCTTTGGTGCGCGGGGCTGGGGGCGCCCAGTAGTGCGCAGCGAAGCGGCTCACTTGAACACAGACTGTGTGTTCAACTCTAGGGCTCTCATACTCCGAGAAAAATAAACTGGGCAAATAATAGCCGCCAACTTCAACGTAGAAAAATTATTTCGAGTGCAAAGTTGCGAATAGAATTTCAGTTAACAAAAATTAATAGATGCAGCTCTCTATAGGGTAAACTTTGCTCTTTGCACGGCTGAAACAAAGCTTTTCAGTCAGTTTATAATTAAGTTAACTGAAATTTTTCTATTTTATGAGGGTTACGGTGGCCTCTGAAAGTTCACTGTTAATTCAAGTTTAGAATTTTTGGGAAAAATAGAAACATTGAGTTAAATAAATATTCTTTTTTGGATCTTTTGTTAATATACGAAATAAAATATATCTATGGTCTGTCCTATAAACCCGGAGACTAAATTGACATAAGTAATGTCAAAATTTCTATAGGAATGACGCCAGTTCTTTGGTGTTGAAATGTCATTTTAGTCTCCGGAATTATTGAACAGACTGTACTTAACTCAATAATGACAAAACGATTTCAAAGAATTACTATCACAACTGTAGTGAAATTAACATGAATGCATAGAATGATATTAACCATTAGGTAATGTCATGTCATTGTATTACAGATTACGAATAGGTATCAACCATTAAGCTCTTCATAATTAATTTATAAAAAAAATATTCCTCCTTTAGCATTTGTGGTATCTGCGGTCGTTTGTAACCGCAGTCGATATTGAAACCGAAACTTTAATGCGGGATCCTGGTTTACTTCAAAATACTCGAAATTAATTCAAACACAGGCTGTACAGTTAACAACACAAGTGCTTTTAGTTTTTGCGCAATTTTGTATTTCGTTCATTGCATTCTGAGTAGTAATACTTAAAGCTCTCTGATTTAATTTTCATGAGTACTCGTGGCTGGGTTCCTCGGTAACTAGGAAGTTATTTATAAATTACTTGCTCTTTTGAGTCCATTTAATATCATCGACAGAAGCATTTTAACTGCACACCGCCGGCTTGATTGGCTTCCATTGCTCGAATATTATACGAGCTTTTTGTATTTAAATGAAGTAAACTTTTCTGGAATCTACCCACTCTACCTGCCTACGTACATTATCACATTTAAAGATTCATTTTAGAAACCAACATTTATGTTTAGCCATCAAACATTACGAGTGAAACACGTCTTCACAAATGTAGCCTTTTGGCTCGCGTGTGAGAGAACACGAACACATTCATTCACTTACAAAAGCAGATTCAGAAATAGAAACAAAAGTTTTAAAACACTAGCGTCTGGTAGACATTTTTGACAAAGTTTTGAGCGCGAGTGCGGATAGTGCACGAGTGAAGCCGCCACGCCACGCGGTCTGACGTCACACGAGGCACAAAACGGCCCACGTCTTTGACAGTGCTCCCTTTTGTCACGTTACCGTATGGAGAATTCTATAGTTTTCAATCTGAATGTAAAAATTTGAACTGCAAGGGAACGAATGGAATCGAAAAATCAAACGAGTGTTATATTTTGTAAACAGAAATGCGAGCAATCCTGCACCATTCCAATAACATCGCCAACGTGAAAGTGTACTTTTGTTCAATTCTCTTTGAGTTATGTAAAGTCAGGAACTGCTTTGTAGGGTTTTGTACCTCAATAGTAAAAAAAACCCTGAGTATTTTTAACTTTTTTAGATGATTGGTAACCATTTACATTGCAATGCCGTAATAGGCAACGGAGTTCTGTGAACCTAGCATCGATTATTAACATCTTCAAGCCTGTAGGGTAGTTCACTATAAAAAAACTTGAAAAAAAACACAGTAAGTAAATAATTTAATGAAAGGGTCATTATGTTAATCAAAAATACGCGTAGAAAATGACTACTTAGTATAATTATGAAGTTTTAATTTTATATTCCACTTGCTTTGCTCTTAATATTCTAATCACACACAAACAAAATACAAACTTTCATTACAAATTCTAATTTGTAAGTGTGAAATATTAAAAAAACAAACATCAAAATAAAAATATTGATAACAAATTGTTCATTCATGCGAAGCGCCCTATTAATTCTTTAGTGAATAGAATTCGTTAGCAACGAATGCAAGGTAACATTGCGATTGGCCTATGCATACGCAGCCCACTTGACCCCCGCAACCGGCACTACTTGCACTACGTACATGATTGGCTCTGTTAGCAGTATAAGTTCACGGGGGCTTTAGAGCACACGCTCTTTTGTCACCAGAATGTATAAATATTTTTCGTAAACTTTGGAAATGGAAAAGCGGTTTTCAAGTCCCCTTTACTGCCAGTATAAGAATTCAGCTTTTGCTGTTCGAAGCAAAACAAATGTTCAGAACACATTTTTCTTAGTTGTATTGTGGTGTTCTTGTATTGTAGGAAATATTGACAGTGGATTTAAAGGAATTTTAGTGGCTTGGTAGTTTATTTAATAGCTATTGGAACTAATACAAATACCTACGAGTATGATGTATTATCATATATTGATTATATTTATCAAGGTAGGCTTTGCGTCTATTGTAATAAATCTACAGATTTCGATACAATATTCCGAACATTATCCGTGAACCAATATAAAAATTCTCTCTCCCTCCAATCTTTAACTACAAAGCCCAAAAAGCGGTCAAACATCCAATATGAAGGGAATAGATTTATCTGCGGAGACGGTTGAATAAGAAACCCGAAAGTAGTGGAAGCGTCAGTTACAATAACTATTGTCACATTCAATCAAATCATTCAAACAATGTGTGCCCTCGACAAAATAAAATGCGGGGAAGTTGGTACGTAACAATTCCCGGGATCCATACAGTAAAAACAGTGGGATCTCATCCAATTTTGCATTCAATCTACGACCACGAGAATTGCTTCCTCCGAGATGACCCGCCACTTCCACTCGCCGTAAAGCGATGACCTAATCCGGTTTATTTGATTTGGGTTCCTGACTTCAGCCTTCTTTACCAATTTGTAAGAATAATGTCAGATATGGGGACTCACACCTACTTTATATTAATTCAACTGATTAAGTTCAGCACGCCCCAAGTGCCCGCCCGCAGGCACGCTACTCCGCAAGTCCGCACTCGCGTCGACCATTGACTGCCTAACTCCTAAAGAGACTTGCAAACAATTAAACTTTTCAACAGCTTCTTTCCTCTTTTTGTCGTAGTTCCACTCTTGCTTTACTTTCTTTTCATTTTGAATTGTGATCAATTCCACTGATTTTGCATCCAACGACAAAGTTGAATTAAATACGTGACGTGAAGCGCTGACAAAATATCAAAGAGAAATTTCGAAATTCACAGTTTAAAGTCTGAACCTGATCCATAATGCTATTGAAATGTTATGTACCTGACACAAGATGCTTTGATTCGAGAAATTTTACGTTTCACTGAATTAACTGTGAGATTCAGCTACAAAGAACAATGAAAACTTGAATTTGAGAATCTTAATTAGTACGTTTAAAATGCCTTGAGCGAAGCGAGGCTAACTTCAAAACTACATAGACATGTTTAAGGATTGTAGTTTTAAAACGGCGAGCGCAAACGACAGTCATTAATTCACAAGTGAAATAAAGAAGTTATCAAGAGTCGCAGGGGTAGGAGTAAACAAGGCCTGTTGTGGGTCATGTGATTAATTTCAGCGAACACTTTCCGGCCACAAATGGCTTGTCAGAAAGTTTATTGCAGTAAAAAGCTTGATTTTGTACGCGGAGAATGACGCGAGACTTTACACTAATGGCCCTTGAAGTTTCACCCATTAAAACCGAGTTTTTTAACAGAACATTTGGGTATCTATGAAATTTGATATTATGCCGCAGATGACATAAATTTAACTCATAAAGTTCTTACATTATGTTTTAAGCTTGAGCTCGCAAGATATCTTGTGTTATGTTATGAGCGAAGTTATCTTTGCGAATGATCTAGCTTCTGAATTCATCTGAATTCAAAATGTAGTTAATGAGGAAGCGTTTTCAGGTCATTTTATAGAGGGGACTAATTTGCATATTATCGGGGTGTGGACAGAAGGTCGCGTGACAGTGAGGTCGAATTACCATAAGAATGGGCCAACGAGGTGAACGTTTTGTTAAGGCTCCAACCAATGTCCCATTGTAGCACAAGTTTTCTTAACAATTACGCGAAGAAAAAGTCCGCTTCTAATTGGGACGATTCTCTTAACACGGAATTGGAGCAAACCTTTAGAGGCTACTGTTTACAAAGTATACATCTAGAATTATATTACCCTGGTTTAAACTTCCTTGGATATACAATAAAAATATCGCATAAAGAATTACTGTTATGTTGTTTTATCTTTGCGTTTATGTGATGTTCTTATATAAAATAGTAGTGTGTGTGTGTATGTGCATTCAACTTGAGCTTGTAACATGATCTTTTAATTAAATAGAAGGAACTAATGATGAAATACAATACTGTCAAGCCATATGGACATTTATATTCTATAGTGTTTGTATAGAAACTTGCTTACTTATCCCGATAATAGGCTCTCAAAACATATTATAATTGTATTATATACATAAATACATATTATATATTATATGTCCAAGATTTTTTTAAGTTATGTCTAGCTTTTTAATCAAAACCTCAAATAAACAAAGGAAAAAACAAATGAATAGTCGTTTCGCTCGTATTTCGTTCATTTATTTCTATTAGGTGTGTAGCTATCAGTATTGTCCTTCATTGTCGCGGTGTCGCAGACAGCCAGGTTTATTGTCGCATGCTTCAAGGCAGTTTCCTACCACCAGAAATTTAGGGTCCATAAAATTGATGAACAGTTTCTTAATAGCGTCGACTGACTTCTTACGATTTTTAATTCCCGATTTCTTATAAGAATATACCTACAAATAACAAATGAGGTCACACTGGCGTTATTTGGTTTCAGAAAATCAATTTAGTCAAAAACCATTTTTGCTTGGGTCGTCTAAGTGTGGTACGAACAATATTTGCAGCCGAGACGCTATATTCGGAGCTAGGAGTGGTGCTGTCGGCATTATTGGAATTTGCGGGACCAGCTAAAGGCGGAAGAAACGAATAGATAGCTACGTCGACACTAAAATAATAATATCGTTTGAGAGTCCGATGTTTCCTTGAGTATCGACACAAACTTAATTAAAATTAAGCTGATTTTGATGAAATTAAGGATAACAGCCCCTTACTTCCTTATATTAAAGGCTACAGGTTATATATCGATTATTTATCGGGTGCTATATCGATTTATAGAGCACGAGCTTATTAATACTTATTGTCCTAATACAGGATGTTATACTTTGCTAAAAACCATCCATTTCGGTTAAACAAATACTCTTACTTCTCAAAATAAACGAAATACTCCGTGCAAACATTTTCTGATTTCACCACGTTTTTATTTATTCTTTAGTCCCACTTCAAAAGCTTACCGTATATTTTATCAACAGTTTACGAGTACCTATCAATGACTTATGAATACTGATAATTTCGCGTCCTTGTCTTCGCGTGACGGTTTCGCGTCGCGTTATCATCGCTCTTGGATCGCTCAACGGGTAAATTTACTGGAGTAGACTTGGTAACGGAGGTGTTTTATCATCGTAGTACTTGAATATGCAAGCGGGGAAGTAATATAGTACGCTAATAGCATTAATTTTAGCCGATATGGGGAGTTCTTGTCTTAGGCGACGGTTGAGGACACCTTTGGGGGCGATAGGGGGTTACCTACTTCGTAGTTATATTTAGATTCTGGGTAAATCCAGACAACGAGAAATAAAATGAAGGTATAATAATATTTTTTTATTTCTTCTCAAAATATAGAGTTCGCAGCGTACATCTTATTTAACCTATCAATACCCGCGAAACGAGACACAATAGTAAGACAATAACAGCTCGGTCCTATGAGACCGGTCGGGGATTCATGAATTAATTTGATGTATACTTTTTCTTGAGCATCAATTTGGAATTCCGTTTTGTTGAGTTAGATGTTGTTTTCAAGCACCTAATTATTAATAAAACCTCACACACTTAATCTACAATTTTTACGCCAAAAATAATATGAATTTGAACTATTTCTGACTAGTACACCCGGATTACTTGAACCTATTTATAAAATTAAAGCGGGAGTACTCGCGGAATGTTTCTCTGAAATCCTTTTCCAAAAGATTCCTGAATTTTCATAATTTATTTATACAAATAATAAAGACCTTGGCTACATAAATAGCTGAATTTCTGACTCAAATTTATAACAATCAAAATGAACATTTAATATGTAACGAATACCGAATACCGCGGCTATTAAGTCATTACTACATCAATCAGTGTTTTAGCCATTACATCACAAAAGGGTACAAATTAAAAGTGTTATATATATTTTTTGTCTAATGGAGGTGAAACTTAATCGTGGATCTATTGGACTACAGGTTGATACTTCTTCAGAAGCCAAAAAGTGGCACAACTTAACCTAGGAGAGTTTTGAGGAAAAAGGGATTTTGTGAAACATAATTTCGCATGACCTTAATGACATTATAATTACTAAAAACTAGCTTCTGTCTGCGGTATTGCTTGCGTGTAATTTGGTCAGGACCCACGAAATATTTATATCATCTTCTTCCTGTCCTTGTCCTATATTACTCGGGGTCGGCACAACACGTTTTTTCTTCCATCCCGTCTTGTCACCCATCACACTATCACTAACTCCCTTTTCTTTCATATCGCTCGTCACGCAATCCATCCATGTTTTCTTTGGCCTTTACCTCTCCATCCATCCATCTACGAATTCTACAAGACGTATACTCAGAACCTGTGTTTTAACCTTTCTCTTCTCATGACTAAATCAAGGCAAACGAATACCTTTCAATTTTTCAGTTACTGGCTCCACTTTCAAATTGTCTCTAATACTTATATGCACAAATATTATGAACATTGTACATTGTGATGCATATGCATGAAACATAACTAAAAAATCAAGTTGATTTAGTAACATAAGTAGGTAAGCGTATTATATATCTTATAAATTTCATTTTACTTACGAATTTTACACTAGTCCATCCATCCAAAGCGGGAATGCCATAAGTCGATAATGCGAAACAAAAAATAAAGTAATTCGAAAAATTTAGAGATACAGCTTTTTGACTTCACAGGGTTTAGTAGGTACTAAGTTAGTCACGCGATATCTTTAGATAGCTATATTATGAAGGTAGGCACGTCATTGTCTCCTATCTAGGGTTCGTTGGTATTTCGTTCAATTTTCATGATATCAACCCTGAAAGGTCCACCGCTTATATGACCTAGGCTTTCAGTATTAGTACCTAGAGGAAATTTTCATTATCACCACATTCCTGCAGATTTTATTTGTGAGCATAATGTAATTTGTAGTAGGCAGGCGAATATTGTCGAAAATTCTTTTGACTTCGTTTCAGGGTGTAAATTGTTGACGTGCAAAATATGTCAACCATTTAGTAAACGATTTATTTATTAATGTTGTAAAGAAGTAAAGCGAATACATTTTTAAAATTGCTTTCATTTTGGGAGGCATTTCGACAAAAACAAAGATAATAAACTCAGGAGAGGTTGCATATCAGCTGTTTATCATTTCCATCACTGGATAGCTAAAGAATCAAAGAATTTGGTACGCTAAGTGACCGTGAGGCCTGCAGTCAGTGGAGCGAAGCACCGTCATTTTTTTACATGCGCTTATTGTCATTCTTTGTCTCAAAATAATAACGCTTAAAATAAATCGAACACAGCATGATTTCAGTAGGTCACTGAATTTTGAACACGACGCATCTTACACTAGATTAGGTACTCACACTGCGTCACGTTACATCTAGCGTTCTCTAAGCCACCACTCACGACTCAGAAAAACCAAAGAGTTATCAAGAGCACCATCTTCTTCTCCAGTAAACTCATGGTACTTCACGAACACGGTACGTTCAATATTAGCTTTCAAACATCGACGCGGAGCCAGTGTAAAATCAAAGACGCGCAGTGTGAACAAGGGAAACATTTTACTCGCATAGTGCCGTTGTCTCGCACAACTTGCCGAACGAGGATATCTGTGTACAAAAATTATGCAATACAAATCCGTAGCATTTCTTTGCAGACTCTGTTTATACTCGAACCTGGTTATAGTAACCTACATTGTTCGAAAAACAAGATGGATGATTCTTCACGTGATCAGAGGGCTGGTTTTTTTTTGGTACTTATTGCCATTTAACGTGGCTATGTTTTCTTTTTAACATTAGATACTAAATACTACTAAATATTTCTTAGAAACATGTAACGGGTAATAAAAAATACTAGCCCACAGGGAATCGGGCTCGTAAGTTAGGAATCATTAAATTCCTCACATAGGAGGCGCGCCGTTTTTAAGAGTGCTAGTTTTTGAGATCTAAAACTAACCCACGCAAGGCTTAGGTAAAGCGCCCGTGAAGCCCCTTGCTCTATCATACTTCCTTACCACCATTAATATCTAGTATTACAGATTTACGTTAGTTCTCATTTGCCAAGTAGAGCTACTAGTTATTGCCCGATACCATTACATCTTAACGCGTCCCCCGTAAGCTAAGAAATATTACCTTAGACTGCATATTGTGATTGAGCATAGTCTCAGCATTTAAGATGCCACAAACACCGCACTTCCATGGTCGTCATCGTGCGGATCCTCCGGTCCATAGCATTAAGTTCAGTTAGAGTCCATTTCAGTATTCAAAAGACCCAGCCGTTGAAGGTGCGTAGCATACCTCGTTTCCGCCAGATAAAAGTATTTTATTCAGAAAGGCCACAAGTGCTCTTTCAACGATTATTTTACGCCAGCAGCATTGATGCCCAATGCTTCCGACATGCCCAAATACTTTCATAATTTGATTGAACATGGGATCTAAGGTGTATGGAATCCGAGAGTTGGGTTCCCACTGATTCCATTCACGCATAGGTATATTTATATATTTTTTACATGACTGCACATATGTCCACACCAAATACCGTTAAGGAGCTTCATCAGCAAATTGTGGGGGTTAAACAGTTTTAGGTCATTCATGTAGAGGAGGTGAGATATGATCTAACTTAGGGTAGGGTGCCAAAAGGGTTCGAGGCTAAGCAAAACCTCAGTCAGGGCCTCGGATAGTCACCCTGGAATTTACCAAGCTCTATTCATATTGTTTCACTGTTCTCCTGGATCTGAAGACTTCTTGGATAGTGAGGGATCGTCCTCTTACAAAATAAAATTGATGGAATAGGCATTCCGCTTTTTAAAAACCTGAGATCTAGATAGAACGAAAATAATCACCTTGAAAGGGTCGAAAAGGGACGAAATCATTAACCACACGAACAAAGTCGCAAGTTCACGCTAGTACCGCATATTTGAAATGAAAATGTTCCAAATCCTAAAATACAATTTGTCTAAGCGATGGAACGGTTGAGTGAAATTCTCATTTATTTTTCTATTTTATGAAAATAGTTCAATCATAGCGAAGTTTCTAGAAAGGTATGCAAGTAGATAGAGAGACCTTTAGGACTTTAATCAAGATAATATTTAAGAATTTTAAGAATTTTAAGAGAAATTGGAGATCAGATTTGTCAGTGAATTTTGTAGAAGTAAATGCTTTAAATAGCTTTAGGCCAGTAATTAGAATAAATATGTACCTACCTATAGTTTATGTATCGAAATCGAAATAACCACAAACCCACATTACATCCTCAACGAATACTTGGAAAATACAACGAGTATTAGCAGAAACTCCATTGACTTTGACTTTTGTTTAAAATATAAACATTTAATTCGCAGTATCCTCAATCCAAACCAGAGTAAATTTAAATATTATTAGTAGCCCACGAACAACAAGGAATAACATTATTATTATGTCGGAAAAACAAACCAGAAACACAAGCGTCTTATATAAATACAATCATAGTAATAGTACCTAATTATATTCAAAGGAAAATCGCACCAAAACACATAGACCCACTCACTTCTATCGGGGGTAAAAAGTGCTCAAGGATTCAATGGTGCGAAATAGCGAGCGGCGCGGTTGGCGCAGTAAGCGTTATTAAAATTTGCCTACAGTAGCACAACGACTGCCAACCGACGAATGAGAAAGAAAGACGAAATTAGCCAATTTTATGAGGTTGCAGACTCGTCAACTTGTGCCTTTGAACATTTTCAAACTTAATTTTTGTTTAAGCTGAACGATTTACCCGATCCGAATCCCATGTTCTGTACGTGTACATGACTGTAATATTAATTAAAACGCGGTGTGTATTAAGCTTCACTCTTTAATGAGAAGCTTAATGTTCAATTTAGTATGCATATTTTCGCGGGAACATGGCAGCCTAAGCGAAAATATCAGAATATTATTGTGTATCCAGTCTATTCCGTAGTGTACGCTGGCTTGCCGTATCCTCGTGGGGCAAAGAAAGGGTTAATGCGTTCTGGTGGACCGCGTTGTTAACCCGTATGACCGCCATTCCGCCCAAGGCTGCGTCCGAAGGAGAATAAAAAGGTTATCGAAATAATTTTTGATGTCCGCCAATTGTCATTTACTACTGCGGGGCTACACTGAAAATGATAGGGTGGTTTAGAACACTCGCTAAGCGGCCAATTTCAATTATATTTCGTTTAGAGTTTGTGTAATAAAGCCAACCAACTGTTTTAACGACCTTATATAATATTCAAATGTTCTTATCTTCCCAAATAGGTATGTAAAACTGAAATTGTAACTTATTTGCTTAAGAATAAATTAATGTTGGCAACATTTGCTTACGACTCCGAAATTCAATAAATTCGATTAGATAGAATAAAAGAATGCCTGTGTTCCCGTATATTTAATTATGAAGCTCGACAGAAAACGTTTTATGTTTTATTTTTCTAGTTACCTGAAAGCATAATTTAATTTTTCCATTACCGCTGTCATCTTAATTGCCGTTATTAAAAGATATTGAGTCAAAAAATATTAAAGCTTTATTTAAAGCACGAATGTTACTAATGGATCAGTAATTACAGATATATACCAGTAGGTAAGTAAGTATAAGTCTCAAAAAGTAGATTTAAGCCATCGGGCTTATCTGACAGTATGCTAAATCTACTGTTTCGGGTTTTTGTTAAGTCAGTCCGTCGATCGGTCTGTCTGATCGTTTGACAACCTCTTAAACGGGTGATAAAAACACAAAATGTGTATTATTAATGCCGCTAACAACTAGTAAAATTAAAATGAAGTTAAAAATGAAACGAAGTTCTCATACAAGACACATTATTTTGTCGGCATTTTTGTTCGATTTTAATATTGTAGTACGAAACTCTTGTGTTGGGCCGTTTTTTGGTTAATTTTATTATAATTATTGTCCCACATGACAGCATACTCACATACTAACTAGGCCAGACTCAATAGACAGTTTAAACGCGTTGGGTACCAAATAAATTGCATTGATCTTTTTTGCAATGTTTTTAGAATAGATTCCAATAGTGTTATATCAAATTTAAAGTTCTGAAAGATCTGTACTGTGGGTGAATTTTCGGAATTTTTTCAGGTTTTGACTTCTAAATTCCATGATGAAAAAAAAATCTTGTAAAAGAGTATCATATTGGTATTTTTATATATTAGACTTATTTATAGTTTACTTATTTTTAAATTAAATGTATCGTTGCACCGCGCGCAGTGATGGCGGTGTGTAGACATATTTATTGTGCCTACAGCTACACTTAAGACTTACTGAAGTTGAGGTGTCAACAAACCGGTTTATGTTTTGTCATTTCTGGTCATCCAAATATATTTATATTTGTACACTGATCACTTATATTATTATTTATCTCATATTACCATTTATTTATTTTTATTACCTTACATTTTAACATTGGCCACTAATTTTTAATTCCTTTGTCACCCGTTTCACTCTAGGTTCAGTTGAAAACCAGCGTCAGGTAACTACCACGTAGTTGTCTGGCATTATTGCTGAACTGGACCTATTTGGCGCAACCGTGTGACATGCAGTGTCAAATTAATTGTCGATTCTATTAATGCTTATTTTTAAGTTTTATGCTTTAGATTATATCTACTTGTTTTGTTTCAACACTGTGTATTTATATGCTTGTTGCCAAATAAATAATTTTCTTTCTTTCTTTTCTATTTTAGTTGCTCTTGTCTTTGTACCTAAGTTTGTAAAAAAAAGTTACAGAATAATTAGACTATTTGTCAAATTATTGTTTAACTATTTTTTTGTGTACATGAACTAAAGAAGGATGCACCGTTTAAAAATTATGAACCATATGCTGAAAAAAAATTAAGGTTTTCGAATGTCACTTTTTCGTCATTTTCACACTATTGGTATCTTCATTTTACACTATTGGTATGTTGGGATCAACAACATCTCTAAAAATGTAGCGTATTCAATTTTTTGCAACCCATTATATTTTAAATAACTTCCTTATACTAATTTAAAACTGAAATGATAGATGGAGGAAGGAGTTTAAAAAAGAATAAATTATTTAAATTCTAAAGTTCGTCCGTATTTTAGAAAATGTTAACCCTTACAATGACGCAGCTTTCGGGCTACTGAATATCTTTTTAAAATTTAACGTCCACAGTTGGGACTTCTATTTCCTAAATTAGCATAAGAAAAATTAAATTTAGAAATGATGTTACCAAGTTGAAAATGTGACTTTATCTTTACTTGTACAATACGTAGGTACTTGTACTTCCTTGCTTGTTAAAGATAAGAATATTCCAGAAATAACGACAGAGTTTTCCTAAAATCTATTTTCCTAACAATCGTATAATGAGCAAAATAACAAATCTCGTTTCAACTGTTCACAAAGTAGAGCATAAACTCTTTACAAGAGCTTAAGTCGAAACAGGCAGTGTTGTTGTAATGGACGCGATATGAGGGACGAGTGTAGTACGTGTTTCGGTAAATAGGTGGAGGTGTACAATCGGTAGCGAGTTAGCAACCCTCGCGGAACAATCTCGACATGTACGACTATATCGCGGGGTGGCCGTCCCTGTGATTTGTACACGACTTCCTATTTATTCATGCAGTTTCTAGAGACGATTACCTACTCCCGCGGCTCATGAATAAATTTGAATAATTTCCCGCTGAGGTGTAAATGATGCAAGTTTTTGCATTTAAAACTGTTATTAATCACTTTACTTTTTCTGTTGACAAATTGCGGAGTCGTGGTGTTCGTAGTTCTAATATTAACATTTTTAAATTTCTTGAGAAAAGCTGTTTTGTAACAAATTATTGTGGCTGAGCGGTTGATAAATGTAGCTACCACGATCGCCATATTAAAACGTCACAATACAATGCATAACTTACTTGTAGTGTTACGACACGCCATTCGTAAAATGCAAATGTGAAACTGCATACAAAAAGCAACTATTCGAAATTCTCTAATAAAATTATGAACGATTGGCTAGCCTTGCAAAATATAAATGCTAGATATTTTTTTGTGAATATGGATGTTACTGCATTTTAAATTTTTCAGTTAGTAAACTTTAACTCGTCGTGAATATTTATAACTTAATGGTTTACTACTTAACTAATTAGTTTTGTGATTGGTTTCCTTTACATAGTTGAGATAGGGAACAAAAACGATATTTATTTATTAATCTTTATATATTCAATTGCCAATGCCAGTAAATTGTAGAGTGTTTGTCTCACGTTAAAGATATAGGTACATTACAGAAATAGATCTCAGTATTATTACACGCGTTTCAATTTGTAAAACATATTTATATTTTAATTAATCTAAACGAATCATAGTCCGTAATGCAAACAGACGAAATGATAGCCAAACTTCGCAGTCTAGCGTTAGTTCAGCTATACCCAACCGAACAATGGATGACGAATTGATGACAAACCTTGAACAAAAACCTTGCGTCATCAATTATTGTGATGTAGCTCACTTTTGATTCCAACTAGGTAAGTAGATATTTCCCTAAAATCTATTTTTTGATCCTTGAGACTAAATTGGCACAGGCAAATGTCAAACTTACTTACAATAACAATGATGTCAGTTCTTTTGTGTTGTAATAAGTGTGATAACCCACTTAATGTCATTATAATCTCAGAGATTAAAAATCAGACTTTAGAGACGCGAACACTTCATTCTCTCCTTACCAATCACACAATTATCAGCAGTATTAAAATACGTGAAATCAATGCGAATGAATGAAGCAACCAATAAAATACAGTTAATTACCTTTTTTAAAGGCTTGGGTATAATGGATTGCTGCGTTTCGGATTTCATTTAAAAGTCGGGTGAAATTGGGAAGGACAAAATCTCGGATTATAGTTCTAAATTGGAATTGGATCCGATACATGGATAGGTTGGGGCCTTATCACATCGGACTTACTGTCGTCATGGGTGTTATTTGCGTTCACCCTACACCTCCGCGTATTTTCTTTTATCTTTGTAGAATCAATTTGGGAATTAAAAGTTTGTGTTACAGATCAAGAAGGTTTTGGGTGTTTTGTTTATGGCGTCAGTTTTATTAACAATAAAACTGAGTTTAAAAAATATAGGTATATTTGGTAATAGATTTTACTAGCGGCATTGTTCGTGTGAATGTAGAAAATTATCTTAAAACATTGTTTCTTTCCATACTCTCGGAGTAAAAAATATCCTAATTCCTATTTAAGAACATGGTTTACCATGTGCTAAATTATATCAAATCACTTCAATCGTTTAAACATTATGGAGTAACAAAAAAAAACACAAGTACTTTAAAAAATTAATATAATCGATTGTATCAGCCAGACTTCTCTCAACTTCAACCTAGTTCCTTATTTACTTGTTATTTAGTAGAAAAACAATTATCATTTCAGTGCAGCATACAGCAGTCGACTGGTAAGCGTGTTGCAAGATTGATCGCTGCTCTGTGACGTCACTACTTCACCCACGCTAATCACCGGAACGTCCACATAAAGTAATTGTTAGCAGTAATAATTATTGGTAATTATAAAATTATTGCTTCAGTTTTTAATAAATAATTTATCTGAGAGACACATTAACGGGGTATTTTGAAATGCGGTTTGAAATCTGAGTTTGTTCATTAGGTTTGGATTAATGAACTAATTTTTTAAGCTTTTTATTTTTCAATATTAATAAGAACATTTTATAATTTTAATAGATAAATTTGGTACACTAGATTAAGTTAGATTTAGCACGTAGATTTCCACACTAGGATTCCCTGTGACGTGAGATCCAGGCTCCTTCCATACTTCACTTATTTCAAAAGCATTTTTAAATACTATCTTTATTTGTTTTATATTAATTATTGCTACACTTTTAATTATTTATCTTACAGACAAATTAATCAAAGTATTTAGTAACGAGATTTGAAATCTTCGTCTTTTCATTATGTTTGGATTAATTAACTCATTTTTCAATATTTTTATTTATTTTACCTTCAATATTTGTATGTCTAGGTATATGCATTCATGTTTATTTAGGGTAAATATTGCAAATAGACTTTGAAATAATTAACCATAACCAATTGCAATAACGTATATAGCTATATAATTTGAATGACAATACATTAATACAGTACCATAAAGCTGGTCTGTTCCTGGAATTGGATGATTGTTATAGGAACAAACTACGGAGGGCAACAAGATAACCCCATCGTGTTTGATGACAATAGAATGATCTTGACAAGTACTATACTAAGCTATAATATGTTGGGGAAGAATGGAAGACGATACTGTCAGAATGTATCTTTATTCTTATGTTTCTACATGTTTTTACTACACTGTGAATGTGTGTATCTCTGTATGTGTACCAAATAAAACTTTTTTCTTTCTTTCTAAATTTAGTGAGATAAATGTGTATTATATATAATATTATATTGAACAACTAACTACCCCTAAAAAACCTGCACCTATTATGATTTCTCTGCATTTGATTTTTGTTTTGTATTTTATTTTTCTGTCTTCTTTATTCTTGTTTGTTTCTGTGTTAAAATGCAGCCGTTCTGTTTAAATAAAGTAAAATAAAATTAAGAACTTATTAAACGGAAACTTCATAAGTTAGATACCTATGCAACACGATAGCCCTATTAATGACCACAAATGGTCAGCAAGAGAGTGATGGTCGCAGCTCGTAAGAAATCTCTCTCCTTTACAGCCCCCAAGAGAGCAACAGTAACATAGTTTATTCGAACAGCACGCAGCTTTTATCAAACAAGTTAAATTAAAGCACATTAGCACGCTAAAGGAATTGCTGCCAGTTTAGTTCTAATTACAATCTCTGCCTACTCGCTAGACACTTCGGTTCATTGTAATCCCAATCTATGTAGATTGCAAATCAATAATTTATACACAATCGCTTCGCTGTTGTAGTTAAAAGCAGTCATAATACGATTTAAACGTGTTTTCGTATGCGTAAAGCGTACAGTGATGTGGATATTCGATATTTCGCTGATAGCGGCGGTTGACAATGAGAGATGAATTTATAGTGGCAGGTAATGCTTGTTCAACGTCATCCTTTCACGAGCCAGATTCTGTTGGTGAATTTTGTTGATTGTCCCATTTAATCGCACTGATAAAGTTAGCTTTTGGTCCGTCAAAACTGTGCTCTAAATCTTAATACGTTTTAGTTTTAAGCCGAACAAAGGTGACTTTGGCGTGCCCTTTTTATTAGCTTCTGACTTACAGGTTTCAACTATTAATTTCTAATGGCATCTTGATCATTTATTTGGTCATGCGACCACAATTACGCGTAAAAACTTTTTATGAAATGTTATTTTACTGAAATGGTACAATTTAATGTTATTGAACCTACCACATTAAATATAGACCGGTCAGGTTTTGTCATAAAGAATACAGTGATTTTCCGCCACCTCATTAATAATAAATTAAACATATAACAGGAGTTCATTGGTGCGTAAAGCAGCAACATGCATACAATGAATGGACACGCGACACTCTACCGGACAGCACATGTCACGACTGGATTTATGGACACCACTTAGTTGCACGTCATATGTACTGCACCACTATCGAAAAAGTGATTTCAAACGTTCAACGGCAATTATTATTACCCTCGTGGCTGTTACAGCGAGCGACACGCACGTACGACAAACGCTCCTTGTCTTTTTAATGAAAGTTCAGTCGCTAGCGTCCCACAGGATTAGTTCATTTGGACATGGAGTAAATTTACTCAGGCCAATCTAATATGGGTACACGCACGAGATAGCTGCGATCTTATTTAATCTATGGCTTTAATTTCGACCTGGGACCTACGATAATATCTGATAGTACAAGAAAAATATCTAATAAAAAGCTCCTAACTGTTCCACTGTTTTTCTTATGCGAATTAATTTGGCGATGTTGAGTTTTCGACCCTTATCAGCAGTGGATATTATAAACAATTGGCCCGGAACGTTTATGGGCTTTTAGTATTGGTTAATGTCGGTACTATATCTATGTGTGTAGTTACGAACATCTGCTACTGAACTCTCCAATAAGGATGACCTTATTGATTATACAAGTACGACGACATTTAGTTTCTGATCTTTCGCATCTGACTAAAACAGCATCTTCAAAGGTATCCAGTTTTTTAACCTTTACCTCAAATAGAACGATGAAAGAAATATCTTCTTATAAAGTGATTCCTAGAATGTCTCTGTATATTTCAGCTGCTTATTTTAATCACATGAATCTTTTCCAAGAACAACCTGTTTGATAAAATAAATAACATCTACCTTGGTTTCGTTTAATCTACATTTCTATTGAGCTGTCCATTAAAACAATTGAAACAAGAGACGACTTTCAACGAGAAAATTATAAAACTTTCTGAACAAAATATTTGGGTAAACCTTTTTCTGAAACGATGTAAAAACGTGTCAACGTTTCTCTCGAAGTAATATTTTGTCAAAATGAAGTTAATCTAAAATTGTGACGCTACTTAAAATATAGGTTTTAGTATCAATAACAGTTTTTGTATCAAAAAGCAAGACCGAATGTCGGGATAAAGCCGTAACATTTGTGCTATCGTGGCACAGGATCACAAAGCAAGTAATTTTTGACAGAGTATGAACAAAATGGGATATCGTGGGCCCCAGAGGCCGGCTGAGCGGAGATATTGAACTGGTCAGGCAAAACGAATAGGTTCGGGAGCGGACCAAGTACCGCTATCGACTAAATCCACCTTCCGCTGAATTGAACCTTTCAAGTGTTTAATACATCAACGTTTATTGAGTTACGCTCGTATATCGCTAAGTAAATCGTGTATTATGATATTGAATTGCTGAAAATGATTCGGAAATGGGGTAGAATGTAATGATAACGAAACGATTCAGTGGTTGGTCATTGCAATGAAAATTTTCCGGTTTCAGGCATTTCTGATATTTGATTCGGGGTGGATAACCAACAAAATTAAAGTTAAAAGTAAAATTAAAATAAAAGTTTATTCAGTACAAGATTTCGAAATATTGTAAACATTTCATATTTTTGGTCCCCGAAATTGAAAATTATATAATTATGTGTATATGTATGGTCTGTGGATGGGTGACCATCTTAACATAACGAGTTTCCTCCGTGCCTCGGAAAGCACGTTAAGCCGTTGGTCCCGGCTGTCATTTGGAGATCTTTGGCAGTCGTTACGGATAGTCAGAAGCCAGTAAATCTGACTCCAGTCTTGCCATGAAGTGCCGTGTTACCCCAGTTAATGGGTTGTGGAGGTCTGGTAGGCAGCCGCTCCTCGTAAAATACTGGTATTCAGCTAAATCCGGCTTGACTGGAAGCCGACCCCAATATAGTTGGGAAAAGGCTAGGTAGATGATGTAGATGATGATGTGTATATGTCTCACGATGAGTGAGATCGTTACCATATTATTCACAAAAAGTAATGTAATAAGACTTCTGTTAAAAACTGTTTCATGAAACTCCAAAATAATTTGACTACTGTTGGACTATTTTATTTTCGATGTGGATGCGACACAATAAAATTATTCATACTAAATAGTAAGCGTAATTTCTGATATCTCCACCATTGAGCTAATAATAGGTCAAATTTAGTCCCAAAACGAATTATTCGATTCAATTTTCTTCACGGAGATAAAATAATTACTTGGAATAATGTCTTAGGGAACAGTGAGATACTGAAAGCAGCCATTAAAGCTACTTACGAGATTATTATCAGAAGTAGTAGACACTTGGTAATGTCACTGGGGAGCGGATAGAGCATGTTAAAGACTTGGCTCAGTCAGTGATAATTGTGACAAAAGGAAAACGATGAAAGTTTGAAAACATTGCTGGAAAGGTTTCATGAAATCAAGAAAGTTAAAGTAGGTAGTCATCATCATTTCGACCGACAGACTTCCAATGTAGGACATAGGCCTCCCCAAGTCTCGCCAGAAGGAACGGTCCTGTGCATCTCGTAATTGTCGCATTCCTGCGACTCGCACCAGGTCATTCGTCCACCTGGGAAGCTTACCATCGCTGCGTCTTCTTGTGCGCGATCGGCACTCTAGAACCTTTCATGGAGTCGAAAGTCGACCATAATTATGTTCTGTAAGTTGTAAAAAGAGGTAACACTCCTTAAGTACATTCTTTATTATTCACACAACTATTTTAAACAATAAAAATAGGACAGCTGATGTATACAGATGAGTTTAACCCATGACTGGGTTATCTTACATCAAATCTTATAAAAACGAGAGATAAATTTCACACATGAAAGATTTTATTAATGCACAACAAAACCTAAATTTGCATAAATTAAATCACACTAAAAACTAAAAAACAATCAAACAGATATATGTATAGCACACAATACATAAGCAATACGAGTAGTAGTATATATAGTAAATAAAAATCTATACATACATATTTAGGAGTCATATTTACACGAACTCTTATTCTTCACCTGAAAACCTCCAACGAATGTTAATCTTTTTCTCTCCTATATGTCTGGAAGAGAATTCTAGAAGCGCACAGCACCAAAAAATAAAATAACCACTGTTACGACTTAAAGAGTGGTTGAAGAAAACGAAGGAGAAGAGAGGAAAACTCCATTACTCTTCGTGTCGATAAACTTTTTCATATTCTGTGCCATGCCAAAAAAACCGGAAATAATATTTACTCCCAATTCCTTATTCATCGATGTGTCACGTCATTTTCATAAATGTTAATTTAAATGTCAGGTGTGATTGTGACAACATCATTCCTTGTACATTGTACACTTATGGTCAGTGTAAATATAATTATGCAACTCAATCCTGGACATCGGGAATATGTATATGTAGGTAGGGAGTAGGGATCGACCGGAGCTCCCATCACGTAGAATAATTAAACGCAAACAAACTGCCGTGTCCACCGGCGATCCAGATAGTTAAGTTTATTTTCGATATCTGCTGTGACCCGAAATCGATTTCATTTATTAGATTTTTGTAAACGAACATTCGATATGTTCGGAATTATTGTTTTATGATTGTATGACGATTTGTTGACAGGTTAGATCGAATAAATAATGATATTTTAGGGAATTTAGTCGGAATAATAATACGATTGTAGTAAGCCTTTCAATCGGAACATAACCTTCTATTTAGCCAAGTTATTGTATTAATCAAAACTAGTTTTGGTTGGCTAAAACGCGTTAAATTTTTTGTTAAAAAAATAAAATATCTACCAGCAGGTTTTTGAGTCGATGTTAATAAGTTTTAAAGAAGTACAAAATAGAATAGAAAGGAATAAACTTTATTGTACACCAAAAACTAAACAGTACAGTGAACAGTGTGTAAAATACTTATGAGAAATTCTTGCAGTCAAATTTAGTTTTTACCAATTAACAGTTTTCACTCCGAAATATACAGAACAGACTACAGAAAATAAACAGTTAAAACAAGATGCCGTAAAAAGAACTGCATATTTCTGATGAAATTTCTGAGAACAGAACCGCAATAGAACGGGTTATTTTAGCATCGCCAAATCTGATGAATCCTTTATTTTACATCTCATTTGTTGTTTTTTTTTTCAGGTATTATCAGAATGACTTCTCCCACTCTTGGGCGGAGCGGGAGCGGCGTGAGTTCCGTTGCCTCACGCGGTCGGCAGCCTCCTTCGCTAACATTACTGCTTCGCAGAAGGAGGCGACGGCCTGCCACCCTTCCTCGTTCCGGACCATGGCCTGTACCAGGGCCCATCTCATTTGTTGATAGGTTTGATTACAATTTTTTGTTCTTATATTTATATAACCTCTCTCTTATAGTGTGAATGAGAGAACACTGTAGACTACGGATTTTAATTACTACTTATTTCAAGTTTTTGATTAATTCTATTTTTATTGTGCTTTGGGGTACAATATTGACTGGTCTACACTGTCCTCGCATATGTGTCTGTATTGTAATGTGGAAGTATTGTAAACCCAATAATCATTTTTTTAAAAGAGTAATGTGGATGAGCATGGAGTTTCTTGCCGGTTCTTCTCCATAGGAAACGACCAATTGGAACGGTGCACTAGCTTCGTCTTTTTATAAGTGCCCATGTAGGCCTATGTAAAATAAAAACATTTATTATTATTCGTTCTTCATAAGCTACTATAACTTTGAAAGCTGCACATAGACCTCTGAATAAACCAAGTTGACACCCAAACGGGTAGTTAGCCATAAATGACCCAGTCTAAAGTGCATCTCCCTTGGCAGCATGTCACTTAATTAAATGAGCATTTGGCACTCAAGCTGCGATAGACGCGTTACCGTTATGGCTTACAGCACATTGTCACCACTTGCCGCCGACCTCACACTTATTGGATTTCATACTGGAAGTGACATTAACTCTATATTAGTACGAGCTTGAGTGTACCAGTCTATGTATAAACTATTAGGAAGCTGGAACTTAAGAACGTTAACTTTTGTATAACACTTTTCAAAACTTGGATTTAATTTACGTTAAAAGGTTTTAAATATTACTTTACGGTATTACTCCTCAAAAGGCAGATATGTACGAGGATATTGAATAAACATTATTAATGTTATTTCCTTTATTTCTCCTTTTGACATTTTTTTTATATTTTTATAATCGGTCTTATGGTTTTTGAGTTTCATCATTATAAACAAATTTGGCGAAAGTGGTTAAACAAATTTGAAAAAAAGAAGACAAAAAATTTGAAAACTTTCACGAACGTTCTCCTTAAATGCACAGACGTCAGTGAAATAGGAATACGAATCTTTTATTAGGAAGGATTCTGGAGAGAAGTGGGCTGGTTGAAATGAAGTCCACCTTGAACCATGCACAATAGCCCACCAAGGACTAAATGCGAAAAGCAGACCATCAAGATTTAAGAACACATACTCACAAAATTTCACCTTTAGAATGTTAGTACGATATTAAAATTACAAAAGTACGAGTAACTTGCAGACACAAAAAGAACCATTAATCATATTTTTCTATAGCATCAATATTAAATATCATGCAAAAATGAAATCAAAAACAATGCTACTTTGCTGGTATGCTCGATAAAGTATACATTTTCAATATCAAAGATTTCTTATGAAGCTCACGTTGTTCTGATCGAAGATTTTTATATATCTTTTATGTAACCTCACACCTATTGTTATATGAGTTTCAGAGAAGATATTTTTAGCATTGTCTATTACCAGCTTTATTCAGTGGGTTTGCCTCCGTCACAGTAGAAAATTATTCTTAGGATAAAAGTATCGCTTATCATATTCGAGGATAGGGTCTACCTGTGCGCTAAATTTCGTTAAAACCTGTTCAGCCATTTTTAATATTAAAGTAATTTTCTATTTAGCTTTCGCGTTTTAATATAACTGTGATCGTGTATTTATTTATCTATATATAAAAGGAGAAACTGACTGACTGACATATCTACACATAGCAGAGACTACTGGGACTAGGATTGTGAAATTTTCCACAAGGCTTTCTTTTATAACGTAAGGAAGCATTAAGAGAGCGTTTTTCAAAATACACCTCCTAAGGGATGAAACGAGGGTCCCAAGTTTGTATGAAGAAACCTACTTTGGCGCAAGTGAAGCCGCTGGCTGAAACTAGTCTATTATAATAACAGCTCGAGCAAAGATAATTATAACTTCTTTGCCACTGTTATCGACTTTGTTCGCGTTATCGCAAATGTTTAAGTTCACATAATTCTACTAATATTATAAGCGCAAAAGATTTTATGTATGGATGTTTATTTATTTATTCAATCGTTATGCAACTAAAGGTACAAAGGCGGGCTTAATGCCTTAGGCATTCTGTATCAGTTATCCTAGGGTGGCGGAGAGACATAATGGCAGGTTCATAAAAAATATACAGGGTGTCCCAAAACTCAACGATAATCAGGGACTGGATGAAAGGCCAAGCTATACCAGTTCTGGCAAAAATAAAAAATAAAATCCATATCACTCAGTTCAGCGATAATAGACATTTTTTAAAAAAAGTTGAAATTCGACACCCTTGGTCGCATTTTCAAGGATTGTGATCGCCAATGTCACAATTTCGCTGTGATTTTTTTTCAATTTCGTGATCTTCATTAACGATGCTATTAATCGCAACTACAAATTATTGCAAAAAACATTGTTAATTTATTAAAATAAGTTAAGTTTTAGTGAGTCATGGTTCACAAAAATATTGTTCGTTAACTTTAACACTTCATTTTGAAAAAAAATTGTACTGCACTACCCTTGGCAAGTTATTTCAAAAGATGGCGCATTTAATCAAGATTTCAAAATGGTGCAACACTTGCCACTTTTCTTGCCATTAAAAAAAATATTTCTTATTTTTTTCAAATTGAGCTCAATTTTGAACAACTCAACATTAGGAATTTTTGTTTCTAAAAGGAGATTGACAGGGTGTGGACCAAGTGCATTTTGTTCCTCAGCCAATACTAACTAACTCTTCAAAATCTGCTCCAGGAGTCAAGAGAAAAAAACAGTTTTTCCAACCTAACCTAACCTAAGTTAGGAATCGTTTTAAGGAAGTTTGACCAAGTGCTGCCCAGAATGAACATCTAGTGCATTTCATACCTGAGACCAAAACTAATCAGCGAACCGAAGGGCTTCAAAATCTGCTCCAGGAGTCAAGAGAAAAAAAGACTTTTTCCAACCTAACCTAACCTAAGTAAGAAATCTTTTCAAGGAATTTTGACAAAGTGCTGCCCAGAATGAACACCTATTTCCTTTTTTCTCAGGCCAATACTAATCAATAAACCGTAGCGCTTCGAAATCTGCTCCAGTAGTCAAGAGAAAAAAACAGTTTTTCCAACCTAACCTAACCTAAGTTAGGAATCGTTTTAAGGAAGTTTGACCAAGTGCTGCCCAGAATGAACATCTAGTGCATTTCATACCTGAGACCAAAACTAATCAGCGAACCGAAGGGCTTCAAAATCTGCTCCAGGAGTCAAGAGAAAAAAAGACTTTTTCCAACCTAACCTAACCTAAGTAAGAAATCTTTTCAAGGAATTTTGACAAAGTGCTGCCCAGAATGAACACCTATTTCCTTTTTTCTCAGGCCAATACTAATCAATAAACCGTAGCGCTTCGAAATCTGCTCCAGGAGTCAAGAGAAAAAAAGAGTTTTTGCAACCTAACCTAACCTAAGTTAGAAATCTTTTTAAGGAATTTTGACCAAGTGCTGCTCAGAATGAACACATTAGTGCATTTTATTTCTCAGGCCAATACTAATCAGCAAACCGAAGGCGCTTTAAAATCTGATCCAGGAGTAAAAAGAAAAAAAGAGTTTTTCCAACCTAACCTAACCTAAGTTAGAAATTGTTTTAAGGAATTTTGACCAAATGCTGCCCAGAATGAACACCAAGTGCATTTTGTTCCTCAGGCCAATACTAATAAGCAACCGAAGCCCTTTGAAATATGCTCCAAGAGTCAAGAAAAAAAAAAGACTTTTTCCAACCTAACCTAACCTAAGTTAGAAAACTTTTTTGAGAAGTTTGACCAAGTGCTTCCCAGAATGAACACCTAATGCATTTTGTTCCTCAGGCCAACACTAATTAGTGTTTTACTGATTAGTATTGGCCTAGGTTAGGTTAGGTTGCAAAAACTCTTTTTTTTCTCTTGACTCCTGGAGCAGATTTCAAAGCGCTACGGTTTACTGATTAGTATTGGCCTGAGAAAAAAGGAAATAGGTGTTCATTCTGGGCAGCACTTTGTCAAAATTCCTTAGAAAGATTTCTTACTTAGATTAGGTTAGGTTAGGTTGGCAAGTCTTTTTTTCTCTTGACTCCTGGAGCAGATTTTGAAGCACTTTGGTTCGCTGATTAGTATTGGTCTGAGGTATGAAATACACTAGATGTTCATTCTGGGCAGCACTTGGTCAAACTTCCTTAAAACGATTCCTAACTTAGGTTAGGTTAGGTTGGAAAAACTCTTTTTTTCTCTTGGCTCCTGGAGCAGATTTTGAAGAGTTAGTTAGTATTGGGTTGAGGAACAAAATGCACTTAGTTCACACCCTGTCAATCTCCTTTTAGAAACAAAAATTCCTAATGTTGAGTTGTTCAAAATTGAACTCAATTTGAAAAAAATAAGAAATATTTTTTTTATTGGCAAGAAAAGTGGCAAGTGTTGCACTATTTTGAAATCTTGATTAAATGCGCCATTTTTTGAAATAACTTGCCAAGGGTAGTGTAGTACAATTTTTTTTCAAAATGAAGTGTTAAAGTTAACGAACAATATTTTTGTAAACCATGACTCACTAAAACTTAACTTATTTTAATAAATTAACAATGTTTTTTGCAATAATTTGTAGTTGCGATTAATAGCATCGTTAATGAAGATTACGAAATTAAAAAAATCACAGCGAAATTGTGACATTGGCGATCACAATCCTTGAAAATGCGACCAAGGGTGTCGAATTTCAACTTTTTTTAAAAAATGTCTATTATCGCTGAACTGAGTGATATGGATTTTATTTTTTATTTTTCCCAGAACTGGTATAGCTTCGCCTTTCATCCGGTCCCTGATTATCGTTGAGTTTTGGGACACCCTGTATATTATTTAAATCACAATGTCACAAAAAAAACTTACATACATAAAATCATTTACGCAAAAACTACTCTTAACTTAAAATAGAAGTAGTCCATGTCCTAGAATAACACATAGGATACTTTTTATCCTGGGAGTATGTTCCCTTGGAATAATTTCCTACTATCATGTGGGCGAAGCCGCTGGCAGTAGTTAATCTACAATATAATTGTGATGTTTGTTTTAGCTTTATGCTGATGCAATATTATGTGATCATATTTCTCATCTTGTATATTGAGTACATATATTACTGTTATATAGTAGCTATATTGCAGTTTACTATAGAGCCAAACAAACATTTCTACAACGTTACTAACTTATATTAGGCAGAAGTTATGAAAACTACTCACAATATTGCAAACAAGCTCGTAATACTAAGCGGTAAATATTTAGGCTCAATCTGCAGCACACTCGAATGAAAATCTAGCAAAAACTAGAGCTTAAATAAGAATAAAATATGATACTTACCTAGGTACACAAACAGGTTACGTTTATACTTACGTTCAAATGCAGGTACTTCATAATGCTACAATCTTAGTGTCGGAATGTTTTTCCGCTTCTCAATTATTTATGTGTACGCAGTTATTACGACGTAAAAAGCACCAACCTTCCCCAGATCATTAGGAGCAAGGAAAAACAGAAAATGAGAGAAACCTTTTGGGTGTTACGTTACCGCATACAACACTTAATTTGTGATTGAGGTACAGCTTTCTATGGCCCTTTCTGACTTTTGTAAAAACTTTACCTGCAATCATTGTAGATAAGAACCTTTTTTCACCAAAAAGACCTTCCCGTCCCACATCTCAAGTTCAAACAACGCGCCGCGATATTAAAATGGCTAAACGCTCATTTAGAAACAGGTTCACCACGAGAATATTCAGAATCTAACCGAGTTTAAAAGCTACGCTATGAATTTTAAACTGAAAACTACATTGGATATGAGCAGAAAGGCGAGCGCTATGTAAACAGTACGCTGTTTCCGCGAGTAATATTTGAAAAAAGTGCCTCTGAAAGGATGCTGCACCGACAGTGGAAATAAAATATTCGTATACAAGAGCGCGGCGCGGAAAGTTTTTCATAAGGAATTTAGAATTCGAACTTACCTAATCATTGCGATGAGTGGAGTTGAGCAGCGCCTATACTTCACACACATGCGTAGCTCTAGGGACACGCCACTGATAAGAAAACCGCCGTAGGCCCGGAGACCTCTCAGACAAAGGACTTAGTTTGTTTTCGACAAAACACAAAAGAGAACCCTAAGTAAGCACAAACAACATGTAACGTTACAAATTACGTGGAGCAATTCCAATTTATCTTTGCAACTGAATCCATTACCTTAATTTCTCTTACATTGATACAATAAAAATAACAGAGATTTTCTTACAAATAAAAAATGGCGGTCTTTATACTGAGTAATAATGTAAGGAAAATATTGGGATAGGTTTTCAAGATACAGGTTCATACATGAATGTATTGAAACTGACGTAATATTATTCGGTGGAAATTTGTAAATACGATAAAATATTCGCAGCGATAATCATAACAATGGTCAGTCGTAGTTTAAAATATCGACCATCGGCGGTGAAGTGGGGAACCGCTGGCCGCCGTATCCTGAAACTGTAACTCGAAACAAGCCAGCTGACGTTGTGTCTTTGCTAACAAACAATCGGTACTTACTGCGACTGAAGTACTGAACTAAAACAAAGCGGACTGCTCCAAATGTCTGTTGACAAATGTACCGCTACTCGGGAATGGGAATGCTGCATAACCTATTAATAACTATCGATCAGTTCTGTAATTATTCCTTTAGCTTGTCGCCGAATGAGTACGAAACGGTGCCGACATAAGCAGTCTCCGGAACCTGATAAAGCACTATGCTGTAATTTGGAACAGAAATCGCTAGAACTTGGTATATACGAAGCTGCAAGGTTTGGAGAATAGCTGAATAATTTGGTGGAGATTATGACTGCTTGAGAGTAATACAGGAAATGCCGGGCATCGGGTAACTGAGTAACAATGTTTCCTTCACAGATTAATCAGATGCGGTGGTTAGACTAGTTAAGTGCCTCGCGGTTTTGTCGGAATTCGCGGCAGCTAGACGATGTTAGAAATGCGTAGTCGGCACACCAACGAAACGTTTTTTAACAGCTTGTTATCACTTCATCGCCCCGTAAATGATTTTGTTGGATAAAAGATTGCTCTTTTAATATCAATATTTCCAGAATACGTTTTCCACGTGATTGGCTTTATAATGTTATTATTGACGTAAAAATAAATTGAATCAACTGGCAACTGTAAAGAATAATAAATAACGTTTATTAAATAGTTTCGAAAAGTATTTTGTATAAAGTCCAGGGTTTTAAAATAACAGTTTCGTATTTTACGAGTAGGTATGTGTACAGTTAGCACTTTTGCCATAAAAAATAACAGACCGTTGAATTCATTCACATATGAATTACGGTTAAATAAGTTCTCCAAGTAATTACGGGGCTGAGGTCTTTTACCCCATTGCATAGCAAATTCCGGTTGCATGATGCAAAGTGTTACGTAATAAATATCACCTAATAATACCTTTCTGTTCTTTTTAAAGCGTCCCTCAGTAGCTATATCATTGTTTATACAGCCAGTCTTTGAATTTCCGGTAAGTACGTAATGTAATAATAGAGAGAAAGCGTACGAAACACAATTACGACAAAATAAAAGTGACGTTTTACGCAGCGTTGTTTGAAAGAACAGCCGTGTTTTTGCAAAGTAAATAATACGTTTGCTTGATATTCATTTTGAGAAGCTTATTATTAGATAAAATTGTAAACGTGTTTATGTTGGACTTGTCATTTAATTATTTGTTGTTAATGAATGCCTCGTTTGTCTCGTGGTTGCAAGTGACTGCTGAGTATAATGTCCTGGGTACGATTTTCGGGTCGGGTAAAAAGTGGCATTAGGTTTTTTCTATAACGAATGTCTCAGTACCAGACCAGAATAGAATAAACTAGAAAACTACTAGAGAGAGAAGACCAAAGAGAGAAGAGAGTTCCAGAGTTGGAATTTGGTGGTTTCACAGCTTAATACCTCGGAAACCTCTTAAACCATTGGTTCTGCACCTGAACCACCCCTGGCTGTGTTGGTTTGGCATCCCATTGAAGGTAAACACAAGTGTGTGCATAAACAAAGGTGCACCTTTGCACACACTAGTTCACTATAATAACTCCTGCGTTCTTAGCTGATCTCAATTCTCAACACAATCAAAATACAGTTGATAGTGACTAAATCCACTGTGTTAAAAGACTAAATACAGAACAGTTTACGAAAACTTTAAAAATAATTCTGGCAGAAATAGTCTATTATAATATCAATTATTTCTAAATTATAAATCGTACTAAAGCTACTGACTGAGTCTATTCCATTTATTTTGAACTGCATAACTATTGAATGAATTTTTAAAATTTAATATTAATGATATTGTTGATTATTTGTTTTTGTATTTTTTAAATCTCATTATCTTTCGACTTAATTTGTACATCAACAATAGTTAATCATGTTGAGTTAAAAAGTATAATAATACCTATAATAGTATTTTACGGCGTATATTTTTAGTTATTGCAACTAAAACAATCTGAAACTGAAAGAAAAAAAAGCAATTTTGATTTCAAAGATATTTGTTTGCAAAAGAGCTCACATTATTGAATATTTTCAGTATAACAGAAAGAAGAATCCCCGACTTTACAAAAGGACGTCTAATACAAGAAAATCAAATCCAAATCTTTCCCAGCCGATTGATAAGTGAAGTGGAAACGAAGGAATTATTATTAAGTTTGATTCAGCTCGTGTGGAATGCGTTCGGTAGCGCATGTGCACCGAAGCTCAAAGCAATGAACTTAGCGAGCGAAGCCGCGCCGCGCCGCGTAGCAAGCCTACAGTCGCGCCTCGACTCGCTACGCGGACGCACGTAGCACGCCTACGCCGCTACGGGCTACGAACTTCTACACTCGTCGATCTCGTGTAGCGCGATGCCGCGCCAACAGTGAAGTTTTTTTCGCTAACATACAATGTGTTTTGAATGATGTTGTTGGGAAAACTCTTGTTCTATATACACTTCGGACTAGTCTTCCATGTTGTGATTTGTTTTAAGGATTCCGTCGGTAAGTTACAAAAACAACAATAATAATAAACGAAGAACAAAGTGGAATGATAAATAAAATGGCCGCTGATACTTTAATTCTATTTGGGTCTAAAAGCGAATATTAAAACAAATGGATAGTAATAAACAAAACACTAAAACCCACTTCAGTATGAATAAAATAAAATTACATCCACATAATGTGGGCTTCATTACGGCTGAAAAGGTCTGGTTATATGAAAAACATTTAGTACCGTTATTAAAAGTTCTTTGATACCGAAAAACAAACAATACAAGTACATTAAGGCAGTTATAGGTTAGTGTCAATAAAATGGCTCGCGACAAAATGATCTTTACTTGTCGAGACTACCAGATATAAAAATAGTTTTTTTAATATTCAAACCTTGTACCAAAAATAAATCTATAACGTATATTCAAATTATTGTGATTAAGTGACGTAGAAACTTGTTGATAATTTAAATAAAAAAGTAATAAAGGTAGGAAGTAATAATTGAAAATATTATGGTTGAGTATAAATAAATTTTACATTTACAATGTTTCAGGGTTACGTTACCTGAAATATTTTAACCAAATATTACAATCGTTCAGCCAAATACAATGACGTAAATGTATTAATTAATAAATTATTTAAACCATAAATTATGATTTCCTATTCACTGACGCGAGCATTCATCATTTAATAAATTGTCCTTTAAGCTAATAATGACAATTAGTATTTACTTTAAAACGATTTTCTGTTACGGAATGAGGAAACTATTATTAGGGTTTTGTTGTAGTTGTTGTTGTTTGGTCGTGGGAGTTGTTTGTATTAAACCTAAATCCTTATGTACTTACTAACGAAAATTTGATTTATTCGATGAGTTTGATCCGGTCTGCCCTCTTAAGGTAGTCAGTTCAGAAACACCGACCTCATTTAGTG
The DNA here is from genome assembly GCA_030763345.1 of Mythimna separata. Taxonomy (NCBI): domain Eukaryota; kingdom Metazoa; phylum Arthropoda; class Insecta; order Lepidoptera; family Noctuidae; genus Mythimna; species Mythimna separata. The sequence goes on from CM061168.1 coordinate 19,599,715, forward strand.
ATGACTGACAATAAAATTGACGTGTAAAAGTGTTTTTTTAAAGCCTATTTGCAAAAGAAACATCATTTATCATTCATTTTTAATACGAGAGTGCAGCAAACGTACCCTACACTAACAAACTGCGGTCACTAGTCTATCTGCCACTCTTTGGCCGTTTCTTTGCAGAAAACTAGCGGTCCAAAGTCCCAGTGAGCATTTGCGGTCTAGTATTTATGGTTTTTCAAGTTTTCAATACCAATATATGTCTATGTCCCTACCGTATTTGCTAGGACTCTCGGTATTTCTATCTAAGTTTATGTAAAAGGAGACAACCAACGCACTGCATACCAACGCACAGCCGAAACTACTAGGACTTAGGCACTTGAAATTTTGCACAAAGCTTTCTTTTATGATGTAGGCGAGCACTAACAAGACGTTTTTGGAAATTCAAACTTAAAGGGGGTGAATTTACAGAATTTCGTTTATATGGAAAATCTTGTTCCGTGTCCTTATGATATGTACTTGAAAGTTAGCACAAGTAATAACTTTAAAGAGATAATACAGGTTGTCATTATTTGTTTTCAGAACCCAATAGAAACTTTAAGGGGATATAAAAAAATGTATGGAATCCTCCATGTCTTATTTCTTAGGTTAATAAACTATAAACTTTTTGTTTTTCAAAACTACCCTCAGAATATGGTTTAAAGGATATTGTAGGTTTTATGAAAACTGTGTTGTGAACGAAGTCGTTGGCAATGTGCTAGCCTGCCTATTGTATAAAACAAAGTGACTTTCTCGACCTGTCTGTTTGTTTGATTATCTACTAAACGTCGCTATAGACTTTGATGCGGTTTTCACTAAAAGAAAGAGCAATAAATGAGGCCAGGTTGAGTTAATAATTTACACCCGAAAACTTGCCAATTATATGCTTAGTTTAAATACTGATTAGCAGATTCCAAATTAAAATTTTCTATAATGTAAATTAAGAACCTGGCAAAACTGTTTAAACGAATTTCATGGTTTTTTTTATAAATAAAACCTTAAGCTTATTAAACCTTTTTATAAAAAGCAGCTTAGCATCTATAGAACGTAACTCCGACAAATTCATATAATTTCCTAGGAAAACCAGAGATATTCCTTTGTGACTCGTGGAATTGGGTCCATTGAAAGTGCAAACTGCGGTCACCAATCCCAGTGCCACCCGGGGTGATTATGACCATCCCCTTTGACCGTTTCTTTGTAACGAACTACCGGTCCAATGTGCAATTGATTGCGGTTCTGTATACCTACATGAATGGCTATGAACTTATCCATGCCACCTTTGGAAAAAGTAAAGGCAATTAACGTTATTTTGTTTTTTTTTTGCTTTTTTCTGCATGTTTATGCTTGTGGAATATACATTTGTAGAGTATATACAACAATTATCTAAAAGAAAATATCTAAGTAAAATTAACAACCAAATCAAACCCGACTCAGTGGTTCAAGAAGACTAAGAGCACAAACCGACAGAAAAAAATCCTGACTTCGTTATAACAAAGTCTGGAGTCATTCCTAAAATACTTTTCAGTGATAAGGTATAAATTATAAATTCTGAAATGTACATACATAGGTTTGGTAATGAGTTACATACGAGTATGTTACTCATTACTTCATAAGACTAGTGTTATTATTTTAATAATGTAATATTAATACCCTTTTCACTAACAAAACAAGTGGCTTTTCAAGTTTTTTCCTTAATATTTGTTCGCCATTTGTTTATTTATGCTTTGAAAAGTGGGACCACGCTTTTTATATACTAGTGCACCTCACCACAATGATTGTATCACTGCTTACCGTCAGGTGGAATAGCAGTCAAGCACTAGTAAATATCATTTTGAAAAATCTTCGACACGGTTGCCGCAATGATTGAGCAATCGGCTGCTAAGACGTTGTGTGTCACGGGTTTGATTCCCGTATGTAAAAAAATTTTGTATGTCCGGTAACCTATCTATAGATAGGTGTTCCAAGTCTAAGTGTCTTATGTAAATACGTTTATATGTAAACGCACCCGCGGTACAGGAATAATGCCTAGATTGGGGCGATGTTTAAAAATTAACATCTTATTGTTAGTTAGATACTTTAAGCTGCATGTGATTTCACTAGAAAACAAGATTACAATGAAACACAACTCAATCATATCATTATAATTTATATACTTTATAAACATGAGTAAAATTCATCAATTTTGTAGTATCAACATTAATATCATTTGATTTGTAAACAGAAACTGTTTTAAAATTCAACATAAATATACTTTGAACTCAAGCTTTATATTGAACATACATTTATTTATAACGTAATAGTGTTACTTTTTGATTTCTTTAAATAAATATGCTATACAAAGAACTAAACCAATAAATAACTTAATAGATATAAGTGTGTGCAATCGTGTATGAAATAAAAGGGATTTAATGAATGAAAAGGACTGGACATCAAAAAAATCATTGATATTTATTTCTTGATTTTAGTAAAAAAAACCGGGCAAGTGCGAGTCGGACTCGCGCACTGAGGGTTTCGTACCAACCTACCTATAAAAACAGTTTAATTCTCGAATCGAGTCTTGAAGACTTTTCAATTTTTTTTTCTTGTGACGTAACTAAAAATTTTCAGTTTTCAGACTTTTCCCGATATTAGTGCTATAATACCTTGCTTCGTGCCAAATTTCAAGATTCTAGGTCAACGGGAAGCACCCTATGAGTTTTGATTCCTTTGACAGTGTCGAAATGTACGTTTTTTGCAACATAAACGGGCGTATCTTTTTTTCCCGTCAACTTACAAGTTTGATTTTTGCGCAACTTCAAGATACCGCGGATTTCAATATATGGTTTTAATTTCAACTTGATACCTTCACGCGTTCCTGAGAAAAAGGGTCTTGACAGACGGACAGACGGACAACAAAGTGATCCTATAAGGGTTCCGTTTTTTCCTTTTGAGGTACGGAACCCTAAAAAAGCGTCCCACCCTGGCTTTCCACGGGTGCTATTATTATACATGAATTATACATATACACATTTCTCTTGAATCACTCTATTAATAAAAAATACGCATCAAAATCCGTTGCGTAGTTTTAAAGATCTATGGGACAGACAGACAGCGGGAAGCGACAATGTAGTGATAACTGGATCGATTTCCTAATTTCAAACAGAATTCCTCAATGATGTAAATATACAGCGTTTTGATTAGAAGGTCGCCCTTCATTAAGTCCTTCGTGGAACAATAGATTTTCTATTTCAAGGCATTGTTGGTCCTTTCTCGGTTATGCCCGTGATCAATACGAAAAGCCTGGCCAGATTGGTTCCTTCAATATCAATGGTACTATGTCAAATCATGGATACGTCCTATCTGTATATATATATATAAAAGGAGAAGCTGACTAACATATCAACGCATTGCCGAAACTACTGGGATTGTAGCGTAAAATTTTGCACAAAAATTCACTCTCTAAGGAGATGAAATTTGGGCCCAAAGTTTTTATGGAGAAACTTACTTTTACGCCAGCAAAGCCGCTGGCAGAAGCTAGTCAAATTATATCTTAGAAATCTGATATAGGTACCGGAAAACATCTTGAGGAAACTGGACTTCAAAGTGGGTATAAAACAAAGTCTTTTCCGCCCCAGTCAGTTTATCCGAAACTCCTCCTGAACCATACCGCGGATTTCGATCCGGTTAAACTACAGGAAGAGCAATAAATAGAAAAGGTTTATGTGTATAATTTGCATCTATTCAAAACCGGGGCGGATCTATTTTTTGTATACAGTATTGTAAGTTCAAAATATGACTGTTGGTTTTCAACACTTATTAAAGACCTGATTTACCTAGCCTTTTCCCAACTATATTGGGGTCAGCTTCCAGTCAAGCCGGATTTAGCTGAATACCAGTATTTTATGAAAAGTGGCTGCCTACCAGACCTCCACAACCCGTTACCTGGGGTAACATGGGGTATTGAAGACCTGATATTTTATAATAATTAAAAACAAAAAAGTAAAAAAAAAATATTTTTGAAAAACATCCTTCGTAAAAGTTCAGTCAAGCTCTTGCGTTATAACAAGGTGGATCCGTGACTGCCAAAGACCAAGTCTTTGACGTCCAAATTCCAAGTCGAGGTTGGCCACTGACCCATTAAGAGGAGTACGCTAGATTCGAAACTAACTAATAGGGTTAGCAACTCTACGCAGCGCTCCAAAACGTAATTTACCGCTGTAGCTCGACCAAATTTAAATGAAAGGGGGATTTTGTCCGCCGCATGCCGATGACTTACTGGTCGACAAAGCAGTGATATAACCCTCAAAACAATCACAGTAATATTGTAAAGGCGAAAGTTTGTATGCAGTGAGTGTATGTACATTTGTTGCTCGTTCACCTCAAATAGCTGAACGGATTTAATTGAAGTTTGGCACATGGGTGAACCATGTCCTGGAATGGCACATAAAATACCGGGAATATATTCTCTTGTGATAATTTTCTCTTTTTTACGGGTGTCCGGCGAGGATCTGTGTTGTGCGGAAGAAGAAGACGCCGTGATGTCTCTCCAGCCACTCTTTCAAAGAGGGGAATTACCTCAATGATTATGGCAGGCCCAAACTAAAACCCGTGTTCCTGCTGTTACCGGGGTAACTAAAGAACCGGTAACTCTTTTGAATCGTCTCGCGACTTTGGTAGGCATCAGCCTATTGGAACAGTCCGTTCACTGACATCTCATTGCGGTGCATAGAATACGATGTGCTATTGACCCGGACTTGGTCCTAACCATCCCATTACCCATTGCTCGCCGTCGCCAAGCCCGCGTCAATATACGAGTATGGCCTCATATTCAAAGTTTTTTTTCATGATATTTCCTTGCTTTTAATTTTAATTAAATAACTAATGAAAACCAACCTCCCATTAAAAATCTTCTCAACATTTATAAAATTACAGATTTTATGAAGTAAAATATAATAACTACCTATAATTTAATCATCCATGTGATTACTTTATATCAACAGACTCAAATTATTGGAAAGAATATTTTATTTTTTTATTTCAGAAATTATAAAATTATTTAATAACTTATAATGAGAAATCTGCTTATACTGCTTTGGCTGCCGGAAAAATCGCGTGTTTTTACGTTAGGTAACTTTTGATTAAGGTAAAATAGGTACCTATAATATTATAGGCACAACAAATTGGGCGAAGCGAGTTCACAAATAACATGTAAGCTGTCCTTCGCCTACAATATTATTAGGCTGGTTTCCCTTAGTGGAAACTTGCGCAAAACGACTAGCAGATGTTACCGGCGCTTTTTTAAATTTAATCAAATCTTTGTATGATAAAAAATACCTACTGCGTGAAAATATCTTTGCGTTTGTTTCTTTTTTTTTTGTGTGAGAGATCAGTGAATGTTAATAATAGGTTTTTAAGATAAAATCCTAAATGTACAAGCATCCTTATTATTTATTTAAATGTTTTTTAAAGGTGAAGGTCAGAAAAAGTGTGACACTCTTTCTTACTCTACCGAATGGAAGAAGTTGAGGACCTTCCACTTAAAAAACACAAAATACTCCTCCTGGAATCCCCTTGGAAGAAGTCTGTACCTTGTACAGGCCTAGGAGCAAGTACTGGATAGCCTGTCGACACCAAAATCGTTTCGGAGTGGTTCCAAGGGCCATGTCGCAAACCTGCAACGTGGTAATGCCCTGAGTCCGGTTAAGACATCCCTGGTGTCAGGTGTATTGGTGGTCGCCATAGGTTGCGGCACTGCGCAACGCGTGCAATGCCGTGCGGCGCCGGTTCGCCAGACACCACAAGTACCGCACCCAGAGAGGCGGAGCTGTATGAGGGATACGGAGTGGCAAAACACACCCTCCGACTGAGGTAAATTAGAAACCTAACGTGTAGCTGGGGCCTCTGAACGAAGACCCGTGAGGACGCCCCAACTATGTGGCACGGAATAAATTCCGCCCCTGGGTTTTCACGCTGAAGTAGAGTCTCAAACTCCAGCTGTTGAGGGTGCGGTCAGTACTCTGTGCCATGCTCCAGGGGAATACTCTCCCCCACTCGTGGCTCCACTACACGTGGTCCGGTAGCCGACGTGGATCACGACGACGGCGACGGTGACAACAATGTTCCCGAGATGACCGAGGTAGAGATGAGAGTTGTAGTAAAAAGGTTGAATGCCATGAAAAAAATCCAGTACTCGACGGAATGACGATAGAGAACCCCGGGACCCTAGAATGGGTTTTAGCCAGTAGAAGTCTGACACGCCCTGAGAAGTAATTTTGATGATCTCCAACCTTAAAAAAAGCACCCGACAGAAAAGCTAACCTGCTTAGGAAAGCCTAGCCATGGAAAAAAACTTAAATGAGCAAGCCCAGATCTTGAGCTATATTTAATTCTCAGTAAATTAGCCTTCGCAAGCCCACTTACAACCTCTACAGAAATTTAATCTTTCTGACTGAAATGGTATAAACCAAAGTTTATAAATATCTTAAATACAGTAAACATCAGTAAGGTATTGGTAATTGGTAAACAACGATTTAATTAATATACCTGATTGGATCTAATTACTCACACAATACCAATTACATGAAGACCTCCGCTTGATTACTTATTACTTTCGTATGCAAAAAGGAAATATAATATTTATAAATAAACCATCGTTGAGTGAATAATGTAGGCATCATTTCCAAAGAGGAAAAACATTTTATTTTGGCTAATAGGTTATGAGGTTTTTTTCCTTGTTTAAGTTAAACCTATTTATAGGTTTGTAAAAGATAATATTATATCTGGAAGATGTTTTCCATCATTTCAACGGATAAACGTTCACTACTGGACTTAAGCCTCTTCCAAATGTCACTACAACGAATGGTCCTGTACGCCTCGCGTATACAGGGCGGGCACTGGGGGCTATTTTTGGTGTGGTGATAAGTGCCATAATCACCACACCTAGTAGGTGGGTTAGCGACCACTGTGTGGACTTAACGCACAAAAAATGCTATCTATTGCCTATTCTCTAGTGAGTCCCTTAGTCGCCTCTTACGATACCCACGGGAAGGTGTTTTTCTTACCGATTAAAATACCAAAATTATTTTAGTGATAGAAAGTTTCACTGGGTACATCAGGGTGCAAATACTACCTTTTACCTTAAAAAAACTACCTGTGTTCCTGCGGGATAAGCCACCGCAAGGTAGAGCTAATATTTTCTATTCTATTTTTAACTTACTCCAAAAAAAAGAAAAGGTTCTCGATCCGGCTGTTTTTTAAGCTCCAGAATAACACCAAACTAAATATCGTGCACAAATAGCTTAAATTTCTGTTGAATAACAATATATTAGCTGGAGGGACAGCCCACTGAGATGTTGCAACAGCAAGGCTGGGGATGAAAGCCGGCTTAGTGGCATGTAGCGCCGCACAACAACCCACGGCGTGTACGCTGTACTGGACTCGGGATAAAGGTTAAATGCCCCCGGGGCACACCGACTGTCGTGTGAACATAATCATGGGCCCGCACACATTTATTATTCAGTTAATTTTACTAGTTTCTACCTTTTTATCATAAACCCACGATATGGTTGAATTTACGCCTAAAGTTTCCTCCAGGGGTAATTGATAGACATGTGTTCGTGAATTATTAAAATGACGATTAAGCGGTAGAGTTCCCTGAGCGGTAACAAGGTTTTGTTCAAGCTTGTAAAAGTGTATTTTTTATCCAAATGCGGTCAGGGGCTTGCTAATGATTATTGCGACCTTCAAATAACGTATCCATCACAGCTACTTTTCCAAAAGGACTGGCAAAGATGTGATATTTAGAAATCTACCTTCAATAGACACATATTTTATTTCAGATTTGGTATTGTAGTCCAACACCGCATACATACGCACATTCATCCTAAGTCACATCACCGCCACCGCCGCGCTGTTCTGGGAATAGATTCCAGGTACTACACGCAACCGGTAGACGAATGACCGTACATGGCTCAATGCGCCTACAGAAATCAGAGGCGATCATTGGCCCCCCTTCTCCCTCCCGAATATGAGGGGAAGACCAAGTTCTGCTCGGTGAAGAATTTTTAAAATGAGTGTGGACTCACAGCAATATTACTTGATGATGCGCACTCACGTTTCTACATAACACAGCTTTGCCTTAGTAGAAACAAATTGAGCCTATCCTCAATAACCAGGTATTAGAGTCACTAACAAGATTTTTTTGCACCTAGGGTATAAAAGAAACTAGCTTTTTCTTTAACCCGACCTGAAATTAGAAAAGGTCAAATATGAACCCGATATTATTACATTTGTTCCTTGATTCTGTCTCTAGGTATCTAAAGCTTTCCGATATTCTATCTTAACTTTTAAAATAACAATGTCAATTATAATTGGCAGCTACACAATAGATTCTCAGGTTTCATCAATCTGTCTTACGTCCAGACAATGCACGTAATATAATAGTGCAAACCTGGAACTCTGAAACTGAATATTAGACATTGTAGCAATATTCAACAACAAAATGTTATATAACTAATCCACGGACAAGTGGAAAACGAATTATTGTTATTTAATTTTTTCTTTAACGTTTGCTACCTACATATTTCAGTATAAAACAGTTAAAAATAACTCTTTCAAACAACTTCGCAGCCCGAGCAGGCATCGACCCTAGCGGACAGCATCAGTTTTTCTGATAGCTCTTTGAACTGCGCGGGAAACGCAACGGACTGTCGACTTAGGCTTGGTCTTTATCTGACAATAAGCTATCCGTTGATCGCCATCCACATGTCAGCGCCGACGGTCGCCGGGAATTTCCTTGCTACTCCCAACGCCCGGAGCTTTTCCTGCGGCGTGAAGACTACCTCTCTCTCACATAGTCCTGGTAGCTCATGCATGAGTAAGTCTGTTCCCTCAACCATCCATTTAGGGCGGAATAAATATGTTTTCTTTCTTTCTTCTTTCTACCCCTGCGGCCGTATCCCACGCTAGCGTTAAACCTTCGCAGAAAAAGACGACCGAGTGCAATTTCTCTTCGCTTCGAACCGTGACCTGATACAAGGCCCGACGCGAGAGGTCGCTGATGCCAATCGCCTCTACGAGGACAAGGCGGTGCTTCACCCAAGGACGCGTCTAGACCTCCTTGATTGGGTAGGAGCCGCTTGAGGGCAGTGACGGCCCGTTCCAGTTTGTGAGCCAGACGTCGGAAGTGCTCCTAGAAATTCCACCGGCTGTCGAGGTCCGGGAGTCCCATGTACTTCATCGTCGACCCGACAAATACTCAAACTAAAGCCGCGTTCCCACTATGCCGTAACTGTTAATTTATCTTCGGGCTACTATCGACTTCACTGTTCCCATTGAACCGCGACGTTTTATCGTTTCACAGCACTCCCTTTGTCGTTTGTACATTAGTAGCAAGCTATACAACACATAGCTGATAATGTTTTATCCACGACTGCCGTTATAGCCGTTCCCACTGCCATGACAATCTCTTGCAACGTCATAAAAAGTCGTCGATGACAGTTAGTACCTCTATTTAAACCTCTTTCTCATATTTGTGCCTATGTATGCCAAATAAAACATTTTTCTTTCTCTCTCTCTCCAAAAAAGATTTTCCAACATATAAAAACCTCGACAATTAAAACTACACGATTATCATTCTGTCGTCACAATAAAGTGGAAACGCGGCCTTACAACGTTAGTAGGATTGTTAGCTCTGATAAACACAAACTGAATAGTCACGTTGATTTCATATTGGTATTCACGTCAGGATCGACATCAATGTTAAATTCGTGTTCGCATTATCGGTCAATTTTGATTTGGAATTCAACGTAAATTATACTAAATTTCGTATTAGATTATGCAGATTTTAACGCGATAAATAAATCATAATATCATTACCAATCCGTCAAATAGGCGAAAAACTGACAGAGATTTCCAAAACGTATTATGTAGTGAATACGGTTCTATCTTTCCCATTTAGAGTTAAAACTTAGACTTCCGTTTCGAAAGAAACAATTAACGTAGCCAAACAAATATTCTACATAGTAATTTTATTATATCTTGCCCAAGTGGAGAGTTTCGCTTGATGGTAATGAGTGCTGACAGAAGCAATCAGCTTCGGTGGCTAGACATTTCAATACCAAACCTTTTATCCTAATAGTAAGTACTTCGATCCAAATTCTAATTTATTATAACTTCAAAGATGCTTGTCTTAGACAAACAAAACGCTAACTTTCCCAAATCATTTCCTCGTAAAAAAGCAATAATGTTTAATTTATAACTGATAAACTAATTAGGGGTTTAACTGTAGCAGCGATTCTGTTACAATTTGTCCCTCAATAAATCTTGATTCCCGCTTTAGCCCGTCGTGCCCCGGTAGGACTTCGCTTCCCCCGATTCCTTCGCTCCTCTTGTTCTTGTGTCATCTCCGATAAATCCTTTAAGAAAGCGTTTAAATCGTTCGCCATTTGCTCAGTTGCGGTGTTCGAGAGACTTGAAAGACATTTACCGTAGTTACTTCGACCCACAACTTGTTCGGCACACTTTAATTGAGAGCAACTTCTTATTTTTCTCGAGTAAATAATGACGTTGTTTGTTTTGCAACTGTTTTGATGCGATAAGTCACTCCTAGTTTGTTTCAACCTAATTATTTCACCGAATTCGGTAAATAAAGTTTCCGAGTGTTATGAAGGGTGCTAACAATCCTATCAATACAATGTCTTATTAATTAGCCGAATAATTGGTAGAAAAGAGGCTTCCGTTCCATCCGGTCACGTCGTCCGAACTTCCGGCGAGCCATTAAATTAAGAGCAACTAAACTTCATTTATCTCGGCTTGTTACTTCCACGGACGATAAGGTTCAGAAACACGGCTGCAAACTTCCAAACTTACAGCTAACTTCGGCGAAAGTTATCGAATCACGCCGATCGTTCGAAAATTTGTTACTTACTCAATATTTTAAATAATCTTCTTTACAACACTTCTTATCTCCAAAGTTTGCACTCCCTTTAACTCGATTTGATTATGTAGTGATAATAACTTACCTGCGTAGACTTAAGTTGCTTAATTTTGCTAATTAATTCTTGTAAGTACATTTATTACGTTCGTAATTTTCTTACGAATGCCACTAATGAAGTAAAGTAATACTAAGGCCGTTTGTTTCTGAAAACAACCGCTAATGCAACAGTTTTAAACTGTTTATTTCACATTAAAACTAACGTCAAGTAACATCTTAGTTTGAAAATCTCACACGTACTTTTCTAGTATTCTAGGACAATGATAATTCATGGAAACTCGTCCCTTGGGTCGGACGGATAAGTTTTCACATTTTCTTTTAGCACGAGTTCCAGACAGAGCAGTAGTATGGCGTAATAACCGACCTTAATTTGTAGAACATATCGATTCACGTAGGATATTTAAAGTGGAATAAACTTCTTACATTGAGGCAGCGGCGGTCGCGTGACGAGCCACGTTAGGAGCGCCCGGGCGGGCAGGCGCGCGCGGCCCGCTCGCACGGCAGCGCGCCAGCCGCCAGGCGCGATGCGATACGCAAATATTTATATCGCCCCCCACGGCACAAGTCATTGCCTGAAAGCGTTGTCTTGTACCAACCTCGTTGTAAAGAGAAAATATTGCCTGTCGATGCTATTCACAACTAAGTCACGGCACAAATAAGTCGCGTTGCATAACGCCCATTCAAAGGCATCGCCCCAAATTAAGATTAAGTGAGGTTTTACACAATATTGTGATTTATCGGAAAATTCGTTTTTATGTTGGCACTTTTAAAGGACCCGTTTTCGTTTATTATTCAGGATCTGTAACATGAAACACGACAAATATTGACGTGAAAATTGTAAGTTTAAACATTCTCTTTAGATAAAATGCGACGATGGTATATTGCGGCTAGACGTTTTATTGTTTGCAGTCATGTCGCCGCTTAATGAGGCCTTGCTAATAAAACTTAGATATACTTACATATTTTCTTTTATACAAATGGAAAAGTCTTGTAAAACAATCGTGGTTTACTGGCGAATGATATTGTTTTTATTAGTTTGTTGGTTTTAAAAGGCAGTAATTGTAAATTAGACTGTTTTTATTGTTTCGCGCAAAACAAGCCGCGGTTGTAAAAAAAAAACAAAAAATGATGATTATTTTTGATTTCAATTTATTTTAAACAACGTACTATCGGCTGTACCTTAATAACATGCTAGAGTATCATATTTTTAGACGATACCAAATAAACTGGCGACGCAAAATTTAAATATTTAAATGAATAATTTCCTCTTTTGTCACTTTAACAAAGATATCTGCATAAAAGGTTTTCCTAGTAAGCACTATCAGCAAGTTTGACCAGTAGCCGTAAAGAAGTTTAAATCTCTGCGAGTCTAGGTAAGCAGTCAGTTCTTGCCTACCTATATGTATAATACGCAGGGGTGTCGAACCTGTATTGAGGAACATGTCAATAAATATGCTTATTATGAAATATTTTTTTAATGAATAACATTTTGACAACAATTTTTTTTTCACACTATAGTATTGATGCAGATCGATCTAAATTGTTAAAACTAGAAATCTTGGTGAGGTCAGTAATTCTACCCGATTTCATCATCAGATCAACTTCATGATACCGTCTTAGTACATTTTCGATGGAATTAAACATAGGTAAGTATCTCAAACAACTTAATCAGTTCAGGATAACTGTAAAAAAAAACCATTTGCAAAATTACATTGCAAATTTAAAAAAAAAACTTATAATAATTATGTTATTTTGGTCAGCAGTGGCTCAAGACTGAAAAGAATGGAAAAATGCAAGGGAGGCCTTTGCCCTTCAGTGGGACACAACGGACTCATAATAAATAATAGGTAATAATAATTAAGTAGTCATGACGTTTTTTCTATTAGGTCATTGTGATGATTCCCTTCCTTAAAAAAAGGTCCACTTTGTGCATGCCATCCCTAACCTATGGGTTAAAGACGTACAGTTAGCAGCTGCATTTGAGTTTTCTTTTTTATAATTAACTCGGAAAAGCGACGACTAACATCTATAATGTTAAGTTTTAAAGTAACAGTACTACGGACCTGTCTTTGGAGACAATTTTTAAGTACTTTCTCACTTATTTGAACGTTGTAAAACTTATTACGAGTTTGATTATGAGTTTTTTTATTATTTTTTGCTTTTGACCAGTAGCTCACCTAATGTAAGCGATGATTTGGTCGATGATGGAGCAAACTTGCCTAGAAGTAACCTATTTACTCATGATATAAAGACCCCCAGGTTGTAGCTATCAGAAATTACAAATTCCAGCAGGGAATGCTATTCCCTACCTGTTATCAACGTCGTCATTTTAGCCGAGACTAACGGCCGAAACCAATAACTTATCTATCTCCAGTTTTGGCATACTGGAGATTGTAAAACAAATGATACAATACAAAATTGCACAGGTTTTCTGTTGTTTCATTTGTTTTTCTATCTCCAGTATGTGAAAGATTGGTTATTGGGTTCGGCTGTTAGACTGCTGAATATAACGCCAGAAGAACCGGTTATTGGTGGAGGCCGTAATGACCGGTCTTATCCGAATCGCAACTATCGGTTTCCTGCGATCCTTACCAGATCGTCAGTCCACCTTGTGGAAAGCCTTCGAATGCTGCATTTTCCGGTACATCCTTTAGCGGTACACATAACACATGTGTTCTTAAAACTTTTTATGTGGGGAGATTTCCACCATGTACCAATGACGCCACGCCATTTATCTCAGTAGTCCGATGGTGAAGCGGGCCACAAATATCACCAATATTAAACTGTGCATTTTCGATGTACTCCTCGAAATATAAACCATAGAAAACCATCAGGCTTGCTAGCCTGCTAATTTAACTCAGTATTAATGTTCAATTTCAATGCTCAGTATTAATGGTATTAATGATATCTTAGTATTCATTACAGCATTCAAGAGATTAAGAGATACCGAGCGCTCAAAGATCACAGTTACTGCAATGAAACTTTGCTCTAGAAGTGCAAACTAATGCTTGCAATAATTGTTTTGACATAACCTACTTTACTCATGCGGTATGCCAAACAATTTAAATTATAATAGCAGCAAATTAATTTAAAGCAAATCTAAACATAATTAGCGGTATCACTATACTGAACTAACTCATAGCGGCACAATATCCAATTTACATAATTTAACATAATTATTATTTTTTCTTTGGACTTTGGTGGATAAAAGAAAACAGGTGGCTAGGTACTGTACATAATTAAAAGAAGAAAAAGAATGACTAATTACTAATTTACAAGCAGCTATTGTTTTCAAAACAGTTTTTTTTGTAAACTTTACGTACCTATTATTAAGTAAAACTGATTCAAACTTATGCAAAATTAATGCAAACCGAGCGAAATGGTGAGCGAATGAAAACTATTTTTGAAAAACTAATGATTTCATGATAAGTTTCATAACTTTTAAATGAAATTCAGTATTCCGATTGTAAATTGAATATTCTATTAACACTTTGGATTTTTCCCTTGAAATTTTATTACGGTGATACACGCTACTGTTAGCTTCGGCAGCAGCGTTTTGTGAGCGTTTCCTACGCGTGTTCGCTGCGGTTTGCAGGTGACGGTTTTCTCACGTCACTAGCTACTTATATAAGACTCATTCATGTTTGTTTATTAGACAATTGGCACCTCAATTACAGTACAAATGTAAATGAAGGTAACGCAAATGAAACCAAAGAAGTCTAGAATAAAGATCTGATTAATGAATAATTAATCATACAAATATTATAACGGCGAATGTATGTGTGTGTGTAGGTGTGTGTAAGTATGTTGCTCCTTCAGGCTCAGACAGCTCAATGCATTTTGCATACGGGTAGAACATAGAACACAAGCCCTGAAAGCTTATCAAAAATTATCCGAAGTTAAAAATAAAATATATTATCAGGATGAAATATATTTTATGTTAGTACAAAGGATTATTTTTACGCGGATGAAGCCGATGACAGAAAGCTAGTTAATAATTTAATTATCAGAACTACCCTGAAAATGTTAATTTCATTGTATGATGAATGTAATTAAATATTAGCAAAGCTACTTATTTGAAATAGTAATTATTGATACAGCGTGGCTTTAACACGAAAACAAATATTGGAATAGGCCATAAGCTTTGAGATCGATTGCGATATAGTGCGGAAGAATGAGGAAAATATCATTAGAAAATGTTGTAGGTATGAATGTTCCAAGAATACAAAGGTAAATGCTTGAGGTAGATCAGAAAAAGAAAGACAGACTATGAAAAAAAGAAATGATTCTGCGAAACATTAATAGGTTCTCCTTCTTTGGCACAACCGTATGACATTCAGTGTCAATTAATTATTTACTTTTATTTATGTTTATTTTTAAGTTTAAGCTTTAGATTCTAACTATATGTTTTGTTCTCTACACTGTGTATATGTCGCAGTAAGATAGATAGAGCCGTAATATAGTTATATCCCTAGGGATATAATTATATACCGTAACATAGTTATACGAAAGCGATTCATTAGCGCCCTGCACACGTACAGTTCGGACCGCGCATCTTGGACTGCGTTCCAAACCGCAGTTAGATCTGTACGGTTTGGACCGCGGATCAAACTGTTTTGCTCATTACGATTAAAAATGCATTCACAGTTTGGAATGCGGACGAAACTTTCATATCTAGACAAACGTTCCGAACTGTGCGTGTAAATTGATTTTCAAGAGTTTGGACTACAGTTTGGACTGGCGCGTGGAACGTTATAACTTTTAAAAGTTTTTTACACAGTAGTGAGAAAAATAGACGATCGTTTGGTCATAGCGTTAGCTGGATTTGTAGTTAGCTTAAATAGCCGAAAAAAACGATGAGTGTGGGTAAAGGAACACAGAAAAAGATATGGACATTTACCGATGTTAATGGAATTACGACAGTGTCATCCGGAAGATTTTAAAAATTACCTAAGAATGGATAGTGATGATTTTAATACGGATGTTCACGGAACAAACAAATTAACTCTGTGATAACTTCGACGCTCCAAACCGCCATTCTTGTAATTTACATTTACACGTGATGCGCGCATAAAACTGTGAGACAGGCGCTCGCATCGATGCGCCAGATCGGACTGTTAGACCTGGACATCTACACGTACAGTTCGGAGCGAGGGATGGCACGGCGCGTGGCGTTTCCCGCAGTCCGAACTGTACGTGTGCAGGGCGCTATTACTATCTCACTAGGAATATAGTTATAAAACGGCCCAAGTTTAGTGATATACTTATATTACTAGATTAAGGTTAGTGAAATAGCTTTCGGAGTATGCGGCGGTTGTGTTTACGCGCTCCCAAATGCAACACAGCTTTCAAACATTACTTTGAATGATCCTATACCAAATGAAAACTTGTCACTGAGAGAAATATGTAATTCTAGATGTCATGATTCTTTTTCTTGTCTGAACAAAAATTAAAGAATACTTTTAAAGAACCCGAGAACTCAACTTGTTGATAAGATATCTCAAAACTGTTTGGCTTTAAAAGATTTTTAATGTTTGATTAGTTTTAAATGTATTGTTAGTATGTTTAAATTCCAAAAATATAATCGTTTTAATTATGATTACTTTAATATGTGTTAATGTTATAACTAGCAGCAGGATACATAAAGTTGATAAATAATAATAATAATAATAAGTTTATTTCACACCACAAGCCAAAAATCTTACACTATCAACAATCTTACATTATTAACCATAGCTAACAATTTTTTTGGTTGTGGATCGCTGGTGCCTGTGGAAGGTAAGTAAACACCTGTAATACACGTCACCAGGTCCCCACCTGTTCCAAGTTACATATTAAGTAGCTTACATAATTATTAGTACAGCAAGTTAGACAAAACACAAATATTTTGTGAGTTTAATGATCACAGGAGTAAATGACAAGAGACAATAGGAAAATAATAAAATAAAATTACAATTATAAAAGTATGTATGTTGTGAGGAGCTCGTGGCTTTGAGGAGCTCGTGGCTAGATAATAACAGCCGCATAGGTCGATCTTCATGGTTAAGCAACGCTTGCCTAGGTTGGTCTGTGGATGGGTGACCATCTTAACATAACGAGTTTCCTCCGTGCCTCGGAAAGCACGTTAAGCCGTTGGTCCCGGCTGTCATTTGGAGATCTTTGGCAGTCGTTACGGATAGTCAGAAGCCAGTAAATCTGACTCCAGTCTTGCCATAAAGTATCGTGTTACCCCAGTTAATGGGTTGTGGAGGTCTGGTAGGCAGCCGCTCCTCGTAAAATACTGGTATTCATCTACATCCGGCTTGACTGGAAGCCGACCCCAATATAGTTGGTAAAAGGCTAGGCAGATGATGAGATGATGTTGTGTGTATTTATGGGGAGGTTTTAATAAGACTTGTGTGCGCGTGTGTGCATGTTTGTGACATTGTGTGTGTATGTGTGTGAATGATAGTGTTATGGTGTGCATAAATGTGTGACAGAAAAGATGGTGTTTTAGAACTTGTGTGGTTAAAATGATGTTTATTCAAAGAGTTCAAGGAAAGAATTTCGTGAAGTTTATTGTAAAGATGTGGACCAAGGAAAATAAAGAATCTATGACTAAAATATGTTTTTAGAGGAATAGCTTTAGAATGATGAATGATATATTAATAAAGATAAAACCAATAAAATTTTGTTTTATTTAATTATATATGGTAGATTTATATTTCTGAATGCTGAACTGAATGCTTCTTACAGGCACATATTTTAGTAGAACACTGTATATTCGTTTTTTTACAGGAACATTTTAAATAACCTTGGCCACCAAAGCGCAACCATTTTTGGCATATTTCTCTCAGTGATAAGTTTTCATTTGGTATAGGATCTTTCAAAGTAATGTTTGAAAGCTGTGTTGCATTTGGGAGCGCGTAAACACAACCGCCGCATACTCCGAAAGCTATTTCACTAAACTTAATCTAGTAATATAAGTATATCACTAAACTTGGGCCGTTTTATAACTATATTCCTAGTGAGATAGTAATGAATCGCTTTCGTATAACTATGTTACGGTATATAATTATATTCCTAGGGATATAACTATATTACGGCTCTATCTATCTTACTGCGACATATATATGCTTGTGTGCCAAATAAATAATTTTCTTTCTTTCTTTGTACTCGCGGGAAAGACGTTATGTGGGGTTGGTTTTCTTAGTTTTTCGGCACCATGCACTTCGCTGGTGCTTTATTCTAATATTACCGTGTACTACCTAAACGATGGATAGATTGTATAAAAGTGCGAGTTAGAGTCGCGTAACGAGGGTTCTGTACAGTCTTGAGCTTAAAACCGCAAATAAAAATATAATGGCAGTATGACGCCTTCTCGCGTCGCCCAGAGCAAGAAATGCCATTTGATGGTTTCCACCCAAAAAAAAAACCTATAGTATGAAGTAATTTGACACCAAAAATCCGCAATGTCACTCTCATCTAAAGTGAAAGCTCTAAGCTAAAATGAAACAAGCCGTTTAGGATCTAGGGCATGTCAAAGAAATATTCCTTCGGGCGCAGTTGGGTAAAAACATTTTTGTTCATGAATGTAACACTGCTTTACGGTTTTCGTTCTTTTCCTTTCTTATACTGCATGGCATTTGCTTCTTGCCTTTGTCAACGGGATGTCCTCTGCAGGTTATCATTCTATTGCGATGGTCAAACTATGGGCCACCGATGGAACATGACCTTATTATTTGATTTTTTTACTGCTCCAATCCAAATCTCGTACACCTTATGTTGAGATTTGGCTATTTGAGTATCTTGGGGATTTCTCCACGCGTTTCTGATAAAAATGTCTTCACAGACAGACATATAGGCAAAAAGCGAGATTCAGTTCGGTTTTTACTAACAATGGAACTCTGGCTTGAAAAGAAGTGGTTACTTATTATCTATACATATAATAAAACAGTAAAATTGTGCATCGTTTGCCGCAAATGGCGCCAAAACTACTGAACCGATCCTGTTCAAATTTTGCATACATAATCCTTATAGGACCCTTTTTGCTTTAGGCTATATTTTATCACGCTATTTGCTATGGGGGGTGAGCAATATTGCATTTTGTCGGTTTTGAACGAGTTGCCCCGAGTTCGAATCCCACCTACAATTTATATTTCTGTCAATGTTTTATCTTATTGTTTTTGGAAAAAAAAATACTTTTACCATTTTTTCATAAAAAAATCAACATTCCTATTTGATTTTTCCCAAATATTTTGTAAAAACTAATCAAAACACGTTATAAAATCCAAACGTCCACGAAATTCACATACTACAATGTTACATTAGTCCATTTAGCTGCAAATTTATCTACTGAAATGAAAATCATCACGCTATCATCGACGAAGAGCGGGGCAGTCATTTATGACATTTATATGAGAACGTCTATTTTGCTTGGTTTTCATCGAACACTGCAGCGTGATTGATTAATGACTAGACTGGGACGTAACACGGTGATGGTTCGAATCCCAGGAGGTGTTTTAGATAAAGCTTTTTTTTATTTTTGTATATATATTTTTTTCACATATTTTTGCATTCTCACAATTTTTTTAACAAAAATATTACCTAAAAATATTATTATTATTGTTTAACCAAAAAAAAACCATGGTGACAAATTTTACAACTGCGGAGTTGCACCCCGTTTTCAAAATACAAACAATGACATCCTTCTTCTTCTTCCTGTTCTTATCCCGTATTACTTGGGGTCGGCGCAACACGTTTTCTTCTTCCATTCTGTCCTGTCGTCCGTCACACTATCATCTGCCCTTTTCTTTCATATCAGTCTTTACACAATCCATCCATCTTTTCTTTGGCCTTCCTCTCCTTCTCCATTCATCCACATGTAAATTCAGAACTCTTTTGGTAACGTGCTTTTAATCCCTCCTCTTCACATGACCATACTAAGACAAATGATTTCCTTTCAAAATACAAACATCCATTTAATTTTTTTTAACTAAAGGTGATTTATATTTTAGGTGATTTCTTCCACTCTAGGAAGGAGCACGCGGGGATGTCAGACTTTCACTGACCAAAACCCACACCTTTGTATGTTCCTTCTTCGCCTTGCATTCCAGGACTCCGGGTGGAGGTGATCAGCAGTAACGACCTCTCACGTCCGGTCCTGGTACAGAGAGAAAAGGTATGGAAAGCAGTCATCACTTCCTTCCGCAAATGAAGCGAAGAAGGTAGCAGAAAGCGCAAAGATGATGCCCTTGGCATTACGAGTCGCAGGGCGATTCCATGATACCGTTAGCGCGGAGTTTTGGACGGTGCACTATTGGCATTTCGCTGTTGAATAAAGACTGGTCTTAGTCGACTGACGTTGCGTTATGTGCCACGCGCACCAAAAAGAGATACGCATAAGAGAACGGCGCTAACGGGCTTCGATAGCTGGAAAATTGTTCGTATTCTAAAGGAACAAAGTGGGTATTTTTTACTGCTCTGCATGCTCTACCCGTAAAAATCGAGAGTTTACAGACTGCGTTCGATCATCAGCATGTGAAGTTCGTTTATTATTCTCACTAAAGAAAAACATTTATTTGGTGTATTAGGGTGTCAGTCAAATACCGCACCAGAAAATTCCTGCCTGAATAAACAGGTAATATAAACACAAAAAAATGATGGTGATCGGTAAACGCCCTATACATATGACACCTGGGAAGTATCCAAGTGGCGATGGGAGGGGTCTAAGGATGTCCTGTTTCGCACGGTTTCAGCCACGTTGCTTCACTCTAGGAGGTGACTGCTTTCCATTCCTCCTCCCAGCTCATACCATGATCTGAACTAGGGTAGGAGGATTCTGATTTTGACCCGCAAACAGTACGGCGGTAATCCGCCCTAGCGGGGTAACTTCGATCGTAAGGTCCACCGTGTCTTCCCGCCGAATCCAAAACATCTACCTCCCGAAACACTCATGTTCGGTTAGGACCTGCGTAAAGCGCTTGCGCTTAGAGTGAATTTATCATAGTAATAATCATGGTGTGCCAATATTAGTCGCCCTAGAATGTAAATTGCAACTAAAAGAACACTGTGGAATTTAGTTGGTAAAAGTCTGATACTCTCTCTCGGTCCACCTAGAGTGGGAGAAGGTATTTGGTGGTTACCCAACAAAAAAAGAGGCAAATACTAAAGGCGATTATCGGCCCTAATTTGGTTTTTTGAAGAACAAATCATTTTCATTTTGGTTTTATCGCAATATGAAGTAAACTAACGACTTTACCCATAGAGTAGGCAATTAACTATTTAGAACGTGAACTCTGCGGCTCTGTGCTTCGTTGATGTTTTTAAGGCAATTGACGTCGTGCGGAAGAAAAACCCGGGTGTTACCATTGGGTGGATCGCCCGGAGGACACGTTAGATCATAAAGCACTGGTGGGCCACGCTTAGGCGGAGCACCACCGTGTCCTTGTGGGGACGATCGGTGACAGCAACCTCTCGCGCTGGGCACTGGTACAGGCCATGATCCAGAGCGAGGAGTAGTGCCAAATGGTCCCCTCACGCCCCAGTCGCTGGGATTCCGACCCCGATTTAGAGCCACCGTAGGAGTGGCTTGCGAATGGCGAGCAATGGGTAGTTTACCATCTGGCTGTCCGGTAATGATCCAGACGGTCAACCGTGGGTATTGTTCCACGCGTGCTTCAAAGAGATGTCAGCAAACTGTAGGTGCCCAGCAGGTTCGAAGCCTCTGGGGCCATGGGTGAGCTTCCGAAAGGAACACCCGGGACCCTGAAACGAAGGCAAAGAAGGAACGGGGTGAGGTTTATTCAGTAAAAGTCTAACTCACCCTCTGAGAAGTCATTCTGATGATTTTCCACCTAAACAAGAAACCTGGGCACGCCGTCATTGCGGCGGTAAGTTCCCTCTTTGAGAAGTAATTGGAAAGAGGTCCTCACGTTCCGTATGCCGCAGGTCCTCACCAGACACGGTAAGTTCGGGAGGCTCCTGCATCGGATTCAGGGGTAAAGGGCGCCCCAGCCAGACTTGGGCGCACTGTCTGGACCGCCCGGAGGACACGGTGGAGCACACGGTAGAGGTATTGCGGTCGCCTTCTTCTGCGAAGCAGTAATGCTAGCAAAGGAGGCGGCCGGCCGCGAGCGCGAAAGGGAACGACCCTCAAGCCCCCGCCGTCAGGATCACGAGAACGATTTCCGACCACCGTAGGCGCAAGCTTGCGGACGGCGAACACTGGGTAGCTTGCCGACCAGCAGTTCGGTAATAACCCGGACCGAGTCAAGTCGTCAACTGTTCCACGAGCGCCTCAAGGAGATGTCAGCAAACTGTAGGGCGCGGAAGGGCCGAAGCCTCTGAGCACGTGGATCTGTATTCCGAAAGATAAGCTCGGTGTCCCAAAATTGAAGGCAACACAGGAACGGGGGTGGCGTTTAGTCAGTAAAAGTCTGACATGCCCTCCCGCTCCATTTAAGAGCGGGAGAAGTCATTCTGATGATTACCCATCTGAATAAAAAAACCTAAACAAGAAACCTACTGGGGCTATGGTTTCGCTTCTGAAAGGGAGACCCTGGAACGTAAGGCAAGGAAGGAATATAGAAGTGAGGCAGTAATAATCTGACACGCACTTCCGCTTCACACAAGAGCAAAAGTCATTAGATGATTTCCCAACTAAAAAAAGTACTAATTGGAGTTTTAACTTAAACAGTTTTATGTAAAATTAATTAATCAGATCTTTTCGGAAGTATAGGATTAGATACTTAGATTACTTTTGTGCAGTTTTACGAACTTAACGCGGACGAAGTCGCGGGCAACAGCTAGTGGTAGAATAAGAAGATATGCTATGCCAACCCAAATGACAATGACGGTATGGTTGGCGCAGAAGTGGAGTAATTGGTTTGGTTTTGCGTACAATAAAAACCTGTAATTAATATTTTACATGACCTGCTCGATAATGGCCTAGTATGAGACCCATCACTTTCCCTCACTGCTATTCGGGATTAAAATTTAGCAACCTTCGTTTCGTACGGAATACAGTATACCGCCTATGACTTAAAGACACTGCTTTATACCCTAGTCACACAATCTACTATTATGAAAAGGTGACACTACTCGTGCATACTATTTTTTCTTAGATTTACGATTTTTTTGTATACTTACCTAATAGCGTCTACACGCTTCTAATAAAACAAAAAGCACATTGGCATAAAATATCAGTCACATAAAACTATTTTATGATTCATATCTTCGGATTTTTGATTCACTTCAAATTTTTCACATCTTGAGCATAGAATTTGATAAATATAAACTGGTACGTGATACCCTCTCGCTTCTAATCCGCAGTGTCCGTAAAACATGTTCACACGTTTGATGTCTCACAAGCTCCGTGCTATAAAGATCCTACTTTACTACAACAGTCCGTTGTATAATATAACTTTAAAGGTTTAAAAAATACACCCACCTACCTATGTATTCCTAGTATCCACCTGGCTTTGAATCCCCTCAGAGAGACGAACGTGCTGATATGAATGCATGGATTGAAGTTTTAAAAAGTAAAAACCGGGCAAACGTGATAAAATATTATTTCCTTTGTACAATGGATTTTATGCATGGTTGTTCGTGACATTTGCTTTATAAGGCAACGCCAAGGTAAAGAGTGGGTTGTGAAAAAAAATTGTCACAATTTATTTAAGTAAGTTCTTTCGTTTAAGTTCTTAATTTAATGAATATAAAATAAATCTTATCTAATGAAATTACGCTAACTTTCTAATTGTAATGTACTTACATTTTGATTTAATTTCAACAAATCGATGGTCATTTTGCTGAACACAAATGTATCACTTGATGATTATTTTTCCCGGTCGTTCTGGCCATTGGCCGTTGCGTCACGGACTCTAATTCCGAATTCCGTGTAGGTCGTAGATATTTTCTGTGCGTGCTCTCGGACTGTACCGGTAGCATTAATTTGTGCTGAATAAATGTGGCCAACAACCTAGAAAAATATTCCATTAAAAAACATGTGGTTCTGCCGCCTAATGTTATCATTTATTATACGACGGGCATGTTCAATTTATCCAATGCGACTCGCTCTGGAATTGAGTAACTAAACCGACAGGAGCTATGAAGTCCACAATGAGTATTTACTCAGTGTGCTATCAGTATTAATTCAACAAACGGGACAAGTGAATTCCAACTGCAGCTCGGAGACAAAGCTAATCGAATGCGCTTATATAATATTATATACTAAAGTCCTACTCTCGAGAGCCACATTGCAACAAGACCCAAAGTTGAAACGACAGTTACCTCTAAATCTACATCTATGAGGAGAAAATTATATAAAGTTGTAATAACAATCCTTTTTCAGAGTTAACACGAGTCGAAAGTATATTTAAAAGCGACAATCGTCATGTATAAACACAATCTCTAACAAGGCCCGACAAATTGTGTACAGACTACGGGCGAATAGAGCCAATTGCCGTCCGATAAAAAAACAATAGCGAGTGCTTGCCTTTCTGTCATGCGGAACACAATGGTATTCTTCCTGAGCGATAAAACAGTCGCCCGCAGACATCGGCAAACGTGAATGACAGTTTACGATGTAAAAATACATACTACATTACAGAATTTAACGTCCGCAACATCGTATGTGCAAGTACCGACATAAAGCATTTAAAACTTTCTTTTAGAGTCTCTAAGGAGGGGTAATATTCTGACATAAATTCTCCCCGGGGGTTCACCCCACTCCTTGAACCCATAAAGCGATAAAGATCATCTTTTGTAGCTTCTGAAGGGAACGGTTACGTACCTTCTTGTGTCTTAACAATTCGTTCATTTCGAAGAAATACATCGAGACAAATCCGGTCATTAATATGCGGAGTTTAAACTTTGTTTCGAGTTTGTTATCTGGGAATTGTCTAAAATGTACAGAGGTATTTGAAAGGGCTCCGTCTCTCGAGTTAGATACCTTTTCTGATAGCAGGTGGCTGGAATTTTATAAAATATCTACGAAAGGAACATGACGATAATTAGAATTCTTCGATGAATTTGTCAATCTGAAATATTTAAATGAGATATTATTTTCGCGTCAACCATAAAATGAATAAGGAAAATATTGGTGATGTCTCTTTGATTTATTTCCATTAGCGTCACACAAACGTACCTACTTCCATCGAAACGTTCCATTATTCCGGTTTGCGTGGAGTTGGTGGAGTCTACTTTATATTCTGTAGGCCGGCCGGCTGGTGGGGCAAGTTTCAGGTTTTTCACGGAGCATACCGCCTAATAAGGCTCAATTAGGTTAATCATGATGTTATCAGCGTATAGTGCTGCTAATTCAGTTCCAAATCTTCTCACTAGCATTTACAATGAGAACTGACTGCGATATTATTCTACACAACAAAGATTTTAAACTACGATAAGATACTGGCCACAAAATAGAAAAGCTATAAAACTTGGCCATTTTATTACCGATCAAATATATCTATTGTTTTTATTTGCCTAATCTTTTACAAACCAAAAACATTGTGGACCTTAAGTTTATTGTATTAAAGCCCATTTTAAGCATCATTCACTGTTCCTAATATATACAATTTGATTATATTATACGACAATAAAATTTCAGTGGCAAGAGGAAGGGGAGGACTACTAATATGTTACCCTTTATTACACCTTTAGTATATTGAATGCTCAGAATAGATACGGAGAAAAAACGTTCATTATCGGCTCTGGCGCGCAAATAAAACAAGATAGCACCCCAGGGCCCGCTCACTTGGATATTGCGACCCGCAAGCAAATTTGCTCTAGGCACAATAAATGCTTAGGACTGTACGTGCGAGAACACACTGCCGGCAACAATAACATTTATATATACATACTGATACATTAGTGTGGAGATAAAGCTCAGTGATATATGGACGACTATAAACATGTCGCCTTCATACCAACGACTACTTTGTTCAAATTGATCACTTTATCTGTCGGAGATATAAACGGCTCAAAGCATAAGACTGGATATTCAACGTTTCTCATTATCTAACTTAAATATAAAGCAAATATCTAATTGATCGTTATTTCAATCTAATAACATAAATTGAGTTTAATGAAATACTCAGTAAAGAGATAATATAAAATTTTGACGAAATAATTACGATAACTTTGTGAGTAGGTACATTCTGGTACATCAATGGAAATTATAATAAACTTGAGAAGCTTGTGTTTGAGATTGGAATTTTGATAAGATTACAGTCGTCTTAAAATACCTACATTTTAAACATGCGATGGAATTTCAAAATAGCGAATTTTGTGAATAATTAATAGAAGAAGAATAATAATAGTAGAACAGGGACAGACACAGCACAAGGGTGAAATGTAACTAAATAAATACAGCCGAGAATCAAGTTAAATGGTGATTGGTAAAACAAGCAATATCCATCGCTCTGGACATAGGCCATGGCTATTGGCTGTTCCAACGCTGTTATTGCATGGCTATTGGCTGTGATAACGGTTAATATAAAAAGGTGACTATGTCGAAGACACTCTTGTTTGGCAATGACTGCTTTTACACATGTGGCCCCCCGGTAACTCATAAACTTCATTATTTTGTAAAATTGCCCGTGAGGACATGGCAAGGCGTATGTAAAATAAAAGATTTTTGATTAGATTTTAATTTTTGAACTTTTTGAAATGATAAACCAAAAAAAAACAAAGTCGAAAATGCGAGCAAAATTCTGACATTTAAACTGAGCAGAGCCGTGATAGCAGGGTTTTTTACTAGTAACCTACATTAAGAGTAAACCCAACAACATTTCAGTAGGTTGTGTATAAAAAAAGGTCGGTTCATTAAAAATAAGAGGGCAAAGTCAGGTCAGACATCGATACTGGCTGAAAATAAATCTATTGTAAATATTCCTACAGTTTAGTAATTAGTTAACTAAATAAGCGGCTGTTTACCGTTTATAATGTTATGCTTGCCTTACTATCGTGTACTGTTTGTTTTATTTAGGCTTTATAGCTTTATGATAGATTATTTAGCTGGTTTTATGCCAGTAATATTTCGAATTAATTATTTCTATTCTTCACATGTATTATCTCTTTTTTTAGGCTGTGTAATAATTTTTATAAGCATTTAATTTGTGTTTGTTTCTGCACAGAACATTTT
This sequence comes from Mythimna separata, assembly GCA_030763345.1. Classification (NCBI taxonomy): domain Eukaryota; kingdom Metazoa; phylum Arthropoda; class Insecta; order Lepidoptera; family Noctuidae; genus Mythimna; species Mythimna separata. The sequence continues at coordinate 19,626,834 of CM061168.1, forward strand.
TGAATTTCAATGGTATATTGAAACATACAGCTCACGCTAGTTTGGGAAACACGGCTCGCACATGAAATGTAAATACTTGTTGTTTGTATTTTCTGTTTTGCGAGCAAGGCACTTATAGACTGCAGCTGAAAATCAGCGTCAAATAGTGGTCTTGTATCACCATATGGCATTATGCTAAGCTAAGGCCCTTTTATCATTAGTCAGTGTCAATTTTGTTTTATTTTAACGTGTTTTGGTTTTTGTAATGCAAATAAATTCGATTTTCTTTCTTTCCTTTTATTCATATTTAGCTCACCATAATTAAATTTCTCGTGAAATATGATTTATCAATACGCATATTATTGAAGAACGGATCTAGTATGGTTGAACGCGCTAATCTCAGGAACTCCTGGTTCACATTGAAAAAAAAAATAGTATTGGCCAGTGCATTTATCGACGAAGGTTATAGCTATAAAAGATCTAACCACAATCCACGAGAGTGGAGCATTAACCACAGACGCAGATGGAACCGTTGGGGACAGCTAGTTGTAAATAGGTTTCATCGAAAATGGCGATTTGACAGATTAACTTTTAACAGAGTCTATTGCATAAAAAAAACTGATTTAGTTTACTGTATCTAACCAAGAATTTTGTTCCAATCATTCCACTATTATCAAGCTCCATAATAATGTAATAATAACAAATGAAAACCTCGCTCTGATTTTAAAACAAATTATTTTCAGCCAGTTCAAATATGTCCTAGATCACGTAATACACTAACAAATTAAACATTTCATCTCATTACTATTTACAATTATTCGAAAACAAAAGCCAACAGTTTATATAATCAATTGAAACCGATACAGCTCATTAGTAGAACAATTAGAAGCTCAACTGATAACGAACAGCTCAACCAACCGTCAGTTGAAGCTCTTAATTTGCTATTCATGTTCAATTAGATCACAGTTGCCTTCAGACAGTACACAGACTACACAGACGAAGTACTCTTGGAGAGAACCATCTTGTAAGGCCTTAGACGAGGAAAATGGAATATGCCTACGAGTAAAGATAGCTTTTGGTTCTTAGCGACCGCGACGCGCGATCACGACGCATGACCGTGAAGTGCCACTGCGACGCGAAACCGCGACCCGCGACTCACTGCTTAGTCTAGATTTGTATAGAGTACTAAACAAACCAGGCGACCGCTTCGCGCGACCGATGTCATTCAAATCTATACTAAGCGGTGGATCGCGCGACCCGGTCGCTGTCGCGAGTTGCGGTCGCTACGAACTAAATGCTAAATTTAGAAAAGGAAAATGGAATATACCTACGCGTTAGATAGTTACAACGGTACCCAACATTAATTACCTGCGCTCAATAAATATAGATATTTCAGCATGGAGATTACTTCGATACCTCCTTGGAATAATGAGTCATCTTCTATTAAAACTAGCTTGTGTCAGAGGCTTCGCCCACGTGATTGTGGATTTCTCCATACAAACTTTAGACCCCCTTTTCATCCACTTAGTGTATAGGTTTTGAAGAATTATCCAGTAGTGCTTGCCTACGTCATAAAAGGAAAACTTGTGCAAAATGTCACGCTCCCAAACCCCGTAGTGTCAGCTGTGCGTTGATATGTCGGTCAGTCAGTTTCTCCTTTTATATAAATAGTAACAGAAGATGGCTGAATATACGAAGGAGGTATCGATTAGAATGTATTTTTGAATAAAGAATTTAAAATAGTATCTACAATAAATTATTATATTATTAAACAGGTACAAGTTATGACGTATATGATCATTATAAAAATTTATCAGGTTATATTATTGTCATGACTTCCTTAAACAACCTTTAATGCCAAAAATGTTTTATGCCAAAATCACAGCAACTTGAACCACGTTTACGATTATAAGAAAGTCCGTAAACTTCACCCTCTTTTGAGCTGATTTCTTATAAACGAGAAATGATAATATTTTTTGAGCAAAGTAGGTGTACATTTCTCATCAATTCAAAAAAGATGAAGCCTGTGGTTTTAAGTAGTTAGTTTAAAAACACAGGCCTTATCTAGTTTGAATCTCTGAGAAGAAACGTTGAAACAACATTAGTGTTCAGTCTCTTTTAAAGTGCATACAGTAAACGTGTAATGATTAAATTATGTGAGAACCTTGCAGATTAGAGTTTGAGTAGGTGTTTTAGGAAAAAACAGATTTGAGTGGACCTGTCCAGTCAGTGTAAATATTTACGAAACCTTTACAAAACACAATTTGCCAGACAAACATTAAAATTACTAAACCACACAGACCCCACTTTTACAACAACTAAAAAAAGTGTAATGTAATATTACGCAAAAATAAGTACACAGTCAAATGTTACTTTATTACTCAGTGACAGGCTATATATATATATATATATATATATTTACATTTAAACGCAGATGAAGTGGGTGGTAGGAGCTATTAGAAAACCAATCATATTTTTTTACAACATTAAATAGTAGCTGCTTAATCTCCTTTTAGTCCTCAAGATATTCTTCTATAGTATAAACAACTTGGGCCTTAACTACAAAACCAAAAATTGGCTTGGTTTCGGCTTAATTTCCTCAAAGTATTAAGTAAGAATGGCACTATGAAAATAGCTAAAGTAAACTAAACGGGCTATCTTTATATCAGTCAAATTTCAAATTGGCCTACCAGCGTTTGCTGAAGATGAAATGTAAACTCTAAACCCACTAAACTTCTTCTAAGATTCCTAGAAGAGAGTAGATTGAATTATAAACCACCGTAGTCCCAGGTCGAAACATAATAAATTTTAATTTATACAACATAATAATTGCCTTCTGAAAATTAAACACAAAACTGCCTTCTACAATTACCGCTGAATTAGTTAGTTTACAAAATGAATTATGTGAATTGATAACGGTAAAACAATAACAGGCTAAAGTAATAATATTTTTGTTGTTCCAGAAGTACCACGTTTTGAAGATAGCCTAAACAACTTGACGGTGTCTTTGGGAAGAGAAGCTGTCTTCACTTGTGTTGTCAATGACCTCGGCTCATACAGGGTGAGTGAAAGATATAGGTACCTAATATTCTTCATTAGACATATAAAATGGTACGCAGACATCGATCACAAAGTTCAATCTTAACGGAGATTAGCCTAGTACGCAGCAGATATAATGAATTAGTGTGCGTGCAAGCATAGATGCACTCTCTTTCTCTGCAAGAAGCGTCGGCAATCCCAGACGTTCGGAAAGAAATCAGGCGCAGTAACAGTTTTACATACTTTTCGGGGCACGAGGGTGGCACAATAACGACTTCCAAACCCCAAGCTGCTGCTGAGGAAATTCCTATTAGAAAAGTCTAATAACACTTTTTTCCTGACCTGAAATGCGACCACGAGAGCAACGAGCCATCAGAACACAAACATACAGTCACACCAGTAACTCATCGTCGCCTTTCTGTTCTCGCCCACATATAGTCTTGTTTTTGTTTAGTATTTTCCTTTCTTCATGACGGACGAAACCAAGTCATCACCTTTCTGCCCTTTAAACGTGTTATTATATCCAGTCACCCGTCACGCTACAACAAACTACCTTTTCATTCATATCACTCGTTACTCACACAATCCAGCCATAAAACCCAACAGAATTTATACATACATATTATGTTATTGAAAAGACCTCTCCATTCTAGCTTGTCCGTACAAAAATAACCACAAAGTGGAAATGTTGGCGGCCTTTCTAATTTAATAAAATAAAAGTAAAACCGACAAAACCATTCTACTAAATCAATCCCACTCCTGTGCTGTCACGCACTGTTGCTTGAAAACCCTTTGATTAAAAGGATCTAAAGCAATGCAAAAGACATTCAAATAATATTTAATTTTTTTTTATAAAAAGGAAGTCCGCTTTTAAGTTTTATTTTCAAAGGAAACCCAATCCAATGGGACTTGACTGTTGTGAGACGGCTGTAAATTTAATAAAGTTCGTCAAAAAAATAAGCCGTGTGAAAATTTTAGACTGTAAAAGTTTAGTGAAAATAATATTTTTACGCCATTTGCTTGATAATTTCCTTTTATACGTAAGTCATATAACCATCACGCAAGACATCAGCAAATCGTTTTGTCTCTAGGGAGATAATTTATTATGGGCGATTTCTAGGCAGTAATCAAATTTGAATTTGGAACATAAAAGAATATTTGAAAAAAACACATACATATATCTCCCTTATGCACGCTCGGGAGTTAATTATATCTATAAATCTCTCACTGACGTTCGGGATTATAACTTAGGAACCTCTGTTTCGTTCGAAATTCAACATACTGCTTTATCCCCTAGTCATATAATTACTATTAATTAAAAAATAAAATTTCATAGTAAATCGAAAAGCTCCTCTGCTTTTAAATAAACGAGTGTTACGTGACCCATATTTAATAACTTTCCAGGAACGAAAGTCGGAAATATGTAAGTCATATTAACTCGAACGGGATCTTTAAAAGTATCATATTTATAATTGACATAAAGCTGCATTTATTGCCTTTACTGGGTTTTACCCGGGATTTTTTTTGTTGCGGATGAAATTTAAAAAGACGATATGATATGCGCATTATGCACCTAATAAAATATGTATAAAAAAAGTTGGTAAACATTTTTTAGATATCGGTTGAACTATTGTAATCACTACTTTTTTATTATAATTTTTATTATGTAAGCTTGTTGATAGCATTTATTTTATATTAATTCATGAATTCCCGACCGGTCGCATGAGACCGCGATGTTATTGTCTTAGTGTCTCGTTTCGCGAGTATTGATAGGTTTAGATTTAATCCACATTAAAAAAATCGAGGTTTTGATGACGAACTGGACTAAAATTATTAATATAATTTTCACTTTCGAGACATGTGAAATATTTTAATGTGAGTGAATATTGCCACCGCGTACTAAAATTATGGCAAAACATCAAAATAATTTACATAGTGAAAATTAATATCTTTCACCGTCTGTATCTACGAATACCTATACCACACCACACTACCACCGCACTCTTTGGTCACAGATATAGATAGATCACCACATTCACCACACTAATACTCTTATTATAAAAACGAAACTTTGTGAGTGTAATTTTGTTACAACTTCACGCTTAACTTATCACATACCCACAAAACGAGACACAATAGTAAAACAATAACAGCGCGAGGACCGGTCGAGGATTCATGAACTAAACAGCTTTTAATGCAACTTGGTATATGGGTGGACCATGTCCTGGAATAGCACACTTTAGTAATAGATACAAAATTATAAAAGAAACAAAACATTTAACACAATTTGTTAGTGTTTAAATTATTTAACGAACTTAACTGAAGGTGAACAAAAATGCATATCTAGATATTTACAATCATTATCAATTAGCAAAACGCTTTGTGAGCTAGTGAGCTAATTTTATATCGTGTAAAGGCAGTTAGTGCTCTAATTTTAGAATCTCATATATTAGCACTATATTGTACCTACTGTGTGTGGTTCCTCAAAATAACATCTTAGACGCATCTACGTGGTCCTCTTATAATTTAACTATGACATGAGTATTATAAGAACTTTAAAAGACATTTTAACCTCTGAGATTGTTGCTAATGTTTTTCCTCAAGGTGGTCAGGTCAGGTCGGAAATTATTGCAGTCGTAACCAATTGGCAAATTAATATCATTTATCATCATGTATGGACTCTGTTACGCTTGCTCATCTCGTGCAAGTTTAGTGCTTTGCTTTTTGAACAGTGAAATGGTCGCTTAAGGTACAGCCTTACAGCCCGTACATATTTTACACATCACCGCTATCCGTCTATCTGACTTCCGAAACCCAGTTGCGTTCGACTTTGGGATTCTTTCTGAATATACGTTATACGTCTAAATCTACAAATTGTTTATCGATGTTTTTCAGAATACAACAAAAGAAACTTATGATTAGTTACATTACAATATTCCTTTCATGGACAGGTGGCGTGGCTACGCGTGGACACGCAGACGATCCTGACGATAGCCACGCACGTGATCACGAAGAACCACCGCATCGCCGTGAACCACAGCGACCGGCGGGTGTGGTTCCTGCACATACACGACGTGCGGCAGTCGGACCGCGGCTGGTACATGTGCCAGCTCAACACTGACCCCATGAAGAGTCAGACGGCCTATTTAGATGTAGTAGGTAAGTCGTTTTTTTATGCACATGGTAGTTGGTAATTGTTGTAGCAAATAATGTCACTAAGCTAATGTACAGTCAAGTCATGGTGCTTATGATTAAGAGCTGTGATTTGACTACAATATATTCAAATCCAAAGGTGCCAGTGAGGAACCAGGTTGTGGTTATCCATTTTGCTGGTTTTACCTGCTAAAAAAATTTCTAGTAGGAAACTGAAAATATATTCGGAAGTTCTTATTGTATTCTTAGTGGATATTGTGATGTAAAATGTAATTTTCTATGAAAACTGATCAATATACGGAATCATTGATATCGCCGCGAATATTATTGTAGTAATGACTACCTCAGCAAAGTTTGCCGAGAAAGCAGACTTGATACATTTGCTACCAAATGCTGCAAAAACATAAGGTATTTGACGCCCCATTCTAATGGAAAACAAAGTGTCTATATGCCATATCAACTACTTTATAAACTTAACACACTGCCTTTAATGCACAAACAATGTGAAGATGAAAGGAAAAAAATATATATGTCGCCTACGGTCTTTGATTTTGTGTGTATTGTAGTACTTACAACTAGAGCTAACTAGACCAACGACGAAGGTAATTTTATTTGATGTTAATTTGTTGGTTTACATAGGCAGGCAAGCGTGTAGTACAACCAATTTGTGTACCAAGTCGTACGACTACTCGTTATGATCATAATTAATTCATATCGGTTAAGGTTATAAATAAAGTTTACACAACGTCTACTTACCAATTCAGTAATGTTTCTTAACTTGTGTTGTTTAGACCTTGTCTCTGTAAGATACTTTCAAAAGAAAATTATATTTCAGTGCAGTGTTTTTCTTGTAATGTGAATCTAGTCTTTCGAATCCTCTTTTTAAAAATCTGCAGATTAAAGACCAGTTCAAAGTCAAAGTTTCCAAAGCGTTCGCAATACTAGATGATATTTGATAAAATATTCGCGTAGATATGAAAAACCGCTACGGATTTGCGCAGTTCCACCGGACATTCTGGACTACCCGACGAGTTCGGACCAGGTGGCCAGAGAGGGCGCCAATGTGACGCTGCGGTGTGCCGCCCACGGCGTGCCCACGCCCACGGTCGTGTGGAGGAAGGAGGCTGGAGATTTGTTGCCCACCACTAACTTCAGTGATACACATAGTAAGTGGTTTTAATTGCTTTCACTTATTTTTTGGGCTTGGTTACTCAGTATAAGTTGCCACCATGTATCAAGGAGAGCAATTCCTGTATTTTTTCAGTGTCTATCAACAAATCTTACCTTCAACTTCTCAATAGTGACACTTGTGGACGACAAACCTCAATTTTCAAAAAAACTAATTCTTACAACTTAATTTAATCGATTTCAATGAATTTGTACAGCCGATGTCTCGTTAATATAAAACTAGTAACACACAAAGAAAGAAGGCATTTGACAGAAGTAGGACCAAAAAATCTCTACTTTCAATACTTTGATAAGGTCTTGTATTAATAATGACGACGAGATAAGATTGCGACTGACGGTATGGAATGTATAGATTTTTTTTAAGTACCAGAATTGACCTTATGATCGCCAAAAAGCACCGATTTTAAGTAAATAGTTTAACCGTATTTTAGAGCTAGTTGGAGCAAACAAAAAGTTTGCTCAAACTGAAAAGTGAAATCTCACTATGAGTTGTGCGCTTAACGATAAACTTTGCAGAAAATAAAGACTTCCAAATCAGATTCTTGTGAAATAAGGACGTTGACTAGTTTCTTACCACTTACTACCAACTCACTAACCAACCTAGATAGTATATTTAATAGTGCTCTGAATAATTATGTTGTAGTGCTCATATGTATAAATAGCTTTTGCCCTCGGCTAAACCCGCAATACCACCCCTTTTCACACTCTTAGGGATTGAATTTTAAAATATAATTTCTTATTCCTTATGTACATTATAAAAGGAACCTCTGTTCTAAATTTCAGCTTTCTAGTTTTAAGGGTTTAGCCTGAGCGTTAATGAGTCTAACTTTTCTTTTTATTTATAAAGATTTTAATACCGGATTATTTACGTAGGTATCCAAAAATTTTAATAAAATCGGGGACCTTGAAACCACTAGATATTGTCATCAAAATCAAAAGAAGTTTGACTCGGCCACGTAAAAACCAAAAAAATGATCATGGTGGACGAAAGTGACATATCAAAAAAACACATCATGTTCATACGCAGCGAAAACTGTTTGAAACACTTTTTGCATTTTTTGCTGTCCCATAAAATCTCTTTTGAAATTACTGACAAAATGTTTTATTTTAAACGTTGACGTTCGTTACTTTTATTGACATTTGTTGGCTTAAATACTCTGATAGTTCAGGCAAACGAAGCTTATTTACCTGAGTGTACATAAAGTAAATAAATGGCAGTCGTACCGCACCTCTTACTTTGAAATTTTCCACCGGAAATGTTGTTGATCAGTACCTACTTACCTCCCTGGGGTTATACTTTTTCCCAGTAAACACTTTAAGTTGCAACCTCGCAAACTATAGATAAATAATGGTTCCTTGGAAAAACTTTTACATAGCTTATATGGAAGAACCAACTGTGAAGGACGGTGTCGATATCGACACGTGTATTTGATACTATTATTTTTGGGAGTATTAGACTATTTTGTTATTAAATCTGATATAAAATAAAAACTTCTTTATTATTAACCTATCAACTCCCGCGAAACGAGACACAATAGTAAGACAATAGCAGCGCGGTCCTATAAGACCGGTCGGGGATTCATGAATTAATAATAAAACAGTACAACAAAAATGAATCAAACAAAAACAAATGACTTCACTCCGTTCCTTTAACTTAGTAATTTTCTAAATAATCCAAACCATTATTTATCTCCTTTTGTTTTGTTTGAATTAATTGTTCTTTCTAGTTGATTAATCTTTCTAATTTACTTAGATTCGTCAGTGAATGGCGCAGTGCTACAGCTGGCCAAAGTATCAAGATTACACATGGGCGCATACTTGTGTATAGCCAGTAATGGAGTGCCACCGTCTGTCAGTAAACGGGTCATGCTCGTCGTGCATTGTAAGTCCCTCTTATTCTTGTCTTTAGTCAATAACTAAGAATTGCAACGGTATTCCTGGTTATGAAGATATTATAGCGCTCGCACTAGCTCTATAAGATTTTAAAACTGATGAATCCAGAAGTTTTATGAACACTTAACGCTACTAACTACGCTCTTTACTAGCTTTATGTCATTTTCGTCATAGATTTATCTTTGTATACATTTGATCGTTAAACGATTCACTTAAGTAAGACACAGCATATTCATAAAACGTTTAACAGCGACTTACAAAATCTCCTGCTAATAGAAAATTCATTGACATAAATAGTTGAGGCCACTGCCGGCCCATATCGCCGGCGGGCAGCTTTTGTCTGCCGCACTTTAAGCTAACTTCAATCGCTTTAGAAAACGCCTTTGAGATTGGAAAACTTGATATTTCGACCGTAACCGAAATCTACATCATTTTACAGAATATATCCGACTTTAAAAGGAATTAAATGCTAAATGTGGATAAATCTTTAAGCTATATACACACTTGCGGTTGCCTCGCAAAGAGCGGAAACGTGTGTCGCCAGCATTAGAGCTGAATCCTAAACCGCAACTAAGCTAATTTGAACTAAATTACGCCAACCGACTTACGCGAGCCCCTTACATTAACTAACTCGCTCAGCTCGGATGCGGCACGACTCAAGACTCTCCATTTGATGACTTTAAGAAATTATACCTTTTGTGTTACAGTTCCGCCGATAATGACTATACAAAACCAATTAGTGGGAGCAAAAGAAGGCGATACTGTACATTTGGACTGCCATTCAGAAGCTTTTCCTAGATCTATTAATTATTGGACGATAAATGATCAAATCATATCACAGTGTGAGTATCATACATAATACGAGCTCGACGCAGAACACAACTATTAATAACGAATATTAAACTATCCTCATTTGCACTTTGTAGCGGACAAGAGGTTCGAGATCAACGCCATAGAGAGAGGCTACGAAGTGGATATGAGGCTGAAGATTAAGAAAGTTGGTAGAAACACTTTTGGCACATACAGTTGCATATCAAAAAATTCCCTCGGAGACACGGACGGGACAATAAAATTGTATTGTAAGTATCGAAGTACAAAGTTCTGTTTTTGTTGTTACGATGAGAAATACTTAGAAAAGCGTTTAGAGGCGAAAGTTAATGGTCATGTCGAGTAACTTGATATTTTAGAAAATGAGATTTGGCCTCGGGGGATTTTGGGAGTGTTTCTAAGCGAGTGTCTCGTTTCAGCGTTGTCCGGCAAGTTCGAGGAGATGCAGTACAACGAGGTGGGCGACTCGGACGAGAGCCCCGACGTCAGCGAGCTCGAGGCGCTCAAGCGCAGCGCCGGGCGTCGCTCGCATCCCGCGCTCTGGACGACATTCTTCGTAGTTATTTACGTTGTATTATAAAGCTACTTTGTATATAAAATATATTGTTACAATAATATTTTATTCGTCGTTTCATTTCCCGCACACTGAAACAATTATCGATTTCTCATTTGGTTGATAAATAAATTTGATTCAAATTGTTTGCCAAACTATTTAAACATGCATTAATCACACAGAGTGGTTATTTACACAAGCATACTCTAATAAAATCTGGTAAAATTAAAGCATAAAAGAAATATGAAATGTTAAAAGAATAGTAAAGCATGTTTAGGAATTGTTTGAGCGTAGCCGTCACTAGCGTCATATATCATGCACGAGGTGTCCTGGAAGTTCTATATTTCATGTTTGTCGTCGGTCCGAGCCCGGGGAGGGCCGCGACACCTGCGCTCCGGGGCGCCGGCCGGCGTCGCGCGGCGGCGGCGAGGCGGACTCGGCCCCTCTCCGCGAGCGTCGACATCTCACTGCTACAACACTTTCGGGACACCTCGCGACAAGAATGTAAATTTGTCACCCGAGACGTCCGAAGGTGTCACGCAACGACTGTTATCTGACGAACGAACAATTTTCTCGAGCTCGAAATTGTACCTTTACAACGCCACAAATAGGTATCATTAGAATTCATTTCGCATACACGATACTTATCGCTGTTGTGTGTGGTGTACCATTTTGTTTATGTAAGTACGTGGATTCATGTACCGCAGTTGCGTTATGATCAATATCGTGGATATTAAAGCGTTATTTATTAAACTACCAGTCCTTTTAGTCTCGAATTTATCTTGTTTTAAGAACTGGCCAACTTTTGGGTGTTTCAAGTCGAACATAAAATAAGTAGCTACTAAAATATTCCGAAGTTAGCGAATTCCTGGGTAAGGGATTTTAATGATAGCTCTCGTAACCGTAATTTTTTATTTCATCTTCCCTTTTCGGTTGGTCATTAACCTTATAAGGGTCGTTCTGGTGAAGTGCTGTACCACCAATATGAATTGTTAACGACTGAAAGAGGTCTACGTGCCTACTGCCTATTAACAGAGCCGGATTAGCCAAGCAGAGCAAGAGAATCAAAAGTTATGGGCCCCGCGCATTGTGGTGGGCCCTTGAATGTACAAAAACAAATCAAAACAGCTGTTTCGTTTCTACCTAAGAGAAAGAAAACAATTTTTTTGGCGACAGACACCAAGATTACACAATAGAAATAGAATAAGGGTGGTAAGTGATATGGGTACGAAACGAAAGGGTGGTGATGGTTTTTTCAGCTGCATCACATTAAAAGTATAATCTGAAATTGTATTCATTCTGGACATAAGAGCCTCTTAAAAAATAAGTAAATTGAATTTTGATTCATTATCATTCATACAGATGTGGTAGAATGTACTACAGGGGCCTGTAGCAGGCTTAGTCCGGCACTGCCTCCATTCATACATATCTTACAAGGAACTGAATTTACGTCACCTAATGGACCGATTCAAATTAAAAAGTCATTTTATCATGCTTTGTTGGGTGTGACATGACAAACGTGTACTAACAGTTAATTTTGTTCAAAGTGCAAACACGTGTCAGAATTCTTTATTTGTAATCGTTACTTAAACTTTGTAAAATCTATGTATATAAAAATGAAACCCGTTTTCCGTTGTCACGACATAACATGAAAACGGCTTGACCGATTTGGCTGATTTTTTTAAAAAATGTTCCTTGAAGTTCAATGATGGTTCTTACGGAGAGAAAAATTCAAAAAAAAAAAAGTTAGGTAAAGTAGCGTAGGTAGGGTAGTGTAGGGTAGTGTAGGGTAGTGTAGGGTAGTGTAGGGTAGTGTAGGGTAGTGTGGGGTAGTGTAGGGTAGGGTAGTGTAGGGTAGTGTAGGGTAGTGTAGTGTAGGGTAGTGTAGGGTAGTGTAGTGTAGGGTAGGTAGGGTAGTGTAGGGTAGGTAGGGTAGTGTAGAGTAGGTAGAGAAGGTAGGGTAGGGTAGCGTAGGATATGTAGGGTAGTCATTTGACGGGAGCGAAGCCGCGGGTAGAAGCTAGTATAAAATAAGTAAGTAGAGTTTATTTTATCAGTAAAAATATTTGAATGTTATATTTAATAGAAAGTGCCTACAAAAATGTTAAGCACATACTAAATAGGTTTCAATAATTTTTATGTCACCTTCACTATTTATTGTGGAGCTCATTAAAACTGTAACGATACATGCACGCGATCTGCTACATTTTAAAAACTTTTTGGCTGGATTTCTATTACTGGTTACAAACAATTTTGTTGGCAATGTTTTTTGAGCTAATGAGCGTCAAAGAAAGTCTTCTTGTGTTTTTGAAATCGTCATAAGCTTTTTTCAGAGACAGTGTTTTAAAAGACCTTGGAAGATATTAGTTATTCGTAAGATAAAAATAGTAGACACTTCCATCATAAAATATAGGTAGGGCATATTTTGGGGAATAAATTACAAAAATGTAGTTACTCTTTAAGGAATCATCAAATTTTAATAACTTCTCCAACTCTAGACGGCACGAGAGGAGGGTTTTAGTCAGTAAACGTCTGACGTTTACTGACTAAAACCCTCCTGGGATCCTTTTTTTACCGTTTGTGGTTCAGGGCCTGGGTAACTCTTTCGAACAATTACCCACCCCGGGTTGGCATGGGGGCTCATTAGGGCCGTATAGTGGGCCCCGTTCAGGTTGCTGATATCTCTTTGAGCCGCGCGTGTAACATAACACGCCGTTGACCCAGGTTTTCCTTATTTGAAATCTTCTTGTATCTTTGAAAGCGTCGAAACCTTTTCTTCACTCAGAGATTATTATCTCGGAGAGAGATTATTATTTTGAAGGATCTTGATAAATATTACAGTGTTCCGTTTAGTTGTTTTAGCCTATAAAGAATACATCTATCATCTAACCTATATTATATAATTTTACTTTTAAAACTGAAGAGTTTGTTGGTTGATTTGAAAGTGCTAATCTCAGGAACTACCTACTGCTTCGAATCGAAGAATTCTTTGAATTTTAAATGGAATTTATCAAGCAAGGCAACTATATCGCATCAAGCGATCGACCAATGGGAGTGGTAACCATAAAGGCGAGTGAAACCGCATTAGATAGCTAGTCAAATATATTTTGGGGTACAAAATATAAAACTACACCCTCTACAGCTTATCTTTAACAAAGTTCCAGCTTGATATTACTTCAAAACACATTAGGAAGCAACATCAAATATTGATTAAATGAAAACATCTGTTATATTTCAACCTGCAACATAAAAATATCAAAGTAATATACGAAATGGTTGCACGACAAACTTGATTTATACAAACCAATATAGCATATCGAGTTCTAACATCTGGAATAAATATTTGTCGGTACATTACGTAATTTGGAATAGATTGAGATTACTTTCTAACTTGTTCAATCTTTTTGGCTTCCTATTAAGGAAGGAATATCAAATTTAATGTATTGCAGAGTTCGTTTATAATCGATTAGGTTTTTTCTACGGCATGCAATACCTCACAGAATCATTTTTGTACCAAAATAGTAACTAAAGCACTCGATCTTTAAGCTATCTTTCTACCAGTGAAAATGATTTTGTATCAAGAGATTACGTTTTACTAAATAATAAACAATTTTATCTCTCCATAAGCTTTTATTATTATGTGATGTCTAGATTAAATCAAATCAAACCATTTACAGGCACTTTAGAATTGTCAAAAAATCAGTCAATCAGAAAATTGACACTAATTGAAAAAGAACAAGCACGAAAACTTCATAGACTCTCTTTTAGAACAAATGTTACAAGTCAAAAAATCCTTGTTACATTTTTGATGTCGATTCTATTATGTTAACACAATTTAAATAAATAGTGAAAAACAGGTAATTCAAAAATAGAAATTGGAATAAGCCGCTCAAATGACGAAGCCCGTTCACGAGAATACTCGTATAACCTTACAGATCGCTTTTTATTCTGTATTCAATTTGTGTAAATCTAAAAATATTCTCTTACAAAAGGAAAAATTCACTGACTGACATATCGACGTACAACTGAAACTTCTGGGACTAGGAACGTGAAATTTTGCACTAAGAATGTATTTTCAAAAATTCAACTCCTAAAGGGATGAAATGGTAATCTAAAGTTTGTATGGAAAACCTACTTTTATGCCGTAAAGCGGCTGGCAGAAGCTAGACCAATAATATTCTTTAAAAATCTCTACCCAGCTCTTAGAATAAAAAAATATCAAGCCTTTTTCTCACCTTTCTGGCAGTTTCCATTACTACTGAAACAACTACGGGCAATTCCAAGAATTAATTAGCGCACAAATTATACAGCAATAACATTGCGCGCAAAGATTAGTGGCTCAGCTTCGCTCTGTTACAGTCTATCCGCTGAAATAGTGGAACGCTTTCAAAACTACCCCGAGGTAGTCACCCCACGAGTCACCCTTACACGTCCGTGCGTGTACCGGGGAACACACAGCTATAAACAAATCTACGAACGGATATCTACCCATCTACAACCGCAAGAAATATTGCATCCCATTTCCATAGGACTCGTCTTGTGGCCTCCTGATAATTTTAAATGGTTCCACGGCTCGGTTGGCGGTACAGTGGTTGAGCTATTGGGTGTTGCGTTACGAGTCTCTGGTTCAATTCCCGCATGGAACAAATATTGGTATAGTCTACAGGTAGTTTTTCTAGATCATATTTACATGTTGGTGAACGCAACCAAAATTCAGGAGTAGTTCCAAAGAAGATTGGCGAGCTGGGTATCACATCAAAATCCAAACATACACAAATCTAGTTATATGCAACTTATGGGTCATATATCGTTAGTTATTTTCCAAGCTAAAATACAATATTAGCAGTCCGGAGTAATTAAAAAACCATGATTTTAGGGTACAGTCCCGTTACGGAAACAAAACGCAATAATGCAATAGTACCTCGTCCTTTTTGTGAAGTCTGTAAAAACAAAACGCATAAAATAAGCTTATTGCGTCAGCTGTTACTTAGGTATGTCAAATACAAATAAAATATAAACTGTCATGATATTTTTGTTTGACCCTGCCAAAACATAATTCGTCGTTCGTGTTATTTGTAATGTTGTCTGCATCTATAAATTAAGTCTGAACTCTTATTTTGTGCCGCCACGTTACTTTAGTACATTACAATTTGCGTTTAGTGTATAAACCTGCGCAGGACTGAAATAGGACTTTTATTTATTCTGTGAATGTTTTTCATGCTTTAACAATGTCAGCAGTTGATCTTCGGTGTATAAACTGTTATGTGCGCTTATCACGCCTTCGCCGACGTGTCTTGATTTGACCAGTTTAATGGAGAAGACCGAAGCCATTATCGGCTACTGTTGTAATTGTAAAGTATGACTCAGAACCGTGGGCTGTTGTTCACATGTCATGAGTGTAGTCTGGTATTTAGCTTACGATCGACACGAAGGAACAATCTCCCTGCGGTATTTCTTGACAATGTATTGTTACAATTATAATAAAAAAATGTTATAAATACTATGGTTTTGTTTTTTACCTGTTACGAGACGCCGCGCGGCATCAAGAGGTGCAGCGCGATGGCGCGTGGCATCACGAGGGGCAGCGCTGCATGAAGCAACGTATTCTAAATTCTCACAATGAAATGTGTATCTTTTCGCGTAGTAAATAAAATTATATTTTGAGTCACTCTATTAAAATGTGCGCGCAGCGTTGCGTCTCGGTGTGAGCTGACCCTAACTATCGTACGATTGAACGATGTGATTAAACACACATTCTTTAGAGTGTCCTAATAGAAGCTTGTAAATCATCGCGCGAGCACAGGGTTTCGTCGATAAAACTAATCTCATCGTGCGACGAAATCACATCGTTCAATCGTATGATAGTTAGCTAAATAGGACGACGCTTAAGGGTCTGCCTTAAAACCTTGTCCAGAAGAAGCGAATTCATTTAGAAACGTTTCGCGCGAATTCATTCGCGCGCTAGTAATATACTAGTAAGATACTAGCACAAATACGTCGCGTCCACAAGTATCGCGCGAATTCAAAATACGCGCGTAAATCGCATGCACAACGCCAGACCCTCAACTCGCGCGCATTACACGCGAGTCGAGATACTAGGGACACCTTGTTGCGTTCAGTTAAACGCGCGAACTCCAGAGCGAGTACACATATCCAGGGAAATTGAGCACCTACATTTGATACGGAATTGTTGAATGCTCCAGCGTTGATACGCTCTTTCTGGGCGCAACGGTCGCGCGTGATACGCACGCGCAATCGCGATGAATTCGCCCCTTCTGGTCAAGCTCTAAGTTACATAATTAGGTAGGTACCTTGTATTATTTTTGGTGGTCCATTTTGAGGTTATGTCTATAAATCATTTTATATCCCTAACTCTAATGTATGTCTTACCATTACATATTTTGTTATACTCTATTGTAGCATTCTAATCCATATATTCATTCTATTGTACGTTAAGCCTGTATGTGATACTGAAAGTACATGGGGTTTTGCCAATCTTTTTTGAGATAACATTTTTTAACAATATTTTCATCGGTGAAGTCGGTACCAAAATATCCGAATAGTCTGAAATATGATAAAATAACCCGTTGTTCCGCAACTCGACAAAATAACGCTATCGCTTGAACAAGAATTCTTTTTTCCATATCAGTGTCGGTCTCATACTCGTAGATAGTGAAAAAAGTAGATCATATCCATTCGTACTTCAATAACACCTGAAAGAATTCCGATATATTAAAAATCGCCCTGTTTTTCAAAGAGAAAAGTACAATATTATATTGAATATTTATATTATTTAAAATTCCTGGATATCCTTTGAACGCATCGTCAGTATTTTACAGCAAAGCGGGGGAGCGCGACAACCCTCCTCACAAAGACTAGTCGGACATAAAGAAACCTTTATTTGAATTCGTTTAAGGTTTTCCATCACGTCGCCACCAGTCCCAAATTGGAGCTCAGGTAACACAACTCCAATGGCGATTGTCACGGCGCCGAAGGGTCCGGATGCATTCAGGAGGGCACAAATGGAGCTATTCACTTTGAATCAGATACAGGATTACGCAGTTCGTGATCTGAAACTTTCACTAGACACCACTATTAAATAGAGCCATAAAACTTTAATATACCTTTGATTAGGACTACGTATGCGTTGACCATTGGAAATGGGATACGCGATCCAATTATTGTGTATGAGTTAAAGGCTCAACTAATGCTGGCGCAGTCGAAGTGTTGCGACGTGTCATGTTTTTCGCTTGTAGTATAAATCTCTATTTTCTCGTTATTGTGGAGTATATTTGTGCTATGTAAATATTAAATTAGTTAACCTGGTTAGAATCAAGCAGGTTTTGCGTGTCACCGTGCATTACTCGCGCGCAGTGACACATCTCGGCTGGCGAGCATGAGCGTCATTCGCGAATGTTCAAAAGTCTCAAAACGGTTGTAGTACTGGTATCTGGGTACAATAATGCCAGCATTGTCATGCTACCGCGTTGTTGTTCAATGTCCATGATACAAAAGTAATTCAAAGAACCCCAATGTTTTTAAAGGACGATAAAGACAATTTTCTACTTGTTCAACTATTGTCATGCTTTTTTTATTTTTTTAAGATGAAATATTATCAAATGACTTCTGTCACTATAGGTTGAAGGGAGAGGGAGTGACTAAAACGCTCCTGTGACCTTTACAGGATTTGTATTGCAGGTTCAAGGTCATCATCATCTGCCTAGCCTTTTCCCAACTATATTGGGGTCGGCTTCCAGTCAAGCCGGATTTAGCTGAATACCAGTATTTTACGAGGAGCGGCTGCCTACCAGACCTCCACAACCCATTAACTGGGGTAACAAGGTACTTCATGGCAAGACTGGAGTCAGATTTACTGGTTTCTGACTATCCGTAACGACTGCCAAAGATCTCCAAATGACAGCCGGGACCAACGGCTTAACGTGCTTTCCGAGGCACGGAGGAAACTCGTTATATTAAGATGGTCACCCATCCACAGACCAACCTAGGCAAGCGTAGCTTAACCTTGAAGATCGACCTGTGTGGCTGTTATTATCTAGCCACGAGCTCCTCTATTGCAGGTTCAAGGTAATACTTAAAAAAATCCGCGACACTAGCGGACATCGGCCCAACTCGGCTCCTACGGTTTTACTGACTTCCTTGAGGTACGCGTGAAACATTACGCGCTGTCGACGACTCGGGCCCGGTCGTAACCAGACAGCCGGACGACGAGTTACCCATTGATTGTAGTCCGCAAGCCCGCGTCTATGGTGCGGTCACCAAAGGCATAGGTTACACTATAAATGGATTGTAGAGACTGGACAGGTAGTCGCTCCACGTTAAATACTGATTGATTTGATTCATTTGCATCAGGTAAAAACGGGCTTGGCAGTTGATGTATTGTGATTTAAACAGATTAACATCAAAATTACCTACATCCTACCGATTTTAGTTGGACTAAGTTAAAAGTTTAGTGCTCCAACAAACTAAGTTGTTTAACCTACGAACTTTTAGCGTCCCTGAACTACTCCTAATAACTTTAAGAAACTTACCCAGTAAGATATTTTATACTATGTCCAATAAAGGTTGAGAGTATATTGCCGACAAACTTGTCGATTCCACTGTGTGCTATCTCACTCTCTTCCCTCTCTTTCTTGCTCTGGTAAATGACGGTTATAAATGACAGACATAATAAAAGAAAAAAATAGAATAGAATAAAAAAAAAGAAGAAGAGAAGACACACATGATAGGCGCGCACAGTTTATGGCACGGTGCCATGCCGCAAAAAGTCATCTCAGAAACCTTTCCGTGCGACACCTGTTAGGACTCCTGGGAATTTCTAAAAGCAGTCAGTGGTATAGCAGTCACGACCACTGAGCTATCGGCTTTCCTGAGACCGTTCACTCGGCCAAAAACAGCGGACAGTAGTTTTTAACCGCGTACGAACCCGCCAACTGACTAACTTTTCAAACATAATTTTAGTTAATAAGCTCTTGTACCCCGTGTTAACACGACAAAAGAAGAAGTTTAATAACGTTTCAATAAGCCACTATAATCACTTCAAAACCCCACTAACATCAATGTTGATTAAATGAGATTACCAAATCAACCGTAGAGAAATAATAAAACCTCTACTCGCTGTTAAGATTACATCACACGCCGACACGATATTTTTGTAACTCGTTAACTACACGATTTCAATTTCATACAACCACAAGCAGTGTGAAAATGAAGGCAACACGTCGGTAAATTTCACTAAATCGTTACAATTTGTGGGCGAAATGAACCCCTGAACACTTTACGGAATTATATTGGACACGCACTCCCGACGGCGACGGAGCGCTTGAAAAATGAAAATGTTTATAGTTCTTTAGTTATGAGGAAATTAAAACTTGAATCTCAATTAGTATGTAGGTCTATCAAGCTGTTGTTGGATTAGGGGATTTGTTTTCAAACTATTTACAGTAGCGAATGCTCGAGGATTCATACTGCCACATGCCGTGATAAATGATGGTCATGGTCTACCCATGCGTCATATATTATACAAATTGGTTCCGACGTGGAATCGTGTAGGACCAATTTTGAACTTGAAATTTTGCAAACTTTCATGTTCTTGATTGGGTTAGCCAAAACCTCGTAAATAAGTGGCTGAGAACACTGTGAATCATACAATAGAGGTGCGCCCGCTTGGCCGGAGTACCCGTTTATTTTGTAAGTAGGTTTTCATGAGACCGGTGTTTCCTAGCTGACCCTGAGAGGAAAGACCTCGACATACCTAATCAGATGTCAAAGTCTTGTGTAACAAATCCTTACAGTGAACATGATTGTAATGGTCAAATCATATGTGAACCACTGAAATGATTGCCTAAGATGGTCTTTTGATGAAAGAACCATACAGTTTTGAATGGAGCTGCCAGTCAGTCTTGTACAAACATTTAATCATTCTGCACTAAGGAGCTTAACGACGTGACGAATAGTACAAAAAATGACCTTTTAAACTTACAACTATCAAAATATCTTGTCAAATGAAAAAAGAGGCCTTTCTTTCATTATTTTTTAATAGTGTTTAGCAGACGACGCAATTGGTGTAACAATGTTGATTCAGTTGTAAAACGTACCAAAAATAACGCTAATAAATGAAATGAAATGAATCAGGTTTCCGTAAAGTTACACGCTTTTGCACTCTCATATTGTGTGTGCATAAGTATACTAAACACTGTAAAATTAGTTAACAGTAACTGTTCCTAGCTCTTAACTTACGTTAGCAGCAAAATGGCATTCTGACTTCAACCGAAACTGAAAACTGTATTTTGTCTAGATGAGGAGATATTCTTGTGATTGTATTGCATTCGATTGGCCGTTTCTTCTGCAGCTGCAACCAGAAATTCTTTTACCAAATAAAATATTATCGCTACAATGTCGTTCATCAAACTTTGGAAGACCGGTGACCAGTAGGTGAATATTTCCAGTAACTCGAATTGGTTAAAAAGAACCCAATATAAAATTAATAAGCACAAAGACTTTATTTTTTCCCAGAATATGCACTTACTCGTAGGTTAAGAAGATATCGTTTTTCAAGTTAACTGGTAATTATATTAGTTGGGGAGCATTAAAAAGCTTTCAAAAAGCACTTATTCCATGTCAGTTTATTCCTGGAACATTTATTTTTGGAGTTCCGTAACACAGTCGGTGAAAACGAAATCAGTCCAGTTCACTTTGTTGTTTATCTGTCCGTCTGCTAATACCCTTTTTCACAGGAATACGTGGAGGTAACAAATTTAATTTTTTATCAAATACTCAGGTTTTTTATCCTGTTAGGGTAGAAAAAAAAACAAACTTCAAGTCAACACAATCTATAGATAAGGCCGTTTATGGTGTATTTTTGACACTCCCAAAGAATTCTAAATACAAGAATTATGAATTGTCGAAAGATTTTAAGTTAAATTTGTACAGAACCCTCGGTGCGCGAATTCGACTCGTACTTGAGCATTATTTCATTATATAATTCAGTTCATCCTTTAATATTTTACATTGATGCCTACACATATTAAATATTTTTTTCCTGCTAATACATTTCTCGTTCTAAAATAACACAAACGAAGGCTCTTTGGCTATTTTTAGCATTAAACATGTTGAGGTTCTATTTGTATGAATGAATATGTTGAAAACATAATATTATGGACAAAAATAGAAAATAATCAATCGCAGTACCTAGGTTTGTAGGTCAGGTATAAAACACTTTATTAAAACTTGGGAAAAGGGTAAATATGCTATTTTTAGAGACTAAGGACGACGGACGCGTAGTTTCATAGACGCGTATTTATAACTATACGCTTGGTACACCAAGCGTACACGCCTGCGTGAAACTTGCATACACAACAATGAAACTATGTCGACGATGCTGCAACTACAGCTGCTGCACACAGTTGCAGCCATGATGCACTTCAATTAAATACGCCGATTACTTGCAGAAATAAAAGTTTTAATATTATCTACAAACTCACGAATTTTATCGGATACTTAATGATATGGTTATAGAGTAAACTTTGAGCCGATGCACTGGACAACAGACAGCAGTTACTGATTCAGTATTTGTAGAAATGATGTGACACATTCTTAAGTCTATCCTTACATAGTTTATTTTTTTAAATAGCCTCATTTTAAAAATCGAGTTTTGAGAATTACGCTATATGGACGGGTCCCAGTGTGCGCCGCCGGCACGACGCTGCCGCTCCGTCAACACACTAAACGTATAATGACGTATAGATACGCGTCTATGAAGCTACGCGTCCGTGAATACCAGGCCTAAAATATTAATTGTGATTAAAGGGATATAAGAGGAGATGGTAAACGACTTTTATTAGCATGCTGACTGATTAGATTGGATTGTTTCAAGTCAGTTTCTATAGACAGTCTATAGTGATATTAGTGCCAGAAATACAGATTATTGAAATAGAAGCTAGAATGGAAAGGTCTTTTCAATAACATATATCTATAAACTCTGTTGGGTTTTATGGCTGGATTGTGTGACTAACGAGTGATATGAATGAAAAGGTAGTTTGTTGTAGCGTGACGGGTGACTGGATATAATAACACGGTAAAAGGGCAGAAAGGTGATGACTTTGCTTGGTTTCGTCCGCCATGAAGAAAGGAAAATACTAAATAAAAAAAAGAATAGATGATGATGAGAATAGATGAGAGCGAGAACAGAAAGACGGTGATGAGTTACTGATGTGACAGTATGGTGGTATTCTGATGATAAAACTGGTGATGGTAACTGTCTCGTTGCTCTCGTGGTTGCATTCCAGGTCAGAAAAAAAGTGTTATTTGAGTTTTCTAATAGAAATTTCTTCAGCAGCAGTCTGGGGTTTTGAAGTTGTTATTGTGCCACCCTCGTGCCCCGAAAAGTATGTAAAACAGTTACTGCGCCTGCTTTCTTTCCGAACGTCTGGGATTGCCGATGCTTCTTGCAGAGAAATAGAGTGCATCTATACTTGCACACACACTAATGCATTATATCTGCTGCGTACTAGGCTAATCTCCGTTAAGATTGAACCTTGCGATCGATGTCTGCGTACTAGTATATGTTTATATATGCAACTAGCTGCTACCCGTGACTTCGTCTGCGTTAAGTTCGGAAACAGCACTATCATTCTGTGCTTACAATTCATTTCGAAAGGTTCGAAATTATTTATTTAACTTTCCCATAAACCGTTTAAAAGTAAAAACACAAATTGCGTTGAGGAAATGTTTTGTTAATGTTTTACGTCCAGATGTACGAACAGAAATAGTGTTTGTAAGGGACGTAACAGTTGGCGTTTCTGCCTAGCCCGAGTGAAAAGGCATTAGTTTATATATTGGGCACGCCAGCATTATGGCGGTAAGTCCCCTCTTTGAGGAGTGTTTGTAGAGACGTTACGGTGTGTTACGTCCTCACCTTCCGTATGATGCAGGTTCTCACCGGACATGGTAAGTTCGGAAGGTTCCTGCTTCAGATTCAGGCGGAAGAAATACCGAGGTATCACCACTATTTGGATCGCCCAGAGGATATGGTGGAACATAAAGTGGAGGTTTGCCCAGCTTGCGCGGTGCACCGCCGTATGCTCGTGGAGGCGATCGGCGACAGCGACTGCTCGCGCTGGTTCCCTGGTACAGGCCATGGTCCGGTCACCTCCTTCTACGAAGCAGTAATGCTAGCGAAAGTGACGGCCGCACGCGAGTGGGAACGTCCCTCCTGCCCCCGTCGCTGGGATTCCAATCCCGATTTCCAACCCCACCGCAGGCACGGGCTTGCGTACGGCGAGCAATGGGTAGCTTGGCAGGGAAGAACTGAAGTGGGTTTTAGTCAGTAAAATTCTGACACGTCCTCCCGCTCCGCCCAAAGGCAGAATATGTCATTCTGATGATTTCCCAAAATTAGTTTATATATTGTTTCTCGTTCATGTTCTTTTGTTGTTCGTTGTAAGATTTTTAAATGATTTGTTCGTCGAAAAAAGCATATACACGCGGTAATTTTACTAACAACAAATAAATGGTTTTTAATGTAGGGTATAAAAGAAATAGTGATCTGTGAAATTGATCCTGTGGTGGGCACCCGCAACCTTTAGGGTTTGCAGTTCTGCAACTTTTTCTTAAGATAAATGAACGAATACCTTCTCCCATTCTCGGCAGAGCAAGAGAGACTATCAGACTTTCACTGAATAAAACCCACTTGTGTTACGTCAGTTGCCCTTTGCGTTTCAAGCCACCATAGCTAGAGTGTTTCAAAAGGTTTCAGTTTCGAATCTGGCTGGAAGTACCTTGATAGTAATATTATGCGAATCACCTGGAGCTACAATAGAGCATGCGCTGGAAGACTGCCCTGCTTATGCGGAACGCCAATGCGATCGAAGGAGGTTGCTGAAAACATGAGGGATAGGATATCCTCTCGCTCCGTGACGTTTCGGGTGTCAATCTTTAGGGAGAGTCCCAAACACCGCAAGCACGGCTGTGATTGTACCATCGGGCCGTCGAGTGAAAGCAAGCCCGAATCCACGCGCGACTTCAAGTGGTGTCAGCAAAATATGGAAAGGCCCTCTACGTCCGATGTCTGCTAGGACTGCGATACTTTTGCCAGGGTTACTTTCCATAATTTTTGCCTCGATAATATTTCTATGCAGAGTTACACAATTTTGGCAGAGGTAAATAAAGAAGCATAATCGGGACACTGACCTTCTGATAGCGCAAAGCCGTAAGTGAATCCAAAAACTACACCATGTTGTCTTTCTTTGCAACAGCACTCGTAAAGAATTTGAGATCATGCTTACATTAATTGTACGTTTTTGTCGTTTAAATTACTTGTTCATTTACCCAGTATTTTTGGTGTATATTTGTCTAATGTTCTCGTGAATCAGACGAATGTTTTTCCATAGTGGGAACTATCCTATAAAGTTTGTCCAACTTTTAAATGAATTTCAGCGAATTCTTGTTGTAGCGTTTATTGATGGCCAAACGCAGACTGTAGTCACCGCCGCCGATTATCTCCATGAGGACATGGCAGTACTCTACCGAAACGGGGTTGACTTCTACCGTATGCTCCACTGTGTCTTCCGAGCGGTTCCCAATTGGTAATATCTGGAAACATCTCGCCAAAACCAAAACAAAAACCTTTCGACGCACCCACAAAAGCTGCCTTCATGAAACAATGAAATGATGGTAAACAAATGTAGGAGTCAATTGGGGTTATTCCTGAGTATTGCCTCCGTCAGATGGTTGTTCCAGTGTTGTTCACCTCTCACTCCAAGGAGACAGCCCCGTTGGCGACTTAAGGCTGTTAGAAATGTGAGATACGTCATACTTTATCAAACTGTCCTCAGAAAAGCAAACTACTTTCGGCCCCGAACTATATAAAACAGTAACCGCAAATACACGCAATTATTAGGGCGCATGATGCAACTCCTTCCTATAAATTTGTCAATAGTAAAACTCATCTAAGTATTTACTTTTATCGCCTTTGGTTGATATGCCTTGCCTAATCACGGTCAATTAGCTGGTTACAGCCTCTGGTAAATAAATAAAAATAGACAGTATGATTGTTAAAAACGCTCTGGCCGTTCAATAATAAAATTGTAAGTCCGTCATGCTCGATCTAAAAAACCGTTTTAATAAAAAAAGTAGTAAGAATGCAAAAATATGTCAGAAAGGAGACAATTTTTTTTCGGCCCACTGTTAAACGATAATGTTTATTAATGATATTGCACATGAAAAAAGTGATCATCTTGTTATAATTAACTGACCAAAAATTATATCGATACGTAACCGGAAAAATGAAATAATAGTAAAATAGTATTACGGCAAAAAATGCTTGTTAGGAGCGTTTTTAGGTTTATTTTCAAAATCACCGTGGAACAAAACGTAATTAATAACCCGTTGCAGATACTCTGTCTTCCAGTTTCCACACCCAGCAGCAACCTTCAACCTTCCAGAGCTGGATGATTTTCCTCAAATGTCAATCCAGGACCTAATTCTATTTTCTCTAGGAATTTATCAAATCAAACAATCTCGTTCATACTATGGAGAGCATGTCAGGGCCTCCGGACAATTCAAAATCGAGGTATCTGTCCATGATTATGGTCCAAATAATTATCTCCTACAAGGTAGGATACAATCAAGGCACAAAAGTAAGAAAACTCATTATATTTATATATTAGTTGACACCACTCCATCAATTACTAACAATAGAGCTACTCTTGCTGGATACTGTTGTAATTTTTAAGTGGGCAGACGCGCTGTTGGTTGCTGTGCACATGTGATGTGTATAGTGTGGTATTTATCTTGGGCACGGCATCAAGGTGAGGTTGAGCCACCTGCATCTTTTTAGGTTTCCGTACCTCAAAAGGAAAATACGGAACCCTTATAGGA
Source organism: Mythimna separata (assembly GCA_030763345.1). Classification (NCBI taxonomy): domain Eukaryota; kingdom Metazoa; phylum Arthropoda; class Insecta; order Lepidoptera; family Noctuidae; genus Mythimna; species Mythimna separata. Next base: position 19,653,364 of record CM061168.1, read on the forward strand.
TCACTTAGTTGTCCGTCTGTCTGTCTGTCAAGACCCTTTATCTCGAGAACGCGTGAAGGTATCAAGTTGAAATTAAAACTATATACTCAAGTCCGTGGTCCCTTAAAGCTGTGTAAATATCAAACTTGTAAGTTGACGGAAAAAGAAGATACGCCCGTTTATGTTGCAAAAAACGTACATTTCGACACTGTCAAAGGAATCAAAATTCATAAGGTACTTCCCGTTGACCTAGAATCTTGAAATTATGGTACAAAGCATGGTAATTTTAGCACAAATATAGAATAAATTCTGAAAACTGTAAGTTTTGAGTTACGTCACAAGTTTTTTTTTTTGAAAAATCTTCAAGACTCGATTCGAGAATTGAATTGTTTTCATAGGTAAGTTGGTACGGAACCCTGCGCGAGTCCGACTCGCACTTGCCCGGTTTTTTAGATGAAATACTGCTTTTAAGAGATAAACAGTAATAATATTTCTTGTGATGTACCTATAATGTGTTTTTTTTTTCCCAACCAGCTTATAACACATCACCTTATTATTTTAGATTTACAGTATTGGCCGGCAAAAACCGCGCTATTTCGAAATGAATACCTACATCTAATCCATTTTCATGAATAAGTCTATCAAATCGTGTAAATCACATCAAAATCTGTCACGTAGTACAGACGTGACTTTGTTTTATACTATATATTATTGAAAAGTGCACTATTTTGACTTAAAATACCAAGGAGACCTATCCACTCATAAGATAATAGCTCTTGTGAGATTTTAAGTTATTATGAGAGTCATGTTTTGACTGTCGTATTTCACAGTATTCCGGTTTCATAAAGTTTTGCTAATATTACCACTGTAATCTATAGATTGTAAGGAATAAACTAACGTGCATTTCATTGCTATACGCCACAATTTGTAGAGGGCCTATTCCCCAAACAAAAGAAATTGTCTCCTTTGTGCTTACAGTTGAAAAAAACTATCTTGCTAAAAAGGTAAAAAAAACTATCACCCAAAAAACCATCTGAGATTCGAACCATGATTAACTGACTTACAAATCTAGTCATCAAATCAATGTGCTACATGTCTTCTATGACATATTTTCAAAATAAGCGTTCTTATACAGACTTAGTAAATGTATTTTGCACCTAATTAATTAAATTCTATGTTTTGATTACTTTATTGAAAAAAAATGTCGAAGTTACGTTGAAAACATTTAAAAAGCAGTTTTAGTATTAAAATCGACTTGTCTTTCTAAATTATGTCTAAAAAAGAAGATAAAATAAACACAAAAAGAATAACTGGAGTAGGGACTCGAACTCACGACCAATGACGTTCAATACGGTCTACGGAGTGCGGACAAAATGCAATATTACTCACCCCCCAAAGCGAATAGCGTGATAATTTGCTGCCTATGTCCTTTCTCAAGCTCTAGTTTGTCTTTGTGCCAAATTTCATCAACATCGGTTTGGCGGTTTAAGCGTGAAAGCGTAACAGACAGACAGACAGACAGACAGACAGACAGACAGACAGACAGAGTTACTTTCGCATTTATAATATATATATATATATATATATATATATATATATAATATATATATATATATTATATATAAGTTTGGATTGTGCCTTTTAAGTGGGAAATTACCGAATAATTCCCCTCGCTCTGGATAGTCAATTTTTACGTGGTTATAATCAAACCCGCCTGTCACTTAACTTAGGCTGACAAATTTTTGATCCATGCTTTGAATACAACGTGACGTCGACTTAGGGCCGTAACACACAGTTTGCGAGCGGCTCCGGGACCGTGCAGGCGAGCAGCGCATGCGACGTGAACACGCCGCGGCTGCACAGCTGAGACGTCGGGGACGCGTGGCTAATTCGCCACTTTTTCGTCTTGTGTTTACAAGCGGGGGGTATAGGCTGGCATTTTTACAAGACATAGCACAGTGGCGTCCAAGCTGCTATTGCAATTACTTGTTTTACTCATGATTCATGGTGTGCCAAATAAACGTGTTTTCTTTGTTTCTATTCGCGGCGGTCTCGTTGTGCCTCCACAACTAATTCGCTGCGCTTGCGTGGCGTGTTCGTTGCGCACCCGTAACGTATTCGTAGCGCACCTGTTCCGCTTTCAGGACGCTTGCAATGTGCTGGTGTGATAAAGCCCTTAGGCCTGGTTATTATTTAAATTTCTATGGGCCTGGTCTATAATGAACGATGAAATATAAAGCCCTGCGATTACCTCAAGACCATAGTGAACACACTCACTAACGCTCTGATGCAGTCATATCATACTACTCTGTCAAGAAAGTACTGGGAAAAGATCAATAATACACAAAATGTCTGTTATTCATCCAAATTTATTTTGTCACCTTCAAAGTATGCTCCTTTAGAAACGATACTCTTGCGCCAACGAATAATCCATTCATCAAAACATTTTTAAACGCTGCTTCCGGAATTGAGTTCAGTTCTCGCCGCGAATTCTCCTTTATGTCTTCTATCGATTGAAAACGGGTGCCACGAAGTGGTAATTTGAGTTTAGGAAAAAGAAAAAAGTCAGCAGGAGCCATATCTGGTGAATATGGTGGTTGCTGGATGGTATTTGTTGAGTGTTTGGTCAAAAATTCGTTCACAATGATAGCCTTGTGCGAAGGCGCATTGTCGAGGTGCAAAATCCAAGAATTTTCTTTCCACAAATCTGGTCTTTTTCGTCGAATTTGCTCTCTTAAACGCCGCATAACGTTCAAATAATATTCTTTATTTACCGTTAGACCTTCCGGTAAGAATTCAGAGAGCACAACACCGCGATAGTCAAAGAAAACAGTCAACATGACTTTGACTTTTGATCGACTTTGGCGTGGTTTTTTCGGTTTCGGTTCAGTTGGAAGGCGCCACTCCGATGCTTGTTGACTAGTTTGCATGTCAAACTCGTTAACCCACGTCTCGTCACCAGTAACAATGCGTTTCATGAATGTTGGGTCCGAACTGACTCGTTCTAGCATGTCCTCAGCGACTCATGCGATTGAGTTTTTGGAGAAAATTCAGACCTTTTGGGACTAGCCGAGCAGCAACATGTTTCATACCCAAATGATTAGTTAAAATGGTACGGATCGACTCGTGAGATACAGAAAGTTCGGCGGCTATCTCTCCCAGAGTTGAATGGGGATTTTCAGTCACTATTTTCTTCACTTTTGCGATGTTAACTTCAGTTGCAGACGTTGACGGCCTACCAGAGCGAGGCAAATCTTCCCTCACATCTCGATCGCTTTTGAACACTTTGAACCACTCATAAGCACTAGTTTTTGATAAAGTCGATTCACCGTAAGCCTTCTGTAACATTTTCAGTGACTCCGAACACGAAATTCCATTGGCGATGCAAAATTTAAGACAAACTCTTTGTTCGATATTTTTGTCCATTATGAAATTCGCAATACACACTATACAACATGTAACATAATAAGCGCTTACTATGGGACCAACCCTGAAATCGAGAAAAAATATTCATCTGTTGCATACATTTATGTTCGCTTATTTCGTCAAAATGTATGGGACACCTGAATTTTTTTTTTCTCGATTTCAGGTTTGATCCCATACTAAAAGTTGTTCATAATGGAGAGTACAATGACCCCCCCCCCAGAGGATGTGCGCTTATTATGTTAAATGTTGTATATGATATTACTAAAACCAGCACTGTATTTAATATACCTATAAATAACAGATGCAACTCAACTATTACTTATTCTACATTCAGTCAAAAAAGTAATAGTACAAATGTCCCAATGCGTCAAAAGTTCAATCATCATCATCATCTGCCTAGCCTTTTCCCAACTATATTGGGGTCGGCTAAAGTAAATAAATAAAAGTTCAATAAATGTCACAATATTAACTTTTACCCGGAAGAGGTTTAACGAACTAAATTCGATACCTTTACGACTTTAATTCCTTTAGACGCTTATTGTGTCTGAGGACAAAGTGCCATAATTGCATTGGAGTATACTCTAGAGATTAATAAATAAAATGATAATAAGGGAGTAAATATACTCGTAAGCATCAGTTGTCCTGTATGAATTTTGAACAATCGACTGTCAGCTAAGGCAGCAGAGTCCACTAAACTCTCTTTGGGAAGGCTGTACCCCGTTAGCAAAGTTGATATTAGCTTCGATCGAGCACCGTCATTTACCTCCCTTTTTAGGCGACATCAAAAAGAAGGAAAGAAAGAAAAACGGTTTATCGCTGTCGGTGGAGGAGGTTATTTTAATGTGATATCATCTAATAAAATAACCCATTCCACTAAGGAAGGAGTGAGAGGAAGATGAGGAAGTGTCAGACTTTTACAGACTCCACCCCTGTTCCTTCAGTTATTCCTCCTCTTTCACTGACATCAACCTAGCAACACAACAATGTCGAGTGTACACGGTACCGGCGCCGCGCTGTTGCCGAACCGCTCATTAGAATTATTAGCGTTAGCGGCCTTGTGATGTTCCCACTGTTGGAACTCAGTCCTCATCTCTAGAAGAGAGAATTAATGGGTTGAAAATCACCACGCGTATCCAGTGCGGATTGGTGGATGTTACATGTCTTCCAATTTTTGGTTCTAGGACATGCCGATTTCCTCACGATGTTTTCCTTCACCGTTTTGAGAGCAGTAGCATTGCACCTGGTTGGGTTTGAACCCGCGACCTACAACTTGTAAGGGGCAGTTACCACTGGGCCACCACTGCTCTACATCGCTCGCGTTGCATGAATAACCCTCCTTTGGCTTTACAGTAGTCGGGTAAAAAAGGATCGTCCATGCGCCGTACGACAAACGCACCGTTTCGGCACCGCAGCAGGCCTTCAATAAACGCATAAATTGAAGGCACCCCTAAGGTAAACAGCGTTAAGCGCCATAAGTAGCGGCAACTTTCTGTTTACTTTCAAATTGTTAAAGCTCTGTTAATCCTTTTTTGGAAGAACGCAACACAACATCGACTCAGGTTATTGGTTGTTTACAGCGCAATATAATCAAATTTTGATGGTAGGTATTAGTTAAGAAATGCTTGTGGTATGAGGATACTGACGCGAAGTCAGCGGTCGCGGGGCGGTGACGACAAGGGCAAGATGTAATTGTTATGTTAAAAAATATGAACTTAACTGAAGCCTATAACACTTGTGCAATGCTTTAAACTATGACTAATTTGCAAGATAATACTTAAAACTCTGACATAGCCCTAGGAGAATCGCAAAACTTAAGTGGCAATGGCCAGTGCACATAGTTCGCAGGACATATGTTCGATAAGGCCAAAACATTCTGGAGGGGCCACCGGGAACCGGAAGACTCAGCGTTGTTGGAAGGTAGACTCATGACATGGTGAGAATCGCGGGAATCCAATGGATGCGGGATGCACAGGACCATTCGTTGCGGCGAAACTTGGGGGAGGCCTATAACCAACAGTGAACGTCTTTTAGCTGAAACTAAAATGATGATCATCATCTGCCTAGCCTTTTCCCAACTATATTGGGGTCGGCTTTCAGTCAAGCTGGATTTAGCTGAATACCAGTATTTTACGAGGAGCGGCTGCCTACCAGACCTCCACAACCCATTAACTGGGGTAACACGGTACTTCATGGCAAGACTGGAGTCAGATTTACTGGCTTCTGACTATCCGTAACGACTGCCAAAGATCTCCAAATGACAGCCGGGACCAACGGCTTAACGTGCTTTCCGAGGCACGGAGGAGACTTGTTATGTTAAGATGGTCACCCATCCACAGACCAACCTAGGCAAGCGTTGCTTAACCTCGAAGATCAACCTGTGCGGCTGTTATTATATAGCCACGAGCTCCTCTGATGATGATGACCTAAAATAAGCACCACTAAGCAACTATCATGATTATAACCTGTTCTAACAGTACTGATTACACCCTAACGTAAAACAGGCGTGAAGATTCTTACATTTTGCATAAGTGCCAGTTTGCATAAGTAGCCGCCCCTCCCGGAGCGGGATTATAATCGCATGCGACGCCCTAATTTATAGCCTCTAAAAAGTTTCTAGATTAAACTGGAATTACTAATTTGAATGTACAAAGAAATGTCCAAAAATATATAAATTGTAGGTTCAGTATTGAAATATAAAATTTATAAATGTAAAGATACCTTTTAATCGTCTCTTTATTATTTTAGACCTTTCAATTAGTATAATGGGTCTAAAGTTAGACTTGAAAAGTCTTAGGGCGGACTACATTGTTAAAGCAAAACCTATTTTTGTATTATTTTATAAAGGCTGACTTTTAATTCTTTTCAATTTTCATTGTTTATTTATTTATCTTTACAGAAAGCTTACAGACTAATAACATATTTTTTTTTTATACATTGGTAGGGAAAATCTATACTATTATAAAGAGGTAAAATTTGTAAGTTTGTAAGTTTGTTTGTAGGGGGTAATCTCTGGAACTACTGGTCCGATTTGAAAAATTCTTTCGGTGTTAGATAGCCCATTTATCGAGGAATGCTATAGGCTATATATTTTCACGCTACAGCCCACGAGAGCGGAGCAGTAACGAAAAATGCGGGTGAAACCGCAGGGGACAGCTAGTTGCTAATAAAAAGCTTCCACATATACATATTGACTCACAAAATTTTAATAGGTACTATTTTCTATATGTAGACGTGCAATGTTGAACAAGATAGCGGATAACCTCTTCTAGAACTGTAATATAGGTATCACTTACCAACTCTAAATTAAATCAATGAACACTACAAAAGAATTCTAAAGAAAACGCACTGAAGCGGATAATACAAGTTTTAATAAACTCACACGCCGTCTGCTTCATAACACGGCTCCGAGTGTAATAAGATAAACGTTTTATTGCCGCTCACACCAGATAGCCTGAAGAGTCAGCGAATAAGTCGTTAGTACGTATTTAGTTAATAAACTCAATTTCCAATTAGATGAAATCGCTTTTTCACGACTTTTTCACTGATCAGCCTTTATGAAAGCTCCGTATAAAACGATCGTAGAAATGTCCGACTTCACCTTACTAAGTACCCGCGCAATCTTTATTGGAAATAAATTAAAGCCAGCGGAAAAGAATTCAGACCCTTTGTTTGTTTGTATGAGGGACTAGATATTAAAAAAATGTAAAGCTTCGAATCTCCATAGCATTCCTCATGACAACAGGGCGGCACCGCGAGTAGAAAACACATACGTTTTATTAGATTATATTTGAGAGAATGCCCTTTTTATTCACCTTATATTGTTCTGTTTTCACGTAGAAAAAGTTTTGCCATTCCACCTCTATTTTTGCTTTTTAGTCGCTGAGCAACCGGCGCCGTTTACATACAAAGGCTGTGTTTTTATTTTTAGAGGGCGTGCGATATGGAACCAAGTGGAACTGATTCGGGTGAGATATTTAAATGAAAAATTAAACATAGCATAATGATCTCTAGAAAAAGTAACATATGTTTGTTCATTTGAACTGGCGTAGGTAATTAGAATCAAATAACATAATAAGGTCCTTCTCCCGCTCTGCGACGAACAAGAGGGAGTGTCTAGACTAAACCCAGTAGTCTTTCAGCAGCCCTTTGCGAAGGACCCGGAAACGATTTCGACCAATCCGCAGCAGCAATGGCAGAACTTGAAAGGTCCTACGATCACTAACTATATCGCCAATATTTTGTAACAAGACTTCCTCCTGAACCTGTTAACACGAAGAGATTCATCTACGGTAGTGAAAAAAGTACGAACTATAAAGATGAACAAACTGCAACAAACTTTTATCCCATCTTCGATGAAAACCACTCCACACGTTATAAGAAGAACCAGTGATTAACAACGCTATAGGAAACGAAACTTTCTTATACAGCCATAGAAATACTGACGAAGAAACAACAATAAACAAGTAATTAAAACTTATTTACCTATATGGCTAGTTCGCGTGCAGTACAAACTAAATGAGGCTCCGCGTTTAGCAAACATAAATATGTGCTCCTATCTAGCGGGAACATAGGCGCCTTAAGGCTTAATCTTTATGAATACTATTCTAGCATTCCGTTTTAATAGTCGGCTGTTAAACTACAAACTAACTTCTTTATTTAATTGTGCATTTGAGAATTAATAAGCATCAACAGTTTATATCACTTTCCGAAGTTTTGACACGATTTTCGTATAAAGTTGAAGTTAATTAAATATGTTTAAACGCTTAATACAGTCCTTTCTGAAGAAAATCCGTCACATCTTAAAATTGTTTAATGATGACAGTTTGAAAGTAAGTCTAAACATAACATACAGCCAAAACCAAACTGCTTTAGACTCAAAATCACTGACTCTGAAGATGGGCAATCAATAATTTAAAAGTTGGCAAGAATACGTCTACCTAGAACATGTTATTTTCAACAAAGACCAAACCACGAACGTAAAGAAGTGATTAGAAGAATAATAGCAGACTGTTGGAAATATACGTACTGGTCACTCAAAGATGTCCTAGAATCCTACTAACTAAGCAAGTTAATAAAAAGGAAAGCTTTGGATACCAGCTGTGTGCTTCCAGGCGTTATCTACGGACGCAAAAGTTGGTCACTGACAAGAGTGATCAACTTTCGCGTCCGAGGTTCTGGTCATGTGGGATCATAGATATCGATATCCGTGTGTGGGACAGTAACATCGATTAGTCGGTCATCTGTATCACCACTATATCCAGCTTATTGGTGACAATAGTTCTGTCTTCTGTCACTAATGATAGACTGATCCCAGTACAACGTAACATAGTAATTTCTGATAACTGGGTAGGGCAGATACTTCCAATAAGGTACCTCAATAATTCAAGCAAGTTGATAGTACGAGTATTTCAAACGGACTTAAAACGAAGATTAGAATTTTCAAACTTTACAGTTTTATTTTTTTATTAGCTTCTGCTAGCAGCATCGGCCGCGTGAATGAAGTAGAAAATTTATAGCCTTTGTCACTCAGTGATAAAGAAGCATACTATGGGTGAAATATTTTTGAACTGATCCAGTATTTTTTGAGCTTATTCATTAGAAGTAAACTATAAATCTTTCTTCTTTATTACATTAATTGTAGTAATGATTCTAGTTGTTCATATAGTGGCAAAGATAAATAATAATTAATCAGCCTACCAGGACAGAAGTATCCAAAGAGGATGTAAGAGAGAAAGCTAAATTTTTTCACATATCTACGTTTTTTTGTATCTGGGACAAGCCGGTATCTCCCGGCCCGGTTTCCCATGCCTGTGGCTAACGGCAGGCTGTTTCCCAGTGTAATAATAACAACCGACTGCTATAACCATTCCGTTTTCTATTTAAGCGTAGATTATGGCAATATCCCCTTTGACCGTCCATTGAGTGGGCTTGTATAGCAGTGGACATTACGGGCTGGTATTATCATTAATAATAAGCAATATGATCATTGCTTATTATATTATACTTATCAGTTCGTATAAGTCCAAAAATTAGTTGTTTGTTACCTACCTTAAGGACAAACGTCACTTATGAGGTCTCTTGCTGTCCGATAAGGACCAAACCCAGGTCGATGGTGAATCAAATTCTAGAGATGTCAGTTAAACCTAGAGCCTAGTGCAAGAGTTACCGCAATCCTGAAACGCAAAGAGCAAGTGAAGGAGGAACACAGGTAGTGGTAAAAACATCACACTCACTTTCACACCACCCAGAGCGGAAAAAGTTATTTATTGATTTTCCAATTATAAAGGTGTAAGTTTCAATTTAGTCGGGATTTATGTAGAAAAATTATTCGACATTTAGGGTGACCAGAGGGCTCGCTCGTTCTTTGCCCAAAGAAATAGCTTTGCCATTCAACGTGGCAATTCTGTTAGTCTAATGGGCACATTTCCGAATCATAACTGCGATGGATGAATGAATAAATACATCAGTGTAGAAAATGCTCACTTACACACATCTTAAGAGCAAGCAAACAACAATAAGTGCGAGCACTTAATAATACAATGTTATTAGAGCAAGTAATATTTAATTTTCGCACACGAGTCACGAGTCACGAACGCCTCATACAACTGTCAAAAAAACATGTGAAGATAAAGTTATTTATACACAAACGAGGACATTTTTACGCGAGTACCTTTTTCCTAATTGTTATCATGTCACTATGACAGTTAAATATTCAGTTCAGAGAGCTTGTACACGCAAATCAACTCGAGCACAATGTATGTAGCACATAATTTAGGTACCTTCTCGCACATTTGTGTTTACATTCTGCAGACTAATTCACCTGCTTTAAGACTGATTAATGATTGTGTTGAAAACAACCACTGTGATGTTTGATTGCTCTTGATGTTTCGTTATTTTGCTTTTCTTAATATTCTGCACTACTACTCTAAAACAAAGAAAAAATAAAACTATTAACACAATTTGAAATACTATACAAGTATTCCGTTTTAATTTCGGCTTTGAAAAACTTCACCGCATCGCTGTTGACCCGTAATGTGCCCTAAAGATTGGCGACATTGCCACTCATATGGTATAGCTCCTTTGGACGAGGTAAAAACCAGCACTTATGCTAACGAAAGGGGCAGCCGCACGCGTGATACTATGGTACCGTGGGTTTGCAGATACCGTGGGTAGCACGCCCGGTAACCATCTTAGAGTCCCGAGCTTAGGCCGTCGTCGGCGCATAAGTTTTAGTCAGAAAAATTCACTCGCCCTCCCGTTCTACCTAAAATAGGGAGCAGTCATTGGATGATTTCCCACCTAAAACTGAACCATTAACCAATCCATCTGTAATTATATCAAATATGACAGAATGGAAATCCGTCAAAGAACTAATTGGATCTACAGCGACTAACCTATTTAACCGTTTCAAACGCAGTGAGCGTGCAGTGAAACCCAATCAGAAGATAGCCGCATATTCTCTGTTAGCCCTTCTACACCAGTACTTGAACCCTTCAGAACTTTAACGAGGAAAAATAGAGCCATCAAACTCGTTACACACTAAGCGTACAAAAATGAGTTATCAACATAAAAAGCAGACCATGTATCAGCCAAGATTTCGCCAACAAACACCACACAGCTTACATAGGTATATTTCAGTTAATAAAAGAACAAAGTGTGATGCTATCACACTTAGGTTGCACGTCAAGTTTTATTTATTTATAGTCTACCAGATAAGGTTTCACTTTTGGCTAGACTGTATAAAGGGTCTACCATAAAAGTCGCCGTTTGGAATTTGTTTTTTGTACAGCTGTGCTTGCGATAGCGTGGCAAGATTAGCCTGCTGTCTCCTATAAATCAGACCGGTGCATAATATTTGAAAATGTTTCATGTTCGCAAGGAGAAGCTAGACTGGGTTTTACTGGCGTCGATGAATTAGTAACGGCATGTTTGTGAACTTTACATGATGGTTTGGTGCTTGTATTGAAAAGTACTTTGGCTTCACGGCTGTGTTAATGATAAAGATTATGTTTTCTGCACAGTACAAGATAGTTGCTTGGTTTTATTTTACACATAATTAATAACTAGAGAAGCCAATATTAATCTCAATTCACGCTTATCAAATTCATGATACTTATCCAAAGAGAAACCTGTGAGTAACCACTACATGCCAAGCGATAACACGGAACGAATACTCGTAATTCAAGTACTAAGGTTAATTGTAGCGAACTAATGAGAACACTGTACAAAGCAATAACATGGTTACAAGTTCGCGAGAATCACGAAATACTAGGAATCGACGTAATAATCCTACGCCACAAAACGTTACAGTACTCCGCGATACCACATAACATCAAACCGATGAGTTATCTAAAAGAGAAAAGCAATCACAGACAGGTAAGCTGATTTCACAATCTTTAATTACATCATCATCTCGGTATCGTTACAGAATATAAAAAAAAAGATTTTATCGAAAACGATCCCCTTAAAGAGGATTTACGCAATTAAAACGAAGAAGGAAGCCTGATAAAGGAAAAATATTTGTTCTTGCCTTTTGAGTAAACTTTCAGGAATAATATCTTCTATATTATGCGGTAATGTAAATATCACGAGTTCATAGAAATAAACTTTTCATGTCTTCTTTCCAGTCCGTTATATAAGGCTTCTGATTTTGAAGCTTTCATTTCAGTAATACTCTTAAGATTTGTTTTAGGTGGGAATCATCAACACCAATTTTCAACGTCTTCTAGAAGACGGGTCAGACTTTTATTAGCCAAAACATACTCCTGTTCCTTCTTTACCTACGTTCCTTGACCTCGGAGTTCTCTTTCGTTCAGTCCAGTAGGCTGTGACCTTGCCGGGTCCCTACAATTTGCTAACACTGTCTCTTTGAAGCGCTCGTGAGACAATACGCGCTGTTGTTGCCATGAGCTTGGTCCAGACTGTTATAGGACGTCCGGACGGCGAGCTTCCTATTGCTCGCCATCGGCAAGCCTACGCCTACGGTGGCTGGAAATCGTGATCGGGATCCTGGTGGCATGATGGCCATGCCCTTACGTGCGGCATTCCTACTTCGCAGATGGAGGCTACCGACTGCCAGTCCTCTTCGCTCCGGACCATGGCCTGTATCATGACCCGGCACGAGAGATTTCTGCCGCTGATCGCCAGGACACCATAAGCGGGGCACACATTTACCGTTCTTCCTCTACGCTTCACCGCGTCCTCTGGGCTATTCCCACTTTGGTGACACCCGGACGTTCCTTCCAAAATTATCTGCACCAAAAACTTAGATGAACAAAATGTTATATCATTTACACTATTATAAATTTTATAGTGATAATGTTTAAGTATAAAATATCAGCATGCTACATGTAGTCAATGTACCATCAAGGAAATATATTCACAACGCATTGTTGTTCACTTTCCGGGACATTCTAATTACTCCGGAAACAATGATATTGTTCCAAAACTGAATTTAGGCTCGAACTAAAACTGTTATAAATTGGCTACATACGCATTACATAATACTTATTTTACTACAAAAGCTAAACTGTAATATTGGATGAATTATTTCACATGAAGAATCGCAAGTGGCAGTGGCCAGGCGATATTGCTTGTAGAACAGGTAGTCGACAGGGACGAAAAATTTAGGATTGGCGACTGCGTACCGGAAGACGTAGCGTTGGAGGGCCTCCAGCAGTGGATGTCGTTCCGCTAAAATGATGATGATGATTTCAGATGAGTCAGGATGGGCACTCAATGGGAATCTAAAGAACTCATAGTTAAGAAATAAAATCCTTAACCAACTTCTTCTTCTACCTTGCCAGGGTCCGCCTTCCTACTAACTCTCTCCACTCTGCCCGATCTTCAACATCCTTCCCTTAAGGCCATTGACTCTTATGTCGGACTTGACGACGTCCAGCCAGTGCTGGCGAGGACGGGACCTAGCCCCAAGAACAGCCATATGGCTGTTCTTGGGGGGTACGTTGGTTATGCATGGATATCCATGCATGACCTACGTACTCCCTAGGGCGGCGTGTGATGCGGCCATACCATCGCAGACGACACTCTTGCAGTTTTTCCCCCACGCCACGGACACCAAGACTACCCCGGATGGATGAGAAAATCCTTAACCAACTAGTTTAAGGCAATGGCAAAAAATTATTGCTATACACACCGTTTCCAAAAAAATCACCATACTTTAGTGGCAGCGGGCAGAGCACATTGCTCGCAGAACAGATGGGGGCCAAAAGGTCCTGCAGCGTCGGGAGGCATCTTACAGGGCGGGCCGATAACCTTGTGAGGGTCGCGTAAATCTAAATGGATGCGAGACGCACAGGACGTTGCTGTGGTGACAGTGACACTCGGGAAAGGCCTAATTCCTGTAGTCGACCTGTTTTAGTGAAAATGGTGATCATTTAACCGGCTTTGTTATCTCTCAATCTCTTTTATATTGAAAGTTTTGGATTTGGAAATCCATTTATAATGCAGTAAGCAATATAAGTGGAGTACGTCGATGCAAGAAACGCAAAATCATCTATTGTGGTGACAGTTAGGGATGGCCTATGTGCAGTGCAACTATACAGTGGACTTCTACAACGAAAACAACATTGGTTGGCGCAGTAGTTGAGTGATTGGCTACTGTTTGATTCCCGAACGGGAGAAATATTTGTATGGCCTACAGATAGCTTTCCGAATCGGAAAGTCTTGTTTATGTGAGTTTCTATGTTTTTAAACGCACTCACGATACAGAAATAAATCCTTGAGTTGAAAAATACCCTTTAAATATGAGGAGCAACGGCGAGATAGTACGTTAACAAAGAAATAATTGGTAGCAAAAAATTAAGGGACTGCGCAGCTGCGGGACACAATTAAGATGCCAAAAAATATGCCTGCATTATAAAACGCGAAGGATAGTTCGTGAAAAAAATTGATGAAAAAAGTTCCCAAGTTACCTTATTGGCTTCTACGATGGTACGATTTGGATTCGATCCTGACAGATTAGTTGAAGAAGGTTAGAGATAAAGAGAGCTGGAGAAATATGAGGGGAGCGTTGAAAGGCCACCCACAAGGTGGACTGATCACCTGGTGAGGGTCGCGGGAATCCGATGGATAGGAGACACACAGGAGCGCTCTTTGTGGCGACGCCTGGGGGAGGCCTAGGCTCTAGGTAGGATAATGATGATGAAATGGTTTTTTATATTATTTTTTTACCAAGTAAAGAGAAACAAATTAAACCTTTCAAAGTTGAATGACATACGATTATAGAGGTGTCCATTCTATATATCAATGGATACTCGCAGCTCAGCTGACGATGCTTTCTAAGAAATATTTTTTCTATTAAATTAACCGAAAACGAACGAAAGGGTCTCTCTCTTGGAGTGAATAATAACATAAGCCACTTTCTTCATCTTCAATCAGCCGCCTGTAGGGGTAAACTGTGCGACTTGGGAACGTGATACGCATTCAGATACACAGGAGTATCGGCCCATTGAAATATGAGGAGTCGAATCTTGCCCAGGGTTTGGGAATAGACAAAATAGACATACCTACGCTATGCGTCTTTTGGTTCTAATTAGTTCCGAATGGGCTGAAAGGCTTTTGCAATCATAAGGCTTTTTTACTTCATATTTTTTTTTTATTATTGGCAAGGTTTTACCAGCGACTTCTCCCTCGTGATATTTCAAAATATAATTATGTCTATGTGACTTAGTAAGAGTAATAAAACAGCATTGCATTGATGGAAGAATTTTTTAAATCAGTACAGCAGTTTTCGAATTTATTCATTAAAAAGAGATTACAAACAAAAGTCCAAGAGTGCAAATATTTCTTCGTTTTACTTTTAGAAGGCAAATAAGCTCGAATTTAACCACTATAACCTTTTCTATTACCAGAACTTAATATTGATGTGGTTGACTATGAAACACAACGACTAAGACCGTTTTCACATTATCCGATCCGATATCGGTATCGGAAGCCGATACGATATCGGGGTAAGTAAAATGTATGAAATATGTACCTGTCTTTCATATTGTCCGGTCCGCGTATTGCCAAACTGTATGCTGACCCAGACACCCATAGTCTGTACTGAACTACATCGTGCTCATTGAAATCACAAACAAATTGGAGCAAAGTACATACGAGCTCAGCGCATTCTGAGGTTGTATGCACTTTGCTCGCTTGTATGTAAAGCAAACTGTGACACGCGAATATCTGTAACTGACTGACGTGTTTCATGACAACTTGTTTCAAAATTTCCCGCAATTTTTTGTTATACTGTTGCGGTTGTTATAACTATCCGTGAAACTAAACAACTTTCCATAAAAAACATACCCTTTGTGAATTAATTTAAGTTTTAACTTAAAAAAACCCCTGTTTTTAGTATGACTAAAAATAATTTGAATTGTAACAACTAGTTATACAGGTTGTTAAAAAAGCTATAAGTATTTCCAATTAGGTACAGTATTTATTAATTTTTCATAAGAAAGATGTACCTACTGACATAATAAATTTTACCTGTTTATAATTTCGGTAAGATAATAACCCAATTGAGTCGATATATGATAAGTGATTGATATATAGATAAAGTAAATTAATAAAAGAAGAACAGAAAATGGCGATTTGCATTGAATGCCAAAAACTCAAATAGCAAGAGATGGCGTCACGCCACGCCTTTTGTGCTTTATTTCCCAATCGAAAATTTTAAATACCTAGCACAAATATAAAAACGAAGAAATAAAAAAGGAATTAAAAGAACTCAATAGGTAAGTAATTTAAACCGACTTCAAAACTGTAATTGGTTTGGTTAATTAATAACGCAAAAGTGCGAAATGAAAATTATATAGTATATTACAAATATCAGTAAATATGTCAACTGTTTTCCTACCAGCATAATCGTACCGCAAACTAGCCAAGTGACAATCTTATTCCAATTATTGGCTTACATCGATCTATAAATAAAAGTTATGAAGTCGCTTTTTTTTAAGTAACTCTATTTTTACACTTTATTAAATGTAGACCACTCGCATGCATTTTGCTCTAAAATATCAATACCATATTACATACTACACGAGACGCTGAACGTCTGGACTCGTATGTATTTTGCTCTAGTATTTTAAAGCAAAATGTATTTTGATTCAGACATTCTCTGAACAGGTATACAGTTTGCTCTTCAACTACAAAGGCAAACTGCGATCGAACTCAGAGCAACTCCGGTCTGGGTCAGCATACAGTTTGGCAATACGCGTCCGGTCCGATATCGGATATCGGAGCACGGCATTTCATACATTTTACCTACCCCGATATCGTATCGGCGTCCGATACCGATATCGGATCGGATAATGAGGAAACGCTCTTACGAGTATCTACCAACGACTTAGGTAGAAATAAATGCTACCAAAAAAAAAAATTGTGAATTGGCCACAGCTTTGCTTAGTCGAGAAATTGTGCTAACTGCAGTAATGATTTGTTTAAAATTTTTAGTGTTATTTTTGTGTGTAATTATAATAGTATATCTTTATTTGCATTTCATTGACAACTTTTGTCTTTTTTAAATAAACTTTTTCCTATTACTTGTTACACACGGTGTTGTCATCAAATTTTTTAACTTTAATTTCGCAGGTATACTGGAAGAGATTTCTTGAAAAATAAGCTTTGCCTTTGTACCTGTTTTTTAGTTTCCTTCTTCTTATATTTCGTGTTTATATAATAGGTTAAATTTTTTTTTTTTTTTTTAAGCTAAGTATGCATTTATTCAGGATACAGATATTTACATATTAATAACTTAATAGATATATATACAAACTAAAGATAAAAGTATGTACAAATTTTATATATATATACAATATTAAATAAATTAATTATAAAAATAATAATAAAATTGAATTCGCGTAAGGTAATTGGTAGCGCTCGTGTAGTTATAATTAACCATCGATACTTACCTATTGTTTTACGTAACGAACAATCATTTGCCGCAGGTTAAAATTTTTTCGATGTTTTCTTTTTAAAAATCATCTTACTCAATGAGAAACTTATTCAAAGTTAAGTTAATTAACATTATTGTGATTAAAATAAAACGTATAGTAAGATAATCTTTTTTAAGCTTGATTATCATCAAAGAACTTCTTTCAACTTGGGTAACCCAAGAGAGAGTCAGACTCATTTTTCTGAAAATGAATCGGAAGCCTACTAGGGCCATAGGTTGAGTTCTGCAAAAGGATACCCGTGGTCTTAGAACGCAAAGGACAACTGAAAGACACAGTGCGGTTTTAGTCTGTAAAAGTCTGACTTCAGGCTCTCAGGCGAGAGCGGGAGAAGTCATTAAATGATTTTCCATTTAAAAAAAAAAGGCTGTGGTAACTCTTTCGGACAATCCTACAGTCTACCTACATCATTTAAAATACACTGTTTCACTTAAAACAAATTAATGGCAGATACCTACTCTACGAGCTACAGTGAGTATACCTCGGGCAATTAATTGTTTTCTGCTAAAAAGAAAGTGTAACATAACGTAAAACAAGTAGGAATTAATTACAAAGTATTCTCTTTGATTTTAAAAGGTAACTGCTGCTAACTAATAAACTTCTTCATTATAACATTTTGTTCGAAAATTGAATATATACTTTTAACAAACGGTATGAAAATATAAATTTATGTTTGTTTATCAAAGTTTAATCACCTCTGTGTGAATTACAGAGCTCGATCAAATTTGATCAGCGTTCAATTAATTTGTTACGTCAGATACTAGATAGACAATTATATACAAAGCCCTACAAACACTGCCAACTACATGTAGATAATAGTCCCGATTATGATACATGGGGATGGATGGAGTGGGCGAGGGAGATCAAAGGAAAGATTGGAGTTTGAGATTGGATTGAGAGGATTGTGTGAGAAGTGATATGAAAGAATAGAGAGTAAGTAATAGCATGGCGGGTGACAGGATAGAATAAAGAAAAAAAAACATTTTGCACCGACCCCAAATAACACGAGACAAAATACAGGAAGATGATGAAGAGCCTCGATCAATATGAGCATATATTGAAATGCGTTATATCTATGTCAGTCAAGCCCCGCCAGATGCACATTTTATTTCAACCACATAAAGAAAAAAATCGTTCACACGTTTTCATTGGTATCTCCCAATTAAAAAAAGAATGTGGAGTGCATCGGTGTGATGCAGCGGCATTCACAAGGACCCTAGCCGGCAATAAAGTAGGCATCAAGCGGGCTACGTGCCTTACGATAAGACGAGTGTACGTGCTAACTCCTTATTTGTGCATGAAGCTCAGCCACCAAGCAAACTGGAACGTTAAAAAACGGAAAGAAAATTTACATTATCACATTCCTCCAGAGGGTTACTTTACTGTTCTCTGTGCTTAAATATTTCATTGTAGAAAATGAACTTCGTGGAAGTTCATCTGAAAAAACATTTTGTAATAAAGGGATCTTCCAAAATAGATACTGCAATATGATATTAAGAAGATAGCATCCGATTTAATCTGACGCTCTTAGCAATTCCTTGGAAGCAATTTTTTTTTTGAAGGAGTGGTAATATTATCTTTATTTAAGCCTACGCAGTTATTAACCAAGACAGTCGAATTCAAATTAAAATTGCTTTATTATTTCATCCGAAAGACGTCTAAAGGTGGCCATAGGACTTCACCAAGTGCCATCACGACGACCGGTGCTGTGCGTCTCGAATCCATTGGAATACAGCGATCCTCACCAGGTCATTGGTACGGCCAAAAAAAGTCCAGCCAGTCTAGTTAAAATTACTATGACTTATTTATATTTTTGTCTTGCCACAGAATCCTTTTATTTTAGCCCAGTTCAAAATAAAATACAAAGAAAATAAATAAAAATCGAATAATGTCCTGCGGCATTAAATAATGTTTCTCGCGTTGTATATCCTAGCCCAGTCGTGCGTTACGTGGGGAGGTACCACGGGTGACAAACGCACGCCGGTCTCGCCCACACGTAGGTTATAAAAACGAGGGGGGCTCTTTAAAGTGAAAAGTAAAGCGAGTTTGGCTTTTATGGTAGTTACCCTGAGTTATCCAATCAGTCGGTGCCGGGGAAGCAATAAACTGGGCATCACGTCCGAACGTGTCCTCCAGTGACAAACTACTAACGCCGCGCGCCAACTAGCGCACTGAACGCTTGCCTGCACTCACTGATGGACGAATTTAGATTTATTACTCACCCCTCGTGTTTACTTTTCCTCACATGGTGAAAGCGACGAGATTCATTAGTTAGGGGTTAGTCGCCGATGTCGCTGTGTTTGGACACGGCAAGGGGCATTCGTATATGAGACGAGTACCGCCGTAGCCGGACTAGAACAACAATAGGACATGGTAGGGAAAGGTTATTCTATTGATTTTCTTTTATTTTTCAAATGGGATAAGAGAACCAAGTTATTTTCATTAAATATTTAAATAGTCACTTGCCTTTGCATTGTTTGATTGCCCTTTTTACATGATAAATCGTTAAGTGACTTTTCCCGCTTTGGGTAGAGCGAGAGGGTGTGTCAAACTTCTCAATAAAATTCAGAATCATTTGCCCTTTTTAAGTAACTCTATCGAAAAATCCCTCAGCCATTGCATTGGCATTTAGGCATTATCCCACGGACCCCATCAAACTTGTCATATCTTTGAACTATTTAAAGTAGTCGACAACAGTTTATTTTGATATTTATGAACTGATTGAAGATAACGCTTTAAAAAGCCAAACAAATTTTAAGAACACATTTCTATTAAAATCGACCAATTTCCTCCCAGAAACGACACTGGAAAATTCACTTTCCGGTCATCAAATATTTTTGAGTGTTTCCCGCTCAGGTTTTATTATAAAAGAATACAATTAATCACATTTATTTTTCCATTGTGGCAACCATACAATGTTTATAATACATTTGCCTGTACACATAAATACGTCTGGTATTATTAAGATACACAAAGAGCGAGCGTGTCTCTGTCAACTGTTCTACATTAAGATATGGCAAGATATTACTGAGGCGTCAACACTCTGAATAGGCATTTGACAATGTGGCGAGGTATTTCTATTGAAGAAAAGGCCCATTGACTACAGGCAGGTTCTCCACACCTAATTGCAGATTATCCGTCATATTTATGGATATAATCAATCACGATTCAATCACATTTAGGAGATAATCACCCGTATTATCAGACTAGCTGTTAATCCCCGATAGTAGGTACTTAGACAATTGACCAGTAACAAGATAGCTAATGGTATTTTCAAGTAAATTGTTTGATATTAATTATCTGACAAAGCCTATTTAGGAATGAATTCACTAAATAAATCTTATTTTCTGAACTACCATTTAGAATATTTAGATCTTAGATACTTACTTCTTTATAATAAATAGATGATCATCAAATAGACTAATAAAACAGCTATCTTTTTCTCATAAATATGATAAGACAAAGATAAATGGAAATTAAAACTGTCACAAGACACTGAACTAAAACCTGCAGAAATACTTTCAAACGACTTTTCAAAAAGATTAACCACTTAAAATTCGCTGCGGTTTGACATTTCAGCTAAGTTAGTTCGAGACTTATTTCTTCGTAAAACATTTCAGCTAATTTATATCTAAATATAATAGAATGATAGTTTTAGCTTTAACATCAGACACTGGGTCACCAAAACAAACAAATGACAACAATTTAAATGTACCAGCACAAAATGTTCCAGTTAATACCGTGTTTCCATTAATCCCGGATGTTTTAATGAACAAATAGGTAATTTGAACATTAAAATGTGCTGTTCGTACACTTGTTCGTAATTACAGAGGATAAATAATTATGATACGAATCGCATATTATTTGAAATTATTACTGTCCCGCACTGTCTTTTGACGCGGCTCTCACTAATTATAGACATTTGTTCTTTTAATCCATTTACAGCTATTTTTAAAGGCAAGAATTAAATTATATTATAGCCGACTCAATGGGTTTTTGGACACAGCTGCTGATGTAAGATACTGTTTTCAGGTAGCACAAAGTGTAAATTGGATGGCTTTGTCAGGACATTCTCAGTTACAGTCCGGGGATAGTAATTGTGACTGGTAGAAGGCGATAAGTTGACTTAGGACTTTTTCCGTCAATTCGAACTACCTTTTGAATTTTATAATATCTATGCAAACGATATTATAAAATTCACGAGGTGACATAGCCAGAAGAATCACCAAACTTAAGTGGAAATGGGCATATTATTCGCAAAATAGATGATAGAGTTCACTAAAGATTCTGGAGTAGCAACCGCCAGCTTCCACTAGGTAGACCGATGACTTAGTGAGAGTCATGGGAATCTGAAAAACATGCGAATTTTCGACATGGAACCATGGTGACACTTGGGAGAGGCCTATGTCCACCTTTTGGCTGAAATGATGATGCAAAGAGAGATGATTATGATAATACCGTCACATTTTCTAGCAGAATCCGGAAGGGCAATGTACTCCTTAAGTAAATGCATAATTTTTGTGTATCTAAAACCGTTTTGTGCGTACGGGTGAGATGTTTGGTTGCGTATTGCCTTGCATCTGTTGGTCCGATGATAGAACGGGCTTGGTGGAAATAATTTATTCAATTTCGACGTACAGTCACCTTTGCGCTACCGGTAGAAAATCTACAAGCTATAAAAATTTCAGTGTCGGTTCTCAAGACTTCGACGCTTTGATTTGACGAGTACATTACTTACAATGACCCTCTTGGCTTGTTCTGATTGTTTCTTTAATAACGTTATGTCACTCCATTGTTCTTCGTCATCATAATGTCAGCCGATGGTCGTCCACTGCTGGACAGACATAGGCCTTTAAACCAATCGTCATCACAATGACCGAACTTGGGATTCTCGCACCGTAGTAGGGAATCAACACTCCATTGCTACCACATCGCCCCGAGACCCTGGAACGAAGGCAAAGAAGGAACGGGGTGAGGTTAAGTCAGTAAAAGTCTGACATGCCCTCCCGCTCCGCCCAAGAGCAGGAGAAATCATTCTGATGTTTCCCAAATAAAAAAATCATTGCTACCATATCGCAAAAAAAAATCCAAATCCAATAGTTACAATATAAAAGAGATTGAGAGATAACAAAGCTAGTTTAAATAACAGTAAATTGCTAGACCTTTTCCTTAAACTAGTGGGTTCAGGATTTTATTCCTTGACTAATATAAAAATTTATCGAAGACAGCCGAAGCGTTTATTGGGGATACGGAACCCTTTCTAAGCCTTAAATCAGGTTTTTGTGTGAATCACTGATTCAAAACGTAATAGGTATCTACTTTTAAAGTATTTTAGATAGATTCAGGAAAAATTCCAACATGGTTGTATTTTTTTTTTCTGGTTGGGGAATCATCAGAATGACTTCCCCCGCTCTTGGGCGAAGCGGGAGGGCGTGTCAGACTCTTACTGACTAAACCCCTACCCCGTTCCTTCGTTGCCTTCGTTCTGCGGGGGGCTCGGTGTCAACCTTTAGGAATACCACGTGTTCCCCCCATGGTTGTGGGAAACATTTAGTATTTGAATATGAAAAAAAAAATTGGAGACATTGTACATTTTGATACAAGTGGAGAAACGGGAATAATTCTTTTTATCAAACAACATTTTTCAATACATTTTTACGAAAAAATACTTTCTCTGAAAATGACAAAACATTTTCGGTTTAAAGATTTGCATGCATTTTTTATATTACAATGTAGTTTTTTGGCTATCAAAGCGAATTCTAACACACCTTTTCCGTTCCGCCCAAGAGCGGCAGAAGTTATTAGAGTGTTTGTCACGTAAAAACAAAAATTACTTAACTTATAAATCGTCCCCGTAGAGTGAAAATTAACTAAGTGACACTTTTAGGTAAAATGAGTTATGAATGCCACGCTTATCACGATTTTTTGCTTTATTTTTCAATCTAACCGCCGTAGCTCTACTGTTCGTTATCAGAAAGTTAGGTTGTGTGAAAAATAACTAACATGCAATAACATACAATAAGTATGAGGGGTATATTAAATAAAATATGTTAGTGATTTCTAATATGAACTATGCTTGTCCAGAAAAATACATAAGCGTACATAGTTATTTATACTCTGACATTTTAAAAACGAATTGCTTTGATATTGAGATCGAAAATTCACTAAGTGATCTTAGTTAGTCAATGTAGGATAAAGTCAATAGAGTGACAACTAATTAAGAAAAAAAAAAAAAAAAAATTCAGAGTAATAAATAATTATTGTCTTTTAGTGAGTTTACACTCGTAGTAACTTGCTAAATCCATTAGCTTTGGCATCACCAAAATCTTTTAGTTATTTATAATTTACTTAAATTGAATCAACTTGCCAAAAAAATGTTCAGTAACGCATCTTGGGTAGTTGTTACTCACGCCTCCATACCGCAGCGAAGTACAACTATTATGGACTCTCCAGGTGTTGATCAGTACTCTATGAAATCTCAAATTAACCAGGACTAAGAAACAACCTAAACGTTGGAAAAAAGTAATCCAAGCCAATGGAAGAAGAGAAACTTTAACGCCTACCATCAAGATTGGATTTTCCCATACCAGAGGACCCTTCACGCTGGGAGAGAAACACAAAACATCGCTGTAGCGCCAACGCCTTTCCCAGCTGGTTAAGCAAGGGGTGCCTAATGTAGTTCGTCATACCGCCAATTGACTGGATCTTCTGCTGACCACCGACCTGGATGTATTGTAACAGTCTCCTCACCAATAGGACCTTCAGATCACTGTCTGTTGAAGTCTTTATCGTCCTTCTCCCCACTGTGACACACGCAGTGAACTGAGAATATGGCGATACAAATCAGCAGATTGAGATGAGGTACAACAAGAGTATTCTATCCCCTGTAGTAATATACCCATCGGTGGCTCAGGTTGCCCTCGCTTCAACGCCGACTGCGCTGAAGCTGGTTTCTCACCTGGGTGAATTCTCGTAACCACAAAACTCTGGATCTGAGCTCAAAGAAGAGCTCCTTTAACCATGCTGCCAAGTCTTACAAAAAGCACCAAGTACAGCTCTCTTCAATAGCATTACATATATTGACAAAAAACTCTCTGCGCAACTATCTGGCAATAGAGCATTCTGGTCTTTTGCCAAATGGTCGAGGCAAACTTCTGTCGATCCACACTGCCTCCACTGGTTAGGCCAGACGGAACACTGGCTCATACAGCGACAGGCAGGTCTCTTTACATCTCTTTTCACCAATAATTCACGTCTAGTGCTACCCCAATGATTTTACCTCACTGCTTCACTTCAATGCCCGAGGTCCGCATAAGGAATAAAGAGATTCTGAGAGCGCTGAGTCGAAATATAAAGTGTAGCTAGTGAACCAGATAGTATACCAGCGATTGTTCTCAAGACGCCGCCACAGTGGTCACCTGTATTGACACGCTTGGGTCGCCTCTCATTTAGAACTAGTATAGTGCTCAAGACCTGGAAATTTGCCAATGTGCAACCCGGTCCCAAAAAAGGCAGCCGTGCCGACCCTGCTAACTATCGGCCGATTCCAGTAACCGGTAATCGGGGACCTACTAGTGTATATCGCTCACTTGTAGGCCGAGGCCCTTGAGAAGATTGGGGAAGGACTAGCAGTTTCCTTAGACATCTCGAAGACCTTCGGCAGGGTATGGCACGCTAGCCTCTTGAGTAAGCTTCCAGCGTATGGCATTTCTCCTGGTCTGATTGCCTGGGTCAAAGAGTCCCTGAGTAAACGGTCTCGCCGAGTTATTGATGCTCATCCGAACCCATGACGAGTCATATCTGTTCTCTCTTTCTGCTGCATATCAACGACCTGCTGATGCCCAGTATGTATGGGTATGCAGATGACAGCACAGTTATAAAGAGATACATGTCGGGCAGCCAGGGAGCTAATCCAGCCCGAAAGAGAAACTATGGTAGGGCCTGCAAATGTTACACTTCAAGCAGCGTCTCCAAATTGGACTAAGCTAAAAAAAACAAAACACATGCGTGTCTGTTCACTGCAAAAAAGAGCCCGTTCATTTTGGCGACTATATTCCAAAATGTATCCCTGGAGTGCACCGACCGACTTCAGCTCTTAGGACTTGAAGTTTCCTAGACCTTAAAACGAGTTTTGATTTTACTTTTTTTTTTAAAGGATTTTTCTTGTTACATGACATTTGTGACCAAATATATTATAATAGACTCAATAGATATCTATGTACATGAGTCTATATTGGTTAATAACTGGCAAAAAACACATAGTTATAATTTTGATACAAATTAATTAATAACTAACTTGCCTAAATATTACTCTCAACGAAATTTTTTCAAGTAATATTTAACTAAGGGATGTTAAGTTAGCACCAAAATCAAAACGAATAAAGCGAAAAATAACTAACTTGAATTTTACCTAATAACTCATTACACATAGAAGTTATATAAAACATATAATAAACAATAGAAAACTATATACAAATTTAATTGAAATTAAGTCAAAAGTTTTTTCTATCACGTTAATTTTTGAAGTTATGATTTTTTTTATTTTTTCCAAACTTCAGACGGCGATATCTCAAAACTAGCATATTGCAAGATGGTTAATTTTCGCTCTACGGGGACGAAATATGTCTACACTAATTAGTGACAAAGGGGTAGAGGTAGTACCTGGAAATCATAGACTATAAAATAGCCTAATTAAGTGATGAATTTCTAATGTCTAGCTTGTATACTCGTACACCGATCCACGTGCGACGCGACGCAAAGGTCGCAGCCGCCTATTTAGGTTTAAAAAACGCCACAATGACTATGATAACCTATGTATTTAACGAAATCAAATAATAATTATGATGTTTATATATACAGTATTACCTACGTAGTGCAGTGTTACCCCAGTTAATGGGTTGTGGAGGTTTGGTAGGCAGCCGCTCCTCGTAAAATACTGGTATTCAGCTAAATCCGGCTTGACTGAAAGCCGACCCCAATATAGTTGGGAAAAGGCTAGGCAGATGTTATGATATACATAATATGAAAATTATTTGGATAATAGAAAATAATATAATAATATAATTTCCCCCAGTTTTGCAACATTTTCGTCAATACTCCGCTACAATTGGTTATAGCAGAATTTTATATACATAGCCTTTTCGGTAAACGGGCTATCTAACACTGACTGAATTTTCCGAATCAGACTAGTTTTTTTTGAGACTAGCGCGTTCAACCAAACAAACAAACTCCTTTAACTTTATAATAGATACTAAATATATAAACATAGGTAATATCCTGCCGTGAACCAAAAATACTTTTCTCTCAAACTCAATAATATTCCACAGCATGTCTTTTTTTTTGTCTTAATTATACTTCCTAAGTACAAAATAATTGGCAAAATAATTAGTTTTTTTCTTAATGTAATCAAAACCAACTCATACTTATGTCAAGTAAATCCTCTTAACATAATCCAACCGAACAACACGGACATCTAATTAAATAGACTTAGTAAATCGCTCCCTAAGTACCAAACTAATTTCCACAAGTAGGCAATATAATTCTCTGTTCTGAGTGTAACTGGCAGTTAATAATCGACATTAGTGAAGTGGCTCGGTAAGGGGAGCCTCCCCCAAGGTATCAGTACTCGGTAGCGGCTACAACGGCACAAACTACCACGATACCATCTCCCTACCACTTCTACTGAAATTGCAGCAAGGAGGTAATTCCTCAATTTGCCGCAGTCCACTTTTAGAGAATCGAAATATCAAAGTACCACTGCCGATAGGTTTACAAACAGAACGTTTTAACTGAACTCAACCGTGCACTATGAGCATTCCATTTACGAAATTGAAAAAAAAAATTGGCCGTTTACCTATAACAAATTTAAAAAAGGTTAGGATTTTTTTTCGTCTATGGTTCGTTAATGACTGCGTTAAACCGTCAGAAAGTAAACACCTGTACAAATATCTGCTAGCCAATTCGCTTTTATAGCCGAAAAACCATATTGTTTAAAGAATAAATAACCTCATAAACGTCATGTAAAAATTAAGCTCTCTAAAAAATACACAAGAAGTTACACCCCAGGCGGTCGTATTTCATATTGATAAGACGATAAGCTAACAACATGCAGGCCTTTTTATAGTCAATAAATAAGGGTTTAAACATATACGCATAACTCTAAATTAAGCGAATATACCTATAGGTTAAATAAGACATGTAACGTTGAAGTAATGGCAACACTAGCCCGGAAGCGGAAAAACGAAACGGACTAGTATTTACGAGCAGTACATCCGCCCAGTGGGCTTCATTAGCACACGAGTTGGACAAAAAATATATTGTTTTACATGCATTCGATGAACTTTAGTACTTTTTTACTACGTTCTGAATAAATTATACGGGATTGCAAACAGTTCTATTTAAATAAAAACATTGTTTAATGAGAATGTCAGTTTATTTTGAAATGTGTTTGGTTTGATTTATCAATTTATTGAATGATTAAAAGTACAATGAATGAAATATATATTTTTTGGCGTATTAAATTATTGCTCAATATAGTAAAATATGTGTGGAGTGTGCTTATCAGTAGAGTGAAGTAGCCCATTGTGGTTAGAGTCAGTTCAGTGGCGCACGCTGCTAATTAGCCAGCCACAAGATAAATGTCAGCAATCACGAACCCCCGCGAGGCGCGCGCCACACGCTACCCGCCGCCGCCCGCGATCAACAGATTACTTACAAACTAGGCATCTCGCCTTACACACCACCAAACCTCCGTTTTTGTACACAACTGCCCACTGGAACCCTTGCTACTGATTTATATTAATAGATCACAATCAATCATCCACTATCTTGACATCCAAGCTGATGGCTCAATAATAAGCTTGAATTGCCCCCATAATAGTGTCTTCGTCGCAAATGTCAATTGTTGAACTTTTAAAGGGCTGTTGGTAATAATAGGGGTGGTCTTGTTGAACCATGTCGTTGTAAATCAGCGGTTCACTTTATATTGAAGGTAAATCACTTTGTTGAAAGTTCAGGCGGCTGGCGGGGATGTTCGCCGTGTCGTTGTTACGCGCGCCATCATTCAGTATGTGTCACCTTTGTTCCTAATTCGTTTATGAATAAACTTGTTGAAAATTTCCTAACTATTCAGCACAAAGTTTTGGCTTTAAATCGTGTCTGTAATTGTCAACAGTTTTCCAACTGAGAGCTTCTGTAATTTTAATGGGTCTGGATTTTTGGCTAAGTATTTAATATTCATAAAGAAGTTCTGAATACGGAGCATGTGCAAGTTCTAAATATCTTAATTACCTGGTAGCGCGAGTTCGCCGCGGAAACTTTCCGCGTTATGCTCGTGCCGTTTTGAATATAGTTCCCTTACATGACGTCACGCCTCACAACATTGTACTTACAGGATTACTTCAGGAAAGCCTTTGATACCTCAATAGTGAAGTGTGTTTGAATGTAGGTAACTGTTTGAATTCGGGCTTAATGGGTACTTGTTTAGGGCCCCGATAATGTTCAAGTAGAAAACTAGGTCTTCACACGCGTATAGATTAATTAATAGGTAATAATATTCCATGTAAATTACCATTGATGAACATGCTTATATATTTCTAAATATATACATATTATAGAGGAATTACACCTAGATACAGAACAAATGTGCTCGTCACACAAACATTTGTCTTGGGTCGACATGAAGCATAGCAGTCAGGGCCACTAACCACTAGACCAATAGGCCAGTCAAAAGAAGATACTTCTAACTTTTTTTATTTATAGAACCTTAAACTTTACCCGTCAACCAACAACAACACAACAGTAGGTTAAAAATGCAATGGCGGCCGTTCTACTCAGACATTAATGCGGGCTCTAAATCGATACTCTATTCGACTAAATTTCTCAATAGGGATAGTGTAGAAAGTTGATAGAGATAGTTAGATCGATTGTCAGATTAAACATTGGAACCAGTTACATTAGGCACAGACAAAACTAAACTAATTGAAAGTAAACATTTCGGAAATGGCGAAAAACTAGAGCTTTTATATTCAATTAAACTTAAACTTTGACAAGCCGATAAAACTGGTTACAGTTACTTTAGCGACTAACTGTTTTCTTCTTTGTTAAAAGTAGTTATTCCTTATTAGTAAAGCATTACATATAAACTTAATCAGCTTTATATTCTTCCCACTGTTGGGACTCAGGCTTACGCTTTACGAGGAAATGGGCGGTAATCCACCTCTCGGGCTCATTGCAGGGTGGTGGATACCACATATCTTCGACGATTTTGTTCTAGGACATGCCAATTTCCTCACGATGTTTTTCTTCAATGTACCGAGAGTAGTTGTGATGTAATTAATTACACAAAGTTAAGTGCCTGGCTTTGTACTCACTACGTACCTAGAACACCAACCACAAAAAAATAAGTGTGGCAAAGTAGATTAAAAAAATTATTTTCCACTACAATTGCTATAGAATGTTGCAGGTGAAAGCTCATAGTCAGATTCTAACAATGTAACTAACCTAACCTAACCTATTCCTTTTTCTCATCTTAAAGATGAATATTTTCATCCTGCGATCATCCTAGCCATATAGCTCAAAGTCCATAGTGTATGCCCAAAAGCCTTCGCGCCATTACCCGGCCCGATAAATCTAAAAGAAAAAGCAAATAATCTTATTTATTTTTCTGTAAGATGTAGTTAATTTCTTTCTGTCTGGTACACATCGATGTTATTTATATCCAATTTATTACTCATAATATTTTTGGGTTTGCTAACTCAACAAATCACTGAACAAAGTACCTTACCGCTAAATAATCATAACATTATTCCATCTCTGGCTCTACTCAACTCTAAATAAAAGAATAAATGAAAAACAAAAAAATAGAAGTATGTTTTATAAGTGGATATACGATTAAAACGTTTTTAGTGTAAAATTTAGCGTAACAAATGCATGGAAGTTATTTAAATACAGAAAAGTGCTAGGTACGTTAGAATTAGAACGGTCAAACACTTTACAGTACAGGCTATATACATTATAAGTACCACAATGAAAACTTTGTATCCCAAAGGGTTACATGGGTCCGCAGTCACTTCACTTAGAACTAGCCGTACTTTAGATAATCGTACATTTTCACAGCTTGTACATTTTCACAGTTCGCACTATTTCTTTGTGGAATCGGTTCTCTTGTCCAAAGAGAAGTGTCGTTAGTTCCATTTTATTTACCAATGGTATTGATAGCGCAGATAAAAACTACTCATGTAAAATAGGGCACTACTTTTTTTTGCATCGCCCAATGGTCGACTGGTAGAAATTGCCTAAGTTAAGGCATTATGACCGCCATTATACCTTTGTGTACATGAAATGTTAAATAAATAATTTTCCACAATCATAATTTTTAAAAATTACACGTAACCCATCTATAGATATATTTTTTTCATTTTATTTCCGAGCAACAAAAGAGATCTGCACTGCAATATCAGTTTTGTGACTCAGTTCTGTTTAAAAAGGCTTATGAAAAAACCTTAAATATTTCATGTTTTTATAGAGTTACTATTGATAATGTTATGGGTAACTCAACAGGGTAATATTTAACAATAGTTTATTTATGATAATTACGAAAATTACCCTTAATCAGAAACCCTTTCACCGACATTCTTCAATAATAAACAAGTTTGTATCAAAATTGAAGCGAACACTCTATTTGAACAGCTGACGCTTATTGTTAGCCGAACATAATACAGAAAACATCGATTAAACCACCCCAAAGGTTACTAACACGATAGTTTCGTCAGCACTAACTAACTAACTAACAAATGCTCATTTGGAGCCAGAATTATGCAAAATCGAATGTAAATCGGGAAAATAAATGAGATGATTGGATATTTTTAAATGAGTCCGCTCGGCAGGTAAAGATAGATTGGTTTGCCTCGTCCGCGACTCCGTCAAACTCGCCGCTAATTTTATCTAAACAATGTGCCGATTACGTGGTAGTTCGCAACTTTGCTTTTAGGCACAGCCGAGTGGAACGTTGTTCATAAAACAATCAACTTTTACACATAAAGACCATCCGAGTGCTACTTTATAAAAAGGTTTAAAGTTTTTATACACACTCATTTTGTTAGAATAATACCATTTTTTGCCAAATAAGAGTTAGACAGTTTTGAAGGTTGTTTGTAACGAAAAAATATTTTACTTTGTCATTTTTAATTTAAATTGCTTTTGAAATAAGTAGCCCAAGTTAAGTGCCTTTTATAATATCTTTGACAGTTTATATACTCGCGAATCCTCTATAGGTACGCCGGTCGCACCTAAACCAGTGATTTTTCTATTTCCAAAAAGAAAATTAACAAAGTTTGCTCTTAAAAATGCTTCCACCTACAATTTGCGCTTTTAGCAAGAAAAAGGTTCTTAAAACCAGTAAATTAACTGGACGGAGACTTAATACTTAAAAGAAATCAGATTCATAATTTATGCATTTAAAAGTTGAGGAGTTTTCATAGCTGGGGGATATAATATCGCTCTGCATATTAGTGCAATAGCACCGTACAAACTTGGAGGGCGGATATGTACCGAGTTGTGCAACAATTTCTCCTGGTTGGCTTGAAAACTTTCTAGCTTCATTAATACTATACTCTTACCACTGTGCATTTTAGTTCCTTTTTCAAAATTACTGTTTCAAGTTTTCTTTTTAAATATTCTTTATGGTATTCAACGGTTTCGCTTGAAACTGTTCAAAGTGTCTTCAGAACGCTGTGGTTTAATCTTGGTGGAATTAGATTGGAACGACGTATTGATTAGGTCAGAACTGGATTCGTCTGCGGTTAAGTTTAATAATAGGTGCCTTTCCTCACCTATGTATGTACCTACTTATGTTACAGTTCTCTGACAATGAGAGCTTTTCCAATCCACTGAATAGAACTGTTTCTTTATAATTTTTTCCTTAAAAGACTTAGAAAAGACATAAGGAAAGTATAAAATTTACGGACCAAAACCAGGATGTGAAATAGCAGACAACAGCTGCATGTTTGTTCCATTTTCTCGCAAAGATTACAAGGCGGATAATGATGAAACTTGACAGTAATTTATTTGTTACATAATCACTTGCTATGTTTACAGTTTATACCAAAAATAACAAGCAAATATTGAACATAATGTTATTTTAGCACACATAAATATAGACTTTTGATTTCTGAGAAATCAGGACTAGGACTGATCGCCTAAACTGGGCCATGAAAACGTACCATGAGGTATAGACGCATGATACCTGCAGTCGGCCAGAAGGAACAAAGGAGTGGGTTTTAGTCAGTAAAAGTCTGACACGCCCTCCCGCTCTGCCCAAAAGCGGGAGAAAGTCAGTCTGATGGTTTCCAACCTAAAAAAAAACCTGATTTCACTGACCTGATCCAACTAGCGTGGTTACATCTCAGTACCTACGCATTTCAGGTATAAGACAAGAATAAACGAGTCACCTTCATCTTGACTTTGTACAAACAACATACATTGTAATGGGTTATCAATCAGTCGATAAATACATAACAACATTGGTCTACATTGGGTTAAAAAGTTATCAGAGAAGCACGAGTTATTTATTAATAACTGATTTATATTATTTTTATCTCGCAGAGCATTCACCATCGTATTTATTAATCTTATACCTATACAATTTATTTAAGTACCTACGTTATTACGTAACCTACATCGTCAGGTAGTCAAAACTATTAGTCCATTAGCAATAAATTTCTAGGTTGACTGCGGTTAGACAAATCAAATATTAACCTGATTTATTACCAGTTTTTTACAAGGGTCTAGCTCTTTATGTTGGCAATATCAATTTCGTCAAAGAATC
Source organism: Mythimna separata (assembly GCA_030763345.1). Classification (NCBI taxonomy): domain Eukaryota; kingdom Metazoa; phylum Arthropoda; class Insecta; order Lepidoptera; family Noctuidae; genus Mythimna; species Mythimna separata. Next base: position 19,686,556 of record CM061168.1, read on the forward strand.
CAAATTTTATGCTGATTTATCTACGCGAGAGCAATGCTCTTTGTTCCCAGTAACATCGATAACACGCGTCGCCTACGCCTGATATTTATTACCATTTTGCATCGCACCAATTCCATCGAACAACAGATACAGCACACTTTACGATCGACGGCAAACAGATGCACAATTTTATACCAAGCTTGAATAGCTAACCCTCATTTTTGTCGTTAAATTCTCAAGCCGCTCGCCTACTCGGCATCTGACATTAACTCCTTCAGACGACAAAAGCTCTTCGCCCTCACAATGCCTTTATTAATCTAACAGTGCTTGAACAAATCACGCGAGCGCTAGAAATAATAACGCTCCATACGAGAACGAAGGCAACTGCACAAATGGTCTCGAGATAACTCGTCTCGTCTCTCATGTCTATAGCAGAGTCAATAGGCTTGTATCTCAGACCGTATCTAACTGTTAGACCGTTTTCACATTATCCGATCCGATATCGGTATCGGACGCCGATACGATATCGGGGTAAGGTAAATGTATGAGATATGTACCTGTCTTTCATATTGTCCGACCCGATATCGGATATCGGAGCACAGCATTTCATACATTTTACTTACCCCGATATCGTATCGGCGTCCGATACCGATATCGGATCGGATAATGTGAAAACGGTCTTACTCTACACGTGCCCATCATAATACATGTGCGTACGCCTTCTGCTTTCTTACGAGATATCCGCCTATGATATGAAAACCCCTATTAATATCTATCTTTATTTTGTATTGTTGGGAATAAGAGGAAAATCTCCCTTCAAACGATTTCATTCAATTTTCTAATGTTATACAGGCGCTGAATAAAAAATCGAACGTTCGGTGATTAATCAGTGGTTTTGTGATAAATCGACGCGTCAGAAAAGCTTTTACTTACAGTTCCCAATGTGGATATTGTAATAGTCGATGAAGGTAGAAACGTTTTAGTCATAAATAATCATGAATCGTATTTAAATTAAGTATTAGTAATTATGTTCATTGTCAGAAAAGATCGATTTGATAAACATTTTACTTAGTTTGTTGTCATTTTACTTCAGAGTGCTGCGTAGTTTGATGCTTATCGACCAATGGGAATCGGGAAATAGCGATGTAACGCTGTAGCTAAACATTATAAAACCTCACTGCATTTGTAGACACCTGCCGCTTTTGCACGTATCGCGATTGGTTCAAACTTCATACTAAGCGTACAATAGATGTGAATACTTCAAGGTGATGCTATATACAAAATCATAATCATTCCGGTAAGATGGGCCGACATGGGCCGACTTTACCCGAATGAGCGTTACATAGCCGAGCGTGACGGCTCAATCTCATTCAATACCCAGAACCTACCTAAAGAATTTTTTACTTTAAAAAAACCTACACGTGGAAACCCAAACTGAGTGCCATCAAAAACCGCACGAAACATCGTAATCATACATAAACAGAATTGACCAGGACATTGGCGCCAGAAGGAGCAAGATTAAATTTTAAGTACAATAATAAATTTATGGAAGGTTTGTGGAACGTCGCCGTCGCAGCTTAGCTCGGTGCATAATGGCAAAGATAATGATGTCAAGAGGCGGAAGAAGCAATTACGACCTCGAGCCGTTTGCAATCACGTCGAGATATTTCTGAGAAAACAACACTGCCTCCAGACAATTCCGAGATTATATTTCTTTTGAATATTATTGCGGTAAGTATCTCCCGTCTCCAAGAAAGAAAATCTGTTATCTTATACTGTTTTGTGAACAGGCGATAAAATGCCCGGGCAAAGCAAGATAGACACAATACAGGGCTATTATTAGCTGTACAATAGTTGTATGTAGGCAATCCAAGACTTCAATCATGTTGGTATCATAGGGTTTCTGTTATGTCTCCCAATGATCGCTATAATATTGTGCTTGGAAGAAATATTCTGCAAGGGCTGCGTATGTTCGGCGAATAGTTTTACTCATCCCTGAAACAGAGGGACTCAATTCCGTTTGATAACAAATAAAGGAATAGTAGCGGTCTGGCGGTAGCTTCGCACGTGTGGAATTATTGCACCCAACTCTTCGAATGGCTGTAAGTGTCGGTGAAAATCGAAGCAAAATCCACCCAGTATTTTTGAAAATTGCTCGCTTTTGTTTGTATATTTTTGTGCTATTTTTATTACTATCCTTTAACAAACCTATCTGCAATGGCATCACGATAAAATTAATATGCTGAACGAAATGCTCTCTATAAAAATAGGTAAATACTATCACTTACGAGAAATAATTTTGTGGGTAAATGGTGCGGTCTACATTTAAGCGTAGCGTAGGTATGCTCATTAAGCGCTGGAAAAAGCGCTTTAGAAGGCACTTCCATACAAGTTTAACCTACATTATGTTACGTTATGCGCTCCTAGTCGCTACACGATAGCCAAATGTTGCAAGCACTTGACCCATCCTCTAACTACGCGACGGCACACGCTACGCTTCTACGAACTTAGGAGATTTACACCCTGCTGCTTTCCTTCTAACTTACATAACAAAAACGCTGAGAAACCTTATTAAAAAATATTTAGGGATTTAAAAAAGTCCTATAATAAATAAATAATAATTAGATCTTATCTCTGTCCCAATATTAGAGGCAATTAATAGTAAAACTTATTTTTTAAAGATTAACTAGATTTACTAACTAACAATCATTGACATCCATCAAACCTACTAAAAGTTTTCATTCTAATTGGGACTAGATGACATTGTCTGAAAATTGTGGGATATTACTATACCTACAAAAAAAAATACGTTGTACATAATATATTATAAAGAATAAAATAAATTAATAACCTATATTTCATTCCTATCACTACGTATGCATCCGTTCCCAAAAAGAGCAGTCAAAATTCGCAGAAACTCCGCGATCATAGCTGCAAAATTTCACATCACAATAAGCAACAAAACAAAACCCAAGTATTAATTTACGCCTGAATAATAGTATGTCAACATTGTCAAGTAATCCGCTTAGAGTAGATAATGTATTCTCGTAAAATAAAGTCGAGTTAAGTCTCAAAGTAATTTGTATTATTTCGCTTCATGTTTTGCTTAATTATTCGCTACATCTAGACGGGCAGGTGCGACGAATCTGTATTTATTTGCATTAAAAATAAATTTGCCGAGCGACTTGCGTAATTCAGGATTATCATCCGACAGCTGTGTCAGACAAATTCGAATTTGCGGATTAAGTCTTAATTTTGCTATCAACATGATTAATAGCCTTAAGCGGTGGCATGTGTGGCGATGAAAAATCCTGAAGGAGGTAGAAACGTGTTTATATTCACTGTGTGAAGCCCCTTTATATATTCTACGTTGTAATTAAGAATAGACCCATGTCTTCCTGTGTGAGTAGGTAAGGGTAGGTAACTAATGAGTTATTTCACGTAGTTGAGCAACATGCAATTTGTATGTTTGCACTTATTAGGTATTCTCTAGTGGTTCCATTAGTAGTGAGTTTGTTTTAGTACTTTAACAGTTATGTTCTCTAGTCACGATTGAAAAAAAAGAAAAATAATAAAAAATTACATAATTACAATGTTGCGTTCTTTTGAACTGCATTCACTGATGTGAAACCATATGGTTTAAAAGAAATATTTTAATAGTTTGTAAATGTAGTCAATATTAGTTTAATTATGTTTTTCAAGACAAAATATGGATGCCATATTTCCTATCAAAATAAAACCAAAAAAGTTAGTTTACGGACAAATAATAAACGGATTACATTTGTTAATTAACAAATAATAATATTAAATTACATTTTTATGTGTTCTTGAATGTATAACATGTACCTAATTTATTTTTTACAATTTGCAACGTAGACATAATATGAAAATAATTTTACTATTATTTTATATAAAAAATAGGGACACATGTTAGCTTATAAAATGTACGGAGCTTTAAGGTAAGTCGATCGTCTTCTAACTGGTTGGCACTACGTATCGCAGTTTTCAGAGCATTAGCGATACACGGCCGGAGTTCATTATGAACACAGGTACGTGGTATAAAAGTAAAACACCCATTTTTTCTTTGCCATTTATTTTTGTGAAAATTGTGGATACTTTGTTATTTTAGTGTTAAGGCTCAGCCTTTGCTGCGGTAGTGGCCAAAATGCTTATGAACTTTAATAGACTTTTTGTAGATTAGTTAAGATTGTAAAAATTGTATTATACTACTGTAGGAGCCAGATAAACTCGCAATAGCGGTTATTGGCCCTCATATATTAATTTATTGACACCCACTGAGGAAATGGTTGATATACTTCACTGCATATTTGTCTAGCGCCTACTATCCTCATATGTGAGAAGTTTATCTAAATAATAACAGCCAGTGGCTCTGTGGACGTGACTGCCGAAATAAGCAGCTCCCCATAGAGCACTCTAACAAACAGCCTTGAGGGGAGCGCTTCTCCTGCCGCACAGTAAACAATACAAATAAATGTAATCGCCAAACGCCGCAAAACACATTCTACAAAGTAAAATGTATCATGAACACTGACACAATTTCGGCTTCTCCGTACTCGTTTTAAAGTAAACTACCATCTAATTTCCACAGAAAATGGAACAATGCCCGTAACCTTACATTCTTCATGTTTACATTACGTGGATTGTGTCATCATATCAACATGCCCATACAACACTCTTCACAACACACGACATTGATACCAGCAATGTCATTAACCAGCAATATATGTTATAACGTTCTACCGTACAATTTAATTGAAGCTCACACAAACGTATGTGTATGTGAAATAATAGACAAATATCTACATAGACACTGCTCCGGCTATTTCTCGTCCAAAACAAAGGACTGCCACCGACAAACAAAAACGTGATTTACGGGAGTGTGAAATGACGGTACCCTTACGAACCTCAAAATTATTATGATAGGGCGATAATAAAGTACTATTTTTGGCTTTCGGAACAAACAACTCAATAATAAATTCAGCCAGTCTCTCATTCTATATTTACTTAATTAATTTACCCTACTTTGTGTTGTTTTAGTTTGTTCAAGTAAACGGGATTATCAGATCGAAGCGCCTTTAAAACTGAGCAGGAAAAGTAATCAATACGCTGGAAGTATTTGAAGATAAACCTTAGCAGGCTGTTCACGTTCGTTCCACCTTCCACATCATTTACCTGCGAGCCCACACCTGCTGACAGATAAACAAACGATTCGATAACTGATTTTATTTTGTTTGAGAAAATATTGCGATTTATGTGCCAATAAAATACATTCGGCGTCGCATATTGTTAGTTGTATAGCTTTTTCATTAGAGGACATTAATCAAGTTGACAATGGGGAAATGTTGTTTAGTTTCAGTAGCTTAGTTTTAGTATTTTCAGTGCCCAGCTGGAAGTAATAAAAGCTTGCGTCACAATTACTTATAATGCCATTTCCTGTTTCTAAGGATATCTCGTTACAGTTTCTCGCTAATTGTCTTAAAAGGGTTCTGAAAGTAATGTTGTGCTCGAAATACGTTCGGTCAGGGAGCATCGGCGCGCGTCCGTGAGAACAAGGCAAGGTGCACACGACGACGCTCTTGTGCCACACGTAATGACCCATTACCTTTTACTTATATATCTTTATTATCCCGATTTAACTGCTGTTATCAACATTTATGCCACGAGCAGGCGTCCAAAACAGTAAATACTTTCGCATCGCTCACCAGTTTAACGTGTCAGTCAAAAGACAATATCTATAATATTTTTACTCTCCATACATTAAACTGCGCACGTTATTGATGTACCTGCGATAAAACTTTATAGATGGCTAAGTTGCCATTTTTTAAACAGAATAATATATTCGGCCAGTTTCTGCAAAGCTCAACGATTTATTGGCGCCTGTTCTACTTTCTATAAGCAACAAATTGAATATATAATTGATACAAAACGAGTCACTCTCGTTACCTAAGAGTTCATCGCTTGATCCGTTCCTGGAGGTGTATTACTTTCGTGAAGTGGACGCCGAGACAGTTTGACGACAACAATTGCGGTCTTCACTCAGATAAAGGCCACAATGGCTGCTAAAGAAGACCTTGGAAATTGGTTCGGCTCTTTCGCTTTTATTTTTCGCTTACCTTTGTATACAATTTCGTCGACCCATCGCTTTGAATTAATTTCACGCCAGGGCGGTCGTTTGTATTTCTTTTGTTTCTAAGGTGGGGACGCTTTTGGTCCCAGTTAAAGATATATTTGGCCCGTTAGCACATTGCGACAACTTTGAAGCCTGCTATTTATTTACTTGTCTCAATAGATGCCGCCGCGGCTCGTATTTCAGATTTAATCAAGTCTGACAGCATGATTAACGTCACCTTCCCATTCGTTGAGCTATCAATGAAAATGCCGAGGCCCCGATTTTGTGTTTTTTACTTAGTTAAGTAACTGTTTTTAACGAAAGCTTATTTTGTTGGTTTTATTCCGTCCCAAAAGACTAACGCGTTGATTAATGTAGAAAATTTGAATAGTTTGTTACAAACTATGCTTAAACACAGTAATAATAAGAAGCATCTGGTTTAATTGCGCACTTGTGTGAATAATTACGTGGTTCGTTCATCTCGATCGCGGCTGACTTATGGGGTAAAGTTGTTCAGGCATTGCGGCTTGCCTCTGACACCTGGCAGTAATTAGGTTCAAATTTATTGCTTTTCCTTGCACCTTCCGTCGTCACACAATATAAATCATTTTCGTTAGTTCTCTGACAGTAGAGTGGCAACGTGTATTTTATGAAAATTTAATTTCGCTCGGTTTGAAATATACCTTTTCGAACAGATACCGCTTTGTAGTTTGTAACCTATATGAATTCCTACTGTAAATTATTTTTGAATAAACCATGGCTGTCCATATTCTATTCATATCGTTTACTAAAAAGCATCACGCCCATCTAAAATTTTGTGACTAAAATGTAACAGAAAAGTAACTCCATTACGGTAATGGAAAACAGTGGGCTCTCACGTTGCTAGATTTTTTTGCTTTAGACCGATGCCGCAGTGCAGTTACAGGAATACATGTATCAAAGCTCTCTTTCATTTGGATACGCGCTACTCCCAGCTGCTGCATCCCAGGAAATATCGGCTTTTATTAACATTACACCGTACCACAAATTATGAATTGAAACCGACTGCTCGCTAGCTTTTACTGTAATCACACTTAAAATAATATATATGAAATGGCTACTCTGGTAAGCTCGCCGACTAGTAAGAAAGTAATATTCATTTTCTAAACTTACAAACCTTTAATGGATATAACCAAATAGAGGTAGAAAGGCTGGGTGAGTAATATAGCAATTTATTTTAGATAGAACGCCCAACTAATGCACTTTTCCGTGTTTCCCGCGCAATAAAAACCTTTGTTTTATTACGTGTTTACAAACATATGCAGTGTTCCAGTACGACCGCGTGAAAATTAAGTTTTACTGTGGAATCGAGCCGGCGTTTTACGTATACGGGTACATAAACTACCCGTGTGTTTCACTTCACAGTTTAATATGAAAATATTAAGTGAAAAATTTAATTTACAACCAGTTGGCTATGTGGCTTTTTTGATTTTACAGAAAGTATTTTTTCCTGTTTAAATTAAAATTGAAATCTCGGTAAACGCTGTCATCAAAGTAGCTATTGTTTTCATTGAATATAATTATATGAAAGGACATTTCAGATTAGGTTGATACCTAATGTTGTTACGTATTACAAAGGCACAACAATAATCCCCGTCCTCGTAATTTGATTTGTGTATAATCAATAAGTGATTCATAGGATTAGGTAAGACTTGTCCTTCCATGCTTAATTAATAATAACACCATTTTCCTTGTACCCAATCAATGAAATATTGTGCGCAGGTAGAAGATTCGAATGAGATTAATTGTTTGTTATCCCTACATAGAATCTATTAATTAAAATCGTTTGGGATATCTTCAAAAGCGGGAGAGAATCATTCCATGCAGATAGTGTGATTGGCAATGCTTCGGACGAGACCGCACTTATACTCGTAACTACGACTCTGTGACTGTTTCGAATATCCGGGTGTACCACTCTAGTGTTCCTTTTTGCAATGAACTTTTGTACTGTCAATAGTAACACATACCAGCTTACACATACGAGTATTGCTGAACGAAGCTTCTATTTAATGGCAAGTTCGTATGGAAGCGATGTTTTGCATTTTCTTGATTTTAATTTTATCCCGAAAAGTACAATGACCCTTTGGACATTTAGTCACTTAAAAATATGATAGTTGATGTTATAAAATGCCTCAAGCAAATCTCTTGGTGACACAAGCAACCCGAAGCGGTTGTAACCGAGATTGGATTTTGTTCACATGCATAAGTAACCGCCCACTCTTGAATCTACAGTAACAACAAAAGGCCAAACTAAAGCTTTTATCTAAACATAAGCCTCAGGGATTATTTCAAGATTTTTTTTCAAAAACGATACTTACAAGGAGACGTGTGGGCGGGCCATTTTTTCCCTGCAGGCGTGCTCAATGAAATCAAATAATATGACTTACGGAGAATTCAAACACGTTTCACAGAGCGCTATGAATAGTCTTATTCCTCTCTAATTTTACTCACACAACGTTTTTCAATTACCTACTTGGAAAACTTAAAATATATTATAGATTTGTTTGTTGAGATAACTTCATAATATTTTGTATTTTTAAATAAAATAATGTATAATCGTATAAACAATGATTTAAGGAAAATCATAATATGATTCAACTTTTTTTGAAAAGGAAAAACAAAGTAACCTCTACAACTTAAACACTCTTAAGCCAAAGCTTTAACAGCCCTCCTGGGTATGTTGATTTAATCCAATACCTCCTACGGCAGACTGTCCCATTCTTGAAAAGCGCTGATCTCTGGCAGGGTATCTGGTAGTGGCTGGCGATTTCAAACATCCATCGATTAACTGAATTATTACTCTTTCAGATCCGGGTTTTGTCAACGGAAAGATATTTTTTCCATATTCCTGAGCAATCATTTTCTTAACTTTAACGCTACTTTGCCTTTTTTAATCTGTGTATTTAATCATTATCCGTAAAAAGTCATCCTAGAAAGGGTTTAAGCAATTCTCTGAATGGTTTGAGTGCTAATTTCGCGTCCGATGGCGACTTGTCAAGATAGCATTTTGTTCTTAGCGACCACGACGCGCGACCGCGACCGGGGGCGCGACCTACTTAGTATTTATGGCACCGGTTGCACGACACAGTCAAATTCAAATTTCAAATTCGAATTCAAAGTTTTTATTTCATATAGGGCTACAAGGGCACTTATAAAACGTCAGAAGCTAGCGCACGGTTCCAATTGGTCGTTTCCTATGGAGAAGAACCGGCAAAACATTGCAAATGAATGCATTTGCAATGTTTTCACATTTAATTACAATATTAACAGATATGAGAGTATAATGTAAACCGTCAACTTTGCGTACACAAAAAAATACAAGTTATAAATGCCACTTTAAAAAAATGGCTGGATTATTGTTTTAAATATAAAATAATAATTATTTTATATATAATGTATAATAATTATGATACCAGCAATAATAACAAATAAAAAAATCTTATATAAATCTATTGGTTAGCTTAAAAAGTGGCATTTATAACTTCGTTGACTTTTTTCAACATTATATTGGGTTTTTTTTGCTGGTAAAGAAATAAAACCAGCTGATTCCAGCCCTCATTAAAGAGTGGAGGATTAAGGAGTGTAAACCTGCTACAGAAACCCAGAACTTGCATAGAGAACATACCACGTTGAACGGAAGCTGTAACCAAATACTAGTAATATTCATCCATCTTATTGCGTACATTTTTTTTTCAAAAATATGTGATGATTTTTGAAAAATTTGAACTCAAAATATAAATGATTTTGAGTTCAAATTTTATGATTTTATTATCTTAATCAATAAAGTCTTTAAATCTATATATTATAAAAGAAAGTCGTGTTAGTTACTCCACCTATAACTCAAGAACGGCTAAACCGATTTAGCTGAAAATTGTCAGGGAGGTAATTTAGAGCCAGGAGAAGGACATAGGATACTTTTTATCCCGAAAAATTCGAAAAAAAAATATACAAAAATTTTTGTCTTCTATTTATCGATTAGTGTACGGTGGGTAGGGTAGTGTAGGGTAGGTAGGGTAGTGTAGGGTAGGTAGGATAGTGTAGGGTAGGTAAGATAGTGTAGGGTAGGTAGGGTAGTGTAAGGTAATGTAGGGTAGTGTAGGGTAGTGTTGGGTAGTGTAGGGTAGTGTAAGGTAGTGTAGAGTAGTGTAATGTTGGTAGGGTAGGTAGGGTAGTGTAAGGTAGGTAGGGTAGTGTAGGGTAGTTTAGGGAAGGTAGGGTAGGATAGGTAGGGTAGTCCTTTGACGGGAGGCGGAGCTACGAACAACCATTTGCCTGCAAAATGCAGTTAAAGTTGTTAATAATACAAAATCTAGGTACTGTCCCTAATAATTTGGCTTCCTACTGTAAGTTGACTGTGGTTTAAATAATATAAAACCAATTGCAAAAACAATGTATATGTATACAATGTAATAAAGAAAGAATAACTAAATTTACAACAATGATGGAGCAGTTAATATATGACAATACGATAATGCAGGTGTGCTGCCAAGGAAGCTGCCACATGTAGGTAGGTTGAATGCCAAACAAGCGTGTCTTCAACGCAGTCTATAACAACCTTGTAATACGCTTAATATGGATTTTAAACTTGTTCTCTTTGATTTCGGTAACCAACTTTGACAATTTATTGTAGAAACGTATGCTATCAATAACGAATGACTTGCTTGCTTAGCTAACCTGAGCACCTGGTTTTTTCAATACTCATTCAAATCTATACTAAACAGTCGGTCGTGCGACCCGGTCGCGGTCGCGCGTCGCGGTTTTTAAGAAGCGAATGCTACCTTAACAGCAATCTGATTCGAGTGGCGTTGACTGTTGGATTACGGGCAGTCTGATGTAATCATCGCTTCTATCCAGCAGTACAAACAGTCCGGCAAGTTTCCCGCACCCTGGTATCTTTGCGGCGTGGGTTACGCTAAAACACAGGTTTAAGAGACAGATACACTGTGCGTCATTTTTGTAGAAGAATACCTTCAATTAAATCTAATATGGCTCACAAAACACTCAAGGTGGCATTTTGATATTAAAAATAAGACCACGTTGTTGTGACACCGACAACACCGACACCGACTAAGATAATTAGCCAATCAAAAAGCTTTAAAACCATTTTCATGTCAAACAATGAGACCAGTTTTCCCATTTTTTTTTTAGTTTATTGATGTATTTTAAACAAAAAATATACTATACTACACTATCTACTATTACTTAGTATATATTTTTGATATTTATTATGTATGTATAATTTTAAAGTCGGCTTAAAAAAGAACGTACACACAAATCCTCTTTATTATTGTAAAATTTCAACAACGTGGCAAAAATATTTTTTATTCGTAAATATAATTACAATGTAGGTGCGAATGCTATTCATTAAATCAGCACTTATTTAATTGAAAGCTGTACAGTTTGGATTGTCGATGACATACCAATTATGTAAATAAATTATGAGTTGAAAGATGAGATTAATTTTACTTGGAAAATATTGGTAAAGTTATTTATATGTATATTATTATTTTAAAATTATTCACATAGTTAACACAGAATCAAAACATAACATCGTAACCTACAAACAAGCACCTACAAGTACATGTAGGTAACAATAATTTTGAATGCTAATGAACCGTCTCCCTTACTACCTTAACTGAGATCAAATTTTAATATTCAATAGATTAATATTACGCGCCTAGACTTATCTAAAGCAACAATATTATTCATTCAAAATGGATAAGCTTTTCATTGGAGCTTTTTAAGTTAATAAATATGCTACCTAGGAACTGAGAATATCTTATCGTCGGCGTGTCTAGAATATTCGGCATCTGTTTCTACCACAGAGTATCGACTCGTCCAGGCGGTCTCTAATAGAGCTGAAAGATTGTTCGAAAGAGTTATCTTGGCTCTGGAACGTAAAGGTTAACCAAGGAACTCGGGTAAGTATTAGTTAATAAAACCCTGACACTCCCTCTAGCTCTACCCAGAGTGGGAGGAGCTATTATAAAACTCCACATGAGAGTGTCTCCTCGATACCCACAGTGTCTCCTGCGGCGGCCGGGATTGTCAAATTGACCGTCCGATGGCCGCCGAAACATGTCCTGCAGATTAACAAGTCAATCTAATTTACGCACATTAGCGGTAATATATACAACGTTTAAAATAATAATTTATAATAATCATGAATAGAAGAAAGACTAAATCCTTTATTGACCACTAGCGTGTTTGTGTGTACGTTCGTGCGTATCAATGCGCTACCAATGTAGTGCATCGATATTATTTGCCCATAATTAGGATTTAGATGAAATTTCTGAGCTTAATTTTTTTTTGGAAACTTAATTTTCTAATTGGGATGTACAAGGGTGTGCAACTGTGCGACTGTGCATTAAGCGGGAACTTCATTAGACTGACGCATACGTGGGCCACTGATTTGTATGTAAAACATCATGTGGCGTGGATCTTGTAGGTCTCCAAGTCTAGTTGCCATATAAAATGTATGGAGATCGACGCGCCCAGATTGGCGTAAGTGGCCTACATATGCGCAATATAGCTTTACCTTTACTCTAGGTACAGATTTTATAATATCCAATATGCCTTCGCATTTATGATATTGGTATGATGATGTCTCTAGCCACTTCCAGTACGGCGATTCTCTGGTCTGTGGTTCCAGCTTTTAATCCGACTACTGAGTGAGATCTTCATAGATATTGATCAAAGCTGTTCGCTATTAAGCCGTTTCCCGACACGGCTATCAATACAATGACTGGTGGAACCGCGTTCTTTGAGCAAAGTCTTGTGTTCGGTAAACAGTGGAGATTATTATTGTATGTTCAATGTTCTACTTTTTTCTTATGGTGTAGAGCTTTTCTCTTAGCGAATAGTCTTTTAGTATTTGTATACCATGAGTGTAAAAAAGATTTTTTGCTTAAACACAAGAAGATTTCTATTGGTTATCCAGGGCTTTAATTAATCTTCAGATTATTTAGGGGGGAAAAATGTCCCCAACAGCAGTGTTTTTTTTATTTTGAGCTTTACATGTCTCTAACGCTCAATCTAAGTCACGCTGTAACGTTGCTTAGTATCCCACAACTTGCCCCCCAATATTTTACAATGCATTCTCGTGACGCGGGACATATTGCGCGTCATTGTGAGGGAAATTATGTGTGTCCCCTAGTATTCAGATACACTAGGGTATATAGGGGACATAGTGTTTCCTTATGTATGTCCCCTAGTGTATCTGAAGCATTAAAATACTCATCTAATCGATGAGTATTTACTTATTTGAAAGATTGAACATTTTTTCAGAAGAAATTCAATAAACAACCTTATTCGCTCAGAGTGAGTGCATAGTAAGTAGAAGTGGTTGTGTTGTGGCTGTAAACTTTCCATCATCATCATCATTTAAGCCGAAGACATCACACACACCACACACCAATGACGGCGGATTGTATGTGTGTGTGAAATTTCCAATTCATAAAAAATTGATTTATTATATTAACTAAAATAGATACTTGTCAATTTTCAGCCAACCAATTAAGATATCATTAGGAGCTCCTCTTACAAGTGTTCAGAATTCCTAGAAATTAACTATTCCAAAGTCAATGTACTCGTATTAGTAGGAGTTATAGTGGATTTTTTATATCCCTAATTACATACGTCTCAGTGGGTATATAATTAGAGCTCAGGCGGACATTAACACGAGAAGTGTCAGTAATTTACAGTCATTACCCTCTGTTATATATTATAGTTGTAGAAAGACATAGAGCTAACTGTAAAATTAAAACTATGAAATCTTAAAGTAGGGAATTTTAATTGTTTTAACGAAACATGTCGAGTGATAGATAAGATTAACTTGTAAATATTATTTATATTTCCCTAATATGTAATTTATTTTACAAAAACTTCCACAGAAGGTGTATAAAGTGGAATAGCTAACACCAGGAATAGAGCCGCTCTTGCCTTGCACGGCTTGAATTCTTCACATCACTCAGATTTGTATATTAACACCCTCGCAGAGACAAAAAAAAACATTTTCCACGATTTGTAAGTATTGAATTTCATGTAACTAAAAAAAAAGAGATTTTTATATAAAATGAACTAAACTAAAATTATCTTAAATATCTTTCGATAAAAATTAACATAAAGTAAATGCTACCTCTTGCTTTAATCTCCCAGTTACAAGGAGATTTCTGAGAAAATTTTATTAGTTATTAATCAGAAGCTATTGTAAAGATATTAGCGAAGGTAGGGAACAAGAAACAAGTCTTTCATTTTATCAAATGACTTGAGGGGAATCTTTTCAACAATTTCCAGTTTTAATCCTCATTTTATTTTGCAATTGCTCTGATTGTTTATAATACTGTTGAGTGAACTTTAGCTCTTTGAACTTTACAGGTTTATGATAACGATCTTTGGACTAAATCTGAATGATTTGGAAGTTCTGTTTACTTTATAATTATTTGAATATTTTGATATTACACTTCTTCTTCTAAACTTTGCGAATAAATTTTAAAAAATCTAGATGGCTGATATCACTAATTTTGTATTTAAAAGTACCTTTGTACAATATACGTTTTAATAAAATTAAAATTGAGGCTCTACGTCTTATACATTTTGTTATATTTGTATTTGAATCTAAAAATCGGGTCTTTTTTTCAAAAAACTTTATGAAGTCGATGAAAAAAATTCCACTGGACATGGGTAGTGTTTGGAGGTCTGAAAGGATAGCAGATGACCCGTCCAGTCGACCATATCAATTTGGCACACGATGAACCAAACACCCTGTATATAAAAATGAAACCCGTTTTCCGTTGTCACGACATAACATGACACATAGGGTAGGTAGGGTAGTGTAGGGTAGTGTAGGGTAGTGTAGGGTAGTGTAGGGTAGTGTAGGGTAGTGTAGGGTAGGGTAGTGTAGGGTAGTGTAGGGTAGTGTAGGGTATTGTAGGGTAGTGTAGGGTACTGTAGGGTAGGTAGGGTAGGTTAGCGTAGGATATGTAGGGTAGTCATATGACGGGAGCGAAGCCGCGGGTAAAAGCTAGTACAGATATAAATCACTAGCAGCTAAGAGATAAAGAGATGACCAGTCTTAACTGACAGCGCCCGTTTACGGACATGATGCGTATATCAGCAACACTCAGATCAACCACTTTGAAGTGAACCGAACGATCCAATATTTACGTTTAGGAATACGTTTCGTATCGATTTGACTCAGATTTTGTCCGACCAATATTTAACCAACTGGACAGCTCTGTCGTTGGCTTCGTATAAGTCTATATTACACTAATATGACAGAGAAGATTCCGGTTCCACCTACTCAACATAATCAAGCCTTTTATATTTATAATCCAGAGTATTTTAAGTTTTACATCTTGTTGTTAGAATACTTTTTCGTACATATTTCCAGAGTAATTGTAATTTTAGAAAACAGATTAAGGAGAGATTTGCAACGAATAGCTAATGGGGCTGAAAGGATCTAGAGTGGCGACTGTGCACCGGAAAACGCAGCGTTGTAAAATCCCCCACAAAGTGGACCGATAACCTGGTGAAAGTCGCGGAAATGCGAGACACAGGACCGTTCGTTATGGTGACCCTTGGGGGAGGCCTATGTCCAACAGTTAACGTCCTTCAGCTAAAATGGCGATGACGATTAAGGAGAAAACTCTATTCATGTCAACTTAGTATATATTAATAGAATCCAGACTTAGTTACGATCCAAAATTAAACTGTAGCTACGTAACCTACGCCACAGGCTATTCTCTCTCAGCATCTCCAAACGATAATACGAGAAATCGATTGGAAACCCATACCGGAATATTCCATTACCTTCAGCAGGCAACAACGGTCCTTTTACATTTCCAATCAGTGCTCGTGTGTGTGTACACGAAATCGGGTGCTAATAGGTCGGTTGTCTCGGTACCACGGTTCGCCGGAGATTTACTGGTGAATTTTACGCGGCCATTTGCATAGTTGTAAATAACGTAGTGTCGGCCCTCGCCGCTTATTTAGACGTTATAAACTGATTATTCACTCGATAACGCTACGCCACATGGAAATGTATGACTGTAACGTCTATAACTCTGATGTAAATGGCCAATAATTTATTATTTAGACGTTTATTTGGAATATGCTTTAATTATATGGTTGAAACTTTTTATATGTTTTAGTTAAATACTTACTATAAGTGGTCTGTTTCCTGTATTTTTATTGCTTTTATTATCACACTAATATTATGAAGGTGAAAGTCGGAAGCTTGTATGACGTCATATGCAGTAGATCATAGTCGCTATAGTATATGTGTATGTTCAGTACCTAATCCTTCACACTCAAACGGCTGAATGGATTTAGATATTATTTAGCTTTACTAGATATTTTACCCCGGGAGTGTGTTCCCTTGGGATAATTTTCTACTTTCACGCGGACGAAGCCTCTACCAAAAGCAAGTGGTGTTATAAAGTTTTATAAGTACACCAATATGTAATGTAAAATTGCACAAACATTTTTTCATAAAACGTTTCCGGTACCTTTTTGTTAACATGGCTACAAATATAACCCCGGCGAACTTGCAAATATTTCATATTGTAGCAAACATACTATGTTTACTGCAATATAAAACACATATTTCAATACGTTCACCTGAAAATATTGGAATATGTGTGCTCCAGGTATGTTTTAGACAAATATTTAGTTGCATGCTTTATGCTATGCTATGCTTTATGGAATGTATTATTGTGCATAAATGTAATATTTCATGAAATACCAGTATTTTTGTAAAATGATTACGTTGTGTTTTCATTAACGGGAGAATTTTTATATTTTTTATTTGTGCTCCCGGCGGCAGTTGTTTACTCAGCCTCTCGACCTATAAAGTGGAGAGAATCGAGTGAATGTGCAATTTTCCATGATTGAGAATTTAAATTTGTTATGGCATGCTGATGAATTGGTTTCACAGTGATTGTGTGCAGACTGGCCACCGCTTTGTTTTGTTTCAGTCTGGTGATGAGCTGGTGATTTTATGCGGCCGCTTAGCAAAGTCAATAGGATTTCTTAGTACGAGTAACTTCACACAGAAAATTGGTCGCAGTAAAAATATTACGGTCTACTGAGGATTTTGAGGCAAAACTTTGGAAGAAATCGCAAAATTAATTTCATAAATTGTCACTATTAGCTGTAGGACATCGAGAACCGGCCCTATTTTGGGAACCGGTTCTTTCGGTTCCAAACTCAAGCCAGAACCGGGTACCCGGTTTTTTCGGTTCTTTCGGGTTTTTTTCCCCCCCGTGAATTTTCACGCGTTGTAGTTGAGCTAGACTAGCGTGCGAGGTGTCAATAGACGCGTCTTCGTAAGCCCTAGCCAACCATGCTAAAATTGATTTTATAGCCATAGAAAATTTCGGTTTTTTCTTCGGAAAACCGGAATTTTTGGTGAAAAATGCTAATTTTGAAAACTGAATCTAAATTGGGGATCGCGTAATGCTAGCCAAAATGTAGGTCTAGTAAGTTGGGAATTTAAGCCGAAAAAAGAAATCGAAAAAGACTAAAGGTTTTAAAGATAAGAATTTTGAAAAAATATAATTTTGGTGAAAATTCAAAATGTACCGGGAGAGGAAAATTGCGCTGCGGGAAATGGTTTTTCTCGTCAAATATAATAGGAACTAGCCTATCTTAGGTCGTTGTATTCTTGATAATGTGAAGATAAGAAATGTGTATGATTTGAATATTTTCATTGAATAAAGTGAAAAAGGGTTTACAAATGATGAAATCTATATCGCGAAATGGCAGGAGAGAAAGTAAGAGAGAGCGGATGAGCATTGTGATTGTTTTTCTAATATGAATCTAAATATTTCCTAAGATTCTATTATCTACAATTTGAAAGTCTACGATGCTGTAACGTAATCCACCATAATTTTCTATCTGAGGCTGAGCTGCAAATAAATGTCAAAAATTTTAATGTCATGGGATATTCTGGAGCAAAACCCCTTAAAAATCGTTAGCTTGCTAAAGATTCATCAATACTGTTAAAATTATAAGGAGATTAGGTATTAAGTATAGAAATAATATTATTTCTAAATTTATTTTAAGAGAGAACCGAAAGAACCGAAATACCCGGTTCTCCATTTTACAGAACCGGTTCTATCAGGGTCCCTCAGAACCGGGAATTCCCGGTTCTTTTAGAACCGGGAAAAACCGGTTCCCATGCCCTAATTAGCTGCTGTTACTGATTGAATTTCCAACAGTCGATTGCATCGTTTGTTGGCTTGCAGAAGCTGGGAGTAAGCTTTGTGAGAGTAAATGGACGAAAAATAAATATTTGGCCATTTGGTAAAAATATTTTATATTTGGTTGGTTGAAATATCAATGATACTGCCTAGTTCACTGGTGCGATATTCTGTTACATGTAATTTCCACACATTTGGCAATTATCACTTAATTAACAGTATCGATGGATAGAACTGAAATTGGTTACACCGCAAAATACTAACAACACAAATATCCAGTCGACATTGTCACCAAAAACAAAACACTGCTGACCTAATGATTACAGTGAGTGCACATTGAATATATTATTCTAAATAAAATCAGTGTCATTCAATAATTAATGTCTTTTTAAACTATCTAGGTCAAAAACAAATAATTACCTAATGTTATTTCGAAACCCAGTGTCATTCGGCACCACGCGCGTCTCAATGAGATGTCAGCAAACTGTAGGGGGGCAGCAGAATCGAAGCTTAGTGGGGCCCTGGGTTAGACGAAAGTGAACGCCCGGACCCTGGAACGAAGACAATGAAAGAACAGGAGTAGGTTTTAATCCGTAAAAGTCTGACACACTCTCACGTTCCGCACAGAGCGGGAGAAGTGAAATTGATGATGTCCCATCAAAAAAAAACTATCAAGTCAAAAACAAATATATTAATTACCATGAGTGCCAAATAAACTTGCTAATGTTATTCCGAAAGCAAGTGACATTCGGAAAGTGATCGATTTTAGGAACTGCGAGTATCTAGGTAAGCCTGTGTTAGTACACCCTCGGTCTGTCACGCCAACAGGCGGGGGTCGCGGTGTCGGCGAGACCTCATCAATAAATCACAGAACTGCTTAAACTTGGAGACTGGCTGCATTTTATCCGTCACTTGTCACAGTCGCTCGACAAATTGATGGGAACGGATACGCTGGCGCATCGTTAGTGAGTCCAAAATGTTTGGAATGCTATGTACATTTGGGAACGGTAGTTGAAACATCGAATCGATATATTTTTTGTTTGTTTCTTTTACTTATAATATAATCGACTTAATTAATAGGTTTCGAGTATCGGTAATTTCATAAGTGAAGACCTATTACTTTCATAGAAAATCTGACTAATTAAGGACACATAATGAGGTAAGTAGGTACCTAATATTATTCTTTGATCCACTTTTTTATAAAGCCTGAATATAAGTTTAGTCCGTAATATAAGATTAGTTAGTAAATATAAGATCAATCAGCAGAAGTAAACAAGTTGTAAGTATTTAAAAAACCAGATCTATCGCTTAGTATAATCAATTTATTAGTACAACCATAATTAATTAAAATAATTAATTAGTCCAAAAGCGACCGAAGCGAGCTCAGAATTTTAGGGCACCCTGACACGGACAGGTTAGGTAAAAAGGCTTACGCGGTTATTTTTTTTTTTTTGTAACCACCGTAGGATTGATGATTGATATTATTACCCAGTAATTCTTATTTAATATTTAGGTAAGCATTTTTTTATGATTCTATTTAGGTTTTTCCTAAAATAGTAGATCTGTATCTACTATTTTAGGAAAAAAAATATTAGGTCACTGAAAATGAATTTCTTAGGTAATTGATATTTTTTTATAATCCGTAATTATATAATCCCTATTCATAAGTAACCTCACGACTAAACACTGTCTTTAAGAAACAGCTAGGGTATCGTACTATAAGATACACAGCTCACAATATCTGCATACATACTTCAGCAGCGTAGTCAGCTTTTGTTAACCAGTGTTAGTATAAAATTGTACAGTATACAATCTATATTTCTTTTTGACAATAAACTCCTACATTATAATATAATTATGTATGTATGTACTATGAATACTGCTCATTTCTTAGTATTTTTTTCTTGACGTGGGAAATCATCGAATAACTTCTTCCGCTGTCGGTAGAGCGAGAAGGTGAGTCAGATTTTTATTGAACCACCGCCTGTGTTCCTTCAGTTGCCTTTTGCACTCCAGGGTCACAGTAAGTCTTTTGATCGTTCCCCAGCAATCATGCAGTGATTAATTATCAAAGAAAATCAGAGACAGGATAACGAAAACATTTAACGTAAAGGAAAACACACTGTTCTAATTATTTATAGAAATTACAAAATCGACCCTTTTCATTTAGAAAGCTCTGTCATAAAAATCACAAAAGTTAGAAAAAGTCCTCAGCAAACAATGAACGATGTAATGAGTAAGAACTCTTGTAACAATCCGCAAATATCCACAAAAATTTGTTACAGAAATGTTTCAGTGTTGAACAGAGTGTGAAAGGAAACTTGAGTAGCAACGAGTGTCTTCCGCTGTGTTATGTAGTGTTTATGTCGCTTCCTACATTTATCCCGACTCTAGTTTACTGCTGGATATATTTAAAGTTGGTGAGGAAACCTTTTCTTAGTTACAAGTCTATCTTAACAAATACAGATTGTTTTTCAGGTGGATTAAATGAACACTGCGTGAAGTGAGTGAAATATATTTTTTTAAGAAAGATATGCATCTCTATTGTGTTAGATTTCTTTCTTAAAAAAACGATCTAAGTGATTTTGTTTCACATAGGCACTTATAAAACGTCAGAAGGTACGTGCACGGTTCTAATTGATCGTTTCTTATGGAGAAGAACCGAAAAAAAAATTATGGTTATTCTTTTAACTCCTACTACTTCGAATAACTAAAACTCATCCGTGTACCTTCAGTTGTTCTGTGCATTCCAAGGTACAACAAAACAACAAAGGAACAATCTCGCAATTCTTACAGGCATTGTCCATAGCGGTCTTCAGACATTACTAAACAGTCAACCTTTGGGCGATGCTGATACAATCATATACATAAATACCTACCATATTAATATAAAATAGCATAACTTATGATATATTAATAGCCTCAGACATAATAATCATTAACGCACAGTTTGTTATTGTTTACAACAAGGAACATCTGTACTTGACATACTTTCTCAACGCTATTAAAAAAATCTTGGAAATGTTTGGTCTTATAAGGCCCAAGGCTGCAACAGATAATTTCTGTTTGATAAATATTAGCTCAGTCACTAAAATAAACGGAAGTTTTAAGATTAATCACGTCGCTTCTATCAATATTTTAATAGCCATCTATCAACACTTTTGAAACAAGATCTGACTTAAATGGTCGGATAAACCGTCTAAATAGATATCGTTTTCTTCTGTAACTTGAATAAATAAATTCGTATAATTTTAAGGGCCTGTTTCACCACCTATGATTAAGCTTCCAGTATCTAACTTGGCAGATAATTTCATACAAATTCTGTTCCATTTTTGAATTTATTCAGTGAGTAGTGCCTACTCGGACATTGTGAAACAGGCCCTAACAGTTTTTTACCAACATGTCAACTCAAGCATAGGCACACCATAATTATGGCGGCCTTTGAGGACTGGCTAGAAAGACATCATGTTGTTCTCTCCGCATGACGCAGGTCCTCACCGGACATGGTATGTTCGTAAGGTTCCTCCACCGGAATCGTGCGAACGAAACGTCTGGGTGTCACCATTGTATGAACCTCCTAGAGGACACGGTGTAGGGTACAGTGGAGCTGTGCCACGCTTGGGCGGAGAACCGGCTTATCCACATATAGGCGATCAGAAGCAACGACCTCAATAGGCTATGGTCCGGGGTCAGAAGGAATACCAGGTGCACACCTACTTCTGCGAAGCAGTAATGCTAGCGAAGGAGGTAGCAGAGCGCATGAGGGACAGGACTTCACGGTTTGCGTGAGTTTGATTCTGACCCTGATATCCAGCCAACGTAGGCATGAGCTTGCAGTCGGCGAGCAATGGGTAGTTCGCCGTCTGGGCGTCCGAGAACATAGGAGTGGATTTTAGTCAGTAATTAACGCCCTCTCGCTTTGCCCTAGAGTGAAAGAGGTCATTGGATGAATTCCCACCAAAAAAAAACCAACTCAAGTAGTGGATTTGCGCTCTGAAATAAAATACGGGAAAACGATAAAGTGACGTCACGACAGCACAACGAGAGGCTTGTAACGCTTTCGCAATATTGTTTCCTCCGACACTCCTTAACTGACATCTGTATGAACTTTCTTTGCTTTGAGCACACATTCGCCGATATTCCCTTTGTGAACTCATAAGATTTACGAGTTCATTCTCAGTTTCTTTTATGGAATCCTTTCAAGCAGTAATACGGCGCACTCATCGAAAGAATCAGAACGTCATTCTGTAGCCAGGAAAGTGGCTGGCCCAAACAAACGCGATAATACTTTTATGTTCTTTCCATATAAGGTACCGGTAACTATCCATACTTCCCGAAGAAAATGGTGAACTCGATAGCCTGAGACACTCCTCGATACTGCGCTGAAAAGTACTCGGTAACGATAATGACCGGGGTAATTGCGCCAGCCAGCAACATGCCCTGCATTATTTAGCTTATTAACAACATAATTGTATTAGTGCTATAGGAAAACAGCGTGAGGTCGACTATAAAGTGCATACGATTAAAAACGATATTTTTCCCCCACAAGCCGAGAAACTACTTCTTTAATGAACAGAACTTCGGGTAACGCGGTAACCGTGCACGGAAGCTGAGAAGGAAATAACTTTATGTAAGTGCCATTTTGCTTTTTATTACGAGTAACTTCTGTATTTCGTCGTCGTGTACCATAAAAAAATATTAAACTAAAATTCTTACCTGCAAATGCACTGAATGCATCCTAGGCCATTATTTTACTTAATTATATCTCTCTAAGAAGCAAAGTCGCATTACTGGGGCCAGCTATTGTTTTAATTCTAATTCACCCCATTTTGTGTAACGGTAGTTATGAAAAGTAAATAACAATATGAGCTTCATAAGAAACTTAACTGTTAACTAATCATTTCTACTGAGCCTAACTACGTAGACGTACAGTCGACACAAATTACACATGCTCATTTATGAAAATATTTCTGTGCAGCAAATGAAAAAACACAAATCGTATGATCAAGCCGTGAGCCTTGCTATGCAATTATCGTCCTTAAGGTAAGGTAAGGTTAAGGTACCTTGCGGAACTTTGGAATACAAAAACATACAAGCGTTGAAGTACTCCTCCACATTGCTGCCGCTGTCTTGACAATACATAATAAGATTAGCAGCATTTTAACCACGCTGAGCATTGCTTGAGCATGATTATTCGACGGTCGGGTGGGTTTTAGTCAGTAAAAGCTTGACACACCCTCTCACTCCACATAGAGCAGAAGTCATTAATTTAATGATTTCGCACGTAAAAAAGCAATGTTGCTATTTGTCTACAAATTCTAGCAGATAACCTATCCACTTACATCAAAAAATTTAAGTATGAAGGAATAATTATTAAAAAAAAACATCGGATTTGCGGCACATTTAAATAAAGAAAGAAAGAAATCCAGATTGTTTCGCACACAATGAATAAACAAGTATTGAAAACTTAAATTAAATATAAAAAATAAAACTAAAAACAACAATGAAACGGCTCCTATTATAGCTTAATGTTCTTGAAAACATAGTATATATTATTTAAACAGGCGATAGACGGTCTGTAATACAGCCTACCCCCAAATATAGCATACCAAAGCGCCATACTTCGCTGAGGTCAACCGTAGTATTTGCCCCATCCTAATTTGCGGAATGAACACTGTAGTGTAGACGCACCGAAGCATAGTCCAAGCACGAAATATATTGAACAGACGACACATCACAAATAGCTACAACTATTTAGCGCAAACATAAATAGAACAACAATTAGGATACTGTATGTTGTTTGCGAAAGGAATACAGCCTTCAAATATTAAATACTTAACCAATACAAAAGACATTTATAACCACAAAGGAAATTTCCTTCGGACCACTCAACCATTATTAACATCTGAGGATTCTAATATCTAAATAAGAAAAGCTATTTATTTATCAGTAAAAAAGGGTTTTTCATCCAATTATTATTAATTGGCGTAATAGCTACATTAGGAAAGCCTCGAGTCAAAATATCTGGCTTAAACAAAATCAGAGATAAAATATATCTCTGTAGCTTCTTAGTCCGTTGGCAAGGCGACGTTTTGTGAACTAACAATATGATGAAGTACCAAATAAGGTGTATTTTTATAACAACTATCACATCAGTAAATGTTGTCGGGATTATAACAATCAGGTATAGTATTAATTGCTAATAATATACGAGTACCACTTGCCAACTCACCGTGGGCGCTTTTTGTTAAAGGTCATCTTGAAAATGGTTACAAGAGAACTGAAATACCTTCCTAATATTAAACAGTTACTAGGTGATTATAAAGACAAGCATTATTGACTAGCATCAACTAGAAGCTTCGCCCGCGTGAAATAAATCCTAAGAGAACTTACTCCTTGGATAAAAAAATACCTTATAGGACATGGTCAACCCGTGCAAGCAAATCGCTTCAGCACTTTTAGCGTGAAAGAGTAACCAATATACTCACACACATCCATACAAACTTTTGCTTATAGAATATTACTAACTTCAGCCAACGGCTTCGCCCGCGTGAAAGTAGAAAATTATTCTAAGGAACAAGGGCACGTGTGTCAAATTACATGCAAATCTGTTCAAAGGAGAAACAAACACCCACACATTCGTATACAAACCTTCGCCTTTATAATATTAATATGTGATATTAATAGATCACACAAAACTGAGTGATAGTTGTTATAATTCCCATAAGTTCAAGTAAATAGAACCTAAAAATATTTCATTTAATTCTTGGCACATCGTTTTTCATGTTATCGACTTTTTCCTCCATTACAAAATGTGCTGTTACATGTTATTATTAAACCTACTGCTGCTCTGTTACCGCAGACCGCGGCGCGTCGGGGTTGTGTGAAAGGATCACTGATACAACTGATATTTTGCATTGCGAGATAGGCTACATATGTGATGGATAAAGTGCCTACTATACTGTAATTCTTTTCAAGATATACAGGCCATACCACTGCAATGATGGCTTGGCATTCGTTACAACGAGCTCTATGTAGATCACTACATTTAAAACTTGCTTTATTTAGAAATCTTCCTTGAAAGACCGATGGCTCATTTACGCTGGGGAGGATCCAGTCACACTTTGGAAGACGAATTCCGCGTACAAAAGGCACCTCGGACAAAGCGTTTTATACACAGTGGTGGCAGTTCGGGTTAGTTTCTTAGCAGCTACCTTGGCTCTAGTCTCAATAAACCGCTTAAAGTTTAGGTTTTGCAGAAATTTCAACTCCCAAGAGCTGAAGGTGATCGGTGCGCTCCAAGGATACATTCTGAAAAACAGGAGCTAAACTCCTTTTGGAGGCGAACAGACATCTTTGTGTTTTGGTGGTGTTGAACTCCACCAGATTGGCTATGCCCCATTTTGAGGCTACCTGAAGTGAGACATTCGTACGATCTACTGGAGCTCTCTTTTGGCCTAGATTAGGCCTCCTTACTAGCTCGAGCACTTGGCAGGTATCGCAAGTATCGTTCGGAGAATCCTGCAGCCCGAGCAAGCATCGGTCTTACTAAACTCTGTACATTTCGCTGACATCTCTTCGAAGCGCGCGTGGAACACAACCTGCCATCAGTCGGATACAGCTGCAATCTACATACGTCAAAATGTAAGCGATTACTTTGGTCCGTTGAACGATTTCGGCTTCACGCCAAAGTCGACCTACTGAAAGTGAGTTTCAATGAATGAATAGTTCCATATAAACGTCTGCATAAAGTGGCAACTCCAAACCTGTCTCATTAGGGGCATTCACGAAGATTCATTGTTCCATTCGTCAGCTTCATCAACGTTGACTGCACTATATTCATACGTATCCATAGTGCACATACAATAACATCATAATAGATCCACTTAGATACAATACTCCTATATCGACTTACATACGAGCTTAAACATTCGTTAGCCAGTTTTATCGACGTAGGATACGAGTCACGGTGACAAGTTCTGTCTTTAAAGAGAGGCTAGTGAGGCGTCACAGCACCCTCACCTTATTCTTGACAGAAGTCCTTACCGGAACCAGATTATTTCGGTAAGATGTTTAATCTTTTCTTTCTTTCTCTTTCTTTTCTCAGATTCGGCAGGAAATATTTCCCTGGAATCGCCATCATTTGGATGACCCAGATGCGTGCACCGCCCAAATCCCAAGTCTCGAGTGACAATTTTTTTTTGGTTTTTTACTCTAACTACCCAGAGCTTGATACAAGTTGAAGGGAAGAAGTTGATAGGAGCCCAGAAATCAATTTGCTGTCTTAATTTTATAGGTCAGTCTTCGGTCGCGAGAAATAAGCACCTTACAATACAATATCTGTTATGAGCTATAAATCACTGAATACTAACCATTTCAAGTCATAAAGGTTCATAGTACCTACTCAGCGGAAATTTTCGTTTACCAAACAAATTCAGTTAAGTATTTTGTAATGATTGATCACCGGGTAGTACATAGAATAGTAAAATACGAAAAATAACTTAAACCTTTATTAATTTAGTTAAATACCATTATTATATTTTATACCAAGAAACCCAAGTGCTTAGGGTAAGGCAGTTGTACCATGCAGTCATGATGTAGCCATAGCTATTGCCCTGCGCTTGTCAAAAATTACAATAGCACTGATAATAATACTAAACAGATTTTTGGATCATTTTTAACATTCCGTATCTAAGTCAGCAAACACAGAACCCTTATAGGCTCACAATTTTGGACAATAATGTGATCATATAAGGGTTCTGTTTTCCCAGTCAAGATCCTTATTCTTAGGAACACGTGGAGGTATGAAGCTAAAATTAATATCAAATACTCACAAAACAAATAACTGTGATCAAGCAGTTTTTCGAGATTCGATTCGGGGATTGAATTAATTACATTTAGGTTAGTTTGTACAGAACCCTCGGTACACGTCGAGTTCAACACGCACTACGATAATAACTGATTTTAAAGAACTTAAAATAAATTTGTTTTGAATGTTTAATCTAAGAAAGACCAGAGATACGCGACTATTCTGCCACCATAAAATGTCTAACATTATGACATTGAGATTGCAAATTCTTAATGAAAAATAGTACAAACCTCACAATAAAGCGCCTTTTTTGAGGTAGGATCATCCAATACCTTCTTCTGGATGGAACAGGAGGGTGTGTCAAACTTTTACTAACTAAAACCACACCTACGAATATGTCCTTCAGTTGGTCTTTGCATTCTAGGACCACAGTCTCCCTTTTAGAAAATCCCCGGCGAACAAAGCAACTGTGTATTCTGATGTTTTATATAAGGTTTCTGCCTACGTAAAAAAAATACTTTGATTTGATTGATTGATATACTAATTTAAACAATGGTATTTTATTTTATTTACGTTAAATCGTATATTTTCACACGTATTTTCTGCATTAAATAGTTGTGATAGTTTTATTTTGTAAATAGCCTCGCTGGACCGACTGATATTGTATGGATGAAAAGACAATAACAAATACCTGGCCATTTGTATAAACAAACAAACACTTGGATAAATATATTTCGTTGTAAAACACACGTGAATTTCCAGTTTTCAACTTGCATTGTTTTTTTAATAAAGATAGTAGAATATTCAAGTTTTAGTTTTAGTTTGAGTCTTTGAAGACCTATATAAAAAAATTAACCATGCGAATATTTTAAACTAATTCTATGTAGAATTTGAATTTTGAATTCTACTATTCAAAATTCAATTTAGAGAATCAGTGTTTTAACTAAGCATTGATTCAAAGTATCTCTAACCTTTATTCCAATTATTATCTATGTTCGGGTTTGCTCCAAGTTAACCGGCTTTTTTTAGGTGGCGAATCATCTAATGAAAACTTCTCCCGCGCTAGGTCAGAACAGGAGAGCGTGTCCAACTTTTACTGAGACCACTCCACTCACTTTCTTTTTCTTTCACTTTTTTATCCACTCCTATGTTCCTTCTTTGTCCTGCGTTCCAGGACAACGGGTTTTCATTTCAGTAGTGGACCCATGGCCACAGTAGGCGTCGTAGGGTTTTGCTGACATTTTTGTAAGAATACCCTAAATCATTAATTTCAATTTGGTTTTCAACAAGGTTATACTTTCCTAACAAGCAACCACTTCCAACACAATTACTTCTGGTTACCAAAAATTATAGATATCTAGGTACTCTTATAATAAAATGGAGCCCACCCACAAATACGACGAAGTATTTATTTAAATCTGCTGATTTCGCCTTTTCCGTAAATTAAAGTCGGCGCTCTGATTGAATGAGATAAGAAAGTTTTTTGGCTGAAAGTGAAGCTAATCATTCAAGATTAGCAATGAAGCTGAAATGTGGCGGGAAGGCAGTCGCCTTATCTACTTCAACTGCGGAACGTAATAGTTCCGCGTTCATATTACTCATACCTTTTACGTGATTACGAGTACCAAGACGTTACGGTCGGTCTAGACGCAAGTATCAAACGCGTTCACGATTGCTTAACATCGTGACGTAGCGTAGAGCATGCCAATTTCATACTTTTTCTTATCATCAGCTGATAGAATATTTTGACGGCACATTGGCGCAGTGGTTAAGTGATTAGCGCTGCGTGTCGCGATTTCGATATACGTACGGAGTAAATATTGTATGGTCAATAGATAGAAGTTCTGGGTCTGGGCGTCTTGTGTATTTGAGATTACATGTATGTGAACGCACCCACAATATAGACAGCGATGTTTAAAAAAAAACAGTGTATCAAAACCCTGCTTATTTCCCACTGTCCTATGCCAGCGGCTTTCTTAGAGTGTAAGTTACAAACTATTCTTAAGGCGGGCGCGACGTTAGAATTATCCATACAAACGTAATACCAAAATCATTTGCAGTTTAAGCATATTTACACCATAATATGATGTTATTCGGATTCAGACAATAATTATCTAGGTTCCTACATCGTCTTTTTGTTGAAAAACTTACCCCAAACGAAATTTAAGCGAATTTAAATTTGCACTTTTTTACAGCGAAAATGTCATGTTTTTATTTTGTGTTTTCTATATTATAAACAACAATATTTCAAAATATCTCTTCGTAGGAACACAGATATTATTATCAAGTTATAAATACTTGAAACAATATTGGGAATACATTAATTTTTCATTCATCATTTTTGGTATTAGGGAACATCTCCCAAATTTCCAAAAGTTTGTATTGCTATCACAGCAAGCAACTGTCAGTGTGTGGATGATGACTTAACTCCAGTCAGTGTGTCCAAGAATTGTTTATACTATCTGGATTGATTCCATCAACCTCAAAAACGTATTTTATTTCGTCTCAACTCGAAATAGCGCGCGGTGTACGCAGGCCACTTAAGAGCATAATTCCCGGGAACAAAGGTATGTACTATTCCAGGATATATAGTCCAGTGCCTGGGGGTTTTTACCTAGAACTTGGTTGTCTGAGGGTTGATTTTAAAAAGAAATATATTGTTCGACTTTCGATTTTTTATTGATAGTACAAAATTATCCCAAGGGAACTTACTCTCGGGACAAAATGAATCCTATGTGCTAGTCTAGGACATGGTTTCTCCGTGTACCAAGTTCAGTGCCGTAACTAGCCTTTTATGCACCCGGTGCGAGCTTTCAAAACTGCGCCCCTGAAAAATGCTCTAACCAGGCTTAGTCTGGTCATTTCTGCGCCCCTCCAGGGTCTGCGCCCTGTGCCTGGGCACTGCTTGCACCGCCCTAGTTACGGCACTGACCAAGTTTCTAGGTTTTGATGATTTTAACGCCCCAAATACCGGACTAATAGTCTTTTTTACTTAAGCTACGGGTGTATACTAAGTTTCATACAAGACACAGACAATTAGATAGAATTACTTTAGAGAACTTGGCAGTGAATAAATTATTCTAGGCGTTTGCCCAGAAGTAATTTATTCACGTATGTGTATTTATGGAGCACGTTTGTACTCCATCGTCGACCACATCATAGCTTACCATCAGGTGACACAATGGTCAAACTACCAGTACTATATTCTTCTACCTGGCGTTAATCCCGGCCATTGCCAGGGTCAAACTACCATTACTATCTATAATAGAAAAAAACCTTTCACAACCATAATTCTATCACTAGAAATATATCATTATCATCATCATCTGCCTAACCTTTTCCCAACTATATTGGGGTCGGCTTCCAGTCAAGCCGGATTTAGCTGAATACCAGTATTTTACGAGGAGCGGCTGCCTATCAGACCTCCACAACCCATATACCCATATCACTAGAAATATATATGCGTTTTTAATTATATGTATACTCTTATCTATTGTTACACTTCAGAATGAATACTCGTAATTTACTAACTCAGTTCTATTAAACCATGTTAGTAAATATCGAATAAAATTTATATTTTTGCAAATACAGTTGAAATTAATTTAATTATGCACCGTTATACGGAATCGTTTCAGATTAAAATACTGATAGGATTACACGCTACCTGCAATTTTGATAACAAAGTCACGCCAATTTGTGACTCACATACTATTTTGTACCGCTAATTCTTATTCCATTTCACAGTTGTTGTCGTAAGCACTTTTGTGAAGGACCTGGAGTCCTGGAATACCAAACTAGGTACTCTTTCCGTTGGACACGCCATTATCAAGGCGGAAAGTCCCCACTTTGAGGAGTGGCTGGAACGGCAACACGGCGTTCTCACCTTCCGTTTGATGCAGGTCTTCGCCGGTCTTGGGAAGTTCGGGAGGTTCCTCCACCGGATTCCTGCGAAAGTAACTTAGTTACTCTTTACCTACCAAGAACGCGATCACTATTTTAAAAGTTCCCATAGCCCTAGCGGACTTTGGTCCTACAATTTGCTGACATCTTTTTGAGGCGCGCCGCACCGTTGACTCGGACTCGGTCCTTACCGGGCGGCTGGACGGCGAGCTACCCATAACTCATCGTTCGCAAGATCGAATCTACGGTGACCGGAAATTACCCGGGGCTTCTCCTATGTGAGAATACTTTAACCCTAACAACTACGGCTGTTTCCTTTGGACTGCATCCGAAACAGAAGTCTCATGAATTGCCCATCTGATGAAGGCCTGCAGTCACAAAATAAAAGCGCCTTGGCGCCTCTCTAGGCAACCCACAATGAGGGGACTTACTGCTGCGATTGTGGCGTACCCTGTGCTTTAGTACCCAAGATTATCTATTCTCCTTCTAAGTCAATTCCATCCAAAGGTTGTCTGTAAAAAATCGCTGTTAGCGATAAGACCGACCATTGTACCACCCCTACTAATCTTAAGCTCTTTGTTAAAAATGTATTTCTTTGGTGTACAATAAAGAGTATATAAATAAATAAATAATAATAATTATTACCAAATAAGTTTTAAAGTTAAAATAACGTTTGTTTTTAATATTAACCTAGATTATTTCTGAGATCTTACACCCTCAAATTCGACATACAGAAAGTTTCAGTAGTTACAGCGAAACCCACATTAAAAACCAGTTGCCGTTTCATCGCTGCTTGTACATATCTATCTTCTTCTTAAAACTTTTCCAGACATCCACCAGTCTCGCCGCAGATGTGCGAACAAAATACAAACACAACATTCCCGAGCTACGAAGAGTCAACTGCATCGTCGACACACTGCCAACTGGCACTTACTATTTGTGCGCCGCCGCCATTTTGAATCATACGTTCTTACTTACCTATTGAGACGTATTGATGCACTTCCGCAATTCTCTGCGGTACTAAACTGCTTAGGATTCTTGTACGCGGAATAAATTCGCTGCCAAAGTGAGAGAGAGGTGTGCGAAACAGTCTAAAGTTCCGTAAACCGCAGAAAAGGGAGGATCCTCCGACCAGACGGTTATTATGTCCGGTGGGCAACTGCCCGACAGATGATGTTAGGCTATCGTATCTACTCAAGTCGCGCGGAGAACTTTTAATTGCAGGATTAGTTTTCATGTGATGTCATAGATGTCGCTACAAACACCTTTTTTTTTCGCTCAGTATTGAAAAGTTTGGATCAAAGGTGCACAATAAACACGTCCAAAGAAACTCTGCAGGTAAAGATACAATTGAACATTTAAAATTTCAGTTATTGCTCAGTCGACGTACGCCAACAGCGCGGCATACTTAATTGTGGCTTTGGTGAATCAATTATCTTCACTGTACTGCAACTTAAAACTCTGGCTCAGTCCCAGCTTGACCTATTTACGAGTAAGTCGAGAGACGAAACTTTACAAGAGTTTATTGGACAATACACAATTGTGGAAACAGCCGTAATATTGTGCTTTAAACAATAACACCGACAAAGTTAGTTCAAATTTTGTATATCGTCTAGTTAGAAAAATATAACCGAAATAAATAAAAATAATATGGAAATTTACAACAAATAAAAATATTTAACAACGTCCTAAAGCAAATCATGTCAAAGAATACGTTAAGATAAACGAATTAAATCCATACTTAGGAAATATAATCAAAACAAGGAAACATTGTAAAAATCTTTAATTATACTTAAATTACGTTATTATTATTATTATTTACACAGTAAATGCCATTAAATATAATTACACAAACATAAAAATCTTCTAACATTTCTGAGTGTCATAATTATCCGGTTTCTCATTAATAAACGCTTTAGCGGCATCCTCCTCCATTTCATGCGATTCTTTGAAATAATTCTCAATTTCTTGCAGAGTTTTGTCTTTAGTTTCAGGTAAATATTTGTACAAAATAAATGCAAAAATGGAAGATGATATGCCGTAAAACAAGAAAGAACCTGGCAATGTGAAGGTTTCTGATATAAGTGGTGACAATTTCAAAACAGTAGCCATTAACATTTCAGAAAACAATGTAAGAATGAGCAACGAGGAACTTTTGTACCTTAAAAATATTAATTCACCGAAAATAGTTGAGGGCATGATCATAGGACCACATGTGATGGCAACTGAAAACGATGTCAGCAAGACAATAGATATAATGTTATTTTCAACTATAACTTTTAAATGAATTAGATACAGATACAATGATATTGTAAACAAAAATGTAATTCCGAGTGCTGAGGATGATAGCAATAAAGTTCTTCTATTTATTAATTTTGACAAAACACAACCGACCTGCATACCTAGTATAGTAACAGCATCTAAGATGAGCATACCAGTATATGCAGCCGACTCATTTGCGGTTATTTGAGTGATCAAAACTACAGCATACATAGAACACACTAATTTCCCTGAGAAATGGTATAATGACATAACAGCCATGGAGAGCAACAGGGGTTGATGGAAACCCTTAGCAGTAACAGTTTCTTTGATAATTCGAAGTTTATACCACGAAGTGGATTTCGCTCGCGAAGCACACTTTCTAAGATATTCTTTTTGAGACTTTATTAGACTCTCGAGTTCCTCTTCAGAGTCTTTGTCATATCCTTTCAACCAATGATGTGCTTTTGCACACTCCTCGAATCTTCCGTTCATTGCTAACCATGACGGTGACTCGGGCATGATAACTGCTGTCAAAGAATATAAGCAGCATACGAAGGCGATGATAGCAATATTCCTCCAGTGACTAAAGGTTCCCGTCAGATTTGCGATCCATACGCCCCAGAAGAATATTGACGATTCGATCATCATGAACACACCTCGATATCGAGGCGATGAGTATTCCACAATTATGACAATAAGAACTGTCATATTACTGGCAAGAGTCACGCCCTGCAGTATTTCACTGATAAGGATATGCAATGCACTGGTACTGCAGTAAAAGACGATGAAGCTTACTATAGTCAATACTGTTACGATTAAGAATGGAATTTTCCTTCCGATATATTGTGTGAGTATTGGTAGAATGATGACCCACGGCATGGAGCTGTAGCCGAGAACGGATGCTGAAAAGAAAACAAAGTTTACGTTAGATGATTGTGATTGTGAACCAAACTGTCAACTGTGCAGAATTTCATCAAAAAGTTAGCAGTGGTTAGATCAAATGTTTTGAATTCAAATAGTCAATATCTTGTTTAGGCTTTCCTAATATATTGATTATTATGTTTATCAACAGACAATGGGTAATGTGTTTGGACTTGTAAATTTAGTGAATATAAACATGAATATTATTACACAACCAAGATGCCATGTCGTCAGTCATTGTCACTTTTCCTGTTAAATTGGCTTCTTTCTTCAGCTGTGGTATGAGGACTGTAGGGGCTCCGAAACATAGTCCAAGCACGAAATATATCGATGTGCAGACTGTGCATACGTATAGCTGGAAAACAAATAGTTTTTGATTACAATAAATAAAAATATGTATTCTTTTGAGTATTGAAACAGAATTTTATATAAATCTAAATCCGTTACTGCGTAATGCAGGGTAATGTACCTATTACGTTAAGAATTCTTCGTAACTGTGTTTAAATTGCGTGTGCAATATAAATAAGTATAATAATTTGAGTATGTCAATCGCAGCAGATACATTTTGAGATTTTATAAAAATTGCCAACACACATTGAGCATTTATTTTATAATAAATAAATAATTGAGCAATATTTCAGTGTACAGTACGCATTATTAAAACGTATGGAACTTTGAAGAAAATATAGACAGATTGTCCATTCACGCAATTTATTTATTTCATCAATGTCAACATATTTTCTACGTTACGGTATTGCGATGGTCGTGTAGAATGATTACTCGAAGTTAGGTACAAAGTTCCTCAGACTAAGCAGTGTACTAGATTACCTAATCAATCATAACTACTGCTACTCTTGTTACAGTGTTAGAAATTCTAACTAGAAAACATGTAGTGCGTGAGTTACAATTTATTTTACCAACCTGTCTTAAGAACGGTTGCCATAAGAACTTCGCATGTTTCGGGCATTCTTCAGAGTCCTCTGTTTCATCACCCTCTCGGCTTTCTTTTACCATTTTTGCAACGACAATGCACAATTTTTATATTCTGAAAATACTCCTCAGCAATCGCGAAGGGATTTCTGTAATAGAATATCAATCAATCATATCATTCACCGTTTTATATTATAAGTTTAAAGCATGGAAACATTTAATATTATTACAATATTTGTAGAAATATAAAATATGTTATTCGTCACACACTTTTGGTTTCTAAAACGACACATGTACGAATTAGCTACACGTCAAATCTTGCGTATTAACTACTTTGTGAAGCTTTAGTGTTAAATACACGTGAACAGGTACACGCTACGATATTTTTTTTAAATAAAATATTGAATATTAATAATATTTTGAGCAAAGTACATAATTAATTTATAATATCCACTGTAAATTAAAGTTCACAATTTTGCACTCGATAGGCTTAATCTGCAATTTTTTAAACACACAAATAAGTCCTCACCATGTTTGATTACTTCAACACCAAAATCTTTTAACTATTTGGTTAGAAACGGCATTTTAAAATTCATCTTTGTTAAATTAATGTAAACCTCTGATCACAGGTAGGCACTCAGTAACAATCAATGTCTGTATTGCACTCACATTGAATCGGGTGACTTCACTTATAGGGTTCAGACACATTGGCGTGACGAGGCCGAGATATGTGACCGAGTCCACTCGCGACGCGTCTGCATACTGCAAATGCATCATACCACAAATAAATAGCTTTATCAGTGTTTTACTTACGCCTACTATTTACTACTGAAACATCGACTTGATTCGCAAACTTATTTACATTTGTATTAAAATTACGTGTTTTTTACGATACGGTATATTACGAATATCCCTATTTACAAATACATAGGAAATATTGAATACCGTAACTATAACAATAAAATGAATACATATTAGATTTTATTGTTATAGTTACGGTAGCTGCCAATACTTAATACAATTTGTAACATTAAATTACAAAAGTTAAATAAATATAAGTTTTGTTTTATAGTAAGTAAACTTACACGTGTCTACGAGTAGTACGAGTATCTAATCATAATGAAGATGAATGAAACTAAACAGTAGATAGATAGATACATTACAACTACGAGTAGGAGACGTTGCAATATCACGTGAATGAAAATACACCTTTATACGCACGCGCATTTGAGTCGGGCACGTCAAACAATTGTTATGGAAAAAATTGTCTGATCGGTCTGTCTACACAATAACACAAAAGTACGTACGGCAGCAAACTGGATATTTTTTAACACTACTGCTAATTAGCCAGATAAAAATGCCAAAAACATTGTTGCAGCGATACTAATACATGTACCCGCATTTAATTGTCTAATTACTAATCACCGAATTAAGTAGGTATTTACTCGTAAACCTGCCATTCTGGAATCTTATAGGTATCTACATTATTTTGTACATTTATTTAATTCTAACTTTTGTCAGCGGCTTTCCTGCATAAAATAGAAAATGAATGCCAATTTTACTTAATAATAAAGTATCATTTCACATTTTCACTAGTAAAATATTTTTTTTAAATCAATCCAATAGTTTTTGAATTAATTCATCATAAACAAAAATACAAATACATAAGAAAATAAATCATTCCTCTTTATAATATTGGTATGGTTATAGGTTATAGTGTGTGTAGTAGAAAATAAAAATTTTACCTGTTTCCTCCACTATTTCCTTCAAATAATTCCACCGACAAACTGTAAACACACATTCGCTTATTCCCCGGAAATCATAAGTGTGAGAGTTTCGAATTGACGCGACGGTGAAGCAAAATATGGAAGTTATAAACACACGGGACTGGGCAGGCCACATCTGCCGCATGTCGCAACAAAATTGGGCTAAAGCGACTAACGACTGGACTCCGAACAGCAGGAGCCGGCGACGCGGCAGGCCCAGAAGGAGATGGCGTGACGACTTGGACTCCTTCTTGGAGGATTGGTCAGCAGTGGCTCAAGATCGAAAAGAATGGAAAAATGGAAGGGAGGCCTTTGCCCTGCAGTGGGACACGACGGGCTCATAATAATAATAAATAATAATAAACACACGGTTGTCTGTCACACTGGCTTCCGCGGTTGTGTCAAAAAACTCTGTTTTTATATTAGCAGGTCAGAGAGTTGTAAGTAAACACGAGATAACACGAAAAGATACGAAGAATTGCGTTAGTTAATCTATCAATGGGGGTCTATTTTATTCAATCACGGCTTGTTATGTCTATTCCAATTTTTCCAGACTCGTTAATGAAATACATTAAAATGTCAAAGGTTATTAATTATACAGTGGACTTCGTCTCATGAATCTCGAAGCAATTTTTTGATGACGCGAATGGGTTTGTTCACACTATATTCTATATTTAGTAGTAATTTGTTCACACTATAATCTATATTTAGTAGTAATAGGAAGATTGGAATAGACGTTAACGACTGCCCGAAGAGATAACAACTGACTCTGTCTCGATTCACTCCAGTTTTTGAGTTGAAAATAACTAGCGGTGCTAACCGTGCGTCTGTGCGTGTTTGGAGAGTTGATGCGTATTTTTAATACGTCTACGTTTCATGGTAGCTATGTTTATAACTATATACTATGTAATCTGCGTAAATTTATATACAAGTACAAAATATATGACTACAGCCACGCCTGATCGAAATTGCGTAAAGCATTAAGTCCGCCTTTGTACTGTGTTCTTATTAAATGCATGGTTTTCTATACTAATATTATAAAGAGGAAAACTTTGTTTGATTGTAATGAATAGGCTCAAAAACTACTGGACCGTTTTAAAAAATAATTTCACCATTCGAAAGCTACATTATTCACGAGTAACATAGGCTAAATTTTATTCTAGAAAAAAATAGGGTTCCATAAGATATTTAGGTTTAGGTGTAAAAAATCAACCAGAAAAGTTACTTATTTTGCGTACGCTGCCTAAACTATAAAAGATAGAACCATAAAATGTTCTAATTAATTGTAGATCTTATAAATATCTACAAAAAAGTCCGCGAAGCACTATACCTATCTATGTCGAGTGAGGCACAACAACCATTTTTTTTAACCAAAAAAACTTGAACTCTTTTGGGACTACATTTAAACTCATTTATTTTACTCATGCTATTAACTCTTATCAAAATAAATTCGTTTTATCACTAAATACAGTTTATGTAGATAATATTTGGTCTGTGAATGATTAAAATTGGACGTTTGGTTTTGAAGTTATGGCGAAATTTAAATATTACGATTCCTGCTGCACGGTTTGTTGCGAAGTCTCTTTCTTATGAATTGTGCTATCATAGTATAGGTAAGGTATAGGTAGATAGAATTGATTTGAGAAATTGTTCGCAAAGGGCATCTGAAGGAACATGGTGGGTTTTTTTACAGCTCTGCAAACTGTATCCGTTTAAAATCGCACCACAGGTTAAGTTTGACCATCAATAATGTGAAGTCTGCTGAGTAAAAATGCACGCACTCAAGAGATAAATTTAATTCATAAATTGCAAAGTTAACTCTCGGTAAAGAAGGTAGTAACCGCTATTAAGGCGTCAGTCAAATATCACCCCAAGTAAAAAATCTGCCTAAATAAACGGATAATTAAAATAACTAAAAATGTCGGGAATCGCTTTGTGACTAATGACACCTAAGAAATGTCTAAACGACAATAGGAGGCTTAAGGATGTCTTTCTCACGGTATTGTTATAGCAGGTTTATTCCATTGGCAGGGCAAGAGGAGGTCTTGTCCCATACATTGATCCAAACTAGGGCAGTAGGATTGAGATTCTGACGCCAAAACAGTATAGCGTTGCTCCGCCTAGCGGAGTAGACTTCAACCGTAACGTCTGCTGTGTTTTCTGGGTGTTCCGCAGAATGGTGTCACCTGGATTTTTCTTCCCACCGATTCCAAAATATCTACCTCTCGAAACACTCATGTTCGGTTAGTACTTGCGTAATGCAGAAAGTGAGAACGCCATGACGCCTCTGTAGTTACTTACTCTTTAAAGAGAGAATATACCGAAGTACCTAATAACTGAGGCGTGCAAAAGTAAGTGGCCCTGATACGTAAATGGCAACTGAAGGAACATGGTGGAATTTAGTCCGCAAAAGGCCACTTGCTCCACCTAGAGCTGGATAACTACCTCAAATAAAAAAGAGGCAAATACTAAACCTTCTATTGACTTCAGGATTAGCTTTGTGATGACCATTCATATATTTTGACAACTATAAACTACTTTATGCACTTTTTTTCAGTCTACATAAGTAAGTGCTATTTACACTTACATAATGGTGTTTTTTTTTGGAAGGAGGCGGAGCGGGAGGGCATGTCAGACTCTTACTGACTAAACCCTCGTTCCCCTTCGTTCCTTCGATCTGGGGAACACGGTGATAACCTTTCGGATTTTCCGTGTTCCCCAGAGGCTTTGGCCCTACCGGGCCCCTACAGTTTGCTGACATCTCCTTGAGGCGCGCGTGGAACAGTACGCGCCGTTGACGACTAGGCTTGGTCCAGGTTATTACCAGACTGCCCGACAGCGTGCTGCTCGCCATCCGCGAGCCCGCGCCTACGGTGGTCGGAAATCGGGATCGGGATCTCTGCGGCGGCGCGGCGCTCGCGGTCGGCAGCCACCTTCGCTAGCATTACTGCTTCGCAGAAGGAGGCTACCACCCACCACCCCTCCTCGCTCTGGACCATGGCCTGTACCAGGGCCTGGAGCGAGAGGTCGCCGCCGCCGATAGATTCTACAAGGACACGGCGGCGCTCCGCCCAAGCAGGGCACGCCTCTACCTCCACACAGTGGCGACACCCGGGCGTCCTTTTCTCCTTGATCCGATGCCGGGACCTCCCGAGCTTACCGTGTCTACTTAGTGGTGCTTGGAATTCATTTAAATTTCAAGGTTAATATGATTTTTTTGGTCAGCAAATAATTTTAAAATCGTACATCTTTGTTAAACCGTAATATAGACTAGAGACATATGTACATAAATAAACGCCTTTATTCATAGAATAGGTAAATATTCAGATCAACTGCTGCAACCCTCACTTATTATTTCTGCTTCGTTGATGTTCGTAAGCCAATCGGCGTCTTCATCTTCATGGGATCACCATTATGTGGAATGGTGACCCTTTATGTGGATCGACCTGAGAACACGGTGGAGCATACGGTAATTAAGGCACCGTTTGAACGAGGCACCGTCGTGTTTTTGTGGGGGTCATCGGTTGTAGTGACCTCTCGCGCCGGGCCCTGGTCCAGAGCAGGGTGGAGTGGCAGGCGGTTGCGTCCTTCTGAGAAGCAGTAATCCAGCCAAGCTGGCGACCGCATGATGAGGAAATGGCCCGCACGCCCCAGCGTTAAGGAAATAAGATCCCGACCTCGATTTCCAGCCACCGAAGAAGTGGGCTT
The DNA here is from genome assembly GCA_030763345.1 of Mythimna separata. Classification (NCBI taxonomy): domain Eukaryota; kingdom Metazoa; phylum Arthropoda; class Insecta; order Lepidoptera; family Noctuidae; genus Mythimna; species Mythimna separata. The sequence continues at coordinate 19,727,203 of CM061168.1, forward strand.
GCGGACAGCGAGCAATGGGGCGCCGTCCGACCGTTCGGTAACCAAATATCTACACCGAGACCGAGTCGACGGCGGGTAGTTTTCCAAGCGTACCTCATGGAGATGTCAGCAAAACCGTAGAGACCCAGCAGGGTCGCCAAGCATACTGTGGTCATGGTTCGCTTCTGAAAGGCATGCAGGCAGGCAAGAAGTGGTTTTTGGTCAGTAAAAGTCTGTCACGCCCTGATGCGTCAGCTAAAAGCGGCAGAAGTCATTGGATTATTTCCCAACTAAAAAAAGCAATGAAGTTAAACTGTTTTATGTGAAAGTAAAATAAATTAATTGGATGCTTTCGGAATTATTTGCAAGTGTAGAATTATTGGTTACTTTTGTGCAGTTTAACGAAGTTAACGCGGACGAAGTCGCGAGCAACAGCTAGTAATAAATAAATCCTTATATTTATATACAAAAATCCGTATATTTATGACCTTAAATTAAAAATGAAATAAAATAATTTAAACATTGTAAATATTTTACACACAAAATGAAAACATACATAATTTGGGCACATTACCAATCGACAGCGATGTGGAGAAGTTTTTTGATGCCATATTTTTTTAAGGTACACATTCGTTGTTGTTATTTTTTTAAGGTTTTTACATTTATTTCTTGCTTTTAATGTAATTACAGTTTGAAAGTAGCACCAGCGACTGCAAAGTTGAAAGGAAATCGTCTGTCTTGGTATGGTCATGTTAACAAGAGGGGTGAACGATAAGCTACTAAAACAGTTCTGAGTACATCCCTAGACGAATGGAGAGGGAGAGGAAGGCCGAAAAAAAGACGGATGAGTTATGTGAAGAATGATATGAAAGAAAAGGGAGTTTGTGATAGTATGACGTGTGTGTGTCTGTCCGAATGGAAGAAAAAACATGATGCGCTAAACCCATGTAAAATGGGGCAAGGGCAGGACGAAGAAGAAGAAATGTAATTATAGTTAGTTAATTAATTTGTTAATATAAATTATTTATGTAGATAGTAGATATAGATCTACATATACATACATAATTTATAAAACAAAAACCCCCACCACGTCCGTCTATTTGTCTATTCGCGATAAACTCAAATAGGTACTGAATGGATTTCCAAGCGGTTTTCAGGTTTTCACCAATAGACTGAGATCTTCGAGACAATGAATTAGCTATTAATACAAGCATATCGACGGGTTCTGGGCTATTTGTATTAACCGACATTTTTGAAACTTTACACCAGAGCAGTTTAAAGTTTCGATTTTTAGAAAAAAAATCATAACTTTAGCAAATCGCATTATTTTAAAAAAAAAGAAGGATATTATTATTTTTATAACATATTCGCCATAATAAGATTAATCTTTTTTTCTAATATTCCTATTTTTAACGAAGATAAATGTCGCTTCATACAAAATGACCCATATTTTACTTTTTTTTGTTCCAGGCTAAATGACTTAACCGCCTATGATTATTGTTTCTTATTCCAGGCTAAATGACTGAACCGCCTAGGTTTATTATTTCTTGTTCCAAGCTAAATGACTGAACCGCCTAGGCATGCAAATAATGGCTCTATGCTAAGTGCTTTAATCAAAGACTTGGTCATATTTCAAACCTAAGCTAATTGATTTAAATATCATATCATAAACTTATTAATGTACGGCTAATTAGTTTACGCGACTGATTTTTTTTAAATAAATTGTTTATAATCATACTTGAATAATGAAGTTTGCAGAAATTAGCGGTTAAAACATTGATAAATTTAAAGGTACACACATAAGGTGTACCTACCTATCTTGTTAATAATTATGAAAAGAGAAATAAAACACGCATTACAAATTGTTTAAAGACAAGTTTTTTATTTAAAATGACAATCACCTAGGAACAGCAGTAACTTCTTACCTTACCAAGGTAACAACTAAGGTTGTGGAGGGTGTGGTGGCCAATCTGTTCCCTGAGCGAGGGGAACACTCTCCTCCGCTCATGGCTCCGCCACCTGCAGTGCCCGTAGCGGACCACACCAGCGACGATGAGGACGACGCTCCAGAGGTGACCGAGGTAAAGATGAGGGCGGTGATACGAAGACTCAGTGTCAAGAACTCTGCCCCAGGACCCGACGGCGTGCCCGGAAGGGTATGGGTTCTGGTCATGGAGACTCTCGGGTCTCGATTGCGAGGGCTCTTTAGCGCATACATGGAGAAAGGCCAGTTCCCCCTTCGCTGGAAGACCGGGAAACCAGTTTCCCGGTCAGTGAGTGAGAGTGGTCAGTTGAGGACCAGTCCTCATCGCGAAGCCGGGGCGCCCCGCGGACTATCCGTCTGCGTACCGGCCCATCGTGCTGCTCGACGAGGTAGGCAAACTCTTTGAAAGAGTAATTTTAGACCGCCTCGTTGGGCATCTAGCGCGGGTGGCCGAACTGGCCGGATCTTGCGAACGGCCAGTTCGGATTTCGCAGGGGGCTTTCCACGGTGGACGCCATCATGCGCGTGAGGACAGAGGATGCGGTGATTCGGGTCAGTGTCGTCTTGGCGGTGTCTTTAGACATCGCCAATGCCTTCAACTCCTTGCCCTGGAGTTACATCGGGACAGCACTTCGGTACCATGAGGTGCCGCCTACCTCCGTCGTGTGATTGAGGCCTACCTGTCGTATAGGTTTATCATCTATCCCGGTCGCCAGGGAGAGTGGAGACGGCGAGAGATGTCGTACGGTTTTCCGCAGGGATCGGTACTAGGACCGCCCCAGTGGAACATCAGATACGACTACGTGCTGCGCGGCGACCTCCCCGGCGGGGTCAGCGTGGTCTGCTACGCAGACGACACGCTGATCCTGGTGCGGGGAGAGTCGTATCAGGCGGCGGCCGAAACAGCGACACGCGGGGTTGCGACAATCGTGGACAGGATCCAGCAACTGGAACTCAAGAAGGCACTGCACAAGTCCGAGGCTATGTGCTTTCATGGCCCTCGGACCGCGCCATCACCGGGTTCCCAAATAACGGTAGGGGGGGTCCACATCGGCGTCGGGTCGACGATGAAGAACCTGGAACTCGTCCTCAACAGCCGGTGGGCTTTCGAGGAGCATTTCCGACGATTGGCCCCCAAACTGGACAGGTCTGGGGCCGCTCTGAAGCGGCTCCTGCCCAACCTAGGGGGTCCAGACACCCCCTGCCGGAGGCTCTACGCGAGGATCGTTCGGTCCATGGCCCTTTACGGGGCGCCGGTTTGGGTGCCATCGCTAGCTAAGCGACCGGCGGCCAAACTGAACGCTTGCCAGAGGGTCATGGCCATCCGGATGGTGCGGGGATACCGCACGATCTCCCGCGAAGCGGCGAGCCTCCTTGCTGGCCTGCCACCGTGGGATCTGGAGGCAACAATCTTTGCACGCATGCACGATTTGCACGTGGAGATGCAGCGCCGGGGCGAAACTCCGCTGCTACGACAAGTCGCGGTATGGCGGACAAAGTTCCGGCGGGATCTCAGGGTGGCATGGCGACTGCGACTGTTGCAACCCAGTGCTGGGCACGCCGCCATTGAGGCGGTAAGTCCCCTCTTTGAGGAGTGGTTGGAAAGAGGTCACGGCGTCCTCTCGTTCCGTATGACGCAGGTCCTCACCGGACACGGTAAGTTCGGGAGGTTCCTGCATCGGATGAAGCAGGAGAGGACGCCCGGGTGTCGCCACTGTGTGGGTCCGGAGGAGACGGTGGAACACACGGTAGAGGTGTGCCCCGCTTAGGCGGAGCACCGCCGTGTCCTTGTGGAGGCTATCGGCGGTGGCGACCTCTCGCGCCGGCCGGGCCTTGGTTCAGGCCATGGTCCGGAGCAAGGAGGGGTGGCATGCGGACACCTCCTTCTGCGAAGCAGTAAAGCTTGTGAATGAGGCTGCTGAGTGCGTGAGGGAACGGTCCTCACGCCGCCGCTGCCAAGATCCCGATCTCAATTTTCGACCACCGTAGGCACGGGTTCGCGGACGGCCGTCCGGGAGTCTGGAAATAATCTGGACCGAGCCCAGTCGTCAACGGCGCGTTCTGTTCCACGCGCGCCTCAAGGAGATGTCAGCAAACTGTAGGAGCCCGGCAGGGCCGAAGCCTCTGGGGCACATGGGTATTCTGAAAGGTTGACACCGAGTCCCCCCCAGATCGAAGGCAACGAAGGAACGGGGTAAAAGTTTAGTCAGTAAGAGTTTGACACACCCTCCCGCTCCGCCCAAGAGCGAGAGAAGTAATTCTGACGATTCCCCTACCAGAAAAAAAAAGGTAACGACTAAAGTTTTTATCACAATTGTATAAGAATCAGAAGTTAAGCAGTCTTTTTATTACGTAGCCTACGGTCTTATTACCTGAATGATTATTCTCATTCTTTTTCATTCCTAAACTTTAACATTTAAGTATATAAAAATCTCTTCAATCACAAAAAAAGGTTTATCTATATAATAATTTCTTTTGAAAATAATCACATAAAAAATTAAAATATTTACGACCGTTTCTTTGGTTTTCATTTCTTTACTTATTTTCTTCTCAGTAATTAAAATCAAAAATATCTCTCGTAAAAAAAAAGTTTAGAAGTTTTCTTACCTATTATACGTGGTTATTTTTCAATGACCGGCCAAATTTTCACTGGGTGTTCTACTCATGAATATGAACAACTTTCACTATGGGATCGACTCTGAAATCACGAAAAAAAGTCATATATTTTAGTCGAGTTTTCGTGATGTCAGAGTTGGTCCCATACTAAAAGTTGCTCATATTCATAGGTAGAGCACCCTGTGAAACTTTGGCTGGTTATTAAAAAATAACCTTTTAAATACTATCCCTAGTTTCTCTTCAATAACAAAGATAAATTTTATCTCCTATGACAATAATAAATAATAGTTCACTACAGTTATAAGAAATAATAATTAAAATTATAAAAAATGTTGACTTTTTAAACGTTAACTAACACGTGTTAAAAACGGCTGAAGCGTCCGCGCGGGGTGGCGGGGGCATTTAGACTCGAGCGGTTTATCGCGATGGCGCCAAAATCATTGTTTTAACCACCGTCATAATAGTCAATCCATAACATTTTTATTGTATTAATGTGTATACTATTCTTATTCCATTTAAGATAAACTGTTTGAATTACTAGAACTTTACTTTTGTTATAACTGAAACGACACTGCAAATCAAATATTGAATTAAAAAAAAATTGGTTTAACCATAATTTTTAAATGTTTACTGTTGAAATCAGACATATCATTATCTACTGTAAGCTAATTGGTTGAAGTGACAACATCTAACATTTCATGTACAGAGCTAAATGTATTAAACGACGTTCGGTTGTATATTTACAAGGTAAAGCTAATTGTATTAAGCGACACTGGATAAGAATTTAACAAAGAGGCTAATTGTATTAAGCGACACTGGATAAGAATGTAACAAAGAGGCTAATTGTATGAAGCGACATTTCTATTTATTTATAAAGTTAGGCTAAATGCTTTAACGTACGTTGCCTATAAAGTATAAATTGTTGCTCCAGGACAAAAAGTTTAAACGACTGCCTGGTATTTGGCAGTAAGCTTAAGTTCACAGTTCCTAAATTTGTCAATATTTTGTGTCGCTTCATACATTGCAAGTCCAAAATGGGCCCAAAAATGCGGTTGTATTAAGCGACAAAAAAGTGCTTCGATCGTCACCAAACCCAGCTCAAATGACGCAGAAAAATTCGCTGATTCCAAATATGTATAAAAGTCTATATATCGCTCAGAGTGTCGCTTAATACAATTAGCCCGGAACCCGTCGATATTATTGTAGATAATTTCAAAGACTTTTACCTAACACCCGTGTGACCCGTGTGAAGCCCCGGCGAGTAAATAATAAATATAAGTCTAATTTTGTACAATTAAGCTACCTAATTTCAACATTTCCTTCTTACTAATCATAAACAAACACATAATACAAACACATCGATATTAAAGAAAATACGAAACCCAAAGAAGCAAATAAATAACCTTTAATATAAAAGTATATTTGAACGTACAATTCCTAGTCAACCTTAAGATATCACAATTCAAAGTACCCCGTTTCAAAAAACGGAAATGTCTTAGGTAAATACCAATTATTTACATCACACGTACGTACACACATTTACAAAATTTTAATTTATTTTATTTTCTCTTTTATTTAGTTAGTTTAGTTTTGCCTCATCGCTTATACCGCGTATATCGAAGGACTGGAACAATTTGCCTACTGCAGTCTTCCCGTCCAGTTAAAATTTAGGTGTCTTTAAGACAGAGTGAATAGGCTCTTAATAAACTAGTGCGCCTCCCCATCGAAGATTGCATCACTGCTTACCATCAGGTGGGATCGCGGTCAAGTACCTAGTTTATAACAAATAAGAAAAACCAATTTTGCTATACAAAACAATTTATCCTTTTCTATTTCTTCTTACTACATACACTATGCTTTAGAAGGTAACCATCCACTTATGTAAATGAAAAATTAGTTTCGCGACTCGTACATTTAAAGTTCCGTATGTGGGCACCCTCACATTTTTCTCCCCGTCATAGAGCGACGGTTTCAAATTTATATGCAACCCTCTTAAAGCAGCCCTTTTTAACTTATCATTGGAACTCATAATTTTATTTCGTGTAGCATTTATGAAGCATTTTTGTTTATGTTTACATTTTTTTATGTTTAGTAATTAACATAGGTAAATATGAATGCAGATAAGTACTGCCCATTGATAATAAATAATCATTTAATTATGAATATAATTATTATAGTTTGACCTTGTAAATTATTAAAAAAACCTTGCCACAAACTAAATTCGCTTCATATAAAATAATGGCCTGCGGGATTGTTCGAAAGAATTACTGCAGTCCTGAAATGCAAAGGGCTACTTAAAAAAACACGAGTGGGTGTTAGTCAGTAACAGTCTGTCACTCAAAATACTCAGACACAAGATTTGTTGTGAAATATTTACCTGTAAACATCTGTGACAACATCGTTCACAGTTGCGTATCTACAACTACTTAACTTCTAAAACTTCTCAACTTCTAAAACTTTATGCACTAGTAAAAAAACCGCCCGTGCACACAACTCGCGCACTGATACAGAACCCTATTGGTGTGATTATAGTATGATTATATTCTAATTAACTACTTCGAATCGAAAGCAGTGGTGACCCAGTGATAACGGTCCTGACAACCAGATGCATAACTATGTGTAATTTATTTCATCACCTCAGCTATCAAAATAGTGAAGCAAAACAGGGTGAGGAAATTCGGCAACCTAGAACTTCCAACTCGCACTGGTTGATTGCAGCCCATTCCCTCTCCTAGAAAGGAGACATAAGTCCTAGTAGCGGGGAACATTATAAGGCTGCTTATATGCTAACCAAAACAAATATCAAAAGATAAAATTTATAATCAAAAGATATTGTGAAGTGTGAATGCAATTTACATGTTTAATTTTAACCAATAAATATGTTTATCTGTTTATCTACTTGGGCGGTAAAGCGGTGTTCCTATGTCCTTGGTAACATAATCGATACTTGGAAACAAATTTTTGTGCAACACAGGAGCAACTCATAAAAAAATAAAATGTATAAAATAAATGCAACATCTTTTAGACCGACTCGAGATTTGAAACTTCCAAAGAAAGAATAGAAATACAATCTACAATTAGAATTTTCTCTGATAAATTCGTTGGAGTCACTTGACAAACGAGTTTCCTGAAATAAAGGCGAATTACGATTGTCGAATGACGTCAACGGCTGTCTCATGAAATCCACTAACAATTTACTATCTCTCTACCGCTGTCAAATTGTCTCCACTGCACTCAACACACATATTTCTTCGAAAAGTTCCACTTCGATTACTCTTAAGCCGATGTTATTTTCGAGTTTCATTTCCAAATCTGTGTCGAACCTTTTCAGCCAACGTCATGACGCTGTAGATTTTTCAAAATGTCCAGTCATTGCCAACAGGAAGGCAACTCGCGCCAAACAAAATATTCTCAACATTAATAATAATAATACCGAAGTTTGTCGAATGGAAAAACGCTTCCGTCACATTTGCTGTCCATTTGGCCAAAATAAAAAAATAAGTATTTTCAATCATAAACAGCCTTCGTCGAGACGAATATTTAGTAGATACGTTTTTTTAAGGCGGTAAATCATTCATATGACTTCTCCCGCTCTGGGTGGAGCAGGATGGCATATCAGACTTTTACTTCCACTTCCACTCCTGTTCCTTATTTGCCTTAATTCCAGGGTTCCTGGGTTCTCTTTCGATCAACCCAGGGCCCCAGTAATCTTCGACCCTGCTGGGCCCCTACAGTTTACTGACAACTATTATTACTAAAGCCCACTTTCTACGGACGCGTAGCTTCATGACCTGTATTCGTCATTATACGGTAGGCGTCAACGTCATGTCATCATATCGTTGCAGCTTCGTCGACTGAGTTTCATTGTTGCATGTAAGCATAGTTGTATGTTGTTGTTGTTGGCCTAGTGGTAACTGCCTCGACTTGCAAGTTGTAGGTCGCGGGTTCAAACTCAGTCAGGTGCATTACTTTGTGTAATTTATTTCATCACCACTGCTCTCAAAACGGTGAAGGAAAACATCGTGAGGAAACCGGCATGTCCTAGAACCAAAAATTCGAAGATATGTGACATCCGCCAATCCGCACTGGGCCCGCGCGGTGGATTATGGCCCATTCCCTCTCCTAGAAAGAGGTCTGAGTCCCAGCAGTGGGAACATTATAAGGCCGATAATGCTTATGCTAAAAAAATGTAAGCTTGACGCAGGCGGATACCACGCGTGTAATGACGAATACGCGTCTATGAAGCTACTTGTCAGTGGACAATAGGCCTAAGTGTTATATCTACTGTTCGCACGCCGCATTCCTAACATTATTTCCCTAATTAATAGTTGGATTGCGCTAATGCTGCAATAGAAAACAATAAACCCGACCAATGTATTTATGCAAATGATTATGTACGGTACTTTTCGTCCATAAAAACTTGTTACCATGGGTATTGCGAATAGCTGCTGTTATGCGCTGTTTCCGTGTACTAGCAAGAAAAAGGTCTTAACTGTTTTTAAAGCTAATAATTGTGTATTTACTGCAACATAGTTTTTTTTTTACTTTCTTTTCACAGGTTCGCGTTTGACCACTATGTCATCAAGTGGTTTTTTTTATTTGTAGACCTATACTAATTGCTGGAATTACTCCTGTATCATAGGTTTTAAGTGGGTTATCATCAAAATGACTTCTCCCGCTCTTGGGCGGAGCGGGAGCGCGAGTCAGACTTTTACTGACTAAACCCCACCTCGTTCCTTTTTTGCCTTCGTTTTGGGATCATAAGCTTCTTTTGGTGTACAATAAAATTTATTCTATTCTATGAGCTTCCCTTTCGGAATCCAATCTATGGCCCCAGGTATCGAAAGTGACACAAGCATTTGAACTCACAGACACAAGACATCCAATCTCGGAACAACTATCTGTAGGCCATACAAATATTTATGCCGTACGAATCGAACCTGCAACTTGCAGCACAGCAGTTAATCACATGTCGTCAGCATCAGCTTACGAATTTACGATGATGTTGTCAACGACGAAGCACACTTGCCTAGAACATGCTCTTTAATAAAACGGGCAGGAAGACTTGCTCTTTCATTTGTTTTGGTTATGTTCATAGTTCATGTTGCTTGGCCTCGGCACTCACCGTCAGCGTCAGGTTAGAGATGATGTGATCGACAATGAAGCACACTAACCAAGATCTTATTTCCTCTTTCATAACGCTGCCCGCCCACGCCAGGCTTTTTGTAGGTCACAAATTATAATCCTATAGTATATTCTGACCGACTTTTTGTAGGCCGTGTGCGTTGCACTGTTACTATCATTGTGTTCTATTTGTACCTACAAAAAATCGTTCACCGATTGTCGGTCGTAGGCGGGCAGTGTTAACCTATCACATATCCACAAAACGAGACACAATAGTAAAACAATAACACCGCGGTCTCATAGAACCGGTCGGGGATTCATGAATTAAACGGAACGAGAAGACTAGTGCTCTTTCATTTGTTTTCGTATATTAGGGGTTAATGTCAAGAGTTCATGTTGCTCGGCCTCGGCACGCACCGCATGGCTAATCCCGACCCAAGCAGGAAGTTAACGATGACAAGCACTCGGGCCACTTCCGAGGCCTCCCATGAATGCGTAATTATGAATGGCATGGTGTTTACTAGGACCAGATAGATGTATACCACAGATATAGGCAATTTGTAAGTATAGACAGTGGTATTGGTGTTTACATCAGGTCAAGACAACAATGGCGTCGGCCATCGGCCAACTTTTGTGAAAAATTACGAAAATATTATGCTTTTTTTGGGGGTGGGAAACCATCAATTACTTAATCCCGCACTGAGTAGAGCGAGAGGATGTGTTAAACTGGTTTTTTTTACCACTATCTCACCTGATGGTAAGCGATGATGTGGCCGACGATGGAGCAGGCTTGCCTAAAAGTAGCCCATTCACTCTTAGTTCTAACTGTCAGAAAACTCCTTAGCTGCACGCACAATAAATGCGTTACTGATTAAAAACACCCGAGCACCTTCAATTTCCGTTTAAGTCACCAATTCAGCCGAAAGACTTCCACTGCTGGACATAAGTATCCCGTATGGCGCCACATCTTCCGATCTTGTGCGTCTCACATCCAGCGCCTTAACAAATACGCGATCGTCACTTCAGACTGCCTAGTGCGAGTTTGCTTTACGTTAACGCGATTGACACATTTATAACGTTCGGCGCTCAAATTGGCCCGCTCCAAGCTCTTAACCAATTAGAGAGCCAAAAGCGGAAAGCGTCTCAATCGCGTTAACGTAAAAACTACTCGCACTCTGTACACAGAAACTTTCAGCGAGACAAGTAATGTGCGGCGGTATAGAAATGTCACGTAGTCAAACATTTTAACCTATCGAACATCGGTGTCAAATCAAGAAAATCTATCAATCATTTCTGAAAAAAGAGTATGAGTTATTGAAACATTTACAACTCCTATACCAGATGTCTATCATTAAAATACCTTCCTAAAATAAATCTGGAGATCTATATGTAGGTTTATGATCCCAAATCATATGTAGCATTTTAACTCAGAAGTTCGCTTTGATTTTTCCAGAGAGATCGGCGTTCTGGGAATGTCAAATCAAACTTCTGACCTAATCAAACTCCAGGGTAAGTTTAACTTAACCAGAAAAAGGCCTTAGACCAGCCATTTAATCGCAGAACTAAATATTTCTTTCTTCTGATTCCAGGTTGAACGCTCTGATTCTGTATTGAACCTTGATAGCTTTAAACCTTGTATATAACTAGTACTAAATATATGTCCTACTAATATTATAAATGCGAAAGTTTGTGAGGATGGATGTATGTTTGTTACTCTTTCACGAAAAAACGGCTGGACCGATCTGGTTGAAATTTGGTATTTAGATAGTTTATACCTTGGATTAACATATAGGCTACTTTTACTCATACTTTTTTTTATTTTTTTTTTTCGATTTTGTTATTTTTGCTATAGGCTGCTTTTTATCAACACACCACGCGGGCGAAGCCGCGGGCGGAAACTAGTATTATATAAACCAGAGGAAAAAGATAGAACATTTTATCTGCGTTCAGCGTGCTGACTGACATTCTATAACGGGAACCTTTAAAAATATGTTAAACTAAGCTGCAACCAACGTCTTCACCCGGATAATAGTAAGAAATTGCCCCGAGGGAACATGCGTGTGTCATGTCACTCAAATCCGTTCAGCCGTTCGAGCGTGAAGAGTAACAAACAAACACACTCACAAACTTTCGCCTTTATCCTGTTGATGTGATAAAATAGATAAGCTGGGTAGGTACTTCTTATGTAATATTGTATCACGCATAAATACGCAGTCCTAGTTTGGAGAATAGTGCTATTTAAATATATATATTATCTATATACACACATCAAAAGTGTCTAGGGATCAACATATATTTTTGCAATAACTTTTCTCCTGATTGATATTAATTAAAATTTTCTTTAAGGATTCATCAAATAAAGTGTTTTCGTTTGTCACAGTAACGATAAACCAAGTCACCTTTGCATTAATAAAGAAATTTGCCATTTTCCTAATAAAGGGATTTTTGACATTTGAACCACTAACATTAAAGTTCGAAAAAAAGACTGAAATAACAGTTTTCTTTAAAATTTTATTGGGTAACTTAAACAATTAATAATCCGTGTTTCTACCGCGAACACTAACAACACAAGAACATCGGTTTGGCATACTCAAAATGAGTTCATCCAAATCACGCTGCGGAATGGCCGCCCATGTTCGTTGCAACAACAAAAAAAGGTCTTCTTGCGACTGGATACCCTCCATATTCGGCAGAGCTCTTCTCTGTAACATATCCCATGCATGCTCAATCGGGTTCAAGTGTGGCGACTGAGCAGGCCAGGGCAGGACATTGATGTTAGCTGCGGCGAGAGTCTGTCTTACAACTCTTGCGGTGTGCGGTCGTGCATTATCATGCATTAACTGAAATAAGGGACCGATTTGCACTTGTAGAGGAACGATGACGTCTGATACAATCGTCTCAGCATAAATTTGAGCGCTGAGGTTGCCTCTGATCCAAATCAACTCAGTTCTTCCGCCGATCCAAATACCCGCCCATACCTTGATGGTTCCACCACTATAAGGATGGACTTCCTGGCAGGATTTTAATCGCTGTTGGCGTCCAGGGGTTCTCCAGTGTCGTATACGTCTTGTATCCGGTCTCATACCAAAACGAGACTCATCAGAAAAGCACACGAAACGCCATTGTTCTTCTGCCCAATTTCTGTGTTCAAGAGCCCATTGATATCGAATCCTACGATTGTGCATTGCTATAGGTGGTACCCGTAGCGGTCTTCGGGAATGAGGGTTCACTTCATGCAAGCGGTTTCTGACTGTTTGGTCGCTAATTAAGTTCCCTGAAGAGTGATGAAGCCTCACGGCTAACATCATGGCGGTTATTATTGGAGCTCTTCGAGTTAAGATTTGAATGTATCGGTCTTGTCTCCGTGTGGTGCAGCGATACCGTCCTCCATGGCGCTCAGCCACGGTACCAGTGCTTCGGTAACGTGTCCAAAGTCGACTGATAACACTCTGACTTGTATTCAGAGCTAAAGCCACAGTACGTTGCCGGGAACCAGCTTCTATCATTCCCACGGCTCTGAGCATTTCTTCCCTGCTTAAATGACGTCGCCGCTCCATAATAACGTTGGTTTTAATCAGTAGTAGGGAAACAGTAGCACTAATAATGTCTTCAATGCGTTGTATGTTTTTATAGGGAAAATATTGACAGCTGATTTTCATCTTTTACTCGAATTTGATTCACAGTTCCTGATTCAAATTATGAAATGCACCAAAAAGGATCCATATAAATTTATAAAATCATAAATTTATTACAAAGCCACATCTCAATCTCAAGAAATCCGCATAAAAATGCTTGATCCCTAGACACTTTTGATGTGTGTATATAAAAATGAAACCCGTTTTTCGTTGTCACGACATAACATGAAAACGGCTGAACCGATTTAGCTGAAAATTGTCAGGAAGGTAGTTTAGAGCCAGGAGAAGGAAATAGGATACATTTTATCCCGAAATATTCGAAAAAAAAAAATTATACAAAACTTTTGGTCAACTATTTAACGATTAGTGTACGCTGGGTAGGGTAGTGTAGGGTAGTATAGGGTAGTGTAGGGTAGGTAGGGTAGTGTAGGGTAATGTAGGGTAGTTTAGGGTAGTGTTGGGTAGTGTAGGGTGGTGCAGGGTAGGGTAGTGTTTTTTTTTTTTTTTTTTTTTTTTTTTTTTTTTTTTTTATGTGGTAGGAGTGGGAAAATCCTCATGGACACCCAGACTGCCCCACTGGTAGGGCAGTCTGGGTAGTGCCGGACTCTTACCGGCTAAAAACCGCACTCCTGCCATGCGGAAGCCCCCTGCCTTATAGGTTTCGCAGAGTTGTTGCTATGGGCTGTGATCTATTTTTACCGCATAATTAAATTTTATACAATTAAAATGTCAAAATAAATATACAATACAGTTTTAGTCAAAATTTAAGTCTATACAATACAAACATCTAATTTAATAAATAATTTAAAACATTCTTGATAATTTTTCAATAATTTCGGTATACATCAGTGTAATTTAATAAATAATTTAAAACATCCTTGATAGGTTTTCTATAATAACATTCTTACAAATACAATATAACATTCTATAAGTCTCAAGGTAATTCCACGCTTGTTTTTTTTTTTTTTTTTTTTTTTTTTTTTTTTTCTCACATATGTTGCGTTTTCTTTCTTTTTTCTTTTATAACATTTTGTTTCTGTTTTTCTTTGATAGCGTTTTCTTTCTTTTTTCTTTTATAATGTTTTGTTTCTTTTATTTACTGAGACTACTATTTCTGTTACAAAGTTTATAAAATCTATGCGGTATTTTTTGTTGCTGATCAAAACTCTCAAATTTCCTTCTGTCACCTTTTCCCCTGTTCTCGCTTCTAAATTAGGGCAATCCGCCAGGAGATGGACGACTGTTTCATGCGTGTCCGGGTCGCAAGCACACGCCGGGTTCTCCTTACACTTGAAGCGAGTCAGGTATTCGGAGAACCCGCCGTGGCCCGTTAGGGCTTGGGTCAGCTCCTTCGTTATCTCCATCCTTCGCACCGTCCTGTACGCAGCGATCGCGCAGGGGAAGAACTTCTTCGTGGTGGCCGCCGTTTCTCCAGCACAATATCTCCGGTTCCATTCGTCGAGCGTCTCCATACGGATCATACGCTTGACGAATGAAACCGGGCATTTGTCGTAGTCGGGTTGCCGCTTTAACTTCAGGGCAGCCTCCTTCGCGAGCAAGTCGGCTCTCTCGTTACCCTCCAGCCCCGCATGAGCTTTTACCCAGAACAAGGAGACGCTCTTGTTCTGGGCACAGCTGCGGCGGATGGCGTCTCTTGTTTCAACTGCAAGGGCGTGGAGGGCTGCGGGGTTCACGACTGTTTGGAGAGCTGCCATGGAGTCGCTGTAGATGGCGAACGCCGTCTCGGACCTTCGGAGGGCTTCTTTCGCTGCTTTACAGAGGGCGAAAAGCTCGGCCTGGTAGACGGTACTGTAAGACGGCAGAGCAAGTTTGAGGGCTTTGACTTCCGTCTGGTCGGTCCACACTGATACCGCGGCACCGACTTTGCCCTCGATCTTGCTGCCGTCTGTGAAGATACGCACCGCATAATTCCGGTGCTCATTATATTGTTCCTCGTCTACCAGGCGTCGCAGTGCAATGCTCCTCTGCTCAGCCGGATGTGGCAGTTCCAGCGCCGATACCACGCGCTCGATCTCCCGGTCTCCCAGCGCTGGATGAGGAACCCCCTTCTTGGCCTCGTAGAGCGAGGCGGCCTCTTGGATTCGAAGGTCAAGAGGGAGCATCCCAGCCAGCACCAGTGCTGAGTTCAGGGAGACCGTACGGTAGGCTCGGCACAGTTTCTGCGCGAAGCTCCTCTGGACGGCGTTCAGCTTCTTCTGCAACCCGACTTTTTTAGCGGCTGGCGACCACGCGCTCGCTGCGTACAAGACGATAGGCTCCACTGCAGCCGTATAGATGCAGCGGATAACCTCAGGATGGAGACCCCAACTGACCCTAGCGGCCCGCGACAGTCGCTTGTAGATGCCGACGGCTCGGGAACAGACGTTTGCGACGTGGGTGTTGAATGTCAACTTGTGGTCGATGGTGAGACCGAGTAGTTTGATTTCCTCAGACATGCCAATGTCTACCCCGCCCATCCTGAGATGTGGGGTGTCATGCTTCAGTTTGCGCGTGATCAGCATTGCTTTTGTCTTATGCGGCGCAAACCGAAGTTTGTTCGTAACACCCCACGCTCGCACATACTCGAGGGTGACATTGGCATCTCTCTGGACTTCAAGTGCAGTCTCCCCATCGAACACAAGGACGATATCGTCGGCAAACGCCTGACAATAGACCCCCATTGAATCCAAAGCCCTCAGAAGAGGATCCAGCACAAGGTTCCAAAAGATGGGACCACCGATCGACCCCTGGACGCATCCCTTCTCGGTCCTGGTTTCGTGCTCTACTCCCGCGTACCTGACTTTCACCACCCTCTCGGAAAGGTAACTGTCTATTACCCGTCTCAAGTTCACTGGACACTTTTCCTCAGCCAAACGGACTCGTATAACCGGCCACCATGCGCTGTCGAAGGCTCCCTCTATATCCAGGGACACAACCGTGACAAGCCTTTTGGCATTAAGTTTGCCCCGGATGTGCCCCATTAGCGTATAGAGGGAGTCCTCGGTGCTTCGCTGGGGCATGAATCCGTACTGGCGAGTACTCATCCTGGGTAGCAGGTAGAACTTGAGTCGGGCAACGACCATCTTCTCATATATCTTCCCGAGAACAGGCAAAAGCCCAATCGGTCTATATGCCTTTGGGGTGGTGTAGTCGTCTTTCGCGGGCTTGCGGAGCACGACGACGGTTGCCTCTTTCCAGGACCGCGGAAAGTATCCATGCGCCAGGCACTTGTTCATCAAGCGCAGAACTAAATCTGGGTCTTGACGGATCGTGTGGCCCCATATGTCCGCCGTCAGACCGTCGGACCCTGGGGCCTTTTTGGGGTTGAACGAGGAGACAGCGCGCTCTAGCTCGTCGAGGGTGAAGGGGGGGTCCCAGGGTTCACCTTGGTTGCCCCCGTTCACCTCTTCGGCTTGTTGCCGGACCTTTCTGTGCTCCTCGTTTTCCCCCTCCGAACGGTCTTCTGGGTAAAATGTTTGTGCTAGATACCTCGCGGAGGCCTCCGGGTCCAGGGTTTGGCCATCCCTCACCATCGGCAAATCCTCCTTCCTTTTCTCCGTCCTGCGGATCACCCGGTATATGCCCTCCCATAGGCCTTCCCTATCTTGCTTTTCGCAGAACCCCTTCCAGCTCTCAATCTGTGCCTGGACTACCGCGCGTTCGTACTGTTCTTTCTGTTTCAGGTACTCCTCGACAACTTTTGGTCTACGGACTGGCGCTGCGCAGCGAATCCTCCGCTTTTTGGTGACCACTTGTCTCTTTAGGCTGGCGAGTTCGTCAGACCACCACGGCACGGCTAGCTTCTCAACGTTCTTCTTCTGGGGTATCACGCATGTACAGGCGTCTCGCACTGCCGTTGTAAGCTCCTCGACTACCAGGTCTATTTTGTCTTTGCTGTCAACGAGGTCAACAGCAAGGACTTTCTGTTTCCCTTGCATAATTTGGCGCAGTTTCTTACGAAACTGCGCCCAATTTGCTTTCTGGGTGTTGTAGATCCTGGTAGTCCAGTTGACCGTGACACCCACAGATCTTTTGAGATGAACGTTGAACTCGATGCCGTTGTGGTCCGACCCCGTTAGGTTATCGACGACTCGCCAGCCGTCGGTCACCGTCAGCATATCCGCTGTGCAGGCTGTGACGTCGACGCAGCTCGTGTAACGCCTGTTACCACGAACTACGTCGAAAGTTGGAGTTTCCCCTCTGTTCAGTATCTGTAGTCCAAGCTGATCGAGAGCTCCCAGCATCTCGTCGCCTCTACTGTTTGTCTCACTGCTGCCCCACCAGACACTCCAGGCATTGGCGTCTCCACCTATAATGAGCTTATGCGGGCCGGTCTCGCTTTCCGCCTTCCTGAGGCTGTCCAGGTATGGCCCTAAGGGCTGATCTGGCTCGAAGTAGAACGAGACCAGAGTTAGTCTCCAGGCACCGGTCCGGAGCCCCACCACGACGATATTGTTCGTGGTGAGTTCTGGGTACTGTCTAACGGCAATATTTGGGTCAAAAACGGCTATTGCCGCTTTGACAGTCCCTTCTCCTTGCCCGGTGTTCTGGAATAGTCGGACGCCCCTGGTCCCGCCCATCCTCTTCGAGCTGCCCACGTAGGGCTCCTGGATCAGCGCTACAGTGGCTTTGCGCTGCTCGGCCTCAAGCATAAGCTCATGGGTTGCCAATTTTTTCCGTTGGAGATTCGCCTGGAGTATCTTGTAAGGCAGTGTGTTCACCGGGACCACCTTAGCAGTAGGCGACGGACGCACGTGCCAGCCTGTCCCACCTGACTCGAACAGGACACTCGGGGTTGAACGCGTTATGGTCGGATCTCTCCATCTTCGCCTTGACGCAGTTTAGACATTTCGGTGTTTCCGCCTTTAGCCACTGGGCACATTCTGCTCGTAGGTGTTGGCCTCCGCAGTGGCTACATGAGTCGGCCGGCTCTTTACAGAACCGCCGACTATGTCCATACCCCAAGCACCTAGTGCATTGCACCAGTGGCGACTGGTCTTCGACGAAGACGGTCTGGAGATCTATACGCGCTCTTCCCTTGTCGAGCATCCTGTTCCAGACAGAAGGGGACGTGCTGATAACCACGTTATGGGTTTGGGGGTTCCGCGCATTCCTTTTAAACTTAACAGTCATTCGATCCTCCCCGTTGTCAAGGCCGCGAAAGATATCCCGGTTCTGGTTCCGAAGCGCCTCCAGCAGTTCCTCGTCGGAGTATATGCGGAGGACACCACGGAATATGAGTAGTGGGTCTTTATTAGGGTAGTGTAGGGTAGGTAGGGTAGTTTAGGGTAGTGTAGGGTAGTGTAGGGTAGTGTTGGGTAGTGTAGGGTGGTGCAGGGTAGGGTAGTGTAGGGTAGTGTAGTGTAGGGAAGGTAGGGTAGGGTAGCGTAGGATATGCAGGGTAGTCATTTGACGGGAGCGAAGCTGCGGGCAAAAGCTAGTATAAAATAAAAATATATGACATAACTATTACCTATGAATAGTGTAGGTAGTTAATTTACATTGTATAATTAAGATCGTAAATTCAACTTCGTTTTATTATCAAAAGGAATAGATTTGAACACAACACTAATTTATTCTTATAGTTCGATAACACAAAATTTAAAGATGTTTTGTGTAAATAGTAAGTACCTACTAGAACTCCAATTTAGATATGAACATTAGATGGTATGAACAGTAGATAAATTGTCATTTAGCTTGAACAAATAAATAAACATGAACGTCATGTTAATTTATTTATGTACGTATAGACACTAACTATGCATGTATTCGTTGATAATAAAGTGTTTAAACGGGGTGCCCAAGATAATCACTTTAGGCTTGGTTGTTGAGGGGTAAAATAAAACAAACGTGCCACTCAATTAATTAATACTAGTTAATTTAAATAATATATTCACATAAATGCTCTTTGTAAACTTAGATCACTAGCATCTAATTATTATCTAGACTTTGTGTATTTTTATATAAGTATTCCTATTCTTAAACTAAATAATTTTTTGTCTTTTTTTCTATAAAATCTTTTGAAACCTCTTCAACTATCACTTCAGTCTTCGGTAACTCTAGAAAATAGTTCTCTATTTCTTGCAAAGTTTTGTCTTTGCTTTCTGGTAAATATTTGTACAATAAAAGTGCAAAAACTGACGCTGAGAGCCCATAAAATAGGAAGGCTCCATGCAAATCAAACATTTTAAAAATATACGGCGATACTTTTAAAACAGACGCCATCAATATTTCAGAAAATATTGCAAGCGTTGGCAAGGAAGAGCTTCGATATCTTAGAGGCGTCAGTTCTCCATACACAGAGCATGCCAATATCATTGGACCGCAACTTATAGTCATTGAAAATAAAGTCAACAGCAGTAACGATACTATCTTATTCTCTGTTATCACGGTTAGCCTAATGAGATACAAGTAAAGTGAAATTAAGAACAGAAACATGATACCAATCGACGAAGATGACAGTAACAGTGTTCTTCTCTTGAGATATTTCGATAAAACACACCCAATCTGCATGCTGAATATAGTCACAGCTTCTAAAATAAGCATGCCTGTGTACGCCGTGGACTCGCTGTTTGTTATTTTCTTAATTAACTCAATGGAATACATCGTACAAACAAACTTGCCTGAAAAATTATAAAGCGACATGACTGTCATGGACAACAAAAGAGGCTTGTAGAACGCCTTTGTTGTAATCGTTTCCAGGATGTGTTTGAGTCGACTCCACGAAGCTTCTTTCCGTTTACAACGTGACAGATATTCCTTTTGTGACTGTATTAAACTTTCTAGCTCGTTTTCAGCTTCCTTGTCGTATCCTTTTAGCCAGCGGTGGGATGTCGCGCATTCCTTGAAACGTCCAT
Organism: Mythimna separata; assembly: GCA_030763345.1. NCBI lineage: Eukaryota > Metazoa > Arthropoda > Insecta > Lepidoptera > Noctuidae > Mythimna > Mythimna separata. Next base: position 19,747,398 of record CM061168.1, read on the forward strand.
TCATTGCTAACCAAGACGGGGACTCGGGCCATAGAAAAGCAGTCAGAGATAATATAGAACACACAAAAGCTAGAAGAGCAATATTCTTCCAATGGCTGAAAGTTCCAGTTGCATTAGCAATCCATACTCCCCAAAAAAATATAGTTGATTTGACTGTCATGAATATTCCTCGGTAGCGCGGTGAAGTGTATTCCGTGACAATAACGATCAAGAGTGTCATGTTGCTGCCGACAAGCATGCCTTGCATTATTTCACTAATTAGAAGAACTGTACTTGAAGTACTGCAATAAAATACGATGTATCCAATTAGTGTGTTGACACACAATATAACGAACGGCACTTTTCTTCCGAACCGCCGCGTGAGTATTGGTAGTATTAGTATCCATGGCAACGCGGCGTAACCGTGGATGGAGGCTGAAAACGAAGTTATTAGATTTAAATTAACGACATCATTAAAAATACTTTTTTTTTATTCCAACTAAAAAAAAATAAACCAAGGTTCCAATGGAACATTTCAAAAATATTTGTTGTATCAACTATGATTAACATATCGTTTAAGTCAAAGCAAAAAACCGGATTTTAGTAAAACTGTCCGGCCAAATGACAAAGCCGGATATAATCCAGACGGGGGACAAAAAGTTGGACATATTCGGATGGATGGTAACTCTAACCGCAATCTATATTACAAGGTCACATCAGTAGTGCAATGGTTAGCTCATTTACTTACACAGCCACGACGCCATATCTTCACTGACCGCTTCCGTAGAGTTAGCATCCCTCCTTATTTGCGGTATGAACACGTTAGGGGCTCCGTAACATAACCCCAGCACGAAGTATATCGTCCACACTCCTCCCACCACGAATAACTGAAAGAGACAAAACAGCCATCACGCTTGTATACCTAGAATGCAGTCAGAGACCTTTTATAGTGTTAGTTCACCGGTATTAGTTTCATATAATATGCCTGGCGGGCGCTATTTACCAGACTCAAATCCACTCTTGACTGTTTCTGAGAAAAACGTAACGAAGTCGAATGGATCACTAGAGCCTATGCTCAGGAGTAACTAAGGAATATTAGACTATGGAGGTGACCATCTCTCATCACTCTCAGATTAATCATAATAAAATATGCCTGATGATGTGTAAAAATGATATGTTATTAGCAATTATGTCGCCGAATATATCTTCCCCGTTTTACCTCCTTTAATTTTTTTAGCTTGGAAATTTGCCAATGACTTCTCTAGAGCAGAGCGAGAGGGCGTGTCAGACTTTTACTGCCTGGAATCCACTCCTATGTTCCTTCTTTGCCTTCCGTTCCAGGACCCTGAAGGGGATGAAACGGGAGCCCAAAGTTTTTATGAAAAAACCTACGCAGGTGAAACCGCTGGCAGAAATTAAAGGCCTATTACACCACTCGTTTTTACGAACCTGCTTAGTCTACGTCGCATAGTGTAATAAGGGTAAGACGGTCTTCGACGGGGCTCGACGTATCGAGTCGACGTAACGAGTCAACCTATCGAGTCGATGTATGGAGTAGTGTAATAGGCTCTTGTTTATATACCTAAATGACTGAGTCATGTTATTGTTAAAGTGTAGTTATTCTATCTTACCAAGACTGGTCTTGGAATTGTACCGTCATCTCGAAGCGATTGGACTCGTAGATAATGGTGTACGCAAACGGAAACACTGCGCACGTGAATCCACAAACATATCCAACTCGCCTTCCTGAAATATTATATCTAAACATAATTACACACCGTACGTTTTGTTTTGACGAGTTTCCGACATTCGAGCAACGTACACACCCGCATTTTGCCACTGTGATAGGGGTCTTAATACAACAAACAATTAAATCTCGAGTTCTGATTATAAAATGCCATATTATGGTGCTATTTATAGGCTCATGTTCAACAGTGGACGAAATGTAACACCCTCGATAAACAATCCCACTGATAAATTAACTAATTATGAACGGAAGTAATGTCATGATAATGAGTTTCAAAGTTGGTATAATTAATTAATTTACTTTAAAAAAATATAAATGGGTGGACCACCCAGAAGACATGGTGGAGCATACAGCTGAGGTGTACCCCGCTTGGGCGGAGCATCGCCGTTTCCTCGTGGGGGCGATCGATGGCGGTGACTTCTCGCGTTGGACCATGGTCCGGAGCGAGAAGAAATGGGTGGCAGTCGTCTCCTTCTGCGAATTATAGCGACGGAGGCGGCCGAACGCGTGAGGGAACCCGATCTCGACTACTAGCCAGAGTATGCGTGACGACGAGCAATGAGTAGCTCACCGTCCGACCATCCGGTAATCGTTCCAACTGTGCCCGAGTCATCAACAGCGCGTAGTGTTCCAAGCACGTCTCAAAGAGATGTCAGCAATACCGTAAGAGCCAAACAGGGCCAAAACCTACCGGGGCCATGGGTCGACTTCTGAAAAGGAAACCCGATGTCCTAGAACGCAAGGGCAACTGAAAGAACATGGAGATAACATCTGACACGCCTTCCTGCTCCGTTTTAGAGCAGAAGAAATAATTAGATGATTTTAAACCGCAAAAAAAAATTCTAGCTGTTAATTAATCATCTTTTACATTGACGTAAGACAAAAGGTATGTTATGTTGCAGCAGTTCGTAACCTTTAAAACACTGAATAGAGGTTAAAATACAACGATTCAATAAACTCTAATTAACTATTCATTTATTTTATCTAATATTTGAACAAGTGCCTTCAATTGAGTCAGACTAGGTCGTCTTTTGACAGCTGTTTAGGTAGGTTTTGTGAAAGGACTTTTTAAATAATGAACAAAATTAAACTTTGCCCTTGAAAACAATACAAAGTAAAAAGCAAATACTGGATACCTACAAAGTGCCTCTACTAATTTATTTTTTCATAAACAAACGGATTTTTAAAGCAAGTTCTGATAGACATTATTTATTTTGATTGATAAAATGGGTTAATGGGTGAGTAGTGTTAGTATGTTGGTACTTGGAATGTACGCATACCAACTAGCTTGTTCCAACGGCCAATTTATTAGTTCCAGTGGTCTGAGGACTTTTCAGAATATTGTTAAATAATTAATTCATGAAACTGCACAGCCTTTTCCCAACATATGTAGTTGGGAAAAGGAATTGAGGTTGACTTCCAGTATAATCAGATGCAGCTGTATACTAGTATTTCAAATGGAGCTACTTTCTCAGCCCAGTAAATGGGTACCCAGTACACGATACCTTGTGTTAAGACTGGTGTCAGATTTCAGCAGTAGTAGTGAGTAGGCAGGATAGGTAGGGGCTTGAGGATGACGAGCAATGGGCAGCTCGCAGTTAGGTAACAATGAAGCCCAGGTCCTCGAAGGCGCATATTCTTCCATGCGCACATAGAGATATCAGCAAAACTGTAGAGGCCTAGTAGGGCTGATGCGTCCACCTGGTAGACCACCTCTTGAAAGATAATTATACTGTAGAACGCAAAAGGCAAGCGAAGGACACCAGTTAAATCAGTAAAAATCTGACCAGCCCCCTTAGAGCAAGAGTCGTCATTTTTTGATTCATGCCACAACTCAAACAAAAAAAACTTCGACCCGTCCGACTGCTATAATAGCTTTAACGACTCTGTCATTAAAATATCCACACGAAACACTCAAGAACAAAGTTAAATAAAAATAGTGGAAAAATTCTAGCCTTTGTGAAATCGAATCTATCTTTAATTATAGTCATCAAAATTACCATAATACATTCATAGATACAGCGTTATTATTTACAAGTAGGTATATATTGAATTTGAACTACTCCGCCTTTATATTGATTTTCAAGTACTTACCTAGTATTAACGTAAAATATCCCTTAATCGGATTAAGGAAATTCAATCAAAAGATTAGTCTAGATTACTCAAATTGGCGGGCCAGAAAATATTAAAAGAGTTACTTACCTGTCTTAAGAACGGTCCTCTCGTTATTTTCACATCACTAGTGGTATCTTCGATCTCTTCAGTTTTAATACCACAATAGTTACTCTCAGCCATCGTATTTGTTCCAAATTTAGTTTAACATACATTTATGAACGAATGAATTTGCTAAAATATTAATAAATTATAAGTATACAAATAATTGATAGGTACTTATATAACTAGCACTTATTTGTTCCACATTTAGTTTTACACACAGAACAATTTGCTATAAAGTTAAAAATGATTTTTTGTTTACGTAAACTGAACTGAATCTAGAGTTCCACGTGAATATTTTTTTCATAATATATCTCTTTCACCTCATTTTTATTTATGCCTAATAATGTATTGTTAAATATATTTAAACACAACTAAGAACAACTCCAAAGCACAAACACGTTTGAACCTTTTTGTACAAAGCAACAGTGTGACTAAAAACCAAACCACATTTATCCATAATATATTTTTTTTATTGAATTCATTAACCTTTCTTTAACATTGATATATTAGGTGAAGATAATTAATCAGTTTAAAGCTATTATAATATGCCTCTTAGAATCGTGTCATCTCACGAATTATGGTAACTCTTAGAAAAAAATCACAAGACCATTTTTGTGGAGAATTTTAAGATCTACAACTTTGGCTTAGGTATTTTTGAGAAAACTTACTGTTTTCGAGAGAAAACCAAAAAACCTCAAATTTTGACTTTTGACCCCGAATAACTTGCACACATAGGATCGATGGGGAGTTTTAAAACTTTATTTGTAATGGTAAATCCCAGCTATCCACCAATATTTGGCTATCCGGCAACTTTTGTTATTTGATATGTCTGTATTTACCGGGCTAGTATGTAGATAATTATCGTAAGGCAGATAGAGATTATACGGTTAGTTCCCCCCCCCCCCTCTATACTCTAAACCTGCTACACTCGACTCTAAAAATAGGTAAGTACCTAATAAAAAGTTTCGCTATCCACACAATTCTTCGATTCTACGTAAACATTCTACACAATTCAATTCAATTTTTTATACGTTTACCTATAGTGATTCAAACTTATCTTTTCACTTCGCTACAAACAAAATGGAGGACTGTAAAATGTTATTTAATGCTAAGAAGAAATCAAGATATTTACGCTCTTTCAGCTGGTTTAAGTCAGAATGCTGTTTAATTTCTTAATTATTTTTAGCCCAAGCTCCATACATTTATAAAATGTCTCCTTTCTTTGTCGAGGCTATCGCCGACACGTTCTCGTGGAGGCTATAGGAGGCGGCGGCCTCTCACGTCCGGGCCATGGTCCAGAGCGAGAGGAAATGGAAAGCGGTCACCTCCTTCTGCTAAACAAAAACGCAAGCGAAGGAGGTAGCCGCGTAGATCGCTATCCGGTCATCCGATAAGGACTAAGCACAGTAAGCACAAGTCGCCGATGGCACGTAGTATTCCACGCACGCCTTAAAGAGATATCAGCAAAACTGTACCTAAGGATCCAGCAGACCCTATACCCACTAGGGTCAAGATATTTTTAGAAAGAATTAAAATGACCCTGGAACGCAAAGAGCAACTATAAGACACGCTTTTCGTCAGTAAAAGTCTGACACGCTCTCTCGCTCTACCCTGTACTGAGAGTAGTCA